>CAKAOJ020000048.1:910000-1510000 GCA_916701645.2 Sebastolobus alascanus | reverse complement strand
GTAAAAAATAGACTGGCTATTGTACCTGATACAGTAGAGCAAAACACAAGTGTTCTCTTCTAGACTTTTAGTTATTTTATATTGAAATGACTATGTGGCATAAAATGCACCTATATTTAGGGATGCACCAAGGCCGGATCGGATATCGGGCCGATACTGACTCAAATAGCTGGATCGGATATCGTTGACAATGGGGCCGATCTATTCAATTCCATTCTATGTTTATATACTATATACATTATACACTGGAATTTGAATTCCTGTTTAAGTTTTGACCAATTTGTTGCTGCATTAAAAAGTTTACACCTGAATTGCAATTCCTGTTAATTTTGAAGATTTTTTGCCAAGTTGCTGGTTTGATTTAAATAATAAATAACAATTCACAAAATGTATATCTATGTATTTACTTGTTAAATTTTCTTTTACAAAGTTAGGAAAATGATGTTTAAGTTAAGCCTGATGTTTCCTTACACATAAAAGAATGATCCTAGTCACTTCAACACAGTGAGGCATACAGCTTATTAATTAAACACTGGTGTCGGATCCGTACTCAGCAGATACCCAAAGCCCAGGTATCGGTATCGGGACTGAAGAAGTTGGATTGGTGCATCCCTACCAATATTCCAGTAAAATCGCAATGGATGGTGTTCAAGTAAGGACTCAAATTCACATGTTAAAACTGAGCAGTACAGTAAAATAATACAGACACGACAAATGTGAATCCTATTTCAAAGTGAATTCTCTCTTTCACCAAACAGAGGCACTGAAAGTCTCGATTAGTGAGGGACGGCCTAATGGACAGGGTCCATAAAAGATGCATACATCTGTTTTTAGTGTCTCACAGAATCCCGTGTGCCCATACCACTGTATACCACAGCGACGGAGAAAAACAAGCCAAAGCTGACTTTGACATGACCAGAAAGACACACTTTGAAACAAGTTTCCTTGTCTTGATTTTTACCACTCTGAAGGGGGATTTTTGTTTGACTGCTTTGCATTTGAGATAAACATGGGATGCATTTGTCAATATTTTTATATGACCAATAGGTGGAAATGATTGTGATGTGAGAGGTGTCGCTTATAGTGACAAAACCCAGTGGCAAAAAATATAATTAATGCCACATTAAAGCAAAAGCTACAAATTCAACTACAATATTTTTTCAACACTGTTTTGCTAAAAACACTGTTTATATCAAGCAGAGCTAGAGCTTCACGTACTGAGCTAACTGTAGGCTACAGCCTTTTAAAATCTTCAAACATCCGTTTTCATACTGAATAAAAATGCCACCGGTTATCATGACTGGTGACTTTGTGGGCACATAAATATGCCGGATACTTTTCCAGGGCAGGCCACTTAGTTATTACAGACAGAATGAGACTACGTCTGTAGGGCACTGGGTAATGTACTTCTAATTATCAGAATTAACTGAACGACTTGAATCTCATCTCCAGTGCCACACAATTGTTACACTGGGTTGAATTCCTCACTTGGCTTCACTCTTTGTTCCAGGAAACCAAGAAGAACAAATAAACCCTAATGAATAATCAATGAAATGGCTGACTATCTGTAAAGCATCTTAACAATTGGAATTGCATTTGTCCTAATGGCCTGCAACTGAGCAAGTATAACTTACCCAGTGGCTCCAGCTCCTGCACCACCTCCTTCCACACAGGCTCAATGTGGATGCACGCAAAGCACCACTCAGAGGTCACTTTGATCAGGTACGGCCTCTTGTGGCTGTCTGGAAGGACGTCGCTGTTAAACTGTGCATGGTGAAGCAGGTACTTGCTGTCTGCAAAGTCCCTGGACCTGGAGGAGAGGCGAAGCACGACAGTGAGCCTTTTTTTTATTTTATACATAGTCTACAGAGTGCTGTCAGGACATGACCTGATAGTAAGCAGTCTATAACTCCAATTTCTTCACTCATTCTAAATCAGGTGCACCGTGCTAAGTAGAGGTAGAGATCCTCGTCTGAAAAAAAGGAGTTGTTCTGATACCGATAACAGTATCAGCAATGCGTCCGATACTGCCCAAAATTCGGTATCGGTGAGTACGCCAGTCTATGCACCGATCCGATACCATAATTTATTAACCAAGAAAAAAATCAACTTGTTTAACCGGAAATCAATTTTTCTTTGCTGCTCCAAAACAGTAGCCTTCACTGTGCTGTCGTCTTGGATGTATCATGGCTGCCACTGGCAACTACTGTTTTAGAGCAGCGAAGAAGAACTTACTGCAGGTAGTTTGTCACGTGACGATAACAACAACAACAACAACAGTGCGTTGCTAGTGGAGAGTGTAATGGTCATCAGAGCGAGGAAAATGTCAGCCATTTGGCAATATTTCACAGTGGAAAATCCGACAAGTAAAACTGAATAATAAAAGAAAGTTCTCTTGCATTCATTCTTTGTATGTGTTTGTTCATGTTTTACAAAGGGTTTAACCTGAGCCAGGTCATACAACAAAGATAGTAGTCATATCACATCCATACATGGCCAGTAGTAAACAGCTGTTTAATAATAATAATAATAACTACTATATTTTTTTAATCGCGCTGGTATCAGATCGGTACTCGGTATCGGCTGATACTGAAAGTTCGGGTATCGGAATCGGTATCAGGAAGGAAAAAATGCTATCGAAACATCTTTAACTAACAGGTCCCTTTAGTTTGTTAATCTAACAAAGGAGTGCAACAATTTGTCTCCCTTTAGTCTCAAAATCGAAATATAAGGACATTGGGCTAGACATCTGAAAACATCATGTCTGCAACTAATGACTATTTTCATTTTTAATTACTCAAATACTACTCTAAGGTAAGCAGAGCTCAATTTGATGTATTTAAATTGCGTATTTTGTTTGACTAACAGGCAAAAAATCCAACAGGTATTCCATTCACAATGGTATGAAATGGAGAAAAATAAGCACATCTTCACATTTGAGAAGCTATAGCCAGCAAATGATTGGCATTTTATCAATCTGTCATCCATTTTCTGGTGATTGTTTAGTTGTATAATAAACTTTACATTTCTACACTACAGAACTTTATCATACAAGTTTGCAAAACATGAGTGAAGTCAAGGAATGGGATGATAACTGCTTTGAACTACAAATGGGTGATAATAGTTTTGTCTTTTTATTATTATCATCAATAACCAAATGCAAACACAAGGAGGAGCCCAACCCACACCACTCACTATGGACTGGACACAGCAGCATGCTGGGAAATAAATATTTAGGAATAGGGCTAGACCGATGGGTTTTTCCAACGGCTGATGCCGATATTTGCTATTGTTGTTTTTTTTCTTTTTGCATCTGATAAAATACAAATTAATAACAATAACAAATGAGATATAAAATGCTGAACTTAAATTAATATTTATCTAACACTGTTATTGTCTGCATTGTCTCTGTTTGCTTAAAGGGGCTATATGTAAGAATCAGAAATTGCTTGTTCACAGCGACACCTGTGGCCGCAATGTCAACGAAAGTCAGCGTCCTGTTGCTCGCGCTCGCGCTTGTGCTCGCGCTACATTGACATGAACGAGCACCGGTCTAAACAGTGAGGCGACACACGTCAGCTAACACACAATATCACTCTATATTTCACCTGCTTGGCAGTAATGTTAGCTGACCAGAGGAGGGTCTCTCCATGGATCAATGCCGATCCTAGTGTTGTCTTTTCCTGCTTCAACCTGCCGACCGCGGAGGGAACGGGGGGGGGGGGGGAGGGGGAGACACCGACACCCGGTCGGGATAACGTAACTCGCTGCGGAGCCCCGTCACTTCACAAGACACGGGAAACCTCTGTTGGTCCGGAGGAGCGGCAGCATTTATTTCTGCAAAAACGTCCACTGCACATTCACTAGATACTCTCAGAGCTAAACTAACTCTTCAGTAGTGTGCGCTCGTGCACGTGGAGTTGGAGCGAGCCGAGCGAGTGAGAACGAGCGCGGTGTGCAGGCAGGCAGCAGGCAGCAGGAGCAGCGCTGCTGCGCGCTCGCGTACCCACACGCGAGCGCGCATGGGATACCGACCCGTTAAGATTTATGCGCGTGATAAGTTACAAATAGTCCCTTTAAGTAGATCTGTACTCTGTCTGCAGTGCACTTATTTTAAATAAAAAAATGTATCATCGCATCTTTATTATATATTATTATTGCTAGAAAAAAAGTCACACTAAAAGATACAGTTTTTTTTCTGTTTTTTTATTTAGTTTGTGTTAACCACTTTGTAATCAATGTCTGTGATATATTTCTACAGACATACAAATTGAAACTTTAGTGAAATGTGTGATGTTGCTGGTATGGTGTCATTATGACTATCAAGACCATTTTCACTGTCTATTTTGCGCTAACTTCATTCCACATCAGCCACACTGACAAGACCGCCTGCAGACATTTTTTTGTAATCGGCTTTGTGAGCGCAGGCATCGGCTGATGCTGATTATCTCAAAATGGCATTAATCTATCACTATTTAGGAACACAGTTATGGGAATGTGGAGAAAAAAATGTTTTGTCAGAAGAGACAGAAAAGGGGACTTGTTCCCTTATCAAACAGGATTTGGTTGCTTTGATTTAGAAAAAGTACTGAGAACTGTTGACAGTACTCATGTACTCATCTACCAATAGTGTCTTCAAAAGCATGCGACAAAGGGACACGTTTAAGTATTGCCTAACAAAATGACAAGTACTTCAACGATGGACGAAACAAATCTGAACCTGTACCTGGGGAAATGGAAAAAGGACTCATCGAAATAGAAGCTGTTGTGGAAGCCGCGGAAACCCTGTTGCTGTGACTGTCCGAAGGGCTGGTTTTCATCCATCTGCCCATAGCGGTCAAAGTTGGACCTTCGCTCCTCATTAGACAGAATCTGTGTGAGAGAGGCAATAACATGCACAAGGTTATTAATGTTATAATAACTGCAGAGAGACAATGATACAGAAAGTGAAACAGACTGAGTGAGACACATAGAAAAAACATACTGAATATCAGCTGGAGCTTGTATGAAATAGAGTACATGATATGTTGTTGTGATGCATTTTTAACCCACCTCATATGACTTAGAAACCTTGATGAACATGTCCTCAGCTTTAGGGTCCTTGTTCTTGTCTGGATGCCTAAAAAAAAGACCATACAGGACATCATACATCACTGCTGGGTCATGCAGGGTTAAACAATGATCTTAGTTAGACTAGAATGAGTTAAAGGTCCCATATTGTAAAAAGTGAGATTTTCATGTCTTTTATATTTTAAAGCAGGTTTAAGTGATATATAATTACTGTGAAAGTATCAAAACGCTCAATCCACAGATAAATACACACAGCCCGTATTCAGAAACTGTGCGTGTGAAACAAGCCGTCAGGATTTCAGTCCATTTGTGATGTCACAAATCTACAATATTTAGACAATTTCACAATTTTAAACGTAAACATTCTAAATGTGTCCCAGTTTATATCCTGTTGCAGTGTATGTGAATGACAGGAAGTAAACATGGACCCAAGCTTTTTCCTAGCAACGCAATTCCGTTGCCATTCCGTTGAAATGCGCTAAAACGGAGCGTTTCTGACAGAGGGTAAATACAGCTATATTCAGGCAGACAGTATGAGGAAAATAAAGGGTTTTTTAAACATTACAGTATGTAAACTTGTTCTTGTAGAAACACAAAATACAATTGTGAACCTGAAAATGAGCATGATATGGGACCTTTAAGATAACAAGCACCAGTTCAGGTGTGCACCGTTAACTGATGTGCTGCAACCAAGGTGTGCTGGCCTCCCGTTACTTGATGTCAATCACTCACCATTCTTTGGCCAGGTTCTTGTAAGCACGTTTGACTTCCGCTTGACTGGCGCTCTTGCTGACACCCAGGATCCTGTAGGGGTCATATTCAGAAGCTGCTCTCACAAGCTGCACACTCAAAATTAGTAGAAAGGTGGCGAGCAGAAGTGGAAATATCCGAGGATATCTGCTGATCCTCCGGAGCGTCATCTCTCGCCGCTGTCTGTCCTCGTCCAACGTTAACGTCAGTTAGCTTAACGTTACCGAGCTTCCCGGTGAAGTAACGTTACAAAGCTCTTCTGAAACAGGACAAATATGTCAAGTGAAGAGCTTACATGATACGGGTCTGTTGCCTTCTTGAAAGTCGACGACATATAAAGACGTCAAAGGTGTATTTTACTACGATGAGGCCATTATTTTTCTAGCTAATGCGGTCTGTTAGCGTCACGGTTAGCGTCATGCTCGTAATGAAACATTCAACTTCCGGTTATGTATTTCAAAATAAAATCACACTAAACCCCCCTTTGAATGTCAAAATAACTGCAGTGAAAATGAAATATTTTTGGCAATTCATTATAATTAAATTAAAACACAATATGGAGCTCAAAAAAGTACAAAATGCAAGTCTCTCTTTGTAGGTCTTCATCAGGGTCACTGTGACCCTGATGAAGACCTACATGTTTGTTGCAACGCGTTGGTCATTTTAAACGATTATGGCCATGTAAAATAAAGGCATTTTAATTTTTGATCAAACACTACAGTGTGCCGTGGATTATTTTGGAGGGAGACTTGCATTTTGTACTTTTTTGAGACCATATTCCACCCATGCAATGAGCCCTTCACAAGACTGAATGAGCCCAATACACCTGAAGGATCCAAAGAGCACCTGTATGTGATTACCACAGAGGACCAGCAGTGCTTCTACTCCATTGTCTTCACAATATGGAGCTATTTGAAGTGTTACATATGACAGATTTGCATATATGTGAAATGCCCAATACCTATACTCGGCTGCCCACAATTTCTGAACACTCCATAAAGAATGGTTAGTGTGGGTGCATCTTTAGAATTACAGTTTAAAATCGCAACCATAGAGGAAAATAATTAATGTTGTTTGAAAATCACCCAACATCAGCAACATTTCTTGAATTGTTAATTTGATCTTTTCATACATAAAACTCTGATGCATTATGCATTATAGGGCATTTAAAGTTAACGCGATAATAACGTGTTACGAAAATTTGTTTTGATGCCACTAATTTCTTTAACACATTAACGCAACTTATGATTTTTAGATTGTAGCGTGCTCATTTTTAGAGCTAGAATGAATACTTGTATCATATGAAACTAGAAAACCTAAGGAATCAATTGGTACCAACCATGTCATACTAGCTTGTGGTGAAAGAGGCTAAATAACGCTCCAAACTTACACAAAATTTTGGAGAGGAAAAACTGGCTTGGCCACTTCCAAAGGGGTCCCTTGACCTCTGACCTCAAGATATGTGAATGAAAATGGGTTCTATTTGTATCCACGAGTCTCCCCTTTACAGACATGCCCACTTTATGATAATCACATGCAGTTTGGGGCAAGTCATAGTCAAGTCAGCACACTGACACACTTACAGCTGTTGTTGCCTGTTTGGCTTGATTTTGACATGTTATGATTTGAGCATATTTTTTATGCTAAATGCAGTACCTGTGAGGGTTTCTGGACAATATTTGTCATTGTTTTGTGTTGTTAATTGATTTTCGAATAATAAATATACAAATACATTTGCATAAAGCAAGCATATTTGCCGACTCCCATGTTGATAAGACTATTAAATACTTGACAAATCTCCCTTTAAGGTACTTGTTGAATAGATAAAAAATGTGTGATTAATTTGCGATTAACCGCCATTAAATATTGTAATATTGACAGCCCTAATTAATTAATATGCTTAATTCATCCGTTCATGGTGGATTCTTTTCTCTGCTTTTGATTGTTAATAGACCTACTGTACAAAGGAAAACAAACCATATATCAAGCGACTTGGCAGGGTTATGATTATCCTATAAAAGTCCATTTCAATTCAGTGCTGTTACAGAATTCCAAAAGGCTACTTCTATGCTTTTATTTTGAAGCAAAATATATAACGTCCGGTCTTTTTCTGGCTACCTCTCCAAACTTGACGCTGCACCACACTGGCACATAACGCGCATGCTCCAGTCAGCAGCTGTCCTCTAACTGCTCCCCCTTTCCTTTCATCCTCTTTTATCAAATTATTTTTCTCATAACACGTGCCATATTAACAAAGAAAAAACGATTTTTTGTCATATCAGTTATTGGCAAAAAAAATGTCCAATGTTAGGCTTGGAGTTCGTCTTATTTCCTCTTGTGTATGTTATATGCAATTTGTTCTAATAATAACAGTCTGTTCCTTTTAGCTTTCCCCTAAGGTTTTATAATCACTATGATTTCATAGTATTTTATGCGTTTAACTTACATTAGGAAGTCATTTGTCTATCATTTTATTTGTCCCTTTTTGACGCTTTTAATTGTGTTTCTTGTGTAAATTGTTTTAATGTTGTCTGTGATTGTTTTGCCCTTGTTGTGAAGCACCTTGAGAGTTCGTTGTATTTTAAAGTGTGCTATATAAATTAAATTCATTATTATTAACAGCAGTTATACGAAGAAAAAAAAAAAAAAAAGTGTTTTATTTTGTGTTATTTTACTGCACCTTCTTACGGGGGGCTTCACTTCCGCTTCCTGTTCGTCACTTTCCACACAGAAGCGTTTACACCAAAAGACAAAAAAAATGAATACATCGGCACCTGGCTAACTCAACTCACCTAGTGAACGATTTTAAACCTGCTTATTGTAACCTGCCCTGCTAAACCTTCCATCTCCTTGTTTAGACCATTATGAGCAGCCCGTGTGTGTTTGCATTCAGCGCAGTGAGTTTACAAAGTGCGCAGAGGCTCTTATCTCCGTAGCTAACGCGTTAGCCCCGCAGAAGCTGCCGTCTGTGGCCCGCTCCGGCTCTATCATTCACTGGACAGGTACTTTTCCAATTAGCTAAGGTAACTAACCTTTCATTTATTACTGCGACACGTACGTAGCGTTACAGTGCTCAGTTTAAGCAGGTGGTGCTACACAGATTGATGGGTGTGCAGCTGAGGTGAGGCTGCTAACTTGCTTGATAGATGATAGCTGCATTTATTCAAGACAAAAAAATCTGTGCTCCAAATGCTAAAAATGGTAACCTTACTACCAAACTTTAAAACACAGGAACTGAACGTTTAAATGGGTTTTTGTTGTTGTTTGTTTTGTTTTGTTTTTTTGTTTTTTCTGTAGCTGCTTGCCAATTTTGTATTGATTAATACATGGACATTTATGTGTATATTATTTTACTCTATTGGTGATCTACCAACTTGTAACCCCACCCTATATAATTATGCATAAAAACCAATAAAAAAATGATCACAAAAAGAAACACTAATCTGAAACGATATTGCCTGGGTAAAAAAAATAATTAAAATAAAATAAAAAAGAAATTGAACGCAATAAGACCAATTTAATGGCATTTATTACCTGTAAACAAACTGACATTAAACATCTGTTCTGGTGCTCATACATGTTTGTTTACATCTGTAATGTATGTGCAGCCATAAAGCTAGCTGAAGCAAATATTTAGTGCTGTGTGATTAGGTCTGGTTTGTCCACCTTCATTCAGGCATATGTGTAATTTATAAGAAACATACAAATTGCAGATTTGTCAGTCATAAGTCCAACTCTTTACTCATTCCCTTTCAGCCATTTAATACAAGTTGTCTGATAATGCTTGCAGAAACTATGGCTGCAGTCTAATTTTGATGATTAACCCTCTGAGAGCCACAATAGACCCGTTTTTGTCTCTTTTTTAGGGTGTTACAGGGGGGGTCTTTAGGGGGGAGATAATAGGTCAACAGTATATGTCACATAGATGTGGTGTACGTCATCTGAAAGCTGGGAACCTGAAGATTAATTTGAGATGCATCTCAGCACTGAATGTCAAGTTGTTTTAGTCATAAATCAGAAATAAACATGAATTAATTAAAAAAAAAAAAAAAAACATTTTTTAGAAAAGGTGAAAATAACACATTTATACTGCATGCATAAAACTGCATGTGATTATCACAAAGTGGACATGCCTGTAAAGGGGAGACTCGTGGGTACCCACAGAACCCATTTTCATTCACATATTTTGAGGTCAGAGGTCAAGGAACCCCTTTGAAAATGCCAGTTTTTCCTCGCCAAGCATGACATGGTTGGTACCAATGGATTCCTTAGGTTTTCTTAGTTTTATATGATATCTGTAGCTTCACTCTTGCTGTAAAACTGAACCTGCTTCAGCTTCTGAAGGACAGTAAGGTCGGTCTCAGAGGGTTTAACCTGATAACTTGAATTACATTATTGCTAACAACCTTTGTTTTTTTTTCACCCCAGACTCAGCACCATGAATCTGCTACGTCTAGTGTGCCGCCACAAGACGGCCCTCGTCATTGGCACCGTATGCAGCTTTGCGGTAGTCCTGGTCTTCTTGGCCAAATGTACCTCAGAAACCCTGAAGCAGGGCCACCAGGATCCTCCAGGCCTAGCCCCTCGTCCCAACACTTTGCAGTCCCGTCCAGAGCAGCATAATCCCCCGTCCACATCCAAAGACTTGTCGGCGTTCCTCGTGGTCCTCATCACAACTGGACCTAAGTACACAGAGCGGAGGAGTATCATCCGCAGTACCTGGCTGGCCAAGCGGGACTCTGATGTTCTGGCTATGTTTGTGGTGGGAACTCAGGGGCTTTCCAATGACGACCTTCAGAACCTCAACACAGAGCAAGGGCGGCACAAGGACTTGCTCTTACTGCCTGACTTGCGAGATTCTTACGAGAACTTAACACTCAAGCTGCTACACATGTACTCCTGGCTGGACCAGAATGCGGAGTTCAAGTTTGTCCTCAAAGCAGATGATGACACATTTGCTCGCTTGGACCTCCTCAAGGAGGAGCTGAAGGGGAAAGAACCCAACCAGTTGTACTGGGGCTTCTTCTCAGGGAGAGGGCGAGTGAAGACTGCCGGGAAGTGGCGGGAAAGCTCTTGGGAGCTTTGTGACTACTACCTGCCCTACGCGCTGGGCGGGGGCTACATCCTCTCGGCCGACCTGGTACGTTACGTGCATCTCAATGCCGGCTACTTCAAGACGTGGCAGAGCGAGGATGTGTCACTGGGCGCCTGGCTGGCACCGGTCGAGGTTCGGCGGACGCACGATCCGCGCTTTGACACGGAGTACAAGTCGCGTGGTTGCAACAACAAGTACTTGGTGACACATAAGCAGAGCTTGGAGGACATGTTGGAAAAACACCAGACTCTTCAGCATGACGGCAGGCTCTGCAAGGAGGAGGTGAAGCTGCGGCTGTCCTACGTGTATGACTGGGGTGTTCCGCCCTCGCAGTGCTGCCAAAGGAAGGATGGCATTCCTTAATTTTTGTCCTTTTTACAAGGCCATGAAGTTGGCTTCTGATTCGCATCTTCCAAGTCAGGAAAAAGTGGGGGATAATATTTTTTCTCCAGTGTTACACCATTTAACGTTACGGAACGGGTCCCAGACAACATAGTAAACGCCTTAATGTTGATGGAAAGCCTATTTTAGATTTGGAGAACCTTTTTTCTAATTGTGAGAACAAAAAAAGGGAATTTCACTGCTTTTTTGTCATGTTGACTCAACACGATCTCACCCCAACTCGTCACATACTGCCGCTTTGTCACGCCCTTTGGCGTCAATTAAGGTTTTGGCATCAAACCACTTAGTTAGGTTTAGGAAAAAACAAATGGTTGGGCCTAAAACTACTACGTTTGTAAAGTGAAAATGAAACTGAACGTTGTGAAAACGGGACACAAGCGAACAGCCTTGTGTTTGTTATGTTTACTAATTGGTTGCAGGTCTTCTCTCTTCTTCTCTCTCTGCACTTGGTCGCTAAAAGTTAAACTTTTTCCAAATTTT
This sequence comes from Sebastolobus alascanus, assembly GCA_916701645.2. Lineage (NCBI taxonomy): Eukaryota > Metazoa > Chordata > Actinopteri > Perciformes > Sebastidae > Sebastolobus > Sebastolobus alascanus. The sequence continues at coordinate 1,498,203 of CAKAOJ020000048.1, read as the reverse complement.
AGTTTAGCCGCACTTCGCCACAGAATCAAACGGCCACAACTCGCTGAGCTCGGGAACGGCCGCCGCAGCTTTTCGTAGACATTGAATGGCTGCTCGCCGCAGGCCGCACTTCGCTGCTGCGCTGGTTTGAATTCGCCATCAGGAATTCCTTGTGCGTCGGTATCGCAAGCTTCGGTATTTGATGCAGAGTCAAAGTTCAATGTTGTTTTGTTTATCTCGACCTGTTTTAATGTGGTCTGGATAGATAACAAGTAATGAAATCACACTTTTTTCTGTTATCGCAGATAGAATGAAGTTTTAAACAACATTTAAGTCTTTACTATGATGTCTGCTACCACTTCCACAACTTTAAGTGGTGAAACAACGGCTATAAATTATGACCCCTTAACTCTCGGAACAGGAAGCCAACCTCAGCCTCGCGTCCTTTTCCACCAGTAAACTCCTCCGACCTTGTTATTTGGACCCACGCTCATGTCCGTGCTCTCCTCACCGCCAATTTTACCGTATTGGTGGCTTATTTCTCTCCTCTGTCTGTGCTGCTTCTGCTGTACCTGTTGCTAAATATTTTCCAACACTATGAGATATGTTTCAAGGTCATTTCAGTGTAAGTAGATAGTACAGACGGGAGAATCTTACCCTGCCATGATGTCTACATTTTTTTTGTGAAAGCAATTTTTATTGGTATTTTATTTATTGTTAATTTATTCTGCAGCGAACACAACACACTGGGAGTCGCTGCTTGTGAGTGGAATTTGTATTTATAAATGTGTTGGGGGGGGGGGGGACAATCATGTATAATTCACAGAATTAATGGGCAAGAAATGTTTAAAATGTTAAAAAAAACTTTTGTTTACGGTCAATGGTACGACAAGGTTTCATGTGTTTGGAAGTGCAAAGAATGTGTCGGAGAAAATGGTTGAATGTGTTTTATTCAGCAGGCCTTCTTATTCCTCATACTGGAGCCTTTGTTAGGACATTTACATTTCCAAGGCAGCAGTAACACTTTAAAGTTTAGGTCAGTACATTTACTGTGCGGAGTTATCAAGTTACTTGTGAATGTTTGTTTGCATCGCACCACTGATTCAGATTGAGAAACTTGACATTGACTACCAGCTGGCACTTGGTCACTTTTTTTAAACAAGAAAACATTGTTTTAAAGTCTGTAAATCATTATTCAATGAATACCTGTTTTGTTTTTGTTTGTTTTTTTAATAATGTTAAGCTCTCCAACCTGAACTCACCCTGTGATGTCAGTAGCTGTGTCTCGAAACTTGTGAAATGTGTACAGTGTTGATTAAAGGGTACGACATGTTGGAGTACCAACAGTTGAGGAATGCTGCAAAAAGAGCTATGTCCGAGCTCGTTTTTATGACGCCTGTTAACGTTTTTGCGAACAATGACTTGACGACTATTTTCTCACTGATTGCGATTCAATACAACCCCAGTTTCAGTGTTTGTTTTTACGTACATGGTCAGCCTCCCTGGATGTTTTATTAAAAATTTTAAATGTATTCTTGTCACTTCTATTCTTGTGTCAAAAGATATGTCACAGTCAAGTGCATACATGTTGTAAGATTCTCTACAAAAGGTAGAACTGCTACCAAGAGGACTTAATACATTTTTTTTTAATTTAACAATACTACAAAATACAATAACCTAACTTTCTATAGCCATTATATTTAGGAATGATTCTAATGTAAAAACATACTTTTGGGCTTAACCCTCTGAGACATGATCCCGACCGACTTTACTGTAGCAGGTTCGGTTTTAGAGCTAGAGTGAAGCTACAGATATCATATGATACTAGAAAATAATAAATATTCCTAAGGAATCCATTGGTACCAACCATGTTATGCTAGCTTGTCGTCAAGGAGGCTAAATAATGCTCCAAAGCTGGGCCAAATTTTGGCGAGGAAAAACTGACATAGCCATTTTCAAAGGGGTCCCTTGACCTCTGACCTCAAGATATGCGAATGAAAATGGGTTCTATGGGTACTCACGAATCTCCCCTTTACAGAAATGCCCACTTTATGATAATCACATGCAGTTTTGGGCAAAAACCATGCAGTTTTTTGCATGCAGCCCCTATTCTAAAATGGTGTATTTCGGCATACTGGGGTCCCTAAACAGTCTTAGAATTATTTAAATTGGATATCATTGTAAAGCTGAGACTCTTGTGGATCCAATGAGCCCAGTTGTAATCATGTGTGATGATGTTAGACCCCATAGTAGCCATTTCATTCATCTTCAGGTTCCCAGTTTTCAGATGATGTACACCACTTTTATCTGACATCTACTACTGTTGACTTGCTATCTCCCTTAAAGACCCCCTGTACCCCTCTAAAAATGACAACAAATGGGTTAATTGTGGGTCTCAGAGGGTTAATATCTTTATACAACTCAGATTTTAGAGGAAACACTTTTTACAGGAGGATTTTACAACTTCACACTGCCATCTGAATTCACACGATCCATTCATACTTAGAATACAGATGAATTTTGATTATTCCAATCTGAAATATACGGTATGTAGTAGTCAATCAGGGATGAACTTGACTGGACTCCATGTTAACAGTCTTTATTTGTGCCTTTGCTCCGGTCGTCACTACGAAAAAGTTTGACTACGTTTCAGGGTTCCTCTCACACGAACAAACTCCGGTACGTTCTGCAGGCTCTCACTCTTCTTCTTCTCCTCCAGCTCGTACTGCAAGACAGGAAACATCTGTGTTTGGACATCCTCCTTTATAAGATTGTATATATGTGCTAATATCTGCAGGCTTGCTCACACATGCTCTTCTTCTGAGACATTAGAACTAACAGAAACAAACTACAACTACTGTAAAACTAAAACTGAATATATAAAAACTAAAACTAAACCTTTCTGAAAAACTGAAACTAAACTAAAACTAGCAAACACTCTGAAAACTAACTCAAACTGAACTAAAATGAAATTGTAGAGTCAAAACTAAACTAAAATAAAAAGTAATTTAAAATTAAAAAAACTAATATAACCTTGTTCTGAACTAACATACTCACGACTTGTATTCTCTGCTGCCTTGTGCGTAGCTTCAGCTCCAGGTCGGAGGGAGGACGGAGGGCCAGCGCCCTCTGCTTGTGCTGCTCTCTCTGTCTGTGCTCCAGCACACACTGCAGCTCCGGCTTTTTTCTGGGCAGTAGACCTCTGAGGACACATGGAAAAAATACTGATAACAAGATGGAAAGATAAGCAGCCCCCCCCCTAAAAAACACACAAAACTTCTTCCCTGGAGAACAACTGCATATAACATGTTTACATGCTTTAATGTTCAAAAAACGCTTTATTTTTCAGTGTTTCAGTGTCGTGATTGGTTAACTGAACCAAACTCTTCGGACTCCGCCCCAGCTCCGCTCTAACCAGCTTTGTTTGAGGGCATGCCAAACTAGCTGCGAGGCAAAGTGTGTTACTTGGTGACATCCCCACGTTACGAAAAAAAGGCTGGACTTCTATCAAGGCGTTTCAGGCAGTTCAGGAGCAGTGTTTCTGTGGGGGAGAGTAACTCCCTTTGGCCTGGACTTTGGGCTTTGTAACTTTGCAGATCTTTTACATGCATAAAAAAATATATAACACACTAAAGGAAAGGGAAAAAGCACAATAGCACAACAGGTCCTCTTTAATCATCAATGACACCTTTGTCCAAAATAATTTACAAACTTTGTTGTGAACGGCACAAAGAGTTTTACTGCTTCAAGAACTACAAACCAAATTCTGTTGATTTTAATGCAGTGATTAACATTATTTTTGCTTTCTCAGACAAAACAGAGTGAGAGCACTGGCCCCCTGATGAGAGATTAGCAGTGATCTCAGTCAGAGGTGTTGTACCTTCGGCTTGATCGGTGTTAAACACCACCTAAGCATGTTGCTTATCCCCGGCCACAACAGCGGTCAGCTGGAGGAAGCCTAAGAGGATTCTCTGACTCAGGCAGGGGACAAATAAAATACTGATATGCTTTACTACACAAGTGAAAAAATGTTACATGGAAAATAAATCCTTCACATCTACATTGATTCAAGGTATAAAGCTTTGATAAATATTCCCTGACTTCTGACACATAGCTCAGTGTTTTCTCACCTTCTGTGGCAGAAGAGCAGCTCCTGGTGAAGGACTCTGTGTTGGTGAGATGCCAGGACGGGACTTGGCAGCTTTCTTGGTTGGATGAGGTCATCACCCTCCTGTTGTGGACTCTCAGTCACCTGGCATGGTGGGACCATCCAGCAGTGAGGTTTCTCTGACACACATAAACACAAGCCAGCACACACGGTCACATATTGGCAGTCTTTCATCCAGGACACTCCTGTACACACAATATGAGTAGAGCTTCTGTTGGAAACTGAATGTTAAAAATGATGCTGCTTATTTTGAAGTTATATCAAAAGAGTGACTTTTTTTTTTTACGCTTTTTCTGACTATATGTGAAGATCATGTCATTTGTTTCTTTAGATTCACTAAAGCATTGTAAATCTGACTTTAAACTTGACTATTGTTCTTACCTCTTTTGTTTCGAAGACACATTTTTTGTGATACCTGAATGAAGGAAAGCAGGCGAGAGAGTCAGTTCCATTGAAAAAAACATGTAAATCCACACAGATCATTCTGCCGCCCATCCATCAGCATATTGTGACCATCAAATTGAACTCTGTCATACAGGAATCAACACATCTCGACATGCTCACACAAAGAAGAACAGTAATGATGACACAGCAATATCACAGTATTTTACTACCGGAGGGAGTTGTGCATCACATTAAAAGATACGCCCAGTGATGAATATTTTCAAAGACAAGAAGCTATGTAGTTGATACGTCTAATGGAAAAAAGAAGGAGGAGGAGGGTAGTGGCTCTACTATATCTACAGCCATGCCAGAGGCAAGAAAATTGTGCAAAATAAAGTCAACATGGTTTGTGATTATTTTCAGCCACATGTTCCTGTTTTGAAAATTATTTTAATTCCAACTGTATCGTGTTTTTTTTATAGTCCTAATGTTCTTCTCCCATTCTTTGAAAACTTGAGCCCAGAAAAAACACTGCCCAACTCAAATATAAATGTTTTCCTTCTCAGGTTATGATGAAAACAAATACTACTATACCACAGAAGTAATGATAAAACCAGTCTTACCTGTGTGCAATGGTAGAGACGCATTGCTGAAAAACAGAGATGTGCTAAAGTCTCTTCTCGCTCTCGCAGAAGCAGAAAAAGAAGGAGATGCTGACTGTTTGTTCTCAGGCTGCACAGCAAGCTGCAGTTACAATGAGCGAGGCTGATCTGAACAGGTGTGCTCCACTGTCCTCTGATCAAATCTTATTAAGTGTCTTACGACCCTTTGTTCCAGCCTTGTTCCCTCTGGGAGAGAAACTTCTGTTGTCTCTGAGGCAGCAGCAGCAACATATGGAGGGATTAGGATAATGTAATGTAATGATTAGGATAGTGGAACATGAAGTACTAACAAAACAAACACAGCTTTTGTATCCCTACGTTGTGGATCCAACTGTTACACACACACTGGAGGGAGTGAAGCATAGTCCAGAATCACATCATATCTATCTATAAGCAATTTTGTCTTCAATATAAAGTTGCAGACCGCTGTCCTGCTGCCTTCCAGGTATATTTAAGATGTAAAAATAATGCACTGAAACAAAGGTCCATGAAGAAATTTTCATGATCCTCCTGACGTGAAAGCAGGTCAGTGTAGCAACAATTGGACACAAAAGAATGTGGGTTACATAGACACTGACAATTACAGCCCTGCAACAACACATTAATTACAGATGTAGGGATTAGTGAGTGCAGGTGATAATGGTAAGAGGATGTTCCAAATAGTGGCAGTGATGCAAAATATGTAAGGGAAAGTGAAAATAAATAAATAAATAATTTTGATATATAATAGATATTAACATACAATGTTAAATATTAATAGATGCAGTTAACCCATTTGTGCCCGCAACTGAATTTTTTTTTATTTCCTTTGGTGGAAGTGTTCTCTGGGCTTACCTAAGCACAAATATGAAGAAATGTTCAAAATTGGTCAACCTGTTTGGCTGAAAGTTGAATTTTCTTATCATACTATATCTAGTTTTTGGGCACATGATGGGACTACTGTTTTTGCAATAAACTCCATTGTATATTAGATAAAAACAGTAGTCCCTTGTGTCTAAATACTAAATTTAATATGATAAGAAAATGGCTGTATTTCAGAAACTACAAGGAGCACAATCAAGCGTCTGGTATTTATGAACTCATAGAGTTGATTATCAAATATATGCACGCATATGCAGTGTAAAAAAATATTTCATCTGGAAAACATTTAATAAACACAATTTTAGCGTTTTTCCTCATTTTTCAAAAATAAAAGTTAATAAAAGTGTGATTTTTCATGTGATCTAAAAATGTCAAAGTTGTACATTTAGATACTTTTCCAATGTATGTCCGTACCTAATTTCAAGACTTTTGACCAATCAGAACAAATATTGTGGCATTTTCCTTATCATACTAAATATAGCCATTGGGCACAAATGGGTAGGCATGTGCATAGGCATTACATTATGCATTGAGAATAGGGGCCCAGACGCTAAGCAGATAGTAAACATATATTTTAAATACAAACATGTTGTCTAGATTTGAAAAAAGTGCATGTATTATAGAGTAACATTTACAACCTACAAAGTCCCTAAGACCCTAAAAACTATCTAGCCTAACTCTAACTACTAAATGGTCCCAAAACATTTACTCCATCAGTGATAACATTGGTTAAAGAGGTAAAATACAATAAATAGAGACATATGGCAGGTGGAAGTAACAATACAATTTAATTGGATTTCAGAGGGGAGTAGTTTAGAAGTCCCCAGCTGTTTAGGGTATTCACGCTTTACAGTAACATATGTTTGTAGCATCTGCTGCCTTAAGTTGTTTTTAAAAACAGACACAGATAGAGACATTTTAAATGATCATTAATCTCATTTCTTACCTGTGGACCTTTGCAAACCACACTAAAGCTTGTACATTTAGGCTGTAAGATGTTTTTTCCTAGTCTTATATGTGTGGGAAAGTAAGTCAGAATAAGTGTTGTTGAGCATATATACAACATTATACATTATACAAACATTATGAACGATATTACATTCAGTAATATGTTTCAGAAGACTGTAGCAATGGTGGTAGAAAGGAGCATATGCACAATATAACAGATAAACTGTTAACATACTAAAAATTGTGTGGGCTAACACTTTATGGGTTAGTCTGGGGCCAATTGTAAAGTAACAAATGATGGTTTGAATGGGTCTTACATGCAGTGCAGGTACCCTGATTCAAGCACTCTTGACTGGCTGAGACTGCGTCATTTGGACAGAAATCACTCTGCTGCTGGTTGTCAGCACAAACTGCTCCACGGTGGACCTTGGGGAATGGGGTGGAGGTGGCTGTACAGTGGTGTCAGCTCATTGTAGTGTGGGCTGAAGCTCAGTTTAATCCTCATCCTTCCCTCTGTGCCGCACAAGGTGTGTCCAGGTTCACAGCTGCAGCAGAGCCAGCATTTTTCACCACTTTGTTAATCCTTCCCTCGTCCTCCTCCTGCTGTAAGTGCTGCCTCCATGTAAGATATGGCAGAGTTCAGTGTGCTTAAAAAACTGTTTTATATCCTGTAAGAAATGAGCAATGAAAGACCCGAGAGCCCCAAATATTTTTCATGTCTGTCTATATATTGTCCTGTCCATGTTTTGGCTATACATTCTCCAAACGTTATAACTGCAGAATTTCTATTTCCTCATGGTGATGGTTATGCATTACCTGGAGAAATATAATAAACAGACATGCTACAATTCAGTTTCTCTTTTTCCAAAAATGTCTCAGTTTTATTATCTTGGTTGTGCTGCATGCAATATATATATTTTTTGGGAAAGTTCCCAACGAAAAAGAAAATTCTGTACACTGAAGCATACTGTATATATACTGTATATAAACCTAAATGAAAGTTGGCCTGAGTAACCATGGTTATGCAAATTTACAGGAAGAGTACATAGGATAATAGTAGATGATGTGCATTTGTATTGTTTATCAATAAAGTGATTTTGGGATAAATTTCAGGGTTGTTGTACATTTACCATACACCAATATTTCCTTTATTATTTACCATACACCAATATTTCCTTTATTATTATTATTATTATTATTATTATTATTATTATTATTATACTGTATATTATTGTAAATACACTATTACTTTTATTTTATTTTTTACTTTATTTTATTATGTTATTCTTTGCTACTTAACCTACTGTTTCTTTTCTTTAATGGAGCTTCCAGGCAAAAAGTATTTCACACGATTGCACCTGTATAACCGGCGTGACAATAAAAACATCTTGAATCTTGAATCTTGAAGGGAGCTGTAACTCATAACGTCCAGTAGGTGGCAGTAACGCTACACGGACCAACAACAAAACACACAAAACGTAAAAGAAGATTGTAGCTAAGCCACTGAAACCGGAAATGTCAACCGAGTGACTGCGAAGCGAAGTAGACCGAAGACTACTTTACATTACATGATGGCCTGCTAATTTAAAAGGAAGAAACGGTCGTAATATATCGTCAAAGAGCAAACTGCGAATATGACAAATGGTAGGTTCACTGTGTTGTGCTAACTAGCTCAGAAGTGTCGGCAGCAGGACAGGAAAGGCTAACGTGGAAGCTAGGCTAGCTGTAGACGTGGCCCTGGAGCAGCACTGCACTAATATAAACGTATCACTTGTTTGTTACAGTTACAGATTTATTGCACAGTTTTGTGATCTTAGTGAACAGCTTCTTCACTCCTCTTATGTGGGTAACACCGTATTATCTGTCAGGCTACAAGGTTTCTTGCTAACTAGCTTTGGCTAACGTTATGGTGTCTGTGGCTAATGCTAAAAAAAAAAATCCAGATAGCTAAAACCAAAACAATAATCGAAAATAGGCAAGAAAACCTGTCTGCATGTAAGCTATTAGTCCTTGAAATAAATATAAAATAATGCTGCAACTGTAAGCAACTCTGGATTTAACAGAGGCAACAACACAGCTTGTATAGATAGATAGATAGATACTTTATTGATCCTGAAAGAAATTCAGGCATCCAGTAGCGACAACAAGTCCCAACACCAATACACCTTAAAAAAGATACAATCAAATAGAATAAAGTGAGATAAAATAAAATAAAAATAAGATAACATAAGTACAGCAGTGAAGTGACAGTGTGCCAATGGTGCAAATAGTGCAAATGGTAGTGCAAATATAGCAGAGTATATTAATATATAGCAGAATAAAGCAGAGTATATTATAGTTACTATATACTTTATAGTTATTATAGTTACATAAAACTAGGGTAAAAGGACAATCCACTACAAGACAGGGTTTATATGTTATGGGTTTGAATTACTTTAAATAGTGGAGAGACAATATCAGACATGATGCAGCAGAAACATAAACACCTGTCCCCTCAAAGCTGGACATTAATAGGGCACAGACATAAAGAAAAGATGTAATGAGGTGACAGGTTGTTTGTTTGAGATATTACACTAAAAAGAATCACCATAACATCACAATTAGTGTTTGTTTTTTTAGCAGTTGCTCCATTTTTATTGCTTATGGAGCAGCAGTATTTGTTTCAACATGATATCCTCTCTCCAGTCTGTCTCTTTGCTGCTCTCCTAAAGAGGCTTTTTCAAATTCATAAATTTATACTAAAACCTGTGCGGTACCGCAGCAAGAAAGAGTGGATTTTATTCTAAGGTGGATTATCTCACAACTGGCTGTAATCAGGGTACATTGAGATTCTATGCTGCTAAATTAATGTGGAACGGTGCATGCAAACACTTTATCAAATTCAAGAATATTCTATTCCTGTGATTGTTTCAACTCATTAAATTCAGTCAACAGATTTTGTTTTGTACTGTGCGATGAATAAACTGAATAAGTAATGCACCCAGATAACTGGCAGGTAAGGCAGACTGTGTGATATTATCTTCCCCTTCTTCCATAGTGTACTCTTTCGATGGCATCCTGGTGTTCGGGCTGCTGTTCATCTGCACTTGTGCATACCTCAAAAAGGTGCCTCGCATCAACAGCTGGCTGCTGTCAGAGAAGAAAGGAGTGTGGGGCGTCTTCTACAAAGGTAGATAATATATAATGAATTAGCAATATGCTAATTCAACACACACCTGTGATTTCGACCCAAAATTTCCTTCTGGGAATAGAGTGCTCCTGGGATGACGTATTTAGTAGGCCAACCAGGAAGTTAGCATCGCCCTGGGTTCCCTCGACAAAAAAACAATGTGATTTTTCCATTGGTTTTCATTATTGCAGAAAATAAGCTCTGTGGCAAACACACGTTTATGATACTTACACATTTTGTTCAGCAAGATAATCTTCACAAATGAACACCACTTTTATGATTTTTGTGTGAATGCAATCGCCTGAAGTAAAAAGCCAATGTTAGGCTATAAACGAACTATACCACAGTCGCATGAGTACACACAACAAGGCTGTAAAGGTGGATGAGTCAGCGTGTTGACGTTTAGTAGTCTCATATAGCCACTTGTTAGCAACCGCCTTTTGCAAGACACAGAAAGCCTTCAAAATTCACGGGTGGGATATTTACTGATGTATTTTATATCGTAGAACAAAACGTTAAAATCTCTTCAGCTTGTGTTATTTCAGGCATCTAACTAAAAACCCATTCAAAAAACCCATTGACTTCCAGACGAGGGAACCGAAAGTGCTAAAATGCTAACTAATTTCTGGGTTTTAGGACTCATTCCTGCAGCACTCTTTACCTAAAACTTGAGTACTCATTCTTTAACAAGTATTTTCATCAAAATGAATTCTTAAAAGGGCTAAGATGTCATTTTTTGTATATTTTTTTCTGGGGAGAGCTGGCTCATTGGCTTAATGGGATACTTTAATGGAACCAAGCCATCGTTAATGTTGTTAGTTCCACCTGTGCTCTCCCTGCTATAAGAAGTAACGATGTCCACAGTGAAAAAGCCTATGTATTTAGGGGTAAACACATGTAAAAACCCTTAAAGCTCAAAGTCAGAACTTATTCTCACTCATCGTTTCATTTCAAATTTAGTGTTCTGTCGAACATAATCAAAACAACAGATGCACAAATATTTACAGACCACACTAGGGATGCAACTAACGATTATTTTCATTGTTGATTAATCTGTTGATTATTTTCTTGATTAATCGATTAGTTGTTTGGTCTATAAAATGAAAAGAAATGTCGATGTTTCCCAAAGCCCAAGATGACGTCCTCAAATGTCTTGTTTTGTCCACAACTCAAAGATATTCAGTTTACTGTCATAGAGGAGTAAAGAAACCAGAAAATATTCACTTTTAAGAAGCTGGAATTTGAGCATTTTGAATTTTTTTTCTTAAAAAATTACTCAAACCGATTAATCTATTATGAAAATAGTTGGCGATTAATTTAGTAGTTGACAACTAATCGATTAATCGTTGCAGCTCTAGAGCACACTATAATGTTTGACTCTCGTCTTTGTCTACAACACTCACCTCACTGATAACACATCTGTTTACATGGTTTGCTATATTCTCCTTGTTCTGTATGTTTGTTGTTGACCTATCATTTTCTTCACTCATCCTCTTTATCCTCCATCTGTCTTCTCAGCTGCAATAATTGGGACGCGGCTTCACATTGCCGTGGCGATTTCCTCATTGGCCATGGCGGTCTACGTTGTCTTCTTGAAATGATAGAGTCAGACTGGACTGGAAAGGACACTGAACGGGTCCAGGCTGGGGATGGACTCATCTCTGTGGTCATGTGCTAATCCTTGTTGAGGGGACACCTCTTGGATTTCCTGACCGATGAAACCCCATTGGCCCTGTGGACCCATGTGAAAGACTAGCCAGCGCTGCCCCCTTGTGGTGACTGGGTACATAACTCCTCCTTTTGATAATTTGTGTGCACTACAGACATGAAGGGCAACCGGAATCTACTCCACAGTTATTACAGAGGAGAGAGCCGGTTGGGTCGCGTGGCATCATTCTGTTGTAGGGTAACACTGTTGGCTGTCTCCATCCACACCCCATAAATATTTATATTGAAGGATGCCGAAGAGAGAAGGGCAGTGTGTGCATTGTACCTTATACCTGTGTACAACATAAAATTAGCCGAGCTGTATATATTTGAAAAAAAATATGACCAATAGAGATTTGCCAGAGGTTAAGTGTGATCAAACTGAAAATGATCAATCCTGCTTGCTCCCAGCTATGCGGTTTTTTTCTGTATCACCTCTTGTGTCAAGGGTGGAGGGGAAGATAAACAAAGCTAATATATAAAGATGTTCTTGTGTACACTATATTTTACTTTTTTTGGAGCTCTTACCTTTTCTCAACAGTGCTGTTCGGCATATCTTAAAGGAGCTACATACCGTATGAAATTCAGAGTCGGGGCTCTCACCTCTGACGTCACAACAAACATGGAGGTGGCTGAGCTAAGGGTGCTAACAACGGCAACAGTGCTGACGGAGCTAACCCTGTTAATGGGGGTTAGCTCAAACTCACTGGGGCAATTTAGCTTCCGCGACACCGCCATCCCGCCACCGTCAGTTGGTACAGCTTTCTCAGTGGTAACTGCAGTATGAGCACCGCTCTCCTGTGCACGCCCGGCCCAGGTTGTGCACAGCGCAGAGTGGCGGCGATTAGCAGTGGGACATGATATCGAAGGGAGGGAGGGGAAGCAACGGGGAGGGCCGACAGTTTCAGAAAGAGGCTGAATTACTCCACTATATCTTTACATAGCAAACAGTTGTTTGCTGCTATATTCATGCTCTGAATGTGGTATATAGCTCCTTTAAGCTTTGTTTTAGATTTGAGATACACATTTTGCACAGGTGTATGTTGTATTTACTTTGACATCTAATACTATAACATGTTTTAAATGACACAAATTGTTACAAATTGAACTGTAAGACACGTAGGAGTCAAAGTTCTGCCACAACTGTAGAGTATCGCAGATCGAAGAACAACTTTGAAAAACATATTGTGAAAATTGGATAGCTATATCAGACTTGCCTGAAGATTTAAATGCAATGCCAAATAGGGATGGTGCCTCTCATGCCATCTTAATTACATACTGTTATTCTGAGTTTAATTCTGCCACCGTATTTTATATTTTTAAAAGAATAAATTGTTTTGGGAGGGAATGCAATGCAATTTTGAGTAAAATATTAATCAGACAATTTCTGTGTTTGTTGTCTTTAAAAAAAACAAATGTCAAGTCTCAAGTGGCATTCAGTGCTTATACAGTGTATCACTCCAGTCCTTTTGGAGGTTTTTCATGTTTTATTAATTTGATTTCAATCACAGTGGGTGTAATTGCGTTGTTTTTTGTTGCATTAATCAACAGAACACAAAAAAACAATCCTCGAAATCAATTCAAATTAAGTACCAATCTGAAATAATTGAATGTGTTCATGTTCACCTACTTCAAGTTAATATTTAGTTGATGCAGCGTTGACAGCAGTTAGACTTGAGTCTATCGTATGTGGATAGATCTGCATTAGATTTGCATTTCTGATCATTGCAATTTAGCCCACATTCTTTTTTTTGCTTCTTTGCACAACAAGTCATTCATTCCTGGTCATTAATGTAGTTCTTTTTAAAGCCATCTATGTGCTGTGTTGACCTCATGTTTCGGGTTGTTGTCTTGCTGTAAAATGAATCATCCCATCTCACGTTTACAGTCTGAGATATCTTTGTATTTGTGCTGCAGAGAAACCCCATGGAAATCCCCACATCGTAAGGCTGTCCACTCCATGCATCATGGTGACCGTTATATATTTCTGCTCATGTGCAATGTTGGATGGCTCCGTTCCATTCAAGTGTCCCAGTAAGCACAGTACCAGGACCTTGAAACCAATGCAGCTAAATGGAGCTCAGCCGTCATTCATCTATTATTTACACCTGTGCTTTCCCTACTGTGACATATCATAATTTCTTCCATGAAAGAGGCATATTCATAATGTTTCTTTGTCTGTGATCATGTAATTTCACAAATTGCCTAATCAGCTGTTGGACCTTCCCTTGAAATCAACTCACAGCGCCACACCTTGATTACATATTCAACTAATTTTGCAGCTAATGAAAACAACTGACGCCATATTTAGGTGTGTGCCATAATAAATGGGTGAATACTGGTAGTTGTGCCATCAATTATTATATTTTATATTTATAGATATTTTTTTATTTTGGTATTGAACAGTCGTATTTGTTGATCAGTATAAACAAATTGTAGTGGCTATTTGTCGCAAAAATCAAAATCAAACTTAAATCAAAGGGCCACTGATGCACCATGGGTATCATTGTCCTTGCAGAATGTATGTGTTTCTGATGATTTATTTATCCAAAAAGCAAGCAAGCAAACGAACATAAAGAAAACATGGATGTCGCTGCCTCTAAAGTAAAAAAACATAAGCCCACCCAGGTGCATGCTGGTCCTATACTTGCCTACCCACCTATATGACTGCAGGTACCCACAGTTTTACCCAGTTCATAAACAAAAGAAAACAAAATACTAATTATGCAAAATATATATATATATATTAAACAAGACAATAATTAATCTAAACAAATTACTTGCAAAAGAAAATGATAAAAAATCAAATCTAAATAAAGTAAACATCTAGAATAATAAATCAGACAATACTACTTATTATTAGTAAAACAGCAACTAAATACTAACAACAAATAAATATGATATGATAATTACATCATTGTGATTTAGTTGTAAAATATAAAGTCCAAGGGGGTTAATGTTATAGGTAAAACACATTATTTTGTTCCGTCATGTCAGATATCTTTCTCTAAACACTGGTGTGATTGTATAGTGTTTATCAAATTAACCAACTTCAGATGGCTTTATTTGTGTACAACTCTTTGAACAGGACCCTTCCCTCATATTTCCATGAACTGTATTCCTATAATCAACAATTCCACAATTTAATTTGACCCGAAATAACTCCAAACTCAGACCTCCTATGTGTCGAACATCTCAATTACAGTTTGATTAATTTACCGAGGTCCATTGATATGGAACGCTCTGCCAGCTCATATTTTAAACAATTCAAGAAAAATGTGAAATGTTTTTTTTATCTCCCCAACGTTTTCCTTATGGATTTTCTCTGTAAAATGCTTACTAATAATGAGTTTTTATTGATGATATAATAATGTGAATCTTAATTCTATTTCACAACTTTGTCTATTCACATATATGAATGTCTGCTAGTGTGTGTAATCTTATCTCTTTTTCTTCTCTCTCTCTCTTGACCATCCTTTTTAATAATTTATTCTCTTTTTAAAATCCATTAAGGTTATGCACTGGAGAGTGTTTGTTTTCAATTTGTTGTTGTTTATGTAATATCAACTTGTACCTTTATTTTTACGTGTAAACAAATAAAATATAATTGTATAACGTCATTATATCAGAGGTGCATTTAAACAGGTAAAAGCTGCGTTCACTGACAGAGGGAGATTCCCCACTTATGTTCTCAGTAGGAGCGGGATATCCCCCTGGTTACCCAGCGACCCAGTTCTCGCCATCCATGGTTCTCGCGAGAAAATAATTATTGCCGGGAGCGGCGTGCAAGTGACGGCGTGACGTACGCGTTCACGTTTCCGCGCTCCCAGCAGCAAAGCGAGAGAACAGTGCGAAAAAAAATTCAGCGAAAGCTAGTCCAGACTGCTTCCTGACCCGAGCGCGTTTTCGAGAGGAAGTTGTCTCCGACGTGCACGGGGAGGTGGAGATTTCTTTTTTTTTTTGTGCACAACTGCACCTTGTTTGCACGACTGGGGCGGCTGAAGTTTATGTGTGGGTGAGGAGGACCGTCTCAGTTTTTAGTTGTTTTTTTTTTATCAGGGAGCAGCAGCACCGCACCACGTCGTACCACACGGGGAGGAGGAGAGGAGAAGAGAAGAGAAGTTTCCGCTGGCTTGTTTTGTTGCTGCGCGGCTGCTAAATCCGCAGGAATGTCGCAGAAGGAGAGACCCACTTTCTACCGACAGGAGCTCAACAAAACCGTGTGGGAGGTCCCGGAGCGCTACCAGCACTTATCTCCCGTCGGCTCCGGTGCTTACGGATCCGTGTGGTAAGCAGTTGTTGCAGAGTACTAGGCGAGAGCACGATTGCACAACAGGGTTCTCCAGCAGCACCCACAAAGAGGCCCGTCAGAGCTGCCTCCCCTGCGGGCTGCTGATCGACCTGTAAAGGGTGCCAGTGGAAGAAAAGGGTAGATATCAGTGGAGCTGTTTGTTTACATTCTTTTTTACTTCGGCTGTTATGAAGCGATGACACATCGTGCACGCTTCGGGGTGGTGGGGATTATATTTGTTTGTGCACATTTTTTTGCTGCTTTTATTTAATCTTGTCCTGCAAACACATTTATATATATTGCTAATATCCAGAGTAAGCGCACTGACAGCTCCAGCAGGGATCAAGTTGTACTAGAGTGTTAAACATGCTGCTTTTTTTAATCAGTCTCTTCTGTTGAAGGCTGATCATGTCCACGCTTGCATCATCTAGCATCAAAGTGGTGCCTCCTCATGATCTAAACGATCTGTGCTCATTTTGCAGTGAGGGGTTTTTAACCTAGTCAAATAATCGCCTTTCACTACAATAGTATTGTGGTCCTACACACACACACGCACAACCTGGCACTTTACACACCCTTGCACATTGCATGCATTATGCATTTTCCAGTTGGGTGCAGCCTGCAGAGTACCAGAAGGTCACGTGGTTTTCAGAAAAGTAGGCCCCCCTCGTGCACAGTGAGAGCTTTCTATATAGGAGCTCATCCGACGACGATGATGATGACTCTAGAATGATGTCACCCTTTCTTTCTCCCCGTTGTGGTCCACCCATGACTCACAGTCCCGAGGTTAGGTAGTGGCCTCAGCTCTGACGCCTTTTTAGTCATCACTAAGTCACGGTTGGTATCGTATCGTAATTTGAACTTTTACTGTTAGTTTTGTCTCTACTACTTCCACACCTTCAGCTGTGTGGTTTTTGCAGCTATTATTAGTGGTGAATGACCTTATTTTGTGCTTATGACAATCAATGGGCATACATGTGCCACTGATCATCCAATGTGTGAATATATATACAGTGTCTTCGTTATAGAAATCTATATGAGACTAAATACTGTGATGTGCATAACATCCACATCAGCACCAAAAGAGTGCTGAAAATGAAAGTGTGTGCTCATCTTCCCTTAAAGGAGCAGTGTGTAACATTTCACGGGATCTATTAGCAGAAAGGGAAGATGATATTCATAACTGTATTTTCATTAGTGTATAATCACCTGAAACTAAGAATTGTTGTGTTTTCGTTAGTTTAGAATGAGCCCTTCATATCTACATAGGCTCCCTATGTAGATATGAACATAGTGTTGAACACAATGGCCTGTGTTGAACAATAAACTATTATAAATATAATAAGCGTTTTCAGTCCAAAATGGCAGCTGGTTCTCTTCACGGAGTCCGCCATGTTGCTCCGCCATGTTTCTACAGTAGGCCAGAACGGACAAACCAAACACTGGCTCTAGAGAGAGCTTTTCGCATATTTATGTTACCCGAAGACCACCGTAGTTCTCCAACACACTTGTGAAACTGTGGTTTCAAAGAACATATATTGCCAAGAAAGTCAATTGTTCGTTCCATTGCAAAACCAGCCCCCAGCAGCAAAGCTACGCTTCAGCCATTTTGGACTGAAAGCGACTACCGGACACTAGTAAAACGTCCGCCTTCAAAGAGCCGTACAAAAGTACAACAAAATTATTTTGATTCTATTGTTATATTCTACCGAAATGGCCTGTGTTGAACAATAAACTATTATAAATATAATAAGCGTTTTCAGTCCAAATGGCAGCTGTTGTAAAAAAAAAACACACCGGAGTTTTGTCTCTTTGCTTCTATACTCTTTGGTATCATAACGTGAGCTGCAGAGTGCAAAACCGTGGTACGCCAGTCGCCGTCTGACTTCTGTTGCTCCTAATGTAGTGTTATTATGGTAAAGACCTCTGAGCGAGGCGAACGGCGTTTCCACGGTTTTGCATTCGGCGGCTCACGTTACCGCAGTCTTGGAAAGTGAGGAGTGAGCGGAGGGGTACTCAGTTGGTTGCAACCACACCACTAGACGCCGCCTAATTCTACACACTGTACCTTTAATTAAATTCTCTCTGATTACAGTAACTTAATGTCTGGTCTTGGTGCTCCACAGTTTGCACAGTAGGGCCAGTAGAAGTCAGACAGTGGAGGAAATAATAGATTCACATAAGAATGACGATTAATTCACAAGTGTCAAAAATCGAGTTTGGTATGTTGTTAATAAAGACAAGTTAACGGAACAAAAAAACAGAAGTCAGCCCAGGAAGCCAATATGGAAGTATATTTACGACAGAATAGTTTGATTTCTAGAGTCAGATTTTTACACAAGGGAGGACAGAATCATGACAGATGATTGAGAGACGAATTGTGTAGCCAGCTATAAGGATTCTCACACTCATAATGATCAAAGCGTACTTTTGGCTGTCTGAATCCCCTGAGCTCAAACTCAAACTGAGAGCAGAGCATCACCTGTTCAGTCTGACCTAGAAGTGAAGGTTCATGCTGTTAGAGCCTCCCTTCTACTTTCAAAATAAAAGCTGAGGCAACCACCTGATGGAGACAAAGTGGAGCATTTGGTGTCTGCATTAATCTTAAAAATCTAAATGCATGGACACTAAATTACTAAAATCACATTGAATTTGTTGTCACTTTTTTAAGTGTTTTGAGAATCAAGTTATTTCGAAAGTCGTTACCGGCTGTCTATCACAGTGGCCTTGTTAGCTTTGTGTTAAGTGACATTTTTAGTATGATTTTCTGACCCAGATGTAGGGTTTTCGTATTTCGTTTTTTTTCCATTTTTATGAATAATTCTAACAGAGAAGCAGAAAAGAAAAACATCTATGAAGGAGGTCACTTCTGAGCACTGCCCTCAGAAATCTAATGAGCCTGATATGGGATGGTTGGGTTTACTGGGACCTGACCTGACTCGCTGTGAGATTTAAAAAATCAATGGTTCACACAGATACTACTACTAATAATACAATTGTTATAGGCTGTGGCTACATACTTCAGAATAGGCGTGGTGCAAATCTGACATGCGGGTATGAATAAACTAGGTTACAGTACTCATGTGTAAGAAAATATCGATACACATGAGTATCACAATATTATGTTTTGTGAAAATTAGATTAAAAAAATTGCAATGTTTCGCCTTGCTTACAGTATCGCAATATATCGCAATATATTGAATCGTTACCCCTGTATCATGATATGTATCGTATCGCCAGGTTTTTGCCAATACAAAACCCTAGGTGACAATAAGGGGATCAATTTGGCTAAACTCTGATCTACAGGGCAGATCCACATGGCCACAATAATTGAAATCGTAGGCTAAACGATAAGACATATTATAGGCATTGAATATATAAATCACATGTTGTCCTAAATAGTCATATTGTTGCCAATCGTTCCTTACAGAGGGTCGACGCATTCAAAAGTTGACTTCTTTTCTTGTGCCGACTTAAAAATTGAAAAAGACCCTGACGTCCAGAGTCCTGTTGCAGCTTGCTAGTCAAAGCGACCTTTGCCAAAACAGCTGGAGAAAACTGAGAGAGCAGACTCTGAAACGAGCACGTGTCTTACTCCAGAACACGCACATCAAATTCTGTTTTTGCAAAAAACATTTAACCAGTGATGTTGGTCAGTAAATTACACTTTTATTTCATTATTCTCATACAGACAAAAGACTAGCATGCTTTCAAATTAATGCAGTTAACTTTTTAAAATGAAAAAAAAGAAGCCACTTCTGGCCAGAAAGTGATCTTATCATGACCAATTAGCTCAACTGCAAAAGATTCCTACCGCTACAAAGAAATAGCTGCAACTGCATCATTCTTTCTGTCACCTGCAGCTACTTTGTTGTTGCGTTTGAGGACATTCCTCAGTGTTTTCCTCTGTTTCACTAGATCCCCAACCAGGGCAAGCAGTTGTCAGCCTTTCTCTTGGAAACATCATATGATCACAAAGCCTTTTGAATACTATAAATTCTGCAGGCGAAGTGGTCCAAACAGCAGGGTGCCATTAAAAACCCCTCAGAAGGTATCTGTAATGTATAAATAACCTCACAGCACCTACTCCAGCATGTCACGGCTGCTGGTCAGCTGGACACGTCTTTGTTGTTGCTGCCATGGCGTTCCTCAGGCTCCAGGCTTGAATTCTTCCCAACTCATAAATATTGAAAGCATGTACTACTATGTGGGGTTTTAAATCATTTTCATCATTAACATCAGTAACTCAGATACAAGACTTTTAAGAAAAAAAGAACACTTTCTGCTTATTTCTGACCTTTGTTCTAGATTCTAAATGTCAGACTTGGAGACGATCCAGGGTTAGTGTGGAAAGAAAGCGTTTATAGTGAACGCTGCTGGCTGGGATTACAGTATGAACTGTGTGCTGAGTGCCTTGTGTTGTTCAGCTGAGAAGAAACAAGCACTAAGGCTCACGGGGCATGCATGCATATTAAATCAATTGCTCATTTTTAGCTCAGAGCAGGGAAATGAATCACGGCTAAAAAAGCAATATCTAAATATTTTAGGCTTTGATGAAATCATAACAATAATTCCCCATCCTTTAACAAATGGCACAGACCAGTAAAAACATGTGTTTCTGAACATTATACAGCATTGTAATAAACATTTTTAAAGGATATTTTAGATCAAATATATTTATAATACAAATTTAGAGTGAACGTAATCATTGCATGCCATTACAGCGACACAGTTTTGTTCACGAGCAACACAGAAACCATCCAATCTGTTATTGATCATCTGAGCGTGGAACTCGTGCAGGAACGTAATGTCCTCCTGCTTTCTCTCAGACATTCATATGATTGTTCTTTGGATGCTCCCTCATTCTCAAAACACATTGACATTTAAAACGGCTATCGATTCGCTTAGACAACAGCGTTTACACAAATTCTTTAATATGCACAGGCCCAGTTAAAGACACTTTGGTAAAAACGTGTGCCTTGCTTATTGCCTCTGTGTCCTTAAAGGAACAGTGTTCAACATTTCGGGGATCTATTAGCAGAAATGGAATATAATATTCATAACTATGTTTTCATTAGTGTATAATCACCTGAAACTAAGAATCGTTGTGTTTTCGTTAGCTTAGAATGAGCACTTCACATCTAAGTAGGGAGCGGGTCCTCTTCATGGAGTCTGCCACGTTGCTCCGCCATATTTCTACAGTAGCCCAGAACGGACAAACCAAACACTGGCTCTAGAGAGAGACTTTCACGTTTATACGTTACCCGAAGGCCACCGTAGTTCTCCGCCACGCTTGTGAAACTGCGATAACGTGAGCTGCAGAGTGCAAAACTGTGGTACCGCCAGCCACCGTCTGACTTCCGTTGCTCCTAAAGTAGTGTTATTATGGTAAGGATGGCCTCTCAGCGAGGAGACTCAGCGGCGTTACCACGGGTTTGCACTCTGCGGCTCACGTTACCGCAGTCTTGGAGAGGGAGGAGTGAGCGGAAGGGTACTCAATTGGTTGCAATCTGCAACCACACCACTAGATGCCGCCAAATCCTACACACTGTACCTTTAAATGTCTGATACTTTAATGTACCATGAAAGTTATTCTACTCCTTTTTTTGTTATGTCCAACAAGTGTTTATTTTTCCAGCTTTCACGTGTGTGTGTGTGTGTGTGTGTGTGTGTGTGTGTGTGTGTGTATGGCCTTCATGTCCCATAACAGCCTTCTTACTTTGTCTTTACAGACAATATGCAGCATTATGTATTTTGCAGATGGAGAAAGGATTGTATGATGAAGCTACTGCGGTGAGAAGGTGCAGTATTGTGGCACGTTCTGGCTGACGTACTTGGTTTTAACCTCAGAGAAGTGGCGCACTGACTTGTCAGCTCTCCAAACAAACAGGAGGCTTAAGTTTAAAACCAGCAATTTTGCATGACTTTAGCTCCAGCATTCAGTCTTGTGAGGTGCATGACTGAATGCATCTGTGATGTCAGAAGAGTAAAACCATTCATTGTGGTATAAAATTATGCATCAGGCTTCAGAGCCCCAAGACATCTCAGCATGTATACATCATGTGTGCTGAGATACCTAAAGATGCAACTTTTTGCAATTGAATTTTGTCAATTCCACCGACCAACAAATTTCTCCATAAAATCCGTTTTAATATATATATTTAGTATATGCATTCATATTCCTAAATGCTGTCTATAGATTACAGTGTGCAGTGCTCAACAGTAAGGATTGCCTGCTTGCACGTTTTTTCTGGAGCTGATGGAAGTAGCTATAAGGAATGAGCCATCTCGCTTCCTCCTCATCTCTGTTAAGAGCTGCACATGTGCAGTATTGATTGGGCACTCGTGAGAAAATGGCGGAGGGTAAAGATTAAGTTTTTGAGATGGAAGTACAAGCGAGTATTTCTATTATCCTGGAAACAGGAGTTTAGTTGGGTGGCGTTAGAGGATGTGGGCAAAACTCCAGATTAATTTACTTAAATCTAGATTAAACATGATGATTAGGGCTGCAACTAGGCCCAATGATTATTGTCATTGTCGATTAATCTGCCAATTATTTTCTCGACTAATCGATTAGTTGTTTGGTCTATAAAATGCCAGAAAATGGAGAAAAATGTCCATCAGTGTTTCCCAAAGCCCAAGATGACATCCTCAAAGGTCTTGTTTTGTTTTGTCCAGAACTCAAAGATATTCAGTTTACTGTCATAGAGGAGTAAAGAAACCAGAAAATATTCACATTTAAGAAGCTGGAATCAGAGAATTTTGACTTTTTTTTTCTCTCAAAAAATTACTCAAACCGATTAGTTGATTATCAAAATAGTTGGCGAGTAATTTAATAGTTGACAACTAAACGATTAATCGTAGCAGCTCTAGTTGAGATACCCGGAGATACAACTTTTTGCAGCAGAATTTTGTAAATTCCACTATTTCAGCCTGTACAAACTGTCTGACCAACGCATTTCTCCATAAAACCCTTTTTAAATATATATTTAGTATACGCATTCATGTTGTTAAATGCTCTCTATAGATATAATACTATACAACTACTCTACTATATAAAATACTTCAGGTGCACGTCTTTGAGCTATGAGTCTACCAATCTACAAAACATTTTACAAACACATGTAAGGTGGACACACTCGGAGACTCATTCTTCAGTAAGTATTGTTTAAAAGACTAACTACTAGACTTGGTAACCACTTTATCTGGGAGATGGAAGAGACGGAAAATGAGCGTGTTTATGAGCCCCCACGATAACTTAATTAAAGCTGCATTATGTAAATACTGACGTTATTGCTACCGCTGTGTAAACATCTTAACCAGGTTATCTTACTAAGGTCATAATAATAATCACCGTAAGCGTTGTTCTTTAAACAGAGCCGGATTAATAAATCATTATACTTTCCATGTGCGCATTGATCCAAGGCCAGCATTAAAACCCATTTGCCCTTTTTATAATATTGTGTGAGTGGAACAGGCGAAAGCATCTCTGTGCCTTAGGTCACTGTGTGCATATTAACACAACGTTTACTGTTGAAGGTTAAGGTGCATCATGATAGTGAGATGTGATGATGTGTCCCCGTAGCCACAGGAAAGCAGCGCAGCTGAACATCTAAAAACACGCTCATTAAAAACTTGTTCCCCTTCTTCCCACTTGTTGTGTTGCTTTTGAGTCCACGATGTTCTGCCCGGCTGTCATCTCACGTTTGTTAGTTCCTGTCATAACCATAAACAGATTAAAAAACAAGTCTTTATAACTACAAGCCCATATATACCTGCTAGTGTCCTTTCCATGATGACTGAGAGGATCTGTATGGACAGATTGATTTGCAATTTATAATGAAGTTGGCGAGATATGTGCATCTATATCTATAAGAATTCAAATCAGCCATGAGCAACTTTAAATATGTGCTGAAGGAATACCTAAATATCTTCTCAGGTGTGTATTGTCATGTGTGTCAGATCGCACAGGTTAGATGGGGTTAGATGTGCAGGTTAAATGGGATTCTGCATTTGACTAATGGGGTTAGGCGTTCTTGTTTGACTTGTGTACTGATGACGTATCTAAGCATTTAAATGCTTGTTAGACAGGTTATGTTTTTATTGATCTCACTATTAATAATTTTAACATGCACTGCACACAGATGTTTTGAGGATTTAAAAAACAGGTATTTCCTGAGTTTTGTGAAAGTCAAGATGCTTGTCAGTTTACAGCTTGATATACAGCAGATATACAGCATGTTGTAGTGTTAAAATTGATATGCTTCCGGTAACACTTAAGCAAATTATAATCACTCAAAATGAAGCCGTGAGGCTCGTAATGTGTGTGTGCCAAGATTTTATAGTGCCAGCAGCCACGTTCGTCAGCGAGAATGCGCCCACATGTCAAGACTCTGATAAGCAATCTTATTCATGCATACAGTACGTATATGTGCAGATTGGACATGGTAGAGGAAAAACATCATGAATGCACCAGTTAATTTAAGCTGCACAAGAGATGCATTACTGTTGTTGTGACTCCGGTGTAGAGGTTTATTTCTCCAAGAGTGAGAAATGATGCGATAGCCTTCTGTCTCTTTAATCTCTTGTGAATCTAATTTCTGAATTAAAGGGGTCATATTATGCTGTTGTGCTTTTTCCCTTTCCTTTAGTGTGTTATATACTGTAGTTTTTTGTGCACGGAAGAGGTCTGCAAAGTTACAAAACCCAAAGTCCACACCAAAGGGAGTTGATCTCCTCATGAACTAACTAATGAAACGCCTCGCTTGAAGTCCCGCCTTCTCTACCGTAACGTGGTGATGTCACCAAGTAACACATTTGCATAATACCTTCCTAGCGGCTAGTTTGGCACGCCCTCAAACAAAGCTAGTTAGAGCGGAGCTGGAGCGGAGTTCGAAGAGTTTGGTTTGGTTGACCAATCGCAACAGAGTGTTGCCAGCTGACCAATCAGAGCAGACTGGACTTTTTGAGCTCGAACAGAGCGTTTCAGACAGAGGGTGAAAGGAGGTGCTGCAGCACAGCTAGTGTGAGAAAAATACAGCATTTTTTCAACATTAAAGCGTGTAAACATGTTCTAGTAGAAACCCAAAATACAAGTATGCAGCTGAAAATAAGCATAATAGGTCCTCTTTAAAGTGACATGACACTTACTACTCCACAAATCATTTAAAGTACACATTTGCCCGTCTGCTCTGCTCACTTTCTCTGTCTGTTAGTCAGCAACATACTGCTGACGATCACTCCTTCCCCGTGATCCCGCTCTCATAACGCTGCTCCTTTTACAGCCCACATTTTTATTGCCATTTGTTATTGCACTTCCATTTATTACAGACTAATTGGATGGTGTATGCTTAGAGCCGTGTTGTTTGTCCTGCAGATTAGCATCAGTTTTTTAAAGACTGTGCGTGTCTTTTTGTTTTGTCGTTTAGCTTTGGTATACTCTGTGTTTACTGAGTATGGGTTTTCCCTCACAAGAGACACATATACCAGTTCTTCTGCAAGCCTGGAACAGAGAGTACATTGGGTGTGGGAGATTATCTCCGACTTGCTGGAAAAAAACACACCGCTTATCTTAATGTTCTTATTATGGATGCGTGGCACTCGGTCAGGACCGTATCTTTGTTTGTGCACCAACACACTAATGCTACTATTGGTCGCATTGTACGCTGAAACACAGGTGTGATGAATTCCCAGTCTTGTAAGGTTGAAAGGTCGACCGTTCAGTTTGTGCAATATGTCCAGAGGAAATGACTATCATCTCTTCCCGTAACAGGTAGTGTTGACCAACTCTTAACTGAAAAGGCCACAGTGCAGCTGAGACTGGGTCAGTAGTTCAGATAGTTCTGGTAGTTTTAGTAGCTCGCACTAATATATGAATGAGTTTTAACCACTCCCTGCAGGTCGTCTGGATTTATTTTGTGCATTCGGTAGTTTGCAAAAGCAGTGACATTTTTCACTCCACCACACGGTTTTGACCACAAGAAGAGGAAACAATACTTTTTCGCACAAACTGAGAACAGATAGTTTTCGACTGATTTTGCAATCATCCGTTTTTGAGGCAGCTTAAGTGATTGACCTGGAAGGAATGTGGTTTATTGTAAGTGGGTTGTGTTCCCTCACAAACACAGCGATGTCACGCTTCTTCTTGGGGAGGCGAGGCCCATCTGCCTCTCTTTCCACCACCCTCACAATGTCTGTCAGCCTGAGGACAAGCGTGTCGATTTTTTACAGGTTTGATAAATCCTATATCCCGGCTACCATCTATCCTTAGAATATATTGTACAGTTTTTTAGTAACAGTGCTTGCTTATTTCTTATTTTACAGCAATAGAATTAGAGCACATTTAACCCTCAGCTGTTATGTTACACTTCCTTTGTCTGTGTTCTTCTGGCCACTCCTGTTTTTTCTTCTTTTTTTCTTTCACACTGCCTCCACACTGACAATGTTGTATTCTGTTACATCATTACAATGAAATGAGTAAAATAATGAATGAAAGGAATGATGACTAAAGCAAACGCAGCCATGTACACTCACATGGACAGCTCCAGCAGAATCACAGACCAGGTGTTGATTGTTGAGTTAACTTAGATATGCTAAAATCAGCTGTTGCATTTGCATTGTTAATGATGTTATTTAGTTAAACCCACTGTTGCGTAAAATAGGAAAAAAGTCAGAACTAGCCATGGCCGCTTAACTCAGCTCTGTGCTCTGCAAGTTTTTTTTTTTTTTTTTACAAATATGATAGCCTACTATTTATTATTATTATTATTATGATTATTAATAATCATAATAATAATCATAATAATAATACATTATTTGTATTAATTGATTTATTATTATTATTATTATTATTATTTTAAATTGTATGATGTGCTTTTTTATTTTGTCTTGTCTTTTTTGTATGTACATATGTCACTGAATATATCATACAGTATTGTAACACTTGTTAAAAATCTCAATCAACAAAGTGAAAAAATAATAATATTAATATAAGCCAAATTATAAAAAAAGTTATCTAGTTTGTTTGTTCCTGTTTCATAAAATATTTTGTAATGCCTCAATTGTTACGTTCTTGTTATTTAAATACTGTAAACATTGTAAAAATGGTTCAACAGACATGTTGTAGCCAGCAGTTCATTCCTTGAAAAAGTTCAGAATAAAACATTAACAAATGGAGCTGTAATAACAGATTTTCAATGGTCCCAGTGCAAGTGGTCCGGGACATCATGTGCTAAGCCAAACGGTTGAGGTCACATTTATAGTACCAACCCTCTGGAACATGTAAACAACATTAATATAAAAATGGATTGTGTAACTCTGTCTTAACGCTGCTTTTTGTAAGCAAATATTCACTGACCATGACATGTTGTCCTATTCATTCTTTTCCCAGTAAACAATTGGTGGGATTTCACACTCTTGTGTTGTTGTACACGATGCAGCTGATATTTGACAACACGTTCAGTCCTGTTCCCCCATGCAGCCTCAGGCTGCGGAGTATAATAAGAAGCGAAACCGAACCAAGAGCTCGGCGTTATGCAATTATTTGCTTTGTTTACTGGGTTGAGGCCAACTACCTACGCAGTCTAGTGAAATAAATCATTCTCAGTTAAATAAAGGGAAATGTTTTAGGTTTTGATATGACCATTGTCATTAGCCTGATGGTGATGCGTTTACTTTTTACAATCGAGGTCTTACCAGTTTCAAACACTCTGTGTCTTTCAGTTCGGTGTATGATGTGAAGACGGGCCTGAAGATAGCAGTGAAGAAGTTGTCCAGACCCTTCCAGTCCATCATCCACGCAAAGAGGACATACAGAGAGCTGCGGCTGCTCAAACACATGAAGCACGAGAATGTAAGTCGCCTGCAGCCGACCCACCCTCACCTCCACCCTCACCTCCACCGCCCGGCCTTTAATCTCTGGCCAGGGCCTCACTCCTGTGTGTGCATGCATTTTTCTGTAGTTTAGCTCTTAAGCAAGGATTGCATATGTGTGCACATGAGGTTTGCACAGTGACTATTCATCACTGGTTACACTGTTATGCTGTCTGTATCCTTGTTGACTTGTAGCTTATAATGATTGCTGGAGCTCATTTAGATCTGCCCTCAGGATTGTAACTATCCCACGTGACGTAGGAGTTGATAGGGAGCTAAAACTAGAAACCTATCTAAATTCTTAGGTCGCTTTCACACCTGTAGTTAGGTTCATTTGGTCCGGACCAAGGGGGAAAAAAAAATTAGACATTGTTGATTTTAGTTCTGGCCCGGTTCCTGTTCACACTGACTTTTTACGAACGAACCAGGGGAGTAAACATGAAGTTCTACAGACTGACAGGTAACTCACTGATTGTCATCCTGCATCATAAAGACCCACGTGGGGAAATCCAATACCGGTGACTGTTTATGTTTAAGGTTATGCAGCTCTTTAGTGCTTCGGATGTGTATATTGATGTTCTTTGATGAATAATTGATTATAAGTATTATTAGTGTTATTAGACTGCAAATCAACCGCACGTTATGATGAATAATGGTAGAGACAGGACTGTACAAAAGCCTCTTGGCGCTCCCAGATGACCGGTGTGAACGTCGGGGAGTGCACGGACACACACGAGGCGTATTACTGTGGGATCGCTGTCACACACTTTTTAATGGACTTAATGAACTGACAAAGTACACGGAGTCGGATACAAGCACAGCAGTTTTAACAGATTTTGACCTAATAATTAGAGAAAATACCGGTGCTGACGTGCTTATATACATGGCCAGATCGATAGGATCGTTTCCTGAAAAGATTTCACGATCAGCAGATGGATTTATTAGTAGTTTAGCTTTTGAAATCCTGCTTAAATCACATAACTGCGACCATAACACCGCACCAGAGTACGCTTGGAAGCGGACCGGGAACCACCTTTTTAGGCGGACCTAAAGGTTAAGTTCGGTTGTTTGGTCCGCACCAGGGTTCGATTGACAGCTTTATCACCAGCCCAAACAAACCGTACTGACCGGGCAAATGGACCTGAGTTTTTTTTAACCAAACCAAATGGGTTAGATGTGAAAGCGCCCTAAGTGTAAAATTGAACTTCTACCTGAAAAGTTCCAGTTTCCGTCCACAGAGACTCTTTTTGTGAAGAAGGTAAACACAACTCCATTTGAAGACCCTGTAACGTCGTGAATGCTATACACTCACGGTGTGCATTTGACACAACAATCTACAGCCACTCAGGTCACTTTTTAATCGTCCGCATGTACATTTATACATCAATAAACAGACTGTAAACTATAGAGCAGAGCCGGGTGTGCAACCTAACGCCTCACTCCTCCTTCTGCTGACTGTAACAACAACGACTTGTTCAGAAGCGTAAAGTGGTTTCTTGTCAGTTTCATGTGTGACAGCGTAAACACACACACACGCGAGCACACTGGCCTCAAGCCAGAGGGGCTGTGGTCGGTGTGATGTCCTGTTAGAAGAGGCTTCCCCTGCGAGTGATCAAAACATGTTGTGCTGCACCGCCGCTTGGCGAGCAGTGAGTCACTGAACAGGATTACAGATGCAGTCCCATCACATTCTCGGGTGTCTGTTCCTTCCTGTTTTCTCATTTTGTTTGCCGCAGCAATTTGGGCTCATTCCATTTTTACTTTAATATTTCAGGGCTGTGGCTTTAGTTCCCCTCCTGCAATCTCTGCTCGTGTTTTGGTTTTCTGTGTTTATGTGTAGGTACTGCGCATGCAGACACTTGCCCACGTACAAAACACAAACACAGCTCGTACTTCCTGTTGGCGCATGGAGCTAACACTTTGACCAAATAGTGTGGATCGGATCCTCTTGTGTTATGTAATGCAGGGTTTACGGTTTCTCAAGCTGATATGCAGGTGATGGGGTTTCTTTGTGCTGCTGTGGGAGCAAGTCCACCGGTAAATGGTGTGTGTGAGTAAGACTAGAAGTTTCTGTTGTGCACTGTGGTCTTTGTAGGGGAAAAGGGGTGACTTTTACATTGTAAAAGAGTTCACTCAATAGTTTGCTGTCGGCCATTGTAATAGGTAGAAATAGCTTGTTATGAGAGCTCATTGACTGATGAGTGACAGGGTGGACTGGTGCTTTCTCCAGTATCATCATCAACCTGCAGGCGCTGTGAAGCACAGTAGTTTCAGATGACACACACGAGGAAAAAAGAAACTGCAGCTCGAAGAAGTAAAGTGCAGCAGATCCCATGGTGAACTGAAAGCTCACTTCAAGGAAATTGATTTAATTTCATATAAACATTATTTTTAGGGCTGTCAAAGTTAACGCGATAATAACGCGTTAATGCAAATTAGTTTTAACGCCACTAATTTCTTTAACGCATCAATGCAACTTGAAAAAAAACCTACAAAAACCTAAGGAATCCATTGGTACTAACCATGTCATACTAGCTTGTTGACAAGGAGGCTAAATAATGCTCCAAACTTGCGTAAAATTTTTTCAAGGAAAAATGGCATGGCCATTTTCAATGGGGTCCCTTGACCTCTGACCTCAAGATATGTGAATGAAAATGGTTTCTATGGGTACCCACGAGTCTCCCCTTTACAGTCATGCCCACTTTATGATAATCACATGCAGTTTGGGGCAAGTCATAGTCACACTGACACACTGACAGCTGTTGTTTCCTGTTGGGCTTCAGTTTGCCATGTTATGATTTGAGCATATGTTTTTATGCTAAATGCAGTACCTGTAAGGGTTTCTGGACAATATTTGTCATTGTTTTATGTTGTTAATTGATTTCCAATAATAAATATATACATACATTTGCAAGCAAGCATATTTGCCCACTCCTATGTTGATAAGAGTATTAAATACTTGACAAATCTCCCTTTAAGGTACATTTGAAAAGATAAAAAAATATGCGATTAATTTGCAATTAATCGTGATCAAATATTTTAATCGATTGACAGCCCTAATTATTTTGCATCACATTACTTTTCCTGGATCCTGTTTTATTTCACTACTGGAACAACTTGAACTCTTTTGTTAAGCAGTTTGAGAATTAGTGTTGCACGGTGCGCTGGTACTACTGGTAAGATACCTCAGTGCATTCTTTTGGTTTTACATTGTAGGATTATTTAGGATTATACAGAATCAGTGCCTTTATACAGGAAGAAGTTGATGTTGTATAAATATGTCGGTAAAAACCATAAATAAAAAATAATAAATAAAACTATTTTTTTTCTGAGAGTTGTGGTCCAGACAGCTTATTTAAAAGCTTATATTGCTGTCTGTGTGATCATTAATGAGCTCGCTGTTGCCAGTTTTTGTTTCATCAGAACAGGGGAATGTTGCATAAAGCTGTTTTTTTTGTTCTTAAATCATCAAAGCATTTTAATACCTACCTATGCTTTACACAGAGAGGGATTCTGTGTTGCGCTCTCGCTGTTGCCAGGAGACTCCCCGGGTTTAGATTTTGGAAAGCCTGTGTGGACCAATCAGCTGTTTGTTGTGGCTCCGGCCAACCAATCAGCTGTGGTTGTGAGCCCTGTGTGGGCGGGCTGCTCCTGTGTTGTTACAGTACCTATCCTCCTCAGTCTCTCTGTCTCCAGGGGAGGCTCTCCAGCAGTGTGCTAGCATGCATGCGTACGTGCATGAATGTGTACATATATATGTGTACTGTAGCTACACAAACACACATATTATTATCCTCTAACATGCTTCCTGTCTTTGTTCTCTTTCTTTTTTTTGTTGCTCTGTTAAAACCTTCAAACAAGTCTGTTATGTTGTGCACATAATTATTATCTAAGTCTTTCATATTTTGTCACTTTCACACATTGTTTTTGTTTTCCTTTCATGCAGTCACGAGCTCACTGATCCACTGTAGTAAAAAGATTTTGCAAATGGCATGTTGACCAACTAAAAGACACTTTTAACATATCTAATCTCCAAAGCTGTTGTAATGTTAATGAATAAAAACACGCTCAACGTTTAAAAGCTATTAAAAACATCTTGATATTGTTGGAACAATCATGTGAAACCACACATTGCTTTTGTGCCAAGTGTCTTAAAGGGACTATTTGTAACTTATCACGCGCATAAATCTTAACGGGTCGGTATCCCATGCGCGCTCGCATGTGGGTACGCGAGCGTGCAGCAGCTCTGCTCCTGCCTGTTTGCACACCGTGTTTCCCGTGTCTTGTGAAGTGACGGGGCTCCGCAGAGAGTTACGTTATCGTCTTGACCGGGTGTCGGTGTCCCCCCCCCCCCGACCGGTTGTCGCTGTCTCCCCCCCCCACCGTCTCCCCCCCCTGTTTCCTCCGTGTCGGCGGGCCGAGACAGGAAAAGCCAGCACTAGAATCAGCATTGATTCATGGAGAGACCCTCGTCTGGTCAGCTAACATTACTGCCAAGCAGGGGAGATATAGAGTGATATTGTGGTTTTAGCTGACGTGTGTCGTCTCACTGTTTTGACGGACGCTCGCTCACATTCAGGTAGCGCGTTCACACGGGCGAGCGCGAGCAACAGGACGCTGACTTTCGTTGACATTGCCGCCACAGGTGTCGCTGTGAACAAGCAATTTCTGATTCTTACATAGAGCCCCTTTAAATGTATATTTTCCTTTGTTCACACTTAGACGCATCATATACCACCGCTGGTGCCTGTCCTGTCAGCGTGTTGCACAAACTTTACCAGATAACGTTCGCTGCTTCCTCTGAAATCATATCTGCTGTTGTTGTTATCAGATCTAGTTATTTGACTAATTTACTGTTAACCAAAACAGAGCGCGAGGATAACCTAGTGTACGTCACTATACATAAAAGCTAGCATGAGTGGTGTAACAAGGCAAGACTTTCCTGCTTGTTTGGCTAAATGAAATTCAACTTTAGATATTGCAGAACAGGATGATATCAAGGTCAGAGACTTTATAGAAATTGTAGAAATGTCACACAGTTGTTGTTTGTCAGTTTGTTTTTGCATTGAAAGCATGCTGATATTCAAATTATCAAATGGTTGTTCATCGAACAACGAACACTAAATGAAAAACTGCATTTTTGTTCATTTGGAATCTCTGTCACACAAATACATTTTGTGAATGTTTTCTGACCTTTGACCTCTCTTTTTACCTTCAGGTGATTGGTCTATTAGACGTTTTCACACCGGCGACAAGCTTAGAGGAGTTCAATGATGTGTAAGTCACACTTTTTCTCACTCCTGTCTTTTTTGTTTTTCCTCTGTCTCCTCGGTGTTTGTGTCTGCCTCCCTTCTGTCGCTCTTTAGCTCTCTTTAGTTTTCCTCGTTCTCACACAATGAAACTCTTCATATCGGCAGATGATTGCCAGATAAACAGCAAAGTCGAGTCACAAACGCACCATAACACTGCAGTTCATAACGTCGTGCGAGTTCGGCACCTGGCAGGTTTTACCAAGGTGATTGTAGGGTGAACTTCTGCACTATGCACATCACAGCTAGTCTCCATGGTAACAGCCATCTGGCCGTCTCCGGGGGTACTTTGTGTGTGTGTGTGTGTCTGTGTGTGTGTGCACAGAATACTCAATCAGTGTCCTTGAATTCTCAGCGTGGCGTGGCGTCATCAGCATGTTGCGCCTTTGTGGAAATGTGAGATGAAGCCACACACACACACACACACACACACACACCCACCCAGCAGTGAAGTTGCACAATAAAGATGTGACACTTCTCGTTCATGTGACCAGTAATAAAGGCAATTGTGCAACCAATCCTTCTATCGCGCTGCAAGAGAAGCAGATGCATACACATGTTCACAGAGCAGCCAACAACGGGTCTCTTGGGTAATGAGGTCAGAACGTGCAGAAACTTCACATATACACTTCTGTTATATTTGGCCTTCTTCAGCTGATTTGTTGGCTGTATAAACATCCCACTATCAGGAAAAGATAAG
Source organism: Sebastolobus alascanus (assembly GCA_916701645.2). NCBI lineage: Eukaryota > Metazoa > Chordata > Actinopteri > Perciformes > Sebastidae > Sebastolobus > Sebastolobus alascanus. The sequence continues at coordinate 1,464,154 of CAKAOJ020000048.1, read as the reverse complement.
TGAAGCAATCAAACCTTTTCCTTTTCCCACTCGTATTCGTATCAGTTCCTTTCCCCTTCTCTCTTTCTTAAAGTGTGAATTATGCACGAACCGCTGGCTTTTCTTTAATATTGGCAAAGTTACACAGCTTGTAAATGAAGTCAATGTTTCATAAAGTCATTATTGCAGATAGTAATAATAAAGCGATTTTAAGCATTTTTTCACAATAAAGTTACAAAGCACCTAATAAACTACTACAACACAGACAAAGACAGATATTTGGAGACCACATCTCATCAGCTGTACTGTATGATCTGCAGGTACTTGGTGACCCACCTAATGGGTGCAGACCTCAACAACATCGTCAAGTGTCAAAAGCTGACGGATGACCACGTCCAGTTCCTCATCTACCAGATTCTCAGAGGCTTAAAGGTCAGTGAAGCTCCCGGCGTAACACAAGAAGTCAGTTCAACACAGGTGCATTACTCACTGTTGATCAGTAGACTGTTGTACTAGACTGATCTGAATCTAAGCTACTATCTGCTCCCTTGTCAGTATATTAAAATACTAAATATTCTTTTTTTTCCCAACTTGGTTTAGTAGCTATAGAAATTGAGATTGTCTGTTAGTCTATCGGATGGCCAGCTGAATGAGAATTGACCTATTTCAAGTTTTTCTGTAACCTGTTGTAGTTAAGGTGCCTGATAATAATAAGCTCTCTATTGACAGCTGAACTTTGACATCAGACACAATAACCCCAAAGTAAGAAGGACAAAAGTATCTGAGACAGAAGTTACAGAAAATCATCATTTCTAATGGGACAAAATACTTGATGTTCATCACCATGATTTGCTTGACTTGCTGAACCCTCATTATGATTGTTTAACTCGATTTCTGTTTCTGGTATTGATCATTTTTATTGATATATGTAGTCTTTTGTTATTGCACTCAACTGTATAATTGTACTGCAATATGTGTAAAAAAAAAAAAACCTGGTGAAGTGGCATATACAACAAACTGTGCTATTATTTAAGAGACATTTCTATATCCTGTTACCTTTTGGTGTTCAACCACTGTAGATTTAACGATATATTATCCCGAATAATCGAGATAAACAATATTATTGTCATTTTAAAAAAAATGAATGGCACTGAAATAAGGATAATATAATACCATAATAATGCAAGTACACCCTTTCAAAGAGCCATTCACTTTTAATTAAGAATATTCAAACATTGGAATGTAAAAAAAATATGTAAATATTCTAAATAAATAAAACAAATGAAATAAAATCACACAACCAAAACAATAAATAAAATGGACTCTTGGGCTTTGTTAACAAAAATGCGCAATGTCTGCGCAATGCCCAAGTCTTAAAATGGTAGGGAAAACCATGTTGTTTATTCTGGCATCATGTTGACATTCTTATGTAAACAAACATGCATGTAAACACAACGGGCAACATCGAGGTCAGCAAAAACGATCGAGGTCATGTCCATATATCGTACGATGAGTCTATACAGTGATTATTATGACAGGCCTGCTGACGCATGGTTACACAAACACAGTAGACTATGATGTAGGTACAAAACTAGCAAATTAAATCAGTTGTGCTGTGTTCTTCATATTGAGAGTGTAATATAAGTTAATCATACTTATTTTGTTCTTTTCCCCACAGTACATCCATTCTGCAGATATCATCCACAGAGTAAGTTATGAAAGTTTAATGTCCTTTTGTAAGCTTCAGTTCTGAAGTATGATAGATTCTCTTGTTTAGAGAATACACGTCTTATGCTGATCATCAAACCTTCTGAAGAGGGGTCACTTGCAAAGAGCAAAACAATGAATAGCACATCAGCTTTTCTAATTGGTGTTTGGTTAACATAAACAGGGAAAGGCGGAGAGCAGGATACCTCTCCGTTACTTCTGTATCCTCTCTTGACTTTTCCTTCTTGCCTCCGTTTCTCATCAGGACTTGAAGCCCAGTAATCTGGCTGTGAATGAAGACTGTGAGCTCAAGGTGAGAAATAGTCGACTTGAAACAAGGATCACCGTATGTGATTTTGGATGATCGAGTGGAGTGGAAGGTGTTCAATCAAATCCCCTTTGTCCCTCAGATCCTGGACTTTGGTCTGGCGCGGCACACAGATGACGAGATGACGGGCTACGTAGCCACGCGGTGGTACCGAGCCCCGGAGATCATGCTCAACTGGATGCACTACAACATGACAGGTAGACTTAAACATAATGTTTTGGTTCTACAGCTGAATGTAATATTACATCATGTGCAATTTCACACAATGTGTATTGAAATAGCTTGCTGACGACGGTGTGTTTAGGGGTTGTCGTAGTTCACAAAATTCAGCATTCAATTTGACAAAAGGACTAAATAATAATGGGGACGAAGTTGTTGTTGTCTGCAGTATACATTGCTGAAATATTCAGTATATATTTAGCTTTTCCCTGTAGCGTCGCTTGTTAAAACTTTATTACATAAGAAATGATGAGGGCGATTATAGAGAAACTAGGCCAGCTGTTCAATTTTCTGGTGGATTCAACATGACGTTAAGGTGCAAAACCAGCCAAAAAAGTTGTCTTGCATGGCTTTGTGGTCTCGGTATAAATGGTCAAATAGATTAGTTAGCGTGTTGCCTTTTTGCTGGGCCAACAGCTGTAAGACACTTGTTGATAGAGTGCCTGTTTTAGAATGTAATACTTCCAAATAGCATGTTTTTTTCACCAGTTTCACCAATATTTTTAGAGTGGATTTACATCACAAAATAACATAACACCATCACATATAGTGACAAATACAGAAATAACAGCTCAACAAGACTGTATGTTTAAGAGATTCTGGAAAAAAAAAAGATGCATACTGAACTGTTGAATTTGCCACAAGTGTTAAAGAGCCTTGTATTGAACATTACAAAACTATACTATTTATTGTTAAATCCCTGTATGAGTCCCATGGGCAGACTTACTGGTCTTCACTGTGTTTTTGAAAAGCTCGAGCTCGGGGAAATGGATTTAAAGTAACTGATGCTGAATATGAAAGTTCAAGTATCCACTATGCTGCATGTTTTTCTTCATGACATTTACAGTGGATATCTGGTCGGTGGGCTGCATCATGGCAGAACTACTTACTGGACAGACGCTCTTCCCCGGCACAGACCGTATCCTTCCACCACTGTTATTGCCATGCAAAAACTAAAAGTTGCTCCTTGGAGTCAACCTGTACTGTAGGTCTTTGATGCATCTGGACGAGGTAGTGGATGGATGCATACTCTTCTATTGTGCATATGCTTTGTTGCCAACACCACAGTGTTTCGAGCACACAAACACAATTTTACCTACTTCAAGCTGACTCAAAAGCGTTGCTGAGTATTGACTTTTGCGAGCCGCATGCCAGAATAGTCGAGGAAGCTTGTGTGTTTGTGTGTAAGTGTGTGCATGCATGTGATCAGAGCTAAGTGTCCCCTGCAGTCTATGACTCAGCGCTGCCCACTGTTGTCTCCACTGCTTCTCTAAGATACAGCACACCTTCCTGTTTCCCTCTCATGCAGCAGCAGAACATGTAACAATGTTTAATACAGAATCACACAGGAAGACGCTGCGTAATTAGGTTACAAACACCTTCAAATACCGACGTTGGCGCACACACACACACACACACACTACTGAGGTCATGGTCCTGTTCCAGATCGAGAGCACGCCGTTGCATATTGTGTTTGTGATTCCTGCTCTGAATGATCGGTCAAGCCATTCACTCCTTCACTGCATGCTCTGTGTGGATGTGTGTGGATGTGTGTGTTTGTATGTGTGCCCTCACACCAAATCTAAAGCACCTCAAGAGGTGGTGGAGCCGCCCACCTACGAAGCATAGCTGAATATACAGAGTACAGTAGTCTTTCTGGTCTGTCTCATTTTACGTGTCTCAATGAAAGCTGATCTTTACACACGTGTAAAGAGGCTGCAAACAAAGAAAAAAGTCCAAAATTATATCTTGTTTATTGTAAGCTCCTGCACGTTTTACAGTGTGCATGAGCTTGATCTAAACAATCACACCTGTATTAATTTGCTAAAGATTGCTGACATTTTTAATTTAAATAACCAATCAGCTACATGTACATGATCTGGTTTTGTTTGGTATAGTAGATCATTAGCATTATCAAATTAGGGCTGCAGCTAAGGATTATTTTCATTGCCGATTAATCTGACATTTATTTTAGTTTAGTTTGGTCTATAAAATGTCAGAAATGATGATCAGTATTTCCCAAAGCCCAACATGACGTCCTTAAATGTCTCGTTTTGTCCACAACTCAAAGACATTCAGTTTACTGTCATATAGGAGTAAAGAAACCAGATAATATTCACATTTAAGAAGCTGGAATCAGAGAATTTTGACTTTGACTTTTGACTAAAAAAATACTCAAACTGATTCATTGATTATCAAAATAGTTGACTAGATAGTTAACTAATCGATTAATTGTTGCAGCTCTACATCAGATCACTTCAAACTGTCAGTGAGCAGTTCGGTGACTTTAAAAATGCACTTTACCCTGTTTGCTTACATTTTAATGTGTGTCTTGCTTGTGTAAGCAACAACGATTAGGTTAAGCAGATTAATCGATTAGCACATTTTAGGTTTTTTTTACAGCGAAAATGCAGGTTCCAGCTTCTCTAATGTAAGGACTTGCTGCTTAGCACTGTTTAATATAATTTGTAGATTGAATATGTTTTGGTTTTATGTGGTGTTAAGTACTTTTTTTTCACTCTTTGTTGACATTTCATCGTCCAAATGCTGAAACTGATGATAGTCATCAGATAGATGATGAAAGAGATCATTAGTTGCGGCCCTACTTGCTTGCATTTAGCCTTTTTTCTTTCCTCAAAACTTGCAAAATGACCTAATATTGCATGGCATGCTATGAGGAAAAAGCCTTAGTTTTCCCTCTTAAACAGAACAATCTAACCCTTAGTAATAAATGATACAGTGGTTATGAATTTGGGAGTTTTAGCTTCTTCTTTTTTTCCAATCTTTATTCGACATTCAAATGTTGTAATCAGTAACTATCGATCGTGCATCACAGTGTAAGTTGATTGAGCTCATTTGAGTTGTTGACTTTTTTTTTCTCTTTCTTTTACTTATGAATGAATGAAAGAATATTTTCTCCACCGATGACAGCTTTGACTGTTGTACCTCTCACCCCCTCTTTCCTTATCCGACACCCTCCATCCCTCCTGTTTTCCTTCATGCGAGTGTGGTAGACATTGATCAGTTGAAGCTTATAATGATGCTCGTCGGAACCCCAGGGCCCGAGCTCTTGATGAAAAGCTCCTCGGAGTCTGTGAGTGTCAAGTACCATCCCGCCCTGTTGGGCCGCCCCTCCTGCCTGTGTTTGTGTTGCCTTGGCAAGAGTTGGACAGTCGACTTTACTACTTTGTATTGCTACTACTGCTTCTAAGCTGCACATGTTTGTGTTTTTTTCTTAATGGCTTTATTTGCACTTTAGCACAAGGCTTTGATTCCCACTTCCTTCTAGCATGTACCATAAGCTCCAACAGTCTCTCCATATGACACAGTAACAGGCCTCTAGTGCAGCGATCTCTGTAAATACCTGGATACTTCATTATAGGTTATAGTCAGGCGAAGGTTGCTGTATATTGAAGCTCAAAAACTGTCTTCTTCCTCTTACATCCTTTTCATCCTCACCCTGAGTGTGTGTTTCTCCCCTTTCCACCCTTCCATACACAACCTACCCTAACCACCCATGCTCTTTGACATGCTGACCTCCATGTTACGATGCCCCTTGACTCGGAAGCTATAGATATAAACCAGCTGCAGCAGATAATGCGCCTGACGGGGACGCCCCCAGCCTGCCTCATAAGCAGGATGCCCAGCCACGAGGTGAGACACGTGCCCTCCACCTTCCCACAAGTCCCGGCTCTCCCCCCCCCCTCTACGAGCCACAGCCGAGTTTACAGACGGATACTGTTAGACTTGATGTGTGGTTTTCAAGTACTTCTTACTGTTTGCATCTGTGTGTTAGCTTCTGCTCTCACTCCTCTTACTCCCTGTTTCCTCTCTGACTCACCGTGCTTGTCTCAGCAAGGCTTCTCAGAGTGCTTTGCCAGCGTATTCTGATGAGCTATCCGTGGCATTGGCAACACATATTGATTCAGAAAATTAGGGCACAATGTTTGTGTAATGAGTGTGGTTTGGGTGGTAGTTGAAGTGCTTGAAGCATGCCTTACTGGAAGGATGTACAGTAACGGCAGTTTTTGCACCAGGCAAATTTAGTACATCAATGTCAGCAGATTTGGTGACACTTCATTTTACAGGTCTACAAATTTCATGCTAATTAGGTGATAATGAGCAAGTAACATATTTGAAATTTCTTTGGAATTACTGCCAAATTACTTTATTATAAACATGATTTAATAATTATATGCTGAAATAGCATATAATGGTTAAAATAGAGCCTTTAGGCTTGAGAAGCGGCTGTGCGCTGCTCTTCATCGGAGGTGGAAAACCAAAACTAATAGACGACACTTCTGATAAGGCACAAATCTCACCATTGTGTGACTTATTGTCTACACATATGTAACCTGGTAGCTAATGTAATGATTCAGGGAGTTTTTTTAAGAAGTTTAAAATAAGTAATTTGCTAATTATCATCTATTTATCAGCAGACATGGTAATAAAGCATATCAATTAACTTTGTATTATTTTCCTGGAAATGTATTAAATACATTACCTGCTATTGGGAAATTTCATTATGAAATAATGTTTATAATAAAGTAATTTTCGATAATTTTTGAATTAAATATTGGGGTAATTTGGCAGTAATTCCAAAGAAATTTCAAATAGGTTACTTGCTAATTATCACCTAATTATCATGAAATTTGCGGACCTGTAAAATGAAGTGTTTCCAAAGATTTTTAAGCTGGAGCACGACAAAGTACAACCCTTAGCCACTGTGTTATCTTTTACATTTTTGTTTTTAATCTTTTCTCACAGGCGAGGAACTACATTAACTCACTTCCCCACATGCCCAAGAGGAACTTTGCTGATGTGTTTATTGGTGCCAACCCCCTTGGTGAGTTCCCTTTTCAGCATCACACTATGGCTGACACTACTCCTGGCTCACTGAGGCCCTCTAGTGGTAGCATAAAGTCACTGTTTTCTTTTTTAAGTCAGGGATATCCTGTGTATTACCATACGCTAGTGCAGTGCCCGTTCAAAACATGCCTGTTCAGAACGAGCCGAATGCTTGCCCTGTGGTGTTGCTGCCTGCAGCTTTCTCGTACCGCACATACAAACAACTTCACACTCAACACTGCGCTTCCTTGGGTCCTGAGCAAAACACCTGCCGTGACGTAGTTGCGTCACACACCCAAGTCACGGCTATTCATAGTCAAAAACACCGGCGAAATACATACTGGTTCACGGGGAAAAACACTCCCAGGTCACGGCTAATCGCAGTCAGAAACATCGATGGAATACACTTAGCGGCGTACTAGTCGCTTGCTTTGACATAACCGCTGCTGTTAATATTATAAGAGCTGGGAGCTCACAAAGTAATTGTACTTGCTCTAATACAATCTTACTCCCGGGGGAAAAGCACAACCAAGTTGGGCAATTAGTAGTCAAGTCAATTTTATTTGTAAAGCCCAATATCACAAATTCAGTGAATTCTCAGGGAGCTTTACAATCTGTACAGGATACGACACCCTCTGTCCTTTACAGTACGACCCTCGCATCGAAAAACTCCCCCCCAAAACACATTTTAACAGGGAATAAAATGGAAGAAACCTCAGGTAGAGCGGAGGAGGGATCCCTTTTCCAGGACGGAGAGACGTGCAATAGATGTTGTGTGTACAGAGTAACAGTACACAGTAATTTGTGAACGGTAGTACTGGCTGCAATATGAAATACACTTAGCGGAGGTAATTTCCGAATAGGTGTATTGATCACTTGCTTTGTTATAACCACTGCCGTTATAGAGCATGGATTTAATGAGTGGAGGTATTTTGCTGGTGGTAAAGTTATGAGTTAATATGGCAAACTTACACAATTTGAATTGCAATGGCAGAGTGGCGCGCTGTTCTTGTAGGCTATCCGCTCCAGGATCCAGCAGCAAAAGTGAACTGTAGTCGCTGCGGTCCGCCCGCTGTGGACGACATGCTGGACTGTCTGAAGAGCCCAGTAGCCCCGCCCCCGCTGCTGCACATGTGCTTGTTTATTCAAAGTTTATTAATACTGAAAGTGTTGCCTGTCCAAAGTGCACTAAATTCGAAAAAGCACTACCTTTGGTCCCCAGCAATACACCCGCCAAGTGTGAAGTAGATCGGTTCTCGAGATATGGAAATAACACACAGTAAGACAGACAGACAGAGATTCCTCGCTTTATAGTTAGATGTTTGTCCAATTTAAATAATCCACTATGAATAATACTGACCAGAGCTGTGTAGTAACAGTTTTAACACCTATCAAGTGATATTAGATTATAGATAAAGCTTAAGATCTTTGCCTTTCTCATACTCATCATTGTTCTCTCGTTGCTCGCGTGTTCAAGCTGTGGACTTGCTGGAGAAAATGCTGGTGCTGGACACAGACAAGCGGATCACGGCGTCCGAGGCTCTGGCCCACCCGTACTTCTCCCAGTACCACGATCCAGACGACGAGCCCGAAGCGGAGCCTTACGACCAGAGCTTCGAAAGCCGCGAGCTGGAAATTGAGGAATGGAAGAGTAAGTTGGCACATTGTGGATGCCTGGACTTATAAGCTAAACTGCTGGGAAGAAAATGGGTAGATGGCAAGTTGTGTGTCCAATAGATCGCTTCAGAAGTAATTTGTAAATAACCTCACACACTATTTTATTGTCTCTCAGGGTTAACCTACGAGGAGGTAGTCAGTTTTGAGCCGCCGTCGTTCGATGGAGACGAGATGGAATCCTGAAGAGGAGGAGGCCCCTTTTCTTCCATCTTTTTGTTTTCCAAGAAACACTCTTTATTAAGGACTATCAGTCTCTTGTGACTATCCACCACTTTCTTCAAACACACACACACACACACACACACACACACACACACATGCACACACAAACACACACACACACAACCATGACATTCAAGTGCCTGCCGTCATTCATCTCCGGGGGACGATGTTTTATCAGGGATAAAACTTGACATCCTGTTCCTTCTGACCCCACTTTGCTGTTTTTGTTACTCTGCATCCCAAGGCGCCGAGGCAGACTTTAAATTCTCCTTTTATATTTTTAGTGAGTTTTTACCTCAGACATTTATTGTTTATATTGATCCCCTCTTTAATTGAGAAAACTAGAAACTACATGTCAGTATCTTGGATAAATTGAACTCCTAATTTGTATTTTATGAAAAATGTACCACTTAGCAGTAATTAATATTATAGGGGAAAAGGTTTGATTGAAACTGCGGTTGTGTGTAAAGTTTATCTTTCCTCCACATATTGAAATGAAATGTTACTTCTATCATTGCATAGAAGTGTGTAAATATGACAAACAGTATTTGTACATAAGTACTTCAGTCAAACCAGTTACCGTATTTGTGTAATAGTCATAATTGCTGAGTCACACCTCAGCCAACCCCTTTGACAGTGTGAATTTTATTACTAGAGTTTAGCCTATTAATGGCATATAAAAAGATACAGTATGTAATTTAATACAAGTATGTATAGGATAGGCTAAAATATAGAATATTTACCTCTACATCGCAAATTCAAGGCTTCATATTTCTTATTGTTGGATTTTAAGGTTTACAGTGTCCCTTTTTTAATCAAAATATCTTTCAAACAGAGAGTTTCAGACAGAGGGTGAAAAGAGGTGCAGAAGCACAGCCAGTATGAGAAAACGACAGCATTTTTTGAACATTAAAGCATGTAAACATGTGCTAATAGAAACCCAAAATACAAGTATGCACCTGAAAATGAGCATAATAGGTCCTCTTTAACATTTGTTTGGTTTCTACTCTTCTCCATATCGATTCATCTTTTAGCACTTCTGTTCTGTTGTTTCAGAGGAATGTTACAGTCCCTATTATCACAGCCTAGACTTTCGCATGATAAAGCCAGAATTGGCTTTTATTCGTTTATTGAAATGTGATGTTTCCCACCACAACACCAACTGACAATGTACTTTAATCATATTGCATTTACAAAACACAGTACTATTAATGTTTATTGAATGTTGGGGGCACACCAGTCTGCCCTGTATTTATGATCTTTTGTTATGTTGTTTGTATATCGATGTAAAAGAGAATATTATTTGTCAGAATTTAAGGTTCTTTTTATTATTTATGGAAAGCTTACTGTACCACAAACCGAACGTATCGTCAATAATCTCAAACGTCAGTTAAGCCGCGGTGACTGCAGTTACAGCTTGTCTATCGGAGCCAACATATATAGTTTTAGTCAGTTCGATCAACTCTGTTCATGTTGGAGTTGTTTCAGTTCATTAATTTCTTTAGTTTAAAGCAGTTCTTGAACATTTATTTATCTTATTGTGTCCCCTGAGGTACTGCCCTCCAAAAGTATCCTATTTTTAAAAAGACATTCAGTAAAAACATTAAAGCAAAATATGTATTACAATTTTGTATTGACATACAAACCACTAAACCGTAGACTCCTAGTTCTGAAGTGTACTAAAAAAACATTTATTGACAATGTTTTTTCTATGTGAACTATTTTAGGAGTCATACAAGCTATATCCACCGCTCTGGCTAATGTCAACCACACATCAGTGTCTTCACTATTTCATTTACAACCGCTTGTTTTAATGTAATGCTTTTTCTAATGTATTATTTTATTCTTTGTGTGTTAAATCAAAATTTGATGTTATTCTGTGATTCTTGTAATATTGATTTTTTTTTTTTTTTAGTAATGCTAGAACTATATTTGTCATTCATTTGAATAATTTAGCAGGGCACATGTTTGTGGGAAAGAGTGTACGTTTACTCACTGGATGCTGAAGGGCAATGCTGAAGCCTCGTTCTTTCTAGTTTTAAAACAACTGCACACATTAGATAGGGTATTTATCTTTTTCCATATCCAAATATCAGTAGTTAATTTGGTTATTGGTTATGCTTTCTTTGCCTGAGATGTGTTCATATCTTTTTACTATGTGCTTTATCACATGTACCAAGACAGCACGCCACCTGTAAATACCACCATTAGAAAATAAAGGCTACTATTTTTCAAACCTGTAACAGTGTGTTGTGGTGAGTTTTAGCTGTCAGTATGTCACCACTGGGTGGCAGCACAGTTCAAGTAGAGAAAAACCTCTGCCAACATGTAGGATGACCAAACCTGTAGGAAGAGAAGGTGAAGTAAAACAGAAATGAAAAGCAGATTAATCTAAATAAAACTTTAAATGAAAATAATGAATGAAACGCCAGACACACAGGTATGACATCTTGTTATGCACTGCTTAGCTGTAAAATGAGAAAGTTTGCAAACGATACACTAAAATACATTTCTGAAAACATTTGAGGCGAGAAATAGGCATTACAGTAACAGATTATTGATTCATATTTGATCAGCGCTGCCTAGCTTGACCGTTTGATCGGAGTTTGCGAGTGATTGACAGCTGCTCAGAGTTGGCAGGCTCCAGCTCGGCTCTGATTGGTTGTTTTCCTCTGGTCTGTGAAATCTTGCAGATGCCATTAGGAGCACCGGAGGACACGGACAGAGGCACAAGATTTTTTTCAGATTACCTGTCTCATGTACTATTGTCAGGATATAGTGACTGCTTTATAAAGATAATCATATTTGCTCCAACTTGCCTACTTCAGCTTTAAGCTTGAAATTCAAATAATAGAGAAATAGTTCCTGTAACAGCCATGACTGTAAATAACTAGGTAACAATCAACAAGGCTGGATTACCAACAAGACAAAGCTTAATTGGATTGATTGCACATTTGTTTGGGAATTTGCATCACAAAAGTACAAAATCAACTAACGTGGGAGTTGTATTATTATTATTATTATTATTATTATTATTATTATTATTTTATTAGCAAATGTTGTGGCCCTGTGTCAAAATGTAGTGTTAAGATCTTCATTATGTTAGTTTATATTGTGCTCACATGGTGCATATTTCCAGTTGTATTTAATCAAAGTACAACAAATTAAACATTATTATCATACCACAAGGGAACTGGTTGCACTGGATTTAATGGGAACTTGAAGGCGACAGGGTACATACACGTTTCACAGATAGCGGTGGAAGCGGGTCAATAGGGTCCCAACCATGGGGTCCCAACAGCATTTTTTTGCCCTGGGGTCCCTTGACAGGTAAATCCGGCCATGGCACCCGAAGTGAATGCCTCAGGTATTTGCTGTGCTGGCGTTACAAAATAATGCATATGAGAAAATTGTCTATATTAATGTGGTAAATGTCTTAGTTTATTCGCCAAAAGATAATGTATACAAAACATCACAAATACCATTAGCTGTTGACAGCTTCTTCACACTGCGCCCCCCCCTACATATAAAATCTGTTGGGTCGTTCCTTTTCGCGCACTTTAGAGTTCCGACATTTCCGACAGTCCGTGAACGCAGCTTATCTCCTGACTGGTTAGCAGCATGGAAAGAAAAGGTAACGTTGTTGTTGTAACTTGCTCCTAAATGCGTTTTACACCTCGTACTTTAAAACACACACACACGCGTTTCTTTAAGACATGTCTCTGGTAAAATATTTCTCATAGTAATTTAACCGTAACGAGCCGCGAAACTGGATGGAAAGTAAAAGTGGACCATGCGCTCTGCTGTGTGTGTATGTGTGTGTTAGCTCCGGCTATCAGACTGTTAGCATCTGATCGGGGACGAGTCTGCACCTCAACTTTTAGCCAGGTTAGAGTGAAAAATAAGCCTCAGTGCCTCTCGAACACATGTACCAGGGCTTGGTATGATAATGGACAAAACCTGTGTGATTTTTTTGCAGTGCAAAGTTAATGTTAGCAGCTAAGTTAAAGTACCTCTTGGGGCAACACACCGCCAAGGCCGGTGCACTTAGCTCTCTGAGAGGCGTTCACTGCAGCTATGGAACCTGCTAGCCGCTCAGTGTTGCTAACGTTACCCGTAACTACGAGTTTTAGCACCTGGCAACCCGGAACACACCGGGTTCTCTTTCTCTAAAATCACCAAATATCCATAATAATAATAGCTTTGAGGAGCAACGCAGTGTCGTTTTTATTTAAAAAAAACCATCGAGTTAAGTATTAACTGTTTTCTCTCTACTGTTTTAGTACTCGCGATGCAAGCACGGAAGAAGAGGACAAAGCCCAGAAAACCTGGCAAGAAGTAAGTTGAAAAACCTGCTTGTTTTTCCGTAATATCACAGTTAACTCTCTCTGGTCCGGAAACACAAAGTAGGAGGCATTTTTACTCACTTGGCTGTAAACTTGGCAACTATTTTATCATTTGCAAAAAAATGAAATAATGTGACATGAAGTTGTCTCACATAACATCATGCACCTGTTAGTGTGTGTTGTTCAGACAGAGCTGTCGGTGGATGCAGCATCACAATGTATCTGCAAGCTTGTGACTTGCAACCCCTTTACATTATTATTATTTAACATATTATAAAAAATAAAATAACTATACAAATTACATTTAAAGCTGCAGTGGGTAGAAATTGGAGCAAATATGATTAAAGCAAGTTATTTTTATAAAACGGTCACTATATCCTGACAGTAGTGCATGAGACAGGTAATCTTAAAAAAATCATGTGCCTCTGTGTCCTCCGGTGCTCCTTATTGGCATCTGTAAGATTTCACAGACCGGAGGAAAACAACCAATCAGAGCCGAGCTGTAACCTGCTGTCTCTGAGCAGCTGTCAATCACTCACGAACTCCGATCAAACGGTCAAACTAGGCAGCGCTGATCAAATATGAATCAATATTCTGTTACTGTAATGCCTATTTCTCTCCTCAAATGTTTTCAGAAACATCTTGTAGTGTACTGTTTAGCTGTAAAATGAGAAGGTTTGTGACCCGGCAGCCATGTTGAGATTAGTTGAAGAAATACCAAGCACCGCCCACTAGTCGGAGCAAACATTCTCATTTTACAGGTAAACGGTACACTACAAGATGTTTCTGACAAACTTTTACGATAGAAATAGTCATTACAGTAACAGAATATTAATTCATATTTGATCAGCGCTGCCTAGTTTGACCGTTTGATCGCAGTACGCGAGTGATTGACAGCTGCCTCCGTTGAATGAACAGCCAATAGGAACGCTCTCTCTCTGAAATGACCTGTGGCTGGCCAAAGTCTCACAACACGGGCTAGATTTTATAAAGCCTGAAAACAGAGCCATGAGGAGGTGCAGAAGTCTAGTTTTCTCTCAGAACACTTGAATTACAATATGCTGAAAGGTTATTATGGAGTTTTTGCCCAATGATGCCAAAAATATTATGCGTACTGGCGCTTTAAGTACTCAAGTAGTTTATTATGGATGGAAAGGAAGTCATTTAATCCTATTTGAGAGAATGTCAACGCTGTCAAGTAGTTTGAGTGCTTGATTTGCCTTAATAGGAGCAATTTTTCGAATTGCTCACAGTATGGTTCTCTAAAGTGGAATTGAGTTGACATTTATAACATATAAGATGAAGGAAATTTTATTTAGAATCATTTTTTTTCCAAATCTATATATACTCTAGGTACACATGATGCACCATCAAGATCATCTGATGTTACCTAACCCATCAAATAAAGAGTTTATTCTGACTTTTAACAGAGGTCGAGACACCAGGAGAGTAGGGGTCTTTCTGTTATATGCAAATAGGAATAAAAAAGACTGCGTAAACAATATAGATGACCTAAAGGCGCCACTCAACAACCAATTTTTGTGGCTGAATTTTTTTAACAAAATAAATGGCACAAAAGGGTCTATATTTCACTCTGTGTGTATAATTGAGGCAGAGTTAATTTAGTGATGTCTGCAAGATGTCAAAAGCTATACATCTGCCAAAAAGCTACAGCTATAACAGTGATATATATGTGTAGATAGCAATTGTAGCAGCACTGCCCATTCATAATTAATTTACAAATTATCACCTGTTGCCGAGTCCTACAAAATGTCAACATGCAGCATCTTCCGCCAAACTTTCTTGTTTAGCAAGGCCAAGGTTGGGCTGCATTCAAGACCTTCAGGAACATAATGTAAAAAAACATCCAGCAAAATGAGCAAGTTTCTATTCTTTTTTTTTGGAGCATTCAATGTCTGTGATGAAACAATTCGCTTCTTTTGAAAACAACATTTTTGAACAAAGAAGCATAAAGAAATGAACCGGTATTGATGACATTCCTGTGAGCTGGTGGCAGGTGCACCTGTTCAGTTAGAAATTGTTGTTTATTTGATTGGTGACCTGAAG
Organism: Sebastolobus alascanus; assembly: GCA_916701645.2. Lineage (NCBI taxonomy): Eukaryota > Metazoa > Chordata > Actinopteri > Perciformes > Sebastidae > Sebastolobus > Sebastolobus alascanus. The sequence goes on along the minus strand of CAKAOJ020000048.1, from coordinate 1,448,761 downwards.
ATTATGATTATGATGTTGACCTCCTCAGTTATTTTACCCGTCTTTGTCCATCAACTCTCCTTCATTTCCTTCATTGACTAGCACAGTATCCTAAACTACCAGTCCCTACTATCAATCTTGTAAGTTTCCCTGTCACCCATCTACTGCCCTCCTTTCACCGTCTCCTCTCTACATCTAATGAGACTCAGCCTTCACGTCTCTGTGCATCATTTAATTTTCCATTTACCTCCCCAGGAGCGAGTAGTTCAGATTTTTTTAAGTGAGATTGTATACCCTCGTGTTTTGCGAGGTAAAATTACTGTTTTTTGTGAATGGAGTCTGGTGGCCTTGAAGAGAGCGATATAACGGTTTCAGTTCCCCATCTGTAAGGGCTGTCTGACGGCGAGGTAAAGTGGCTGTGGACGGGAGCAGCAGAAAAAAAGGCCCACCTAAAAAAGTCAATATTCGTTTAAGTGTACACTATATTTAGAATATTGTCAACGCTTTACTCGCCATCAGAGAGCCCTTTCCAGCGGGGAACTGAAGCAGTTGCCTCACTGTCTTCAAAGCCACAAGACTTCATTCACAAAAATCCACTCGGCGGTACATTGCTCCGTGCCGGTACTCTGTCTGCTTCTCCAAACTGGGAGCGTGTTGGCCGCCATCTACTGTAGCTAATACACACTGATAATAGATAAGGATATACAGTATGTAACATCATCATGCAGAAACCTACTTCAGGTCAGGCGGGAAAAAGTTTTTAGAAGGGCTTGGGGAAAATAGCATTTTGACGCTGAAACATACGTATTTCAACCAAAATTTGAATGTTCGGATTTGAATACATGAGGAACACCACTGTGAAGCTACAGAATGATATAAAAACCTCCTTTTAATTCCAGGTTTGACTTAGAGCAGGGGTGTTCAAAGTCTGTCATCACCCCCTGCCTATGGATGTACTGACGACTGTCACAGGATTGCTTTGATACTTAAAAAAACGTAAGAAAAAAATTACGAAAAAGATGATGATTCACAGGCAAGCTCTGGAGTTATAAACAAGCATATATTTACTCTATGATTTCTAAGCATATTTATGAACGTTTATGCACGATGGATATTGGTGATAATGGTATCCTTGGAAAGTATAAGTTACACTAAACCCAAAGTATGAATTATGAATGAATGAGTTATGTCTGTGTATTCAGATTTGACTGAGTTATGACTCAGAAAAGGAGTGTGTTTTTTTTACGCAAACAGGAGCTAAGGGTTTTAAAGGACCTTAATTGCCTCCATGAGCCTCTGCTGCTGCTCCAACAGCTGACAGCGTTGATAAACGCAGACATATATACATAGGCATCTATAGGCTACCCCTAACACTGCTACTGCAATTACTATTATGTACTTACTAATAAGAGCAATCAGAATAACAGGCAAATAGTAGTACATAAATAAATAATGGTAACAATAAATGTTAGTGTAATAGTATTAGCTATGGTCTGAATTTATTGAAATAATGGTGATAATTCAGCAATTATAAAAAACAAAATAATCTAATAGCGTAATCGTTAACCAAGACATGCCATCGGTTTTATTGTTTGCAATATTAGACACACATCGTTTTTAATATGTATCGTACATTTTATGTTTTAATCACGATATCATGTTAGATATGAACATCAATAAGCTAGCATTAACTTATATTGATTAGCTAACAATAACAAACGTTAGCTAGCTCTTATCTGATTTTACAGAAGCAAAAGTTTTGTAAAGATGTAACTTGAACAGTTGATAATGTGAAAAATGCTTAAAGGAAAACGTGATATGATGGTACTAGTTTTTAATAATTATCTAATAATTGATTGAATCCCGCCATATTTAAGGGCAGGCCAGTGATCCATGAAGTGGAAGCAGTGATGTTAACGTATTTAACAGTTTTTCACCAAAATCTTTGGGAAAAGAAAAAATAATCGTAACGTTAACTTAACGTTACTCCTCGTAGATCATAAACATTTGAATATAAAGCGACTCATTGAAATCGGTTGAGAATTGTAGACGATACAGGGCTTTTTATCCAGAAAAATGGCAGCTTCCCGTTCACTTGTATAGGGTTACAGGGCAGCCCTGCCCTGTCCAATATGGCGCCCACGTTGACGTACGATCCAGTAGTCAATGTGGCGTCTTTGTATATATGTCTATGGATAAATGGGCCAAACTATAGTAACTAACTTCCTGTTGTACCAGCATGCACCTGTATCTTTGCCCCTATTCCCTCTTGACAGTAATGCTGTGGAAGAGTTTCCAGTTGAAAATGAATAATTTCTGTCACTAACCATCAAGCAAGTGGCGAGCATCCAAGCATAAATCAGCTTCCCCCCCTCTCTCTCTCTCTCTCTCTCTCTCTCTCTCTCTCTCTCTCTCTCTCTCTCTCTCTCTCTCTCTCTCTCTCTCTCTCTCTCTCTCTCTCTCTCTCTCTCTCTCTCTCTCTCTCTCTCTCTCTCTCTCTCTCTCTCTCTCTCTCTCTCTCCCTTGCACCCATTACGCTCCTTCCCTCCCTCTCTCTTGTGTCAGTCGCTGTGTTGTGGCTGCTGTGCTGCTGAGAGGACGCAGCAGCCACCGTTCAGTCGAAGAGCCAGGGGAGAGGAGAGCAGACCTGGTCCCAGACCCAGAGCTTTAAAGTGCCACTCACCTTTGCCAGGTTCAGTTCAGTATAGACTCGTGTAAAACAGCTTCAGCTAAGTGTCCTCTGGGTCATGTGGCTCCTGGACTGGATCTTCTCCATCAATACAGCTGTGGTGAAGCTAGCCAGCGGTCTCACATGCAAGTGAGTAGGCTCATGTTTGTATTTTGTGCAAGCAGGATTGAAGGAAAGAGATCAATCTGTGTTGATGGGAGTTGTTCAGCGTGGTAGTGTTTTGGTGTGTGTGTGTGCGTGTGCGCGCGCCAGATGCCAGTTTACACAGAGTTTGGCTGACTTATTGACGGGCTGATCCATTTTTCATTAAGGAGCAGATGCTGCCTGTTGCTGGTCTATGCGGTACCTGACTACCCGCTCGTGTGTTTTGCTTAGTGTGTGTGCAAGCGAGCGAGAAGAGGACGGATGATGTCCCTGGAGGATTTGTGCTGCCAGCTTTTGAAAGAGCTTATCGCCCTCCCAATTTTTTCACTGTATTTCTGCATTTTTTTGCATCACTTCATGAAACCACTTGTTTGTCTAACTTTCTGTGCCTCAGATGTAATTTTCGGACTACATGTGCACTCAGGAGACCGAACAGGAATAGCCGGCATTGCAGAGTATTTACCAGCACAGTTGCACTCTATTGTGTTTTGCTTTTATCTCTCCCTCTCCCTCCATAGCTGCAGTTCATTACATAACCCTTCAACTCTTTTATCATCTGCAGCCTAGTACAGCTCTGTGTTCCTCTGTTTCTCTTGCTCTGTGTCCTCACCCTGCAGGTGCTAAAGTAGGTGCTGCAGCACGCTCATTACACTTTGTGTGCATTGCACCCTCAGTACAGCTACCTAGTGCTGCTGTTTCATTCTGCTGCCCAGGCTCTCGTCATTGATTTTATGTGGAGGGAGGGGGGGGAGGAGGAGGAGAGGAGGACGTAAACTTTTTGGCCACACTCCATCCCCAAGAGCTCTTTCCTCCTCTTTGTCCTTGTTTGTTTTGCTCTAGAGATCTGATGGGGCTGGATGGGTGGAAATAATACAGCCAGGAGAAGCCAGGAGACACTGACACACTCTGTCATGTCAGATGTGTGCACAGCAGTGACGGAGATGTCAAGTGGTTGTGGCTCTGTGTTACATTTCAGCCCTCACTGGCACAATCACTGGCCCAGGCTGCAGTTAAACTGACCATTTAATAAGCCCTTTGTGTGTAAGACAGAGTCGGCATCAGCTTATTGAAACGGTTTGTAAAAATAAGACCAGTTTTGTTAAAGCAAAGTAGGGACATTGGCAGTGGGATGGTTGTTGTTGGTCTTAGTGAGGCTGCAGTTAAAGTGGCAGTAGGAAGTATATTTTTAGCATCATTGGGCTAAAATTCCATAATAACCTTTCAGCATATTGTAATTCAAGTGTTCTGAGAGATAACTAGACTTCTGCACCTCATCATGGCTCTGTTTTCAGGCTTTAAAAAATTCAGCCCGTGACGGAAGACTTTGACCAATCACAGGTAATTTCAGAGAGAGAGAGAGTTCCTATTGGCTGTGCTCCGGTCATGTGAGCGGTGCTTGGTATTCCCTGAAGAGATCTCAACATGGCTGCCGGGTCACAAACTTTCTCATTTTACAGCTAAACATTACACTACAAGATTATTCTGATAACATTTGAGGCGAGAAATAGGCATTACAGTAACATAATATTGATTCATATTTGATCAGCGCTGCCTAGTTTGACCGTTTGGTCAGAGTTCGCGAGTGATTGACAGCCGGCTCTCATAGACAGCAGCTGGACAGCAGATCCCAGGTCAGCTCTGGTTGGTTGTTTCCCTCCCGTCTGTGAAATATTGCAGATGCCGTTAGGAGCACCGGAGGACACAGAGGCACATGTTTTTTTTCAGGTTACCTGTTTCATGTAATGTCGGGATATAGCGACCGTTTTATAAAAATAACTTTTTTTAATCATATTTTCTCCATTTCAGCTTTAATATCTTTTTGAAAAAACTCTCTCCTTCGTTTTCATTAGTGTCGTTGATTACTTAATCAAGTGAGTGTTTATTATTGAGAGAGAGAGAGAGACAGAGGGTCTCAGTGTGCTCATTTGTCTAATTTGACAATGAAATTTATCCATCATCAAAAGAGAGCATTCAGATCCTCTTCTATTACCAGTCTCCCAGTAATCTGATGATTCAGATTCAGATGAGGAATTAGCCTGTGTTCCTGTGAAAAAAAGCTACTAGTTTATTTCAGTTTTTAATTTCACTATTTAGTTAGTTTTTTTGAAAATAAACAGTTACAATCTGCTGACAGAGGAGGAAAAATGCCTTCCAGCTGCTACCAAAGAGACTTTTTTTTCACAGCAGACATTAGTTTTGTCATATCAGGAAAAGCACAGGTGTACCTAATCACATTAACGATGACTCAGTTCTGTTAAAGGTATGATATGTAACGTTTCTGCATTGAGATATCTAAAAGCGACTTGAACTGTGTTATATATTTTGTTGAGTTGTGTACTTACATTATCCCAAATCCCAAAAAGGTAACGGTGCATTTCATTTTGTCGCCTGTCAGTTGCGTCATATCACCCTTGCGTGTGCGGCAGCGGTGTGGTTGTCTGCCAGAAGCTGTCAGAAATTGTATCCAGTTTTAAGCCACGTTTTTACGATATGCTTTTTGGATCTAGGTCATTTTTAACCATATGTTTTAACCGGATGAATGATTTTAGTCATCGGACTCTAAATTGCCCGTAGGTGTAAATGTGAGCATGAATGGTTGTCTGTCTCTATGTATCAGCCCTGTGATAGTCTGGCGACCTGTCCAGGGCGTACCCCGCCTTCGCCCAGTGTCAGCTGGGATCGGCTCCAGCCCCCCCTCGACCCCGAATGGGATAAGCGCTTACAGATAATGGATGGATGTTTTCATTAGTTTATAATCACCTGAAACTAAGAATCGTTGTGTTTTCGTTAGCTTAGAATGAGCCCTTCATATCTACTTAGGTAGCGGGTCCTCTTCACGGAGTCCGCCATGTTGCTCCGCCATGTTTCAACAGTAGCCCAGGACGGACAAACCAAACGCTGGCTCTAGAGAGAGCCTTTCATGTTTTTACGTTAACTTAAGGCCACCGTAGTTCTCCGACACACTTGTGAAACTGCGATAACGTGAGCCGCAGAGTGCAAAACCGTGGTACCGGCAGCTGTCGTCTGATTTCCGTTGCTCCTAAAGTAGTGTTATTATGCTAAGGATGGCCTCTGAGCGAGGAGAACAGCGTTACCACAGTTTTGCACTCGGCGGCTCACGTTACCGCAGTCTTGGAAAGGGAGGAGTAAGCAGAGGGGTACTCAGTTGGTTGCAACCACACCAATAGATGTGGCCAAATCCTACACACTGTACCTTTAATAACTTATTACTGTCAAAAGCATGAATGACTAAAATACTCAAATTGGTACTTGATCCACATAATAGTGTGTGAGTACTAAGTGTTTGACATTGACTCTGAATGAGGAGGTGTTTAACTCTCTTCACCAACCTTTTAAAGGCCAAAGATAAGTAAAAAAAATTATATTTTTTTAAAATAAATCACTATAGAAGTAATGCCATGACAGCGATTCAGGGGGTTGTCCTCTGTGCCGTTAGGGATTGTGTACAGATTGAAAAACAACAACAACATCTGGCACAAGCTTTTTTTTTTTTTACTGCAGCCTTGTTTTTCAGAGGTTTTTTTGTACATTTTGATTTACCTTAATAATGTATCTAGTTTCATTGTCTCAAGCATGGCATTATATTGTTGTGGCTTCCCTACTGATTAGGGGTGTAAGAAAATATCGATACACATGAGTATCGTGATATTATGTGTTGTGATACTGTATCGATTCTCCATAATGCTGTATTGATTTTTAATTAGCCTCTTAAAAATCAGATGGACCGCTGGCGGGAACTGGCCGCTATTTGATCTTTCGGAGGTTGTAGCGGGCTCTAGTTTTAAAGGTTGAGTGAAGATACTGGCATCATATGAAACTACAAAACCTAAGGAATCCATTGGTACTATGTGATTTGTCGGGAAGGAGGCTAAATAAGGCTCCAAAGTTGCGCTAAATTTTGGAGAGAAAAAAAACGTTGTTTTTCAAAGGGGGGGGGAACTCTGACCTTTAAGATATGTGAATGAAAATGGTTTCTATGGGTACCCACGAGTCTCCCCTTTACAGACATGCCCACTTTATGATAATCCCATGCAGTTTTTTGCACGTAGTACAAATGTGTTTTTTTCACCTATTCTAAAATGGTGTATTTTTGGTGTGTTCTTTATACTATGACAGTTTTCCTAAAATTAGATTTTAAAAATCGCAATATATCGCCTTGCTTACATTATCTCAATATATTGAGTCATTACCCCTGTATGTAATCTGTACCCAGATTCTTGCCAATACACAGCACTACTACTGATTCCTCTCCTACATCTAGTCTTGACTGTGATAACATGAGGAGCAAACCCTGCAGAGGCTGGGGGCATAGCGCGCACACAACACACAGTCTGAGTAGCAATGCTGTTTCAGTGCAAAAAAAAATGATGAGTGAAACATTGTTGGAATGGCAGGCGTACTAGATTGGGGAGGGGGGGTGATGATGATGATGGACAGACAGAGAGGGGAAAGAGGAATGGTGCTGTTTTGGTCAGACGGGGAGGAGGGGTGGGGGCTGATGTCGTCCCTCACCTGCAATGCAGTGCTGGGCTGCATCACCCAATCGTCTCCCAGCTGTCAGTGAAGGGGGCGGAGCCAGTGGCTGACGACAGCCAAGGAGAGTTCTCGGTCAGACAGAGATAGAGAGAGAGAGAGAGAGAGCGAGAGAGAGACAGTGAGTGTGTGGGAGAAAAAGTGAGCGAGAGTCAGCGAGCGTGCTCCAGGACTCAGCCTCAGTGTTCAGCCTGCAGCAGAGCCTCCACGTTTCTCCTCTTCTTCCTCTTCTTCCTCTCTGCGCTCGTCTTCCCACCTCTCTTTCCTCCTCTTTCCTCCTCTTCTCATTCTGTTTGCCACCCCCTTCCTCTCTATAATCTCTGCTTTTCACTTATCACCACTGATCTCTCCTCCTCCTCCTCCACCACCACTCTACTTTTCACTCTCCATCCCTTTTCATTCTTTTGGTCCTCTCTTTTTCTCCTGGCACATGGAGTGAGAAGGTTTTTTAACACCTCCACTCTCTCCTGTCCTCCTCCCTCCATCACGTCCCATGGGCATCCGTGCATCTGCCAGGTAAGAGCAGGATATATATATATATGTGTGTGTGTGTGTGTGTTGGGGGGGGGGGGGGGGGGGTAGGCGTGACAGCCACAGGCAGTTAGAGGCTGTTTTAAGACAGCTCCAGGTGTTTTGAGTGTTGCAGAAGTCCTTGAAGTATCCTGCTTTCACGTTGTCTGGCCATCAGAGGGCATTCAACTGTCTCCGTCCAACTGTCGATGTACCGCAGTGAGGAAAAAAAAAAATTGAACGCACTATCTTGAAAGGCGCCATCATCTGCTGTCTTTTGCTGGTGTTGGGTTCAAAATGTCATTTTTATGTCAGGCATATTTGCTAAATATTTCTCCCTTTTTCTCTCATATAGACATTGTCCTTCTAACCTCCACCATTCTGTCCTATCATAATTCTGCTCTCGACTTACTAAAAATAGTGTTCATTCTGGCAGCTATATTTAGATCTAGTCCTTGTCCTGGGATCAAAGGTCGATGTGTCAGTTTTCTAGCTTATTCGTTCATATTTTTATGGGATCTTAGTAGACAAAAAAACATTTTAGTCCGTTATCAAGAACCATGAACATCTTTTTTGAGATTTTCGTCTTTTGTTTTGTTCATCAATATATTGGTCAAATGAAAACTTTGTGAACATTTTGGTCTCGTTTTGTTCAAGACCAAGTATTTGAATCTCTTCATATATATCCGTTGTCCTCTCACATTAACCAGGCCACAAACATGTGCAGTATATTCGGTATCTAGTCTGTCGATGCAGCAGGTGCTGCAGAGAAACAGCCAACGTTCACGGAAATGGATGCATATGATTCTTTGTAAAATGCTTTTTTTAATACATGTTAATGGTCTCATCTTTTTCTTCAGTAATGTCAGTTTTTATCACTTTTGTTTCATATCTTTATTAGCAATAACATGAGGAGATTCAGTCAGTTTTTGTTTGCAAATATTAATTTCATTTTATCTCATGTTTGGGAAGAAGCCATGTGGTGCTTTTGTTACCAAAATTACCACTATACTGAAGCCCAGTTTAAGCCCACTTTTTCTTATTCATTACAGCGATCATTACTCTAAAGCTTGTGTGAGTCTGTGAGTATTTGAGATGAAACAAACAGCAGAGGGAACGGGGAATTGTCTTTCACATTTGAAGCACTTGGGATGAGGGATGAGAGGAGACTGACCTTGGCAGTGTTTTGATAGATTTCTACACTGTGTGCATGGGAGTTAATGAATATATGTAGTGTTGTTTTTCCGCCTTTGCCTCACGGTGTGTGGGCTGACCAAGTTCTTGCAAGTAAGTGCCGAAATTGCTTAAGCCACAATCACATCAAGCCCAGAGAGAGGCTGGAGGCTGCACATTCGTCTTTAAGTAAGCGCAGTACTAGTTAACGAGAACACTTTAACTAGTAAAAACATTGAAGCAGTTTCGGTGCTTACTCTCTTAAACGCTGCTGTTAAACGTAGGGAGACCCAAACATTATTTTTGGTTGTGAGCAAATGAAAAATGGAGGGTGCCCACTCCAGTGACACCTTTTTTCTTATGAGAGAAAAATCTCACAACAGATGGGCGAATATGTAGAAGCGTAATAATCAAAATCTTTTTGTCTCAGCTTTTTCTCCTAGGAGGGTGCCTCCTACACATATGAGCCAGACAGATATATCAACAACAGGCCAATATCATTGGGTGATATTTGGATTATTACAGATATATCTGATACAGCCCTTGTGTTGACAGATATGCAAACAGAAGTTGCAGTAGATGTTTCACTGGCTGCATTTTTATATATTTTGGTGTCTGCATCAAAACCCTGAATTGGTCAGGCTCCAAAAAAAAGAGCTTTAAGCGAAACTTTAAGTCAACTTTCTTGAACTCCGAGCCCTTTCTTGTCAAAATAGTAAAGGATCTTATTTATGAATTAATCTCTGCAACTCTGACTCACTTCAGCTCAACAAAACAAACCGTTGAGTTCTGCAGGCGGACGAGCATGACGCAGCTTTGTAAGCATGCAAAGACGCATCCAGAGTGGTCCTTCTTCTTCTGTTGCTTAGGCTTAAGCCAATGAACTGATTAGCTAGGCGTGCTAATCCTAGTGACTTTTAATATTGTTTACAAGCACATCACAACAATGTACCATTAACCAAAGCAATAGTTTTTTTGTCTCTCCGCTATCACATTTTAGAAGCAGTGGCAGAAAACACAGTTAAGAGTGAACTGTTTTCTTCACAGGGTATGTGGCGGCGTCAGCTGCTTAGACCCTCTCATAGCTTAAGAGATAATGTGACTTGCTTTAATTAGCTCCAAATCCTCCCCAGCACCATCCAGTGTTTACTGTTGAACTGAAATAGCAAGTCTATATGTAGCACACAGGACTGATGTGCTTTGCATATTAGAAAAATTCAAATGAGAGATTTTGTATGCAAGACCACCGTATGTTTATTCAAAAGAGTGTGAAGAAAAACGACGTTGTTTGTGAAGTAAACATCTGTCTGCACTGCATGCAGAGAGCAGGATTTCTTGCTGGAAGCTGTTTGCTGTTCTTTACCTCCACAGTGCGCCATGATCAGCCCTCTGCAGTTATACAGGGAAGCATCATAAGGACTAGGGCTGCAAGAAACGATTATTTTCATTGTCGATTAATCTGTTGATTATTTTCTTGATTAATCAATTAGTTGTTTGGTCTACGAAATGTCAGAAAATGGTGAAAAATGTCGATCAGTGTTTCCCAAAGCCCGAGGAGACGTCCTCAAATGTCTTGATTTGTACACAACTCAAATATATTCAGTTCACTGTCATAGAGGAGTAAAGAAACCAGAAAATATTCACATTTAAGAAGCTGGAATCAGAAAATTTTGACTTAAAAAAAAGAATACTCGCACCAATTAATCGATTATCCAAATAAAAATAGTTGGCAATTCATTTAATAGTTGTCATCTAATCGATTAATCGTTGCAGCTCTAATAAGGACTCATGATCTTCAGTTCTTCTTAGAAAAACTAAAGATAGTGGGGTAATAATGCTCTGTGTTGGCGCAGGAATCTTTGCTCAGACTTCTAGTCTTGTTTACTTATTCTTCGATCTTTCCTGATTTAGTATTGTATGTAGGCTATTTTCAGTTTTTGTACAGCTGTTGTGTTGAGACAACATTGCAGAGCAGGCAACAAGCCAAAAAGATGGCCTGTTTTGTTGAGCAATAAAAAAAAAAAGAGAGGTGTTTGTTTTCAGCATAGTAAGGTATTGTAAAAGTATATTTTTGGTATTTTGGAAGGACTTTGATGAATATAAGATGCCCCTGCTCCATCTGTCCAAGGCACTGATTGAATTTTGAACAAACATGTTAATGTTGTGGTGTTTTTAAAATTGGACTGATCGGCCTACAGGGATGTTGGCAAGTTTCTATTTAGTGGTTACTGAATGGCTGAAGAGTGTTGAAGTTATTCATTGGTGATAGATGATATGTTTGTTACTCTGTGGTTTGGATTCAGTGGGAGAGACGGTGCCAGTGCAGTCTCTTCCTTCAGCACCACGGACAGCACCAAGAGGATGAGCAAACCAAAAGCTATTCAGTTTGTCCAGAAACAAGTCATTTACTTAAAGGGAGAGTTTGGGTGTTTCGAAGTGGGGCTGTATGAGGTACTTAATCCATAGTCAGTGTATTACCTATAGTAGATGACGGACGGCACGCCCCCAGTTTGGAGAAGCAGACAGGAATACTACCGACACAGAAGCAAAGCAATGTACTGCTATGGACGGGGCCGGCAGCAAAACATATTTTAGCCACCTAAAAGAAAGGCTCACCTCAAAACATCAATATCAGTTTAAGTGTACGCTATATTTAGAATATTTTTGTCAGTTTACCTTGTCGTGAGACAGCTATACAGTCTATGTTTCCAACGGGGAACTGAAGCCGTTATCTATGCTCTCTGCAAAGCAACCAGCCATTGAAAAAAACAGTAATTTTACCTCGCAGAACACGGGAGTTGCTGGTCTACTACCGCTGCCTCAATCGGTTAGTTTTTTTTGTGTTATTGTGTGTTAGTTTGGATTCACCAAAGTCACACAATAGCACAAACAAGCTAACCGATAGAGGCAGCAGTTGACCAGCAACCCCCCGTGTTCTGCAAGGTAAAATTACAGTTTTTTTCAATGGAGTCTGGTGGCTTTGGCGAGAGCGTAGATGGATGCAACAGCTTCAGTTCCCCTTTGGAAAGGGCTGTCTTATGGCAAGTTAAAGCGGTGAAAATATTCTAAATATAGCGTACACTTAAACTGATATTGATTTTTTTTTTTTTAGGTGGCTAAAATATGTTTTGCTGCCGGCCCCGTCCACAGCAGTACATTGCTTTGCTTCCGTGCAGTAACTCCTGTCTGCTTCACCAAACTTGGGGCATGGCGACCGTTATCTACTGTAGGTAGTATTACACTGACTATGGATAAGTACCTCATACAACCCCACTTCAAAACACCCAAACTATCTCTTTAATAGATCACAAAACGAGAAAGAGATGATGATGCGTGACCATAATTTGACTCTGTATGTGTAGGTCCCTCATGGCATGCTTTAGTAACTGACTCAGGTAGAGTATGTAGTGTTCCCAGACAGTTACTAGTTGGTGCAGCTGGATGCTCTCCTCTGGAGCACCGGTTGTAGTTACATGCTGCACCTTCACAATCTGCGGGGGCCTCTTGTTTTACTTGTTTGATTTCTAACTTGAATCCTGTGTGTGATTCTGCTAATGGAAACAAACACGGTCTCTGTTACTCTCCAATGAGCTGTCCTATATGAACAACTTAATAATTCATTCCACTTTGTTCAGATTCACACAACACAACATGCTCATTTAAGCGTCGAGCAATCACCATGACTTATTCAACAACACCGTTAATGTTTAATGATATTAGCTCTTGGTCGAAGGACTCTCGTTGTTTAATACTATGTGGTTTTTGTGGTGATGTTTCAGCTTTTAGTAGGTGTGTTTGAAGATAAATAAATCCTACATCTCCTCCCTCCCTGTTCTTCCTACCCAGCCGTTGGGACTTATTGTGTAACTGACTGACAACACAGATTCCTGGGCTTTAAATATTCTCACTTCTGTTATTGACACTATCTTACTCATCCATGCTGTTTTTAAATGAATTCAAATTCCCTTCCAGAAATGTGCTTTTATGTGTGTCTCAAATGGAAGTACTAAGATGAAAGTAAGTAATTCATGCTTAATAATACTTAAAAGCAAAAGGACCACAAGCAGAGTTAAAGCAAATGTGTAGAAGAAGAGATATGATGTAGTATTTTAAATATATATACTTCTATATAGTACATCTGGATTGAACACATGGGACAAAATGGAAAAAAAAATTAGAGTCACTCACAGAAGAATATAAAAAAGATAAATGGAAAGGATTTAAAGCAAAAAACCCTCAGATTTGTTTAGGAGATAGTGAAGTATTATGAAACTTAAATGCTCTCTTTTTATAATCAAACAGAGAGGTGTTTAAAACAGTGTTCTGTCACTGAGTCCACTTTTTTCTCTTTTAGTGTAAGCTGCTATTTTTTGTTGCAGCTAAATGGATTGTTAAGTTAAGTGAGGAGGAGAGGTGAGATACGATTTATGAGTTGAAAATGGCCTCCTCTGCAGCAGCTCTCCTAACCAGAGGCCTGTGCTACGAAGCAGGACTTGGGGTTAGCGAGGTAACTTCAGGGTTAACCCTTCAGGGTTTTCAGTCCTACGACGGTGGTTCACTTCTTACCGGGGTAGATCGCCACCGCAGTGTTTAGCAGGTGAGCTGTGTCTCTGTACCGGGCTTCCACAAATACATTGAGAAGAGAAACAATACAAAGAGAAACTATAGAGACTGACACTTCCTGGTATTTTAAATTGATTAAAGGTTTTCTGCAGTTATATTCTTGAAGTTGCCTCAAATGTCTTAACATGACACAACAATGAAAAAAAGTATCTCTTTAACTTAAGTGTTGTATTTTTTCTGCCTAGACATATTTGCTGTCATTACTGGATATTAGTGCTGTCCTCGACCAAAGAATTTCTTATGCCTGATTTATACTCCTACGGCTGTGTGCTTATGTGTTCTGTGTGGGCACCTCTCACGCACACCAAGTATACATAGTACTGCATGCTGTGGACGGAGCATAGCATGTAATTTCGATTTGATTTGGACCCACGGTTTTCAAATCCTTTGTCAGGCGCTCTGTGGTTTATTTGATAGGCGTGATTCAATAGAGTCACATAAGTTTGGCCCAACACAACAAAAATACACAAAAAAATCATGCAAGAGTTGGATGATGAGGTGGAGCTCCTGTGCCTAGAATTAATAATGTTGTTGTTGTTGTTGTTGTTGTTGTTGTTGTTGTTGTTGTTGTTGTTGTTGTTGTTGTAACAGATGTGAGGTACTTCTCCGGAAATCCCACCACCCGGCTCTGATGTCCCATCAAACTTCTGCGGCGTCTGTTATGCCTGGCGCGTAGTCACATTTTTCAGGAGGGGCGCGGTGCGTCTCTGCGGCTCTCTACGAGCTCCGCAAACCGGCTCTGCACAAGCTTGTCTACACAAGTATAAATTACGCATTAGTTGGATTAACACTTATACGATTTTTTCCACTAATCGATTAGTTGATGTAATCGACAGATCTGTAAAATTGGAAATAAGTCATTCAGCATGAAAAAAGCATAATAAATGACTAATTTACTAAAGAAATCTTAGTCAATTTACCTCTTAGTAATTGCCTAAGAGGGGGCAGCGCTACTGGATATTACCACTTACTTACTTACTAACTGATCTTCAGTTTTAATGTCCTGGTGTAATCGCCCTGATCTCAGGTATCAGTGTCAGAGAGTAGCCACTCCCCATACCCTTAAAAGCATCTTTTCCGTATGACCATCTTAAAAAATAGTCTAATAATTCTCGCATTTTTATTCTCTCCCTCTGTGCTTACATGACCGTTCTGTCATCGCAGAAATATTAAATAGCCTCCTGATATTTGCTTGCTTGTACTTTTGGTGAAGAATTTATTTTTATCCACGATATTGTTCATGAGTTTCTCTGGATGAAAACAAACTGTAAGCTTTTTGATAAAATGCCTCTGAAAATGACGTATTATGGAAACCACATTCTCGAATGTTAACTCTTTCCTCTCAGTGTTACACGATTTCTTCTCTCCCTCACCACCCCTCTCTCTCTCTCTCTCTGTTTGTCTTCCCCCCTCAGACCAGAGCCTCATGGTCGTGGAGGCGGCTCTCAGCCGGGCCAGGCAGACTCTCCGCTCCCGGAGCAGGACGAGGAGATCCTGGGCTCTGATGACGATGAGCAGGAGGACCCCAACGACTACTGCAAGGGTGGGTGTTGTGTATATATCCAAGCCAATGAAACAGAGTATTAGTACAATGACATCAATAGTATTGACATATATTTGAGCAATTATACACGTATTACATTGGATAAAACATGATTACATATCTCATTAGGAGTAGACCTAAATGTTATTGTGTGCATATCAATGTGTGTGAAATGGATTTTCTCTCAAATTCATTTACGCACCAGCTTTATTCATGTGAATACACGCACACTGTCATTCACACACACAGACACACGCACACGCACACACACACACACACACACACACACACACTCAATATTCAATAATTAAACAACATATATCTGCATCTTCCTTTGGTCAGGTGGATATCACCATGTGAAGATTGGAGATCTGTTCCACGGGAGATACCATGTGATCCGTAAGCTGGGCTGGGGGCACTTCTCCACCGTGTGGCTGGCCTGGGACATCCAGTGAGTTTTGCTCCTAAACTTGACTGTGTGACGTTTAGATGCTGATGTGCAGATTTATAGAGGACACGAGTGGATGTCACCGAGACACAGCTGCTGCTACGTTGCAGTGAAATGTGCTTTCTTAATATTGTAATACTTCCGAAAAAGAAGGGTTTAAAATAGTGTCTGTATCTCTTAACAGTAGCCATGCAGTGCTGTGTGCATGTATGTAATGGTCCACAGTGACGGCCACGCATTTAATTTTCCATGTTGCTGCCATTTATATGTGATATTTATAGAATATACTGTATGCTAAAGTATTCTGTAACCCCGAGCAGCACATATTGAGTGTCATGGACCTATAATGGTTATAGGTTCTAGTAAAGGCCTGGTGCCTTTTTTAGTTAAATAATGTCATCGGACATTATTAGAAGTTTTATATATATATACACTGAGAGGTTAGATGTTACTGTAATTGATAATATTTGAGAAATAGTGGAAAAATAGTTGTCTTACACCTCTTAAAATCAAGAAGGCCTTGCGACCCCCCGTTGAAGCTTTGAGTTAAACCCCCTGATTTTTATGTGTGTTTTTCAGGGAGAAGCGCTTTGTGGCCATGAAAGTTGTAAAAAGTGCTGAGCATTACACAGAGACGGCCCTGGATGAGATCAAGCTGCTGAAATCTGTAAGGCACACAGTCACCATGACATAAATATATTAACACTGGCTCATACTCCAGAGATCCCAGTGATTCCAGTGCCCGCAACTTTCACAACCCTGTGTGTTTTCTGTGTGTTTTCCAGGTGAGAAACACAGATCCCAGTGACCCCAGCAGAGAGAAAGTGGTGCAGCTTCTAGACGACTTCAAAATTTCTGGCATGAACGGCACTCGTATCCTTTTGTTGTTAAGAAGTAACCGTTCATGTGTCCCTAAAATACAGAAATCCACTATTTCTATTATATGCTCAACACTTCTCCTCACATCTAATCAGATTGGCTGAGTGGGAATGATAAATACAGCCATACATACACTATTGTTGGTCAGTTTTGATCAAGTTACAAGTTTTGCAAAGCTGTTTATAAGCTGAACAGTGTCCTTTTAAAATGCTGCATACTGACCAGTGTGCCAGCCAGTAGTTAACATTGTAGAAGGTTTTCCGGTGCTGTCGCTCTGTGGAGGAAGGGAACAGCGCAATAACAGCAACTTAAATGCTTGGCGTCGTTCCGTTTTTCTCTTCCGTCCTGTCTCACCGTGATGGCTTGGACGTACTGATTACACTCATTCCAGGCCGAACAGCCACTCTAGTGTTGAACATCCAAGGGTAAGACTGCGTCACCTCAGGCCAGAAATTAATTTAGCTCATCCTTGTTATAGTAGTGCTTGAAGGCCACATTTGTCTGCATTACTTTTAAAGATGAACATATCTCAGCCAGAGTTCTACCACGGTTTTTGAGCTTGAATGCAAACAGCAGTGCCGAGATGCAATTTTGAGTGCCAGTCATTTGGCAGGCTAAAGTCTCCAGCAATTTTATCACACCCCCAGAGTCACACTCTGCCCTGCTATTCGTGGCTCACAGATGTTCATCTGACGTTCGGCTCGCTGTGTGCTTTGGCACGTCTTTAAGCTTCACCAGTCCCCAATACACCAACACTCGCACCATACCCGTCTCTCCCACGCCACCCAGCCTACAGCTGTGCACTCAGGCGGGATCCTCTGGAAGCTGAAGTTAACTTATGTGGCGTAAAACTGAAAGATTGTTCAGTTCAAGGTCATTGAAGTCCAAGTATGTGCCCAGGAAAGGTACGGGCAATTGTGTGGTGCCGAAAGACTCATTGACGTTATTTCATAATTTATTTTTTTATCATACTTTCATAGGTTTCCAATGAATGAAGTCTTAGCTTGACACTGTGACGATTCCCTTCGTCGTAATCCACACAAAAAAAAATCCACAGGGCCACTCGGTAAAGTTCAACCATTTACTTTGACACAAGAAAACATCAGTACAGAAAAAATTGTCCATTTCCAGTGTTATCCGTTTCAAGCGAGAATCGCTACAGAGATAGAAAGAGAGAGGGAGGTCAAAAGATTGTGTGGCACCACTCTCGGCTGGCCCGACTGACACTCCAATTCCTTCTAGTGCAGTTGTTTTACATATCAACTTACATTTTTGCTAATTAATCAAACATCGATAAAATGCATTTAGGCTCCTACAGCTTTCAATCAATGTCGAGCTCGGCTGGTGAGAAATGTAGTTATATTTATATCAATATAATTAACATAGTTGTATTTCTCAAATTTAAATCAGCTGTCCGTCAGAAAATGGAAATAATCTGGCTTTTGATCAAGAGAAATGGGTAGTTATGTGCCTTTATTATAAACTTTATTGGCGTAGGTCCCCTGTAGATTGAGAGAACTTTTTTTTAAAGAAGTCGTGTTCTGTTGGTCCTTGACGGTGTATCTCTTCAGATGTGTGCATGGTGTTTGAGGTGCTGGGTTATCACCTGCTGAAGTGGATCATCAAGTCGAATTATCAAGGCCTGCCCCTACCCTGTGTTAAAAGCATCATACAACAGGTACTGTACAGCTACAGCGACACCATTTGTCTTTAAAATATCACTTTTTATTGTCATGACTAACAGGAAAAAATATCATTTCATGTTTTGGTTGTTTGAGTGTCAGTCAGACTCTGGTCTGCACTATTGAAACACTGGCAACAAGAAAACCGATACTGCTCCTTCTTCCTGAGACAGAGCTACAGTATTTTTTACAAAACAGGGAGACACATTCACAGTATTTATTTTATTCGGTTATAAGATCACAGAACACCTGATGGGTCGAGAACGTAGAAATAGAATAGGAGTAGAACCGGTATTCCCATTCAAATCAACCTAGCAGAATGGTGTGTAGCATTAAAGCATGGTGGATTTAGCTAGCTAGCTAGCCGTTCTCTTCCCGGGGAGCTGCGACCACACTTTATGGCCCCACTGACGTGTGTTCTGTTGTCACCAAACAATTTTGTTTTGTACTACTAAACGACCAAAGAAAACAGTTAAATCTCTGTTCTACTCCTATTCTATTTCTGTGGTTGAGAATGAGATATATTTTACTGTTCTCTGTGGGCAACATTCACATTTTTAACTCCCAACATCCGTCATTTTGACACCGTGACTTTTCTGCACTACAGGTTCTGCAGGGTTTAGACTACCTCCACACCAAGTGTAAGATCATCCACACAGACATCAAACCGGAGAACATTCTGCTGACCGTCAACGAGCCCTACATCAAGAAAATGGCCGCTGAAGCTACGCAGTGGCAGAAGACCGGCGCTGCACCTCCCTCGGGTTCTGCAGGTCACAACCTTTCTTTTCCTCATCGCTCCGCTAAGCAACATTTTTGTGGTTTGATCGGCATGTTGCTGACAACGAAGAGGTTTGCTGTTTAGATTTATCAGCAGGTCCAATGCCTTTCGCTGTTTGACTGACATGTTACTTACTTAGTGGTTCAACACAATAATTGTGAGCCATTATCCTCAATTAATGCCATTAATACAACTACTTAAACAGGTAATTTGATCAATTAATGTTTTTAATTGGACTTTGGTTTTAAGATTGTATTGTCTAATGGCACAAACCGGCCACAAATACACCGGTGTTCCCGCTCTGTGGTATAATCCTCTTCTGTGTGTGATGGAAGCGTTGAGAAACTTGAAAGCATGTGGAAGTTTCTAATAAAATCGGAGCGCTTAGCCGTGTGTCAGTATGAGTCACCACTGGAGCGGTTATGGAAATTACCGGCTTGCTCGAAGGACTGTGTGACTCCCGCTGAGCCGGGTGCCGCTGCAGAGACGGTCTATTAGTACAGCTCGGTGTGAGTCAACTCAGCCACCCGAACAGAATACTAATTATAGAGAGGCAAAGGATATGCCACATATGTCGCTCACTAATGTAATCCTCTGATTTTTCCTGTCTCCTACAGTGAGTACAGCCCCAGCACCAAAACCAGTAAGTTGTGTTTTTTTTCTTTACAAGATCTGAGGACTTTGTGCAAAATACAAGTTAAAGGGATAGTCCGGGTATTTTGAAGTGGGGTTGTATGAGGTACTTAATCCATAGTCAGTGTATTACCTACAGTAGATGACGGTCGGCACGCCCCCAGTTTGGAGAAGCAGACAGGAGTTACCACACGGGACCAAAGCAATGTGCTGCTGTGGACGGGGCCGGCAGCAAAACGTATTTTAGCCACCTAAAAAAATCAATTAGTTTAAGTGTACGCTATATTTGGAATATTTTCACCACTTTATCTTGCCGTCAGACAGCCCTCTCCGACGGGAAACTAAAGCCGTTGTATCCCTCTATGCCTCGCCAAAGCCACCAGACTCCAATGAAAAAAACAGTAATTTTATCTTGCAGAATACGGGGGTTGCTAGTCTACTGCTGCCTCGATCGGTTGGTTTGTTTGTGTTATTGTGTTACTCCTTCAAATTCACACAATAACACAAACAAACTAACTGATCAAGGCAGAGGTAGACCAGCAACTTCCATGTTCTGTGAGGTAAAATTACAGTTTTTTTCAATGGAGTCTGGTTGTTTGGACAGTGCATAGATAACAGCTTCAAATCCTGTTGGAAAAATAGACTTGTAGCTGTCTGACGGCAAGATGAAGCGGTGAAAATATTCTAAATATAACGTACACTTAAACTAATTGATTTTTTTAGGTGGCTAAAATATGTTTTGCTACCGGCCCCGTCCACAGCAGTAAATTACTTTGCTTCCATGTCGGTAACTCCTCTCTGCTTCTCCTAATTGGGGGCGTGCTGACCGCCATCTACTGTAGGTAATACACTGACTATGGATAAGTAGCTCATACAGCCCCACTTCAAAACACCCGAACTATCCCTTAAAGTCAGAATACAAACTTAGATTATTTCCTCTCCTCTTGTTCTCTTTCCCAAGATGGCCAAAATGTCCAAGAACAAAAAGAAGAAGATGAAGAAGAAGCAAAAGAAGCAGGCAGAGATGCTGGAGAAGAGGATCCAGGAGATGGAGGGAGGAGCAACTGAAGGAGGAGAAGAGGAGGAGGATGAGGAGACAACAACAGAGACCACAACAGAGACCACCGAAGATACGACTTCATCAGCCACCATCTCTATGTCTGCCACGCTGCAAGACATTGCCAACCATACTGTCACAGGTGAATGCGATTGAGATGGACAGAACAGCGGATAACTGTTTTAATTAAAATGTTTTTCATTGATTTATTTTTTTTAAAAAATCTGAATGGATGGTCTCCAATGAGTTGAATCAAGAGTTGAATAATCCTCACTGTGTTTTACCACAGACTCGACGCCCGACGAGCAGCCCCAGCAGATACCAGAGGTAAATGAGCGGGGAGAGAATGCGGCCGAGGAGGAGAACGGGATGGAGGTGAACTGCAACGGCCACGCTTCCACACCGGAGAGCGAGACCAGCGTAGAGGTACAAGGGACCAAGCAGTCGACAGAGGAGCAAGAGGACCAACAGAACGCAAACCAACCAGAAAGTAGCACAGAGACCCAGGACACGTTAAGTAACAAAGAAGAGCATCAGACCTGTAACGGTTCACCCGGGGACCCAGACGCCGACCTGCAGCAGCTCCCTGCCTCTGTCAGCCCAGACTCTGTCACCGTGGAGCTGAAGGAGGGAGACGACGAGGAGGAGGAGGAGGAGAAGAAGGGGGAGGAGATGGACACTCAAGGGGAGACCAAACGAGGGGATGAAGAAGAAGAAGAAGACAGCCAGGATGGTTAGTTACACTTTTACCCCACCTTTTTATTTAAACCAACTGTATGATGATAAATGATATACTGTATATTGTGTACGTATCCTCTGGTTCCAGCACTTTTGAGTATGCTGTGTTTTTCCTGGATATGAAATGAAAAAGTATTTTGGATGTTTTGCATGGTTTTTATATAAGGCTGTGATCACACACTTTGCACTGAATTATACAAAATGTTTTGTTGTGGAATCTACAGTATATTTTCACACTTCCTCTGATACCACATTTAACAGCATGAGATTATCAATAGCATATCAGTGCACATGCTATCCAGTATGAACCAGAATTTGCTTTAATATGCACATTAAAGCTAGAGTTGGTAATCTCCTTCAAAAACATTTTTTGTTATATTTGTTGAAATTCTCCCGACAGCCATCAATAAATCAAATGCTCCGACAAAAAAAGAAGAAAAAAATCTGGTATCTGTGGCTGTCGCAGGACTGTAATAAGCCCGTCAAATCATTTCATTTGGCCCGAATTTTTAAAATCGAGTTTATGCTTGCTAGTTTCTTAAGATTACCAACCCTAGCTTGAATGCAACGTGCATTACAAAGAGAAAAAAAACATCTTCAGAATAGATTTAGCTGGAGGGACACAGTAAGCGTGGGCTGTGCAGTTTTCAGTGAGAGCTGGAGGTGAACAGACTGCATCAGAGAAAAAGGTTGCGCTAGTAAAGCTAATACATATGGATTAACCCAGCATATCACTAACAACCTCTGCTAACTTATTACCTAGAGGATACCCTGTAATGTAACACATAATAAACCCTCCAGCAGCAGCCTCCACTCTGAGTTTGAATGTATCATCTACAAAATGCAAACGTTGGGTTGTAAAGAGTTGTCACATTTAATATGATCCCGGGAGTTCTATTCCCAGTTGTTGGAGTGACCTAGTGCAGTAAATGAGAGTTCGGCCAACTTAGATTTTCCTGGTCGTCTCCCATGTGTCTAAATTGTTCTTCCCCCTGCCTCTCTACCTCCTCCTCCTCCTCTGTCCTGTCTCCCTCTTCTCTCTTTAACAGGAGCATCAGGCAACATGTTAATAAACCCCTTGGAGCCTCTTAACGCTGACAAGCTGCAGGTTAAGATCGCTGACCTCGGCAACGCCTGTTGGGTGGTGAGTAGAAATTTAGTGCTCTTTATTTTTCATTTTACCTGTGCTTTAAATCTAACCTTTAGGCTGCAACGATTAATCGATTTGTTGTCAACTATTAAATTATCGCCAACTATTTTGATAATCTATCAATCAGTTTTTAAGAAGAAAAAAAAGTCTAAATTCTCTGATTCCAGCTTCTTAAATGTGAATATTTTCTGGTTTCTTTACTACTCTATGACCATAAACTGAATATCTTTGAGTTGAGGATAAAATAGGACATTTGAGGACGTCATCCTGGGCTTTGGGAAACACTGATCAACATTTTTCACCATTTTCTGATGTTTTATAGACCAAACAACTAATCGGTTAATCGAGAAAATAATCGACAGATTAGTCGACAGTGAAAATAATCATTAGTTGCAGCCCTACTGACCTTTTAAATCTTTTGTAAACACCGGCTCAATTATTACTTTGTGCCTCAGCATTCAGGATTTCTTTCTTCTTCTCGCAGAACAAACATTTCACAGATGACATCCAGACGCGGCAGTATCGTTCGCTTGAGGTTCTGACGGGAGCCGGCTACAGCACACCAGCAGACATCTGGAGCACAGCCTGCATGGTAAAACCGACATCACAAACACTGAGCGTGCCTGCAGAACTATAAGGAATTGATGTCATTAACACTGAGTAGAGAGACAGACTGTAAAGTTATTTAAAATCTTTCAGCTTGTGGAGTTTTTATAGTTATCAAGTTTATTTGTCATCAAAACACATTGTGTGTAACCTTCAGGCCTTACAAACATGCATTTACTACCCCATACTACTCCATAAAACATTTGCATTTACCTTGTTTTAATATTTAATGGACCTGCATTGTTCACATCAGCCTCCAGTCTTCTTCTTCCTCTCTCTTATTGACTCATGGGGGATGATCCCCACTAACACTGTTACTGCAGTCGGCTGAAATGTGTCCATAAACATGAGCCCATAGTACATTAGGATAAGAGATACAGACAATCTGTGAACCTGATCATCAAAATATTGATCTACAGCAACACTCGTGGTTACCTCTCCTTCATAGATATCCTACACTGACAAGCCCACAGACACACACACACACACACACACACACACACACACACACACACACACACACACACACACACACACACACACACACACAGCTGTGTGCATGTTAGGGATGCAAAACCAAACCGTAAAAAAACGATCCGCGAGCTTGTTGAACCGTTGCACCACTATTAAATACAGGCCTGCTAATGATTTGATGAGGTTCCAAGTACATAGAAGAGGCCTACTTGACCATTAAGTAGCCTGCCTGGTTTCATGTATAAAATCAGTGTTATGTCTTCATATAATATTGAAATATCATTCATTACTATCAGTCAATCTATCTGATCTATTTATATATTTTTGAGGTCAAACACAATGGAAATGGATCTGTTTTTCTTCCCCGTAATGTGCAAAACAAACCGTGAGCCAAAAACCGCAATACAAAACAAACTTGTTGAACTGTTGCACCACTAGCGCATGTATACACATGTACATAAAAGTAAGATAAGATTGCTGAACCTCAGGATGAATCCAAACCCTAAATATGTGAAGGGTTTTGACACAAACTCTCATACTAACAACAAAAGTCAGGGAATCGAGGTCTTGACCTCATTGACCATACAAATGGATTGTATTTGATTAAACCGTCCATTTACTGGTCATTGAGTTCATGTGTGTTTGTTTTTTTTTTTTATCCCCAGGCCTTCGAGCTCGCTACTGGAGATTATCTGTTTGAACCCCACTCTGGAGAAGACTACTCCAGAGATGAAGGTCAGTGTTTGTTTCCCTTGAGACATCAGGTTTTAACTAGAGGGTTACTGCAACAGAGAAGACACGCTGACACGAGTGTGAATGCCAGGTTCACATGGGGACGTTGTAGACTTTGTAGAGTCCAGTACTTCAGACATTCATTGAGACGGTTCTGTTTGGTGTTTGGTGTTTGTTGCTTCATGTTTGTGTGTTTCTCTGCCTCCCCGTAGATCACATAGCGCTGATCATCGAGCTGCTAGGTAAAGTTCCTCGGAAGCTGATCTTGGCAGGCAAATACTCCAAGGAGTTTTTCACCAAGAAAGGTAAACACGCCCGTCCTGCCACCAGCTGTCTGCCGTAGCTAAATCCAGTTCATCCTTAAAATATGCTCAGGTGTTTGGTGCAAAAGTCGCTATTTCAGACGGAGCTCCTGACGGCTCAGGGGATCGGCCATCTGCTCCGTTTGAGGGCAGAACTTGCAAATTAAATTTAGCACAGCTATTTCCAGTTCATACTGTAGAGGTGGTGCCGTTGGATTTATGCCAACCAAAAACACTCTTACACATTATTTATATGAAACGATTGTTTGGCACCCTTACAGGACCAGTGTGTAGCATTTAGGAGGATCTATTGACAGATATGGAATATAATATTCACCTGAAAATAAGAATCGTTGTGATTTCATTAATGAGCTGTTTATATCTACATACAAAACGGAGGGACTCCCCAAAAACTTGGTATTTCACCCCGGGGGGCGATGCCTTACGTCTTGCGTCACACACAGTGTTGTGTGAGTTCTCGTCTGCTCACATTGGGTTGTTTCGTCAGTTTTCGTCAGCATAAGCTTGCAAAACGGTTACCAAAAAGGTTGTTTATTAACCTAATCTTTGCCTTAACCCGAAGATTAAACCTACAGGAGATCTCATGCCTAGTTGTAACTTCAAACCAAGATTATTTTTTATTTTTTTGTGATCATTGATTTACGAAGGTACACCTCGACATTTTTGCTCCTTGTTATGTTACTGCTGGTACGGCTGCAACCGCGACTAGACTTCCCGGCAGATTTTCAAATTACTTTTACCGCACTTCAGATAAATTCTCAAATTGACCATCATAACTTTACTGGAAAATTAAGATGAAGGCTCCCAGGAATAGATCTATCAAACGTTAACCCAACTTTTAATATGTAAGACATTACCATTCATCAGTGTATTTACTGAAATGTAATATGTTTCTCCCAGGCGACCTGCGTCACATAACCAAGCTGAAGCCGTGGGGTTTGTTGGACGTGTTGGTGGAAAAGTACGAGTGGTCCAAAGACGAGGCGCACACCTTCAGCACCTTCCTGCTGCCCATGCTGGACCTGGTGCCCGAGAGGAGGGCCACCGCGGCCCAGTGCCTCTCCCACGCGTGGCTCACATTCTAGAGGCCGGATCCGCACACCTCCACCCTCCATATTGTGAAAGGATAAATTAGGTTTGAAGATCCCGGGCTTGACATCATACAGCAAACCCATTCATGTCTGCGAGACCCTGCGACTGCATCGTGCCTGCATCCTCCCGTCACGGCTCTCGGAGGCTTCCCACACTCACTTTTATGAATACAATAAAAAGAGAGACTGCTGCTGAGTTTTAGTCCTGTCCTGGATTACACTTCCTATATTTATGGCTATTTTTTTTACTGGCTGTATAGGACTTATCGACCTTGCTCTCTTTTTTTTTTCCTGACTCCAGCTCTTTTTTTCTCTGCAGCACATTATTCTCTGTATTTTTAGCTATAGATAATTGACTCTGTCGGATTTAAAAGGAGGTTGCACTTTCACAAATGCAGACGAAGGAAGGATGTAAACAGAAACATAAAGATCGCCATCAAAACTACATACCGTTATCATTTAGGTCATTAATAAGCCAAATCTCTCTTTGTTTGCCAGTCGTCATGTTAGCCGTGCCAGCTTTTATGCCTTTGGCTGTCAAATGTGTGCAAAGTGCTCAGAATTAATAAGTGCGTAATGCTAACAGCCATGATGAGAGACTAGTTCTTAGCACTGTTAAGTTAGCTTTATCCTTAAAAAAATCCTTTTGTACATTTGTATACAGGCAGAACTACATAATTGGAAAGCATACATTTGGAGAGAGACTCATCAGAAATCACACTCTATTTTTCAGGAAAACCAAACTGTGTAATCTCAGATTTTTCAAGTGTTCTTGTTAGTTTCAGCATTATCTTATTATGTTGTGTTTAAAAAAGCACTTATATACACAAAATAATGTGAAAAACTTTCAGATTCCTTTCCTACTTCACGCACGAGAGGACAACTTTATGCTGTTTCATACCTGAATCAATTTTTTGCCTGTTAAGAAAAGCTTCATTTAACGTTTCCCAGTCAAATCAAACTATACGTGGATCCACGTCCTGTGTGCAGTGCACCAAAGAGTTGGCCTTTAGTCTCTCCCTCTCTGCTCTGTATATTGAAGGCACAAGCTGATGGGCATTTACTTTACACTTTTTTTTCGGAAATGCCTCGAGGAATGTTCAGGGGATTTCCAGTAAAGCTTCGTTTCGAGTGTTTCCACTGCACATGGAGGTGTTGGATTTGAAAATAATAGATTGTACTAAAAACAAAATGCTGTAATAATATTAATGCTTTGAATCCCCTCAAAACCATTTTGCTTGTTTTTCTACAAAGTCTCCTCTCCTTCTGTCCATGTCTCAGCTCTTCATTTGATAATTTTTTTTCTGTAGGTGATAAAAATAAACATTTTTCAAAATCTAACTAGATTGTATTTGCCTCATAAATCGCCACTGCAGTGTTTATATTCTCTGACACACAAATATGCAGGGATATAAAATATTCTGTCATTATCTTAATGCACATCAGGACATCCACATACAGTAGAGTGGTACTGTATCAGATTTTATTTTCTACTAACAGATTCATGATCTAAGTTTATTTTGAGGAGCATTTTTTATTGGGATGTCCAACCAAAGTCACTCCAAATGCTCCTTAAATACATCACAGTTGTTAGTTTGCATGTCAAATGATGAACTTACATATTTAATGGTGTTTGCTTAGCATTTATGACAATTCTCTCCAAAGTAAGAAGGAGCTGCTCGTCATTTTTAATAATAAAATGCCTAAAAGCAAAGTCCATAGTACGTTCAATCGGCTAATCTACTGTAAGACCATAAGATCTGAGCTGGAGGTGGACAGTGACTCTTACCGTGTTCTCAAAGTCTGTGGATAAGCTGTCACAGTTTCAAGAGCAGTATGATTAACTTCTTGTAGTATGTTATTTTTAGATTGTAATTAACTTGTCCTGAAGCCTCGGAATACATTTGGATCCCTCGAGTCGGCAGTGCTCCTCGTAAAAGCCTCGTCCATCTCTTCCCTCCGTTGTCCGCAGGGGGCCTAGGCGTTATCTGTAGGTGAGAGGAAAACATGCCTGAGAAGAGAAGGAGATGTAGTGTAATTATCAGTTCAGACTGACATGGAGTTGTGTCAGTAGCTTAGCTGGATTTTATCATAAACACTATACACCGATCAGCCATAACATTGGGTCAGCATGGGCAGTCTAGTCTAGTCTAGCCATCACAATTTGGCCCTTGTCAAAGTCGCTCACATCCTTACGCTTGCTCATTTTTTCTGCTTCCAACACAAAGTTCAAAGTTCAAAATGTTGACTTGCTGTCTAATATATCCCACCCACTGCCAGGTGCCATTGGAACGAGATAATCCATGTTATTCACTTCACCTGTCAGTGGTCTTAATGTTATGGCTAATCAGTGTATAACAAGACCAAGAGTCTTCACTGAAAAGAATGAAATACTGAGGTATAGGCCAATTGTATATTTTTAAAAAAAGTTGTCACCAAGCTGTGAAGCTTTGGTGACCCCTAGTGGGGGTCGGGACCCCCAGGTTGGGAATCAGTCAAGTAGATGTTGAGATTTTTCACTGGATAAATGAGAACTTTGACCTGCTGGCGTCGCTTAACTAAGTCAGAGGATCACCAAAGTCAGTAGGGTTCATCCTCTGGTAACTATGCGTGTCTGCACAAAATGTCATGGAAATAGTTGTCGAGATATTTCCGTCTGGAGATATAGTGGTCGACTGGACAACATTACTATCCAGACCTCAGTGAGTCATCACTTATACAGAGGTCCTTGAGGTTTCAAGGCTTCACCTCTTTCCATTTTCCCTCCAGCACTTAACCCTTAAACCCTCTGAAACCTTCTCTCCAGTTAAATATCCTCATCCAGCTTGTGTCTTCCTCTCCCACCACCCCACCGTACTGTATTTTTTCCCCCTCCCTTCCCTCTGGTACCTTTCCCCTCCACCTGGAAGTCCTCTGGCAGCAGCTTGTCCTGCCGGCTGCCCAGGCTGAAGGCCAGGAAGGAGAGGATGAGCGAGTCCATGATGCTGATGATGGCCAGGATGTAGGCCCAGCGCACCGTGCAGTTGCCCAGGGTGTATTTGTCGGTCCGCTGGCCACACATGCGCTTCACCTCGTCCGAGTCCCATCCGTCAGGATAGATCATACAGCCAATCACCATGCAGGTGCCTGAGACAGAGACAGAGAGAGGGAGGCACAGGGTGAGGTTTAAAATCAGGTACTTCAACATCAACACTCACTCTTAGCCATTCATTCATTCAAATGCACAAACTTTCAAGGATTTCGATGTAGGAAACCTGTAGAGTCTAACATTTACAAATGGCACATTTACTTAATTACTATACTTTAGTACAAACTTAGATACTTTCTTTTAATGCCACTTTATGCTTCTACTTTATTACATTTCAAAGAGAAATGTTGGACTTTTTGCTGCACATTTATCTGACAGCTTTAGTTATTACTTACTTTACAAATTAAGATGTTTGCATGCAAAACATATGAGGAGCTTATAAAACACTACCCAACAGTACAGCACATAACAAGTAGAGTCGAAAGTTTTTTAGCAACTATTTTGATAATCGTAAGTCATTTTTCGCGTAAAAATACCATTCATTTCATGGTTTGGGCTTGTCAGATGTGAGGATTTGCTGCTTCTCCTTTTAATAATTCTTATTTATTTATTTTATTTTATTTTGACTTTTGTACTATTGGTTGGACAAAACAAACAGTTTGAAGGCGCAACTTTGGGCTCTGGGTAATTGTGATAGGCGTTTCTCACTATTTTCAGAAGTTTTACAAACCAAACAATCTATTGATCAATTGTAAAAATAAGTGGAATATTAATCCATAATAGAAATAATCATTAGTTGCAGCCCTGTATAAAATAGCTAAAAGTTAGCTTCACCTCAACCAGCTACAACAGTAAAATGCTGCGTACACATTAATGCATGAGGAATCATAATCCATTGATATAATATAGAATAATATAACTCACAGGGTGCATTTTTCTGCATTTTTTATACTTTAAATACATTTACCTGATTATACTTACATACTTTTACTTCAGTAACATTTTCAACATGTGTTTCATTTTTGTATAATGACATGTTGACATGTTGGTAAAAACGCATCTTTCTGCTGTTATCACAAACCACCTTCTCCACCTCCAACGCTGAAACAATAAGACAGAGAAGCCACCGGAGAAATGAAATATACACTCCACTCATTCAGGTACACACACACACATCCCCACACACATTCAGGTGGGTTGCCTAGCAACTCCAGAGCATCTCAACCCCAGCAAGATGAACTTGTTCATCCATTATTGACTCTGCAGAGAGACAGCCGCCCTCGAGCCGTCCCACCTCAGCATGCGGAGCCACGTGAACTATCAGGTGACGAGGTGAAACGTTAGCGCACGAACACACACTTTCACTTTCTGAGTCTCACACACACTTTCACCTTCTCATAGTTCTCACGCTCACTTTCTCAGGTCTCTTCCCCAAGTTAGATATCATTTTCATCAGCTTACTAACACATCAAGTTAAATATTGACACCACCTGAAATAATTTAGACTCAATTATTCTATTATACATGCATGGTCAAACCCATGTATATACAGTATGTAATTCCCCCCTCACAATATAAGTCTATTGTTTAAGTCTCTAGTAAACTGATATTGAGTTGGCCCTGATGAACTCTCATAAAAAAAATTGAAATATCCTTTCACTATAGGATTAGATTATTTTACACAGTGCATACCTCTTGATTTATTATAATTTTAATTTACTGTGTAGACCTCAAAACCAACACTATGAAGAGAGATGAAGTTCCATTTGCAAAACATTACACAAATATGGAAAATGTAGATTTTTCTGAGCCATAGTATCTCTGAAAACAAAGTCATTTATGAAACTTCTCTGACCCCAAAGTAATCCTTTCAGACTGATTTAGAGGCTAGGGTGGATTTGTAATATGCAAACATGGATGTGACTAATTCAGAGGCTTGAATAGTTAAAAAAGATAGGCATATTATGTATGTGTGTGTAATATACAGACGTAAAAAGTCGGCATTTATCGGCGTGCACACACACACACACACACACACACACACACACACACACACACACACACACACACACACTGAGCGGCAGGTGTGCGCTGTATGAAGAGGGAGAGGAGAAAGTGTAACAGCACACCTCCAGGTTAATCTCATTACGTGTTTCATTACAGGCTCGTCCTTTCACTTGCAGCTACATCTGTTTTCAAGCTGCTTCGTGTTTCAAACACAGGATCATGTCTCACTTCTGACTGTGTGTACTGAAATGTGTCTGGATGCAATTCCCAGATTAAATGTTCTTTTTAGACGTGGTCTTTCGTGGATTTTTCACTCACATTTTAAAAGTCTATGTCTCTGTTATGCTTCTGCGAGACCTTGAGTTTTCTTGTGTTCTTAGTACAAGGCCCGAACACACTCATCCTTTCTCTCTGTGTAAGCCTGTTATTAGTGGTGCCAGGTGTCCTGAGATTTGGTTTTGTTTACTGTTGTGTGTTTCTAGCCAGTGGTGGAAGTAACTAAGGACATTGACTCAAGTCCTTCCAATTCATGCTGCTTTTTATCCATCAACTCCACCACATTTCAGAGGGAAATACTCCTACTTATTACTTCACAACATTGAACTGACAGCTATAGTTACTTTTTGGATGGGAATTTTAAACTTATGTGTTTTAAAATTATGCACTGTTAAGGGAAATTTTGAACACAAGACTTTTACTTGTTTCTATGGTCCAGTGTGTAGGACCTGGCTGTATCTAGCGGTGAGGTTGCAGATTGCAACCAACTGAAGCCTCTCCCAGTGTGCCAAGCGTGTTGGAGAGCTACGGTGGCCGACGTAAAAACGCGAATGTCCCTCTCTAGAGCCATCTGGAGCAGAGCCAGTGCGTAGATTGAGTGTGTACGTAGGAAGTGAGTGGTGAAGCAAGAGAGAGAGAGCGGCGGCGACGGGAGCGAGTAACGTTATCGACTACGGCCCAAGCAGGAAAAGTTAACAGAGTTGGGTTTGTCCGTTCTGGGCTACTGTAGAAACATGGCGGTGCAACATGGCGGACTCCGTGAAGAGGACCTGCTCCCTATGTAGACTCATTCTAAGCTAACAGAAACACAACAATTATTATCAGGTGATTATACACTAAAGAAAACATTCTTATTAATATTATATTCCATTTCTGCCAATAGATCCACCTAATTGTTACACACTGGTCCTTTAAGTAAAAGATCTGAACACCTCTTCAACCAGTGTTTCCAGTATATTCATTTTTACAGATCAAGTAAGGTCTTCCTGTTTATTTCTTTATGTGTCTGTGAAGTAATTCGTTTCTTTAAATGATAAAGAGCTGAATAAATAACTCATTTTGAACTCAGAAACTGAAATTTGTTTGGCTCTGCAAAATTAGACACAATGGCAAAAGTTAAGTGTATGCTGGGTGTGCAGACATGAAGAAAAACTTATATAGCCAAGACATAATTTGTAAGAATACTTTAAAAAATACAAAGTGTGTGTATTTTAGTATTGTTTTTGTACTGCATTCTGCCATGAAATAGCTTATATTTACAAAATATAGCCTTTACTCTAGGGTTATAATGCTAATAGTCTATTCATATTGTAATTAAAGAGACTATATGTAAGACAAAATGTATGTTTTTTATATGACTTATATAGGCCTAAACTTCCATGTGTGCAGCTCCAAATTTTGCTCACTGGAGGCCAGCTGCATCCAGGCGCAGATCTTGTAGACGCTCCCGGCGTTGCAGAAGAAGAAGAGGCTGAAGCAGACAATGCTGCCCACCACCAGCAGCATGGAGATCCCCACGAAGAACATGGCCGTCTTAAAGGCGCCGGACGGGATGGAGCCGAAGTCCAGCGCGCTCCCTTTACAGGTGAGCTCCGAGGTGAGCGCGTTCCCGATGCAGTAGTGGAAGAGGCCGAAGTATCCGGCCTGCGGCGTGTTGACGCTGTCCCCGATCCAGTAGGGCTGGATGAACACCACCACGGTGATGACGGCGAAGGTGATGGTGAACACCGTCCACAGCACGCCCACGGCCCGGGCGTTACGCACGTAGTTGGTGTGGTAGATTTTGGCGGCCTCCAGAGCCGGGAGCATGGCGACAGGGAGGGCTCCTCAGATGTCTCCTGGGTGGTCTGAAAAGAGAGGAAAATCCTTCTCTTGGATTTTCTTTCTTCTGTAAAACTGTTAAAGAGTGAACAGCCTTTAGTTTCCTGGATCCAATATGACCGTAGACGCTCAAAAGGTTTCTTTGTGGTTAACTTAACATTAGGCCTAAATGTAACCATAAGTCATAAGTCTCCATAAACCAATTTACTGGGTACCATAGCAGCAGCAGCAGCAGCAGCAGCCAGTGTCTTTAATGTGTGGATTCTTGTTTCTCCCCTCTGTGTCAGCTGTCAGAGTGTTTCCTCTCCAGGGGAGGCTGCGGTCCTCAGGTAGCCTCATGAATGATTTATGGTTAAAAGATCCGAAGAATCAGTAACATTAAAGGAACAGTGCGTGTAACATTTCAGGGGATCTATTGGCAGAAATGGAATATAATATTTATAACTATATTTTCATTAGTGTGTAATCCAACTGAAACTAAGAATCGTTGTGTTTTCATTAGCTTAGAATGAGCCCTTCATATCTACATAGGGAGCAGGTCCTCTTCACAGAGTCCTCCATGTTTCTACAGTAGCCCAGAACGGACAAACCAAACACTGGCTCTAAAGAGAGCCTTTCGCGTTTTTACGTTACCTGAAGGCCACCGTAGTTCTCCGATACGCTTGTGAAACTGATTTTCAATGTCATGGCTGAATATTTAGCTGATTTCAGCAATGTGGATGAGGTCGTTGAATTTGATGGTTACCCGTATTTATTTGAGCCAGAGTATAGGGATATTCAGACTTCGCCTTGACCGGGATCATGCGAAAGATAAGAAAGACGTTTTATTTCTCTGTAGGGTCCTTTCCATAATGTTGTCAGACACTTATAATAACAGTCTGAGCCTGTCGGTGGCAAAAACAAGCACTTCTATTGGATGTAACGTTACATTGACGCTGCTCAGTTGCCCTCGCAGCTCGTTTCGCGGCTGCCGGTTTCAGCGTCCTCCCTCAATACTGGACCAATTTCAAAAAGTGTTGTCCCCATTAGACACTTAGACACAAAACATGGGAAAATAGGGTCCAGGTGGAAAATACCAAAGTTACCCTTTAAACTTCTCACATGGTTTCATTTCAATAAATGTTCAAATGGCCAGTACTTCTTTTTGTTTAAATCCATTTACTAGATTTGCAATCTTTTCAACACTAGACAAACAATCATGCATATCCACTCCCTCCCTCCCGTCCCCGCAGCAGAAGTAAACAGGAATGACCAGTAATTTTACTATAATACTACATTTTGCCGCTAACACTTATGTACTTT
This sequence comes from Sebastolobus alascanus, assembly GCA_916701645.2. Lineage (NCBI taxonomy): Eukaryota > Metazoa > Chordata > Actinopteri > Perciformes > Sebastidae > Sebastolobus > Sebastolobus alascanus. Next base: position 1,414,518 of record CAKAOJ020000048.1, on the reverse strand, counting down.
TACTAGGATTTTTCATGCATGACTTTTACTTGTAATGGAGTATTTCTACATTGCCGTATTGGAAAGTGACGCTACAAACACATGATGATCTTATAGAATATGATGCATCGCTGTAGATTAAACTACACAACAGTATAAATATGAGTTACAATTAATATAACCATTAACAAATACAGCAGTAAAAAGCAACATACACAATAATTCAGCAATATATAACAGTAAAACACTGACAGGGATCATCCATTTTACTGCACAATGAATACTATTTAAAGTACTTTAAGTAGGGTGGAGTCAGGTAAAAGAGGCCAGATAAGGTTGGAGCATCATAGCGCTTTAAAATTTTACAGCCAATCACAATAACTGATCTCGCATTGTTGCTACAACACTAGTTGACATGTAACAATAGTTTTGATTGGTCTGAGGTTGCTAATATGGGCAGGGCATATAGTGTTACGTGTAGCATTTCAGAGAAATTGTATGGTAAGTGAGCCTGACATTGCAAATGTCACTCATCACTAATAAGGATGATAACGCAAATATAAGTTAGCTTACAAACAAAGCAAAATGTTTATGAGCAATGTTTTGACAGGCTCTTTCAAATAAAAAAGTTGAAAAAAAAAAAAAAACTAGATTTTTTTTGTGAAAAAAGTCATTTTAGGTGCTGGCCCATTTTAGCTTAACCATGTCAGCTAAATTGGGCCACGGTTTTCAGCTAAAATGGGCCACGTACACACACTTTTACACAGAAGTTACACAGAAATTGAGGGTGCAAAACAGGTTCATAGGTCTACATACCGTATGTATCCAAGCAAAATCTTAATAATCTTTTTATAAATGCCAATTTAAACCCATGCCAATTTATAAAAAATATCATTAGATCTCATGCATAGCTTATTTGAAGGTCTTCTAAATCATTTACCAAAAAGTGGCCCATTTTACCTGACTCCACCCCATCTTGCTGATAATACACGTTCGTTGTAGGTTAACTTATTTTACGTCCTTACAATCAGTCATGTGACTTGTTGCCGGAAGAGACGACGGTGGAAACGTGAGTGAGAATTGAATTGGAGAGAGGAGAGCCATGGAACACCGGTGTTGTTAGAGTTTACTGTGTTGGAGTACAGAAAGCTGAGTTTAGTGTTATCTAAAAGATTTTCAGTGTCATGGCTGAATATTTAGATGATTTCCACAATGTGGAGGCGACGCCAGGTTTCACAACGAGGCTTCACCGAGCGAGACACACAATATCTAACAGACCGGATCAAGCGAAAGGTAAGAAAAAGGTTTTATTTCTCTGTAGGGTCCTTTCCATAATGTTGTCAGACACTTATAATGACAATCTGAGCCTTACAGTGGCAAAAACAAGAACTTTTAGTGGATGTAAATTAACGGTGAGAAGATACACTGAAGGATTGCAGCCGCTCAATACTGGACCAATTTCAGAAATTGTTGTCCCCATTAGACTCAAAAACATGGGGTCCAGGTTGAAAAATATCTAAGTTACCCTTTATTGCTGTAATATGTAGGCTAGACTACTTTATCATATTTAAACCTCAAATCCTACCTGATTTAATTTAATTTAATTTTTCTATTTCTATTTTTTTCCCTTGTATTTTTCAATTGTGAACTAGGGAGATATTTCTACCATACTGGGCTGTGGGTGGCAGGGGGTACTTTTTCCCCCTATTTGTCTTTGTCATGTGTATTTATTTATGGAAAAAATGGCTATTTTGCTTCAATAAAACATTAACATAAAAGAATATCCACAGAATAAAGAAAAGCAGGTGGCAAACAATGCTATTATCATTTCTCTTTTAAGGACATGGGCTGTAGGCTTAAGCACTTTTCTTTATTTATTTCTTCAATGACTCAGAATGCTGGTCTGATACTCTGATGAGCCTCATACTAACTTCACCCGAACTTCAGAATGTATTTTATCACAGAAGGACTGTGGATTTTGTCCCCCATCACTTACATAGGAATTGTGTGAGGAAGAGACTCTTCACAGCCAGTATGAACAGTTACAGCAACCAATAACTCTGTCAATGTACAGATGGGTATGTGAGTATTGATTTAAGAAATGTGAACCTGTCCTTTCAGTCAAAAGTAAAGACTGAGCCAGTGATGGAAAGAGACCCTGTGAGGGTCTGAATAACTTGTATGTACTATAGTCTAACACTAGAGGGAGCTACAGAGCTTCAGTGTAACTACATCACCAGTAAGTTTCCCAGTTTTGCCTCAAATCACTCTTTAGACGAGTCCCAAATCCCAGATCTGAAGGAAACTGGCAGGATTTGAACCTTGTACCTCTATTAAACAGGCCAGATGTGTTACCATTAAACAACACAGCAGTTTTGTATGTGGCGGTGGCATCAGAGGTTTAGTGGTGGAAGAAATATTGTTATTTTTTACTTGTTAAGTTGCAAAACCAAACCATGAATCAATTAACAAGTCAAAGTCCTAGATGAAAAATGATACTTAAGGGAAAGTACAGAAGTATTATCAGTGAAAAATTACTTAAGAGTCAAAAGTAAAAGTACTAATTATGTAATGCAATGTGTGTGTAAGCACTTTAATATTGTAGCTGGTCGAGGTGGAGCTAATTGTTACTCATTTATATACAGTTGGGTAGTTAACATCACAACAATGAATTATATTTTATAAGCTGATGATATGTTTTCTATGTAAAATCTTAATCTGCTGAGTGACTATTATTTATAGCTCTCAGATAATTACAGTAGAGTAAACAGTATGATCAATATTTCTCTCAGAAATGTAGTGGCGCATAAACCCATAGCTTAGTATAAGAGGATGTTACATTTTCTCCCTTTTTTCGGATGCTGTATAATGTGTGTGGCGTCCTGTTCAAAACAATATCTCATGTCTGCTGCATTTATTCCAGCAACATTAAAGTATTATGTCAGATAAAGTAGTGTGAAATGCACGTTTGTTACAGTCACACATGGGCTGTAAATGCATTTATTTCCACAATGCATTTCACACACAACAACAGTTGTGCTGCTGAGTCTGTAACGTAACACATTCCTTTGTCACATAGTGTTTTTCCATGTCCGTTGTTCTCAGTGTTGGCCCACATACTGCTGCAATGCGACAACACATGAATGCACTGACTTAAAGAAGCCCTCTCACATGCCTAATGCTGACATATTTGACCTGTAGCTTTCAGATCCTAATCAGCCAATACTTCACGTGCACAAAGCTCCTTGCTGACTGAATAATGTAATAATCTTAGAGTTGATTTTTGACCTAGAATCCATAATTTTCTCTGAGACATTTTGTTTGTTCACTCTAAGTTTAGTCCCAGTTAATATATATTTTTTTACTGTTGATTTGGTACCTGTAATATGCTGATACAGTATATAGATCTGCCCCCCGATTTGACTGTTATCAGGCCATTAAATAGGCGTTATCGGTCCCTATAAGCACCATAGATGTGGGTCATTAGGGGCCTACTACGTTGTGAAAGTGAAACTTAAAAGCAACACGTTCTAACATGTTAACCTGAATGAAAAGTCACGTTTTGAACACAAACAAAAAGTCTTCTTTAGGTTTAGGCAACAAAACTACAACTTCTTTAGGTTTAGGCAACAAAACTATCCCTTATGGAGTTTCTCACAGTCTATACTACAGCGCCTGACTTCCGCTTCTGCTCCTGTCATAATTACTACGGTCACTAGAGGTTTCTGTCGTGTTCTTTTATACCTTCTTTCGGTGATCTACCATGTGAATAGATGATAAAAGCCTACGAGTGGGTGTAGTAGGCCCCTATTGACCCACATCTATGGGTCTGATAACGCCTATTTAATAGTCTAACAATCTAATCGTCTAGATCTGCAGCGGTGTGTGTGCGCGTGTCTTTGTGTGTGTATGAGTGTGGGTACAGGCGTGTCAATGCACTTAGCTTTATTAAGTGATACCGCCCCAGAGTGAGAGGGAGGTTGTTTATAATCAAGTTATTCGGAGCAGCAATCCAATTTACCGATACAGAATGGAGTGAGATGTCATGTGTGTGTGTTTGTGTGATGCTGGGATATTCTTTGTGCATGTGTGTGTTTTTGTTGTATGTGTGTGCATGCCTGGGTTTCTTCTATGAATGCATAATGTGATCAAACCTGTTAGTCACAGCTGCTCTCTAAGTGGATACATTAAATATAATGTTCCATAACAGGGAAAAAGGCAGCAAATCATGAGCAAGACCCTACTGACATTGGTCTGTTTACATACGGTAGGTGTTGTAGATTAAATAAATACAATGTACTTTACCACAGAAACACTCTTTTTAAAGCTGGGGTAGGCAGGTTCGAGCAAATGTGATAAAAAAAAAGTGATTTTTATAAAACGGTCAATATATCCTGACAGTAGTGCATGAGACAGGTAATCTGAAAACAATCATGTGCCTCCGGTGTCCCCCGATGCTCCTAATGGCATCTGCAAGATTTCACAGACCGGAAGAAAACAACCAATCAGAGTCAAGCAGGAGCCTGCCGTCTCTGAGCAGCTGTCAATCACTAGCGAACTCCGATCAAACGGTCAAACTAGGCAGCGCTGATCAAATATGAATCAATATTCTGTTACTGTAATGCCTATTTCTAAAATGTTTTCAGAAACATCTTGTAGTGTACTGTTTAGCTGTAAAATGAGAAAGTTTGTGATTTGGCGGCCATGTTGAGATCAGTTGAGGAAATACCAAGCACCGCCCACCAGCCGGAGCAAACTTTCTCATTTTACAGCTAAACAGTACACTACAAGATGTTTCTGACAACATTTGAGGCGAGAAATAGGCATTACAGTAAAAGAATATTGATTCATATTTGATCAGCACTGCCTAGTTTGACAGTTTGATCGGAGTTTGCGAGTGATTGACAGCTGCCTCAGTTGAATGATCAGCCAATAGGAACGCTCTCTCTCTGAAATGACCTGTGATTGGCCAAAGTCTCCCTTCACGGGCTAGATTTTTTAAAGCCTGAAAACAGAGCCATGAGGAGGTGCAGAAGTCTAGTTATCTCTCAGAACACTTGAATTATAATATGCTGAAAGGTAATTATGGAGTTTTTGCCCAATGATGCCAAAAATATTTTTGCCTACTGCAGGTTTAACTGAAGCTTTACACAGAGTATTGAAACAAAAGCAGATTTAAATGGCTTCAAGGGGAATTCAGAAGTCTGGTGACGCTTATAGTATCTTCCATTTTGCCTGAGGTGGAAGTTGTGTGTGTGTGTGTGTGTATGTGTGTGTGTGTGTGTGTGTGATTAACCCTTCACCCCGTCTTCAGGCCTCTTCAATATCAGAGCCTCTGAGAGCACAAAGAGGCTTTTCTGCCATTTCAGCATCTCTTCCTGTCCCTTCCTGCCTAGCTTCTTTAGAGGCTGTTTCCATAGAAACGAGGTGCAGGATGCCTCCAGAGAGATGAGCGACTAGGTGATGGGGTAAGATGACAGAGAAGTTGAGCACTTGAAATAATTTGGTAATAATACTAATATAATGACAGTTTGCTGCTTTAATGAGTGGGTGAAACCAGCTTGTGATCTAATGAACCATAAAAAATCCCAGCTAGATTCAGTTCAAATTCTGGTTTTAGGAGGTGATTTTTCCCTGAATTCCAAAATGTACTAATGTGCATTGTTATAAACACATTCACATCAGTATTATGGGTAATATGTTCCACCTAGGGGGTTGGTTTGGAGGGGTCAGCTGACACAGATGGACTCTATTAGTCGTTTTGTAAATGTGTGAGTAACAGCGTGCAATGGGCTTAGGGCAGGGGACCAAAGAACAACCACTCCTTGTTGACCCCCTCCACTCATCTATCTCTCTCACACACACACACACACACACACACACACACACACACACACACACACACACACACACACACACACACACACACTGGCCTCATGCCCTGTGATGCAGCAGTAAATCAGTCAATGAGTGTGTCACTACCTCTCTGAAACACCCCGAGGCTGCAGCAACCACTATGAGCCTCCCTCCAGCTTCCACCCCAGCCGCTGCCCGGCCACAGCCCAGCAGGAAGCATCCAAGTCTGGGCAAGAAACGGAGCAAAGTGTGGGTCAGCGTGTGCCCCGGGGAAGGAAGCTGGAATGTAGGTCTACTCTATAGGGAATCATGCTCATGATTCATTACTGATCACTCTGCGACTGGTGATCTGTATCTGAACATGTATGATCTTCTACACGCAGGCTCTTCTGGGCTCTCATACAGTACAATATATTGCTTTTTCTAAACATGTTAAAGAAATACTTCACCCACAAAATGACCATTTGTATATCAATTACGTATGGTGATTATATTGCATACAGTATATGTTAATATTGTAACTCTTTTAACATTTTTGTACTTCAAGGGTCCACCTTTTTTACCCCTGTATTTAAGTGTTTTAGTATGTGGTGATGTATGTGTATATTGACTTATGTGATGAGATGATGATGTTGTTATTGCTACTGCGGCAAAACCAATTGCCCCTCGGGGACAAATAAAGGTCTTGAACTTGAACTTACTCACCCCGTGTTATCTTGAATTCTTGAAGAAAACTTTGTTTTTCTTGCATGCCTCCACAGAAACTGGAGAAAAGTCTTGCTATAGTGAAGTAAACGGGGGCCACGTTTAAACGCCCCCCATTTACTTCACTTTGCTCTGTTTTTTTAACCATGGAGGTATGCGAGAAAAGCAAAGTTTTCTTCACGAATTCAATCTAACACGGGATGAGTTATTGATAAACAAATGGTGTGGGTGAACTATTCCTTTAAAGGAGCACTGTGTAACAATTAGGGGGATCTATTAGCAGAAATGGAAAATAATATTAATAAGTAAGTTTTCTTTAGTGTATAATCACCTTAAAATAAGAATTCTGTTTTCGTTACCTTAGAATGAGCTGGTTATGCCTACAGGGAGCGGGTCCGCTCACAGTAAAGACATACTTCCACTACTTCTACTGTAAGCAGTGACAGCTGAGCTCTGCAGGGTGACGGTGGGACGAAACACTACGGGGGGGTCCATCACTACCAAGACCTGGAGAGAACCTGCTCTGCTTTATGCCACTGCAGCTGACACACATAAATCTAAAATACATAGGCAGCTCCTCTGTCACATGCATGCAAACATAAAACACAGAAACCATCAAACATCAGTCCACAAACGTGTATTAGACTCAGTCATGAAGGAGGGAAGCTAAAAAAATAAAACACCTGTGCATAATTCAACTTTCCTTTCTGGCGGTGCACTTCTTTCTCTGCGAGTGAGTCGTCAAATGTGTGTTCGTGTAATCCCGGCCAATTCAAACAGTTTTGTTACGGTAAAGAATGGGGGATTAGTTTATGGAGCTTCAAAAGCCAAATATAGAAAACGCATGTGAGGGATTATAGACACATCAAAGAATAAGGATGGAGAATAAATTAGGGTGCAGTTTCATCTTCCATCTCCCTCTATCTGTCTCCTTCTCTCATCTTTTTCATTGGAAGAAGCAATGTGACGCATTGGCATTAAATGCATCTTAGTCTTTGCTAAATTTAATACACAAGGCGGATATATGGGTTTTGCATATCATAGTGTATATATGGTGGCATATTGTGTTGTATGTTTGGCAGTGGATGATTTTTGTTTTTGCGCATTATAATCAGTTTCTTTTACATTATTTTCCACCAGTGTGGCTATAAAATATATAAAAGTATTTTTCAATCTGCTGAGACCCAACTTTACTACTGTCTTTAAGAGGCTGTAGCAGGTTCAGTTTTAGAGCTAGGTACATCACATGAAACTAGAAAACCTAAGGAATCCATTGGTAACAACCATGTCATGTTAGCTTTTTGGAAGGAGGCTAAATAACGCTCCAAAGTTAGGCAAAATTTTGGCGAGGAAAAACTGGCATGGCCATTTTCAAAGGGGTCCCTTGACCTCTGACCTCAAGATATGTGAATGAAAATGGGTTCTATGGCTCCCCTTTACAGACATGCCCACTTTATGATAATCACATGCAGTTTGGGTCCAAAACCAAGTAGTTTTTTGAATGCAGTGTAAATGTGTTATTTTCGCCTATTCTAAAAATGATGTGTTTGAATGTTTCTACATACTGGGGTCCCTAAACAGTCTTGGAATCACATAAATTGGGTATGACTGTAAAGCTGAGACTCTTGTGGATCCAATGAGCGCAATTGAATTCATTTGTGATGATGTTAGTCCCCATAGTAGCCATTTCATTGTAGTGAGACCATTTTTTAAAATTAGACCACACTGTGTAAAATGACCTGTGGTGACCTCTAGGATAATCACAGCCTTTTGAAACCAAATCACAGCATGGCTTTTTCTATGGTGTTCCTCATGGTCTTGGTGTCTTAATGTTGTATTTTGGAGGGATTATTGATTTTTTTTTTTATCAATTTTTAAGTGGTAAAAAATGGTTAAATGTAGCACCAAATCTGCGTAACAATGGTATCAACCCAAAAATTGCTGCAACAACTTATGAGACATAATAGAGCATGGGAATGGCCATCATATACTTTTATTAAAATGTTCTAAACCCTTATACACTTCTATAATTTATTTTAATTAATTAATAGTTATTTCACACACAGTGCTGAGCTGCATCTCAAATTAATCTTCAAGTTCGCAGCTTTCAGATGATGTACACCACTTCTATGTAACATCTACTGCTGACCTGCTATCTCCCCCTCAAGACCCCCTGTACCCCCCTAAAAAAGACAAAAACGAGTCTACTGTGGGTCTCAGAGGGTTAAAAATAATATATTCAACATGAAAAATAGCTACAAAAAGATTGTGGTACATTAAAGCTATGAGTCATCATCTTATTTTCAGATCAGGATATAATCACCCCATGCAGAAATGAGAAGATGGGCCACAAGTATTCATGAAGTGTGTGTGTGTGTGTGTGTGTGTGTGTGTGTGTGTGTGTGTGTGTGTGTGTGTGTGTGTGTGTGTGTGTGTGTGTGTGTGTGTGTGTGTGTGTGTCTGTGTGTGTCTGTGTCTGTGTGTGTCTGTGCGTGTCTGTGTGTGTGTTGCTGGAAGATGAAAAGTGTCAAATCCAAAGAGGGAGACTGAATTGCTGACTTCACCGTGACTGCCAGCACCCGAGGGCGGCTGAAATGATTGTATTTGAACGCCTCTTATGCAATTAGGGTGCTGTTATTTTGACTATATGAAGCCCTAAATATAGGGATTATGCTGCAGTTTGGCAATTGCAATATTAAAAATATCTTCAGGGTTTTATAACCCACACAGTGCGGTTATGAAACATGAAATGTGCTTTTTACATTTTAAAGTGCTGAGGAGGAGGAGGTGGCGTACGGGGAACAAATCAGCCAGGGTGGATTTGAAAACTGTAAACATGCCTGAAGGAATGAAAGGGAACTTAACATATGCTGAGGGACACAGTGCAGCCTAATTATGTAATAGTTGGTCTTAAAAGTTCACCAGAAGAAATAACGTGAGTGTGTGTTTGTGTGTTTTGTTGTTTGCCGGTGGCTGGTGGCCAGTTCCCAGCAGATCTGGGAGGATTGTAGCTCTATCCGCATCATAACTGGATGTTAATCTTGTGTGGAATCCAGCGCTGCTTCCAGGGATCGTGGCCTGCAGCGGCACCAACATCGGCACCTGGTCCTCGGCACAACACACACATGATTAGAGTCATAAGCTCCTCTGTGTGCACACAGAATGGGTTTATAGTTCATGCAATCATTTGCAGACTGTGTTTCATTACATAAAAGTGTTTGTGGCTGTGCAGGGACTTTTTCTCGCATTCAGATAGAAAGCAGCGTTTCTAATTGCTGAGCTGGCGTCCGTATGGTCATACAAAATATGTTTTTTAAAAAGCCACCTAGATTGAAGCTTCAGTAGGCAGAATATTTTTGGCATCATTGGGCAAACATTCCATAATAACCTTTCAGCATATTTTAATTCAAGTGCTCTGAGAGAAAACTAGACTTCTGCACCTCCTCATGGCTCTGTTTTCAGGCTTTAAAAAATCTAGCCTGTGACGGGAGACTTTGACCAATCACAGGTCATTTCCGAGATAGAGCGCTCCTATTGGCTGTTCATTCAACTGAGGCAGCTGTCAATCACTCGTGAACTCCGATCAAACGGTCAAACTAGGCAGCGCTGATCAAATATGAATCAATATTCTGTTACTATAACGCCTATTTCTCGCCTCAAATGTTTTCAGACACATCTTGTAGTGTACTGTTTAGCTGTAAAATGAGAGAGTTTGCTCCGGCTGGTGGGCGGTGCTTGGTATTTCCTCAACTGATCTCAACATGGCTGCCGGGTCACAAACTTTCTCATTTGACAGCTGCTCAGAGACGGCAGGCTCCAGCTCGCCTCTGATTGGTTGTTTTCCTCTGGTCTGTGAAATCTTTGAAGATGCCATTAGGATAACCGGAGGACACAGAGGCACATGATTTTTTTCATATTACCTGTCTCATGTACTACTGTCAGGATATAGTGACTGTTTTATAAAAATATTTTAGTTTTTAAATCATATCTGCTCCAACTTGCCTACTCCAGCTTTAATATGTTTCTGGAGTTGTGAAATAGTTAACTGAACAGTGTTTGCGTTAAATTGGGAAATAACTTGCTGCAGTTCGGACATGGCTGTCATTGGAAAACTGTTTCTCAGTGTTGAACATGAGTCATAGATAATGAGGAGGATGACGATTTGGAAAAGTTGGAGCTTTCTCTGCAAGTGTAGATTTGAATCCTGCCAGTACATCACACTGACATCATCACTGACAGCTGTCAGAGGAAGCTAAACTGAGGAGGGAAATAGACTAAAGTTGGTGGTAGAGATCCAGAATTGTATCGTATTGAGAAAGAGACTGGTTGAAGAGCATCATGTCTGTTTGACTCAACTAAAAGAAAGGATTTCAATTTCCTCTTTTCAAGAAATCTGACTCAGCAGGAGAGGGAAGTGAGCAGAGTGTAACTTCCCATTCAAACAAAAGCAAATCGACACCATCTTCTGCTAGAACATAATAACCTCTGCATGGGTTGCAACCTTTGACCTCCGGGCGTTTAAACCCGGTGGCCCCTCCTCTCCATCTCATGGCATGGGAAGAGTCTCCCTCCTGTTCATCGCAGTTTAACGGACCTCAGATGTGGCCGCTGGCTGTCGGTGTGCGGTAGGTGTGTGATCTTTACTGCCCGCTGTGGGTGTGCCGCTGGGCGGGGCCACACGGGCCCGTCGAGCCCGCTGATTGGTCGATGAAGGCGGGACTAATTCAGCAATTGGCCCAGCTGCATGTCAATCGAGTGCGAATATGCTGCTTTCAGGGGCTCCTCGTATTATTGTGTTCTCATAGAAAGTGCAGTTAAATTTGAAAACAGCACTTAATTCCTCGTTGATGACCTTCGTACAGTGGTGGAATTTATTTATAGTACATTTACTGTACTTTTTACTCACGTATAACACATACAAGGAATAGAGTGCTACAGGAATGAGTCCTAAAACCTGGAAATGAGTTAGCATTTTAGCACTTACGGTTCCCTCGTCTGGAAGTCAATGGGTTTTTTTGAATGGGTTTTTGGTTAGATGCCTGAAACAAGGTCTGTCGTTAACACAAGCTTAAGAGATTTTAACGTTTTGTTCTACGACATAAAATACATTAATAAATACCCCACTTGTGAATTTTGATGCCTTTATGTGTCTTAAATAAGGGGGTTGCTAACAAGTGGCTAAATGAGACTACTATCGCACCGACTCGTCCGCCTTTACAGCCTCGCTGTGTTTGCTTGCACCCATGCGACCGTGGTGTAGTTTGTTTACAGCCTAACGTTAGCTTTTTACTTCTGGCGATTGCATTCACACTTCAAAAATCATATAAGTGGTGTTCATTCGTGGAGATTATCTTGCTGAACAAAACGTGTAAGTATCATAAACGTGTGTTTGCCACAGAGTTTATTTTCTGCAATAATCCAAAACCCAATGGAAAAATCTCATTGGCTTTTTGTCGAGGGAACCAATGAGATGCTAACTTCCTGGTTGGCCTACAAAAATACGTCATCCCTGGAGCACTCTATTTGAGGAGTAGGCCTACACTGCATTATGCACTATTATATCATACTCTATAATATACTCTGCTATATTCTGCTATATATTAATATACTCTGCTATATTTGCACTACCATTTGCACTATTTGCACCATTGGCACACTGTCACTTCACTGCTGTACTTATGTTATATTATTTTTATTTTATTTTATTTTATCTCACTTTATTCTATTTGATTGTATCTTTTTTAAGGTGTACTGGTGTTGGGACTTGTTGTCTAAGCTACTGGATGCCTAAATTTCCTTCGGGATCAATAAAGTATCTATCTATCTATCTATCTATCTATCTATCTATCTATCTACAATTCTCAATTCATGAAAACCATTGCATAATGTCTTAGACGTGGGCATTTAAGATATGATTAAATATGCTATCCAGTTGCATTATAGGAAATGTAGGGTCCAGTGTTTTTGGAACTTGGCCCATACTGGGGACCAGTTTATCTCGGACTCTGCTGCATCAATTTTGACATTTGACATTTTGGTAATGGGCGAAAGTGGTAAATGATTGTGTATTCACCATTTTCCCTTTTAATCTTATTTCTTGGTGAAATTATCCTCCATAGCCCTCTGTAGTGCACTGTTATTGATTTTGTAGAGGCCATAAACCCTCTGCACGAACGCTCCAAAGGTGCATCCATTATTTTCCGATAGCCCCTGAAGGCAGCATTACCCCCCTCCAGTTTACGGTCTCAGCGCCGAGTCAACGTGATCGCGTCTCTCAGAGAGAAGCGGTGTGGTTTCTGAGGAACGCTCACCACTTCGCTCATACGCACTTTAAACAGGATGTAGCGACTCATACAGACTACGGAAAGACTAACAAAAAGAAAGCGGGTTAAACACTGCGATGTGACAAACGCCGGTGAGCCAGAAATGACCGACACAGCGGAGGAGAAGAAGAAGAAGGAGAAGACAACAGGAGGAGTCCCGATGAGGCAGCTCTTCGCCGGCAGGTCTTGACGGCTGCTCCCGCTGACCTGAGACGCCCAGCAGCAGCACCGCACCGTTTAAACACACACTGAAAACCCTCACGTAGCCGAAATACTCCACATCCCATCGGTGAACCTTGAAAGCGATAATGGCGAGCCAGGGCGACTGCTGTGTGAAGGTTGCATTGAGGTAAGCCCCGTCTGTCTGCTGGATATCTGCCGACCTTAACGCATCCCACATTGTGTCTGAGCCTCCTGCCGATTAAATGCATCCTGCACACATAATCTTATTTCACTACTTGCACTCCTCACTGTCTCTGCACATACAGTTTACAGAGAAGAACACCTTGTTTTGTAATACATGGGTGGTGCTCTGCATAGTATTGATAAGGCAAAGCATGTGCCAGCATCACCATGTTATCTTATCCTATATATGATTGTTTTAATGTTGAACTTCTCCTCAGCATTATATGTGAAGCTTGCATTCATGCTTTAACATCGAAGTGACAAGGACATCTGCAGCCAGGTGCAGGGAGGAGAATGGGCGTTTCTCCTCCAACCAAGTTCTTGTATTATTACTCTCACATGCAGCTATACCTGCAGCCACACCTCATCATAACCATCTTACATGTGTATGACTGAGTTAGCTCCACAACCAGGGTTTTGAAAGCTTGTGTTGTTAAAAAAAAAAAAAAAAAAGAGAAATCCTGCCTCTGCAAATGAGTCGAGCACAAAGAGATGCTCTCCTTCAGAGCTGTGTCATTCACACAGCCTTTTGTTGGAAATGCACCCAAAAAAGCTCAGGCAGCAGAGCAGCTTTTGGATTTGTATCAGGAGATATTAGCAGCTCATCGATTGTGTGTGCCAGGAGGACTTAATGCAGATTGAGAGAGATCACATAAATGGGCATGTGCTGGCACTGGAGTGCGATCGGGGCTGCGTCTGTAAGCATTTTGCAGTGTGTGGGGCTGAGGCGGTGGTCTGGTCAGACCCACAGACCCTCCCAGTCGCTATTGGTCATACTGAGAATCCTTTATAAGAAGATGAAGAGAAAATAGGCATCCTCACACCCTCTATTATTAAGCAACTGCAACAAAGTAATAGTGACATTTAACAATTCTTCATTAAGGACCCCTTTGAGGTCCTCCAACCTCAGTTTGGGAACCATTGATCGAACCCAGTGGGGGTTGAGGTTGGATGGGGGTCGGCCCAGTAGAGCAGCCTTTTAAAGATGAACCTCACAACCGATGGCCCCATTTCCCCAGGGGAGGTTTCAGAGTCACTTGTCAATCAGCCGCTGAGTGAATCTCCTTTGTGCTTATTCACAGCGTCAACTGTAACAGGAAGTGGGGTTGGGTGCAAAAAACGCAAAGAGAAAAGGTGAAAAGAGAAGCTGCTGAGACAGCTGGTGGCTGCTGCTCAACTGAAGTTATTGATTGAAGACTCGGAGAGCAAATGTAACTGAATGAGTGAAGGTGACAGATCTCCCTACAGTGTGTGTTTAGCTGTCTCCATCTTCTTTTGGTGATGTAATATTGACATGATCATCATCATCAGTGTGTAATTATATTGTCAAACTCTACAAAAGAGGGTCAAATCAACACAGAGGGCACATCGGTATCTTTTAAAGAGGACCTATAATGCTTATTTTAAGATGCATACTTGTATTTTGGGTTTCTACTAGAACATGTTTACATGGTTTAATGTTCAAAAACGCTGTACTTTTCTCATACCGGCTGTGCTGCAGCATCTCTTTTCACCCTCTGTCTGAAACGCTCTGTTTGAGCTCCTGCCCTCCTGCCCCCCCCCGACCCCCTTCCGAAAAGCCCAGTTTGCGTATAGTCTGTGGATAAGCAACAAGTCAACCGGAAAAGAAAGAAGGGCGCCTGGCAACAGTAGTAAACACCGACGTACCGCCAAACATTGCATTTGTGTATTGTAATTATTACTGACGCTTACCTCCAAGTCAAATTTATTTTCCGTCTCTCGGTGCTTACCCTCTGGTCGCCACTCTTTCCATGAGACTTTTTTTTTTTTTAGCTTTTACGAAACGATCTCTCATATTCTTTCACAGAGTTAAAAAAACTCTTCTTTCCCCAGTGTGTTGCCTATTTCTTTCCAAGTATTTAATGACATGTGACTATCCCTGTGGTTTCTCAATGAACAGTCATAGAGATGTCTGTACAGGTCAATTTTGCTTGGCCACTCTTTTCTCGAAGGCGTCCATGTTGAAATGAAAAGCGCAGTGGGCGTCTAGTTACAAAAATTCAGAGGTGCACGACTAAGCGCTGCGACAACTTGCGGAGCCTTCGCGCACCAGGCGAAAGCCGAGAGCTTCACTACGGCGACCATAAACTAGGCTTAACTCCCTTTGGCGTGGACTTCGGGCTTTGTAACCTTACAGACATTTTACATGCACAAAAAAAACTATACAACACACTAAAGGAAAGGGAAAAAAGCACAAAAGCATAACAGGTCCGCTTTAAATCAGTTTTATTAGCACAAACTTCACGTTGTAATTAAACAGAGTGTTTGTGTAATTACACGACTACGCTGGTGGGCGAGCTAGCGCTGCTCCTATTCATCATGTGTGATCTGTGTGAGTGCATTAACATGCCCTGCGAGTGCCACCAAGAGCGTCTGTGTGTTTGACGGGAAATGGGAGCCCACAAATAAACACACGGAGAAGGATAACTTCCTGCCTTATAACGCAGACGGTTTTCCCCAATGATCGCCGAGCGTTTTTGTTTTTTTTCTCCCTGAGAAAGTCGACTGCTGATAAGAGAGGACGGTGTATAATTGCTCCCATGTTGTGCAGCCCTCGGGCGGGCTGCATAAAGCTTGCGTTTGTGTGTGTGCATGTGTGAGTATGCATTTGGAGGGCAAGGAGGTTGTCTTGTGGGCCAACCAACACACACAAACACACACACATAGTCTGGGTCGCCAGCATCCATTTCCTGAATGTCTGCGCTGCCTTCCCTAAACAATGGCCGTGTAACCAGTGACATGACCTACAATCCTGCATTCAGACCTGACTGCCTCAGGAATGGATGTAGATATGACACACACACACACACACACACACACACACACACACACACACACACACACACAGACACACACACACACACACACACACACACACACACACACACACACACACACACACACTTAAGTCCATGGCTCTGTATTGCAGTCAAGTCAAACATGACGAGACGCATGTAATGTAACTCCGTACTAAGTGGTCGTCGTTAAATCGCTCGGCTGTTTCATCTTCATGCATTCACTTGAAAGAAAAGCTCAGTCTGATGCAAACCGGCTTTCAGAACAAGAGAAGACTCTTACACTTCCTGAGTCTCACCCATTTGAACCCCCACACACACTCTCACAACCATATTCAGACATACGCGGGGTTTCACTTCACCTCGAGGGTGCCTCCTCCTCCTCCTCCACCACCTCCTCCTCATCCTCTCGTTGATGTTACGTTGAGTGCTGCATTTCCCCCCAGATTGAAAGCTTTACGCTAGGGCTGCCTCCGAGCGTGCATGTGTCAATAACTCAGCTTTTGTGTGTATGCATGTATGTTGGGTGTACCTTCACATGAGAGTTACGAGCAGTGTGTACATTTTTACCATTTGCATATCAATCTCTCTCTCTTGCCGTTTCTCTGCAGCTCTACTCATTTCAGACCGGCGAGCGGCTCCACCAAAGTGCTCAGTCAGCCTCCGTGTGTATAAATAGACACAAAGACAAATCTGTTTAGTGCCGTTGTGGTCTTTGTGACCCTGTGACTGCCTCTTGATGTTCTCACCTCAACAGACTCTCCCTCAAGGCTGTCTCTCTCTCTGCCTGATTTGAGATCTGCGGTCGGAAAATGACCCGAGGAATCACCAATAAATGATTCCTCAGTCCTGTTTGTTTCATGCATTCGTGGCTCAAGGTGATGCCAGTAATGATGCTGAATGAAAGTAACATCTAGAGCACAAAATATCCAGTGTTCTTTCACACCCCACAGGTGGGTGATGTGGACAGTTATGACGCAGAGCGTTTTAGGTTAAAGGCCATGGGAGCTCAGCTGAGAAAAAAGATTAGCTTTTTATCTCTGCGGTCCTCTGCTAACATGAACACAAAGTTTTTCATGACTTGAAAGACTTTTGCCACCCCGTGACCAAAACACTGGCTTCAAAACAAAACCAGAGTAGCGGAAGGGGCCTCTCACAGCTGATACACAAAGGCTTTAAATGGCATTTTTTTTGTGTTATAGGACATCACGTATGTCCTGTGTCGGCTACCAGTCTCGCCTGTTTCCTGTGTGTGTTAACAGTGTCTGGGTTACACACCTCCCCAGGGGGTTGCCTTTAAAATGGCTGGACTCTGGTGGGAAATGGTGTTTTTGTGTGTGACGCTATCAGCCCACAGTATGTACTAGTCACAGGGTAGTGCTGCAATGTAATCTCCTAATGAGTGCATTCTTACACTTGGTCTCAAAATGTATCTCCCCCCCCCCTCATTATGACCGGCTCGCTGCAGATTTACAGTTAGGAAAAGTGAAAGCGGTTTTGCTTTGTTGTTGGGAGTCACCACTGAAGTTGTTTCTAATCGGTGATTTGGAACTCAGCGGAGGGAAGAGGAGCAGGAAACATGACGGAGCACACGCCCAAGCTGGCTGTCCACAGCTGTGCATCACTTCCTCCTCACGCTGGCCTGCTGGTCACATGGTTTTTTTGTTGTTGTTGCTCTTCAAACCTATTTGACCTGACAGTGCTGTGTGATTTTGTGGCAAGAGTGTTAAAGAAGCTGCCGGTCTAGAATGGGGCTTAGCATTGTGTGTACAGTATGTACTGTTCTGGCACTGCAGTGTAGATGAAAGAAACCTCTGACATGAGGCCCGAAGGTTGATGGGAACATCATGTTTAAACCAAATGACAGAGGCGACATCCACACTGGTACGTTTTCGTTTTAAATCGGTGTTTTAAAATGAAAACGATCTCCGCCCACATGAGCGTTTTTCAGAATTAATCTCCGTCCATACTACCACGCCTGAAAACGCATTATCACATGACCGTTGACATACACTGGGCATGTGTGTGCCGGTGTAAACAGGAAGCAGCGCTGGACACGGGAATTGATGCAAAGCGCTGGAATAATAGCTTGTCTCCGGGGCATGTAGGCAGTAGTGGCAATATAAAATGCAGACTTTAACTGCACAACAGCTGCTAGCAGAGACAACAAGGTCAGCAACGCTTGTAACTCGTTGTCCATGTTGAAATTAAGCACTGGTGGTCGAGGCTGTTTTCTTCCGGAAAAGGTTCAGGTGATGGGGCGTGACGAATCAGGGAAGGACACGTCACGACTGATAAGACCCAATCAAGAAGCGAATGTGGGTGCCTGCGTCATCATTTTCAAAGGTCTCCATTTATGTCCGTCCAGACTAAAACGCAACCGGAGTTTTAAAACTAAAATACAGTCGGCAGTGTTTTCAAACGTCTCTGTTTTAGGTGCTCAAAAACGCCGGATTAGTGTGGACGTTAGGCATAAACGTAGCAAAAGTTATACGTTTTAAACCGAAAGCGTATTGGTGTGGATGTAGCCATAGTGATCCGAACATAATACTGTGTGTTTTGTTCATCACCTATAGTAACTGCCTCTACAGGCTCCGGGGCTTTATAAGCACATTGTGGCCGAGGAGATGAAAAAGGTCTGCAGGACAAAGAAGTTAGTGAGGTTGCCGACCTACGCCTTTGAATGCTGGTTTTCCAAACAATAACACAACTCCTCTTAATGATCTGATGACAGGTGTATAATAGAGCTGTTTGATTGTGTTTCAGAGAAGTGGTGCTTGTGTATAGATCCTGTTAGGGTGGAATTTATTACCCCTTAGCTCGTGTATTTAAACCAATAGATCAGAAATATTAGGGACTTGGCAGGCACAGACTTTTAGCGTTAAAATGAGTTGTGCAACTGGGTCTGTTAATGAACCTCTCCCCCGTTCAGTGCATCAGCACTCTCCCGAATGGTGTGCTGCTGTTGCAGAATGACTTCCTGTAAGGCTGCCACTGGACTATACACACTTCCTGCTCACTTCCTGCTTTGTGAACTGCTGATGAGCCCGTTGACACGATTCAGTTAATCCTCAGTGAGAGCGTGAAAGTGCATACTTGCCAACCTTGAGACCTCAAAAATAGGGAGGATTTCAAAACTAAAGCGGGATTCTGGGGGTCCTGAAAAATGAGAGTTTCATGACTTTGTTTCCTGTATTCTGGTGACTTTTAAAGAATGAAAATAACAAAATAAAAAGGACACTGCAACAGCATTTTTTGTTAAACAGGCCTACTTTAATTTGACTTTTAATTCTTGGGAAAGAAAACGGAATAACTCGTCCCTCTGGCGTGAACTAATATTCATCAATTTTCTTTCATTCATTGATTTTTTGCCCCCTGCTTGCGTATTTCTTTCTCTTAGTACTCTCACTGAAGGCCCTTTCAGACATAACGCAACAACGGCACCACTGCGCTCTGAAACATGTTATTTCCAATGGTTTGCGCCATGCCGAGCAGCTCTCCTCCGCTGGGAAAAGACATTTGGTGTAGCTCTATTGCCGTCCGGGTGGAAACACTCTGTACAGTGCCAGAAACATGTTGAGATAACAAAAAGGAAAAAAGTGTGAATAAATAAATCGGGAGAAATGTAGGAGAATTGTGACCCCGGGAGGAAACCGGGACAGGGCTATGAAAAACAGGAGTCCCCCGGGAATATCGGGAGGGTTGGCAATTATTTGAAAGTGAAGGAAAATGGACTTTTAAGTTAAGCCTCGTGCCATTAAAAAAAAAAATATATATATATTTATAAACCCTCTAGGAATCAGTGTTCTGATCCGTAGCCTGAATGAGAAAGGGCCTGTTGTTCCTGACTCAAAACTGGAAAGCACACATTGATCCCGGGTGTACTAACTTTGTTCTCTGTGTGGACGACACGTCATCTCAAACCCTCCAAATGTTTGCCTCATCCTTTTATTTCCTCTTCTTGCTCGAGCTCGTCTGCACTGTGCCGCGAAATAAAGCGTGACCAAAATGCTGGAATATCACCAGCTTTCTCTTTCCCCTCCTCAGCTCCTTCCACCTCCTATTCACCCACTCTTGCATGTGCACACACACACACATTTCTGTATTTATTTGAATTCATCCATTTGAATTCAGTTTGGAATGAAAGGCGCTTCAGTCCCAACATTTGCATGTTTCTGTTATCAGGGTCTCATCATATGTCAGCTGGAGCTGGCCTTCTAAACAGTCCTAACTGTAATCATTCATGCTGCTGCTCGGACACAAGAAAAGCTTTTTTATGGATTGTGTGGTGAAAATAATTATTTTATTCATTCTTAAGCATTTTGGTGAAATACATTTCTCTTCAAACCTTCTGTGATCTGCATATTTTGATAAACCGTATGACCAGTTTGTGTGTGTTGACGTTGTTGTGGTCACTTAGATATCACAGGGTGTGTGTGTGTGTGTGTGTGTGTGTGTGTGGGTGTGGGTGTGTGGGGGGGGATGAAGCCCTTTAAACAGAGCACCTCTCGGGTGAGCGTAGACAGAGGACACAGTGTGAATGTGTCTGATGTCACTGCAGGTCTTTGTGCTCTGTGCTGAGTTTGCACACACACACACACACACACACACACACACACACACACATGCATATAAAGACACACTGAGCAAGGGCAGAGAATTGGAGGGTAAATAAATGGGGATGAAGAACAGGCTATATTTTTAGAGAGAGGAAGGGGTGAACTAAAGGTTTGCAGAGTTAATTTCTGATGTCGTCTTTGTTTTATTAACTGCTCTCCCGCCTCTGAAAAGAGCAACGCTTCCTGCGATTCAACACAACAAATACAAAGAAAAATCAAAGAGAAAAAGGGGGACAGAGGAGGGCGGAGTGGAGAAAGGAGCAAGTGTCTCTTCTGTTGTCAAAGGGGCTACTGTAGCGTGCAAATATGAGCTCTTAGCCAAACATGCAATCAGTATGTGTGTGTGTCTGCCTGGGTGCGTCCGTGTGTGTGTGTGTGTGTGTGTGTGTGTGTCGGAGCATCGTGCGTATGAATAATTTGGGCACAGCTGCACATGTTTGCCGTATTCCCGCAGAGGGAGGAAGAGACTGAGATGGAGGTGTTGTGTCTAGACTGCATAGAGTTGATTTACTTCTCTGTTTTAATGTTGAATGTCCTTTCTAAAGAATCTAAAATTATATTATCTTCTGCTTTTTAAATCTGTGAACTAGAAATATGACACGACTTGCCAGTAAACAAGTGATAGGCGTGTATAATTATTAATCACTAGGGGTGTGAAAAAACAAAAATGGATGGTCTAGTGTTAAAAAAAGTTAACAAAAATCGCAATACTTGTAGAATTGCAATACTTTTGTGTCTCTTTAAACACACACTCTAACACGCATACACGCACATCTTTCCTCAGCCTCTGCATTGGCTCCTGAAGCATTGCACACTGTAAGCAGGTCAGCATTTCTGTCTCTGTGTCCATCTGAAATTAATTTATTCATATTCAGCTCGATTTAGCTCGGCGAGGAAGTGTAGATATTATGGACCAGACAAAAGATGGGAAGACCTCTGAATTAGCGCCAGACTGTACTGTGTGTTTGTGTGTGTGCTTCAGTAGAGCTGCTGTCAGGAGGGGTGTGTGTGTGTGTTATGTGTGTGTTGTGTGTTGTGTGTTGTGTGTTGTGTGTGCGTGTGTGTGTGCGACCAGCTGGCCCATAATCACCTTCAGCACTAAGTAGCTTAATCACTGCTGGAGTTTGTGTCTCTGAGTTTGTTTACTGTAGTTGGGTGTGAATGGAGAGAGATGACAGCAGGACGAGGCTTTAAAACGGCTGATTTCAGCACTAAATAACTGACGAACTGAAATTTATCTACTTTAATTTGTCCATTACTTTGGTTTATGACCAAATACCTGCAAAAATATGATCCACTAAACTTTGTGTTTTGTGCTAATTAGCAGATCCTAGCATGCTATCACGCTAAACTAAAGGCTAATACGGTAAACATCATACCTGCTAAACACCAGCATGTCAAAATCGTCATTGCGAGCATGTTGGCACGCTGATGTTCGCATTCAGCTCAAAGCACGACTGTGCCTGTAGGACAGCATGATAACATGGTGGTCGACTCTTCGTCTTGTTGACACTCTTGCTAGAAAAGTCTAGGACACTGGCTAGAAGGGTGACAAACTCATTTTAGTTCACGCCCAATTTGAATTCAAGTGTGCCGGACCATTAAAACTATTATATTTAATCGCGATTAATCGCATGATTGTCCATAGTTAATCACGATTAATCGCAAATTAATCGCATATTTTTTATCTGTTCAAAATGTACCTTAAAGGGAGATTTGTCAAGTATTTAATACCCTTATCAACAAGGGAGTGGACAAATACGCTTGCTTTATGGAAATTTATGTATATATTTATTATTGGAAATCAATTTGCAACACAAAACAATGACAAATATTGTCCAGAAACCCTCACAGGTACTGCATTAAGCATACAAAATATGCTCAAATCATAACATGGCAAACTCAAGCCCAACAGGCAACAACAGCTGTCAGTGTGCTGACTTGACTATGACTTGCCCCACACTGCATGTGATTATCATAAAAATATATTCCTGAAAGTAAAGACAGTGAGTGTTCATTTACATCAGCGACATGTCAGCACTGTATCATGTGATTCTGCTGATTAGCACAGTTAAATCAGCTTGTGAATTGTTTAGACTGAGCATACAAGCACTTGGAAATAGCAGTATAAGCTAGCCTAGAACACCTTTCCTTTCTGGTAGAAAATTAGCATTAGCCAAATTTAGCTGTTGCTCATTATCTTGTCTGCTTCTCCATTCATCAGACTAAAAATCGTCATTCCAAGGTCATAGAACATTTTTTGATACAGCACCTCACCTCATACAGGCTCTTGGTTCATTTAAGGAGAATACACACGTGTGTGTGTGCATGTACCTGACAGAAATGTCTTCAGCCCCTGGCTGAGTTCACATAGCTACAGACAGACAGATAATGTGGTGGCTGGCTACATTAGCGCTCATGCTAAATGTTGTCTGACAGAGTGGGATGTTGGGCTGGTGGTAATGCTAAGCAGCTCTCCAGGGAGGCAGACAGACAAGCCGAGTCATGGCAACAGTCTGCAGCTCAGCAGCGCGTGTTGTGCACTGTTACACTGTGTGTGGATGAAAAAGGTGAACACAGCCACAGGTTTTGGCAGCTGTGTGTTTGTTTGACTTGTGACATTTGTATTCCTTTAATATATATACTCCACAGTATACAAATATTATATGATCCCTAGTATTTTGTGTGGTTGTGTGTGCTGCAGCTGGTAGACCTGTCCATCTAAACTATCAGATAAGATGTGAAGCACCATTTCACATTTGAATAATTCTCATATATAGGCCAATGTGATTTTCAGATATTTCACTCGGGCTGTGTATTGGCTAGTGTGTCAGTGTGCTGACTTGACTATGACTTGCCCAAAACTGCATGTGATTATCATAAAGTGGGCATGTCTGTAAAGGGGAGACTCGTGGGTACCCATGGAACCCCTTTTCATTCACATATCTTGAGGTCAGAGGTCAAGGGATCCCTTCTAAAATGGCCATGACAGTTTTTCCTCGCCCAAATTTTGCGTAAGTTTGGAGCGTTATTTAGCCTCCTTCTCGACAAGCTAGTATGACATGATACCTCCACTCTAGCTTTAAAACTGAGCCCGCTACAACCAAAAAATTGCAAGTTGCATTAATTTGTTAAAGAAATTTGTGGCGATAAAACAAATTTGCGTTAACTTTGACATCCCTATTAATATCACGTTTAAACACATTTTACAAGTGATAAATCCACATATAGGCAGTGTGGTTTATCACATGCAAAACAGTATTTCTCGTGTGAAAAAACTCATTCAGGCACATGTGGTTTTCAGATGTTTCCCATGTGAATAATTAGCATGATCCAGGCACATATGTTATATTTCACATGTTAACACATTTATTTCCCATGTGCTTTTTTCTGTGAGGGTGCTAAACCCTGGATAATTTAAAGCAAAATGTGAACCAAACCACATTTTTTTTGCCTCTTTATTAAGGACTGCTTCTTGTTGCCACTTTCCTTTTAATCTTTGATCTTTTTATGAACTCCATACTGGGCGTCCCACTCTCCCAGTGCCATGATTTAGTGTCACACCGGATACATTTTACAGCGTAGTTTGTCAGTCGAGTGTATCACTAACACTCTCCAGATACTAGGTATTCACATGGTGGCCCATACTAAAATGATACACAGTCATGATACTAAGAAGCACTTTGGCTAAAAGCATCCAGTATCCATCAAAAACACCACATGTTATCTTAATGGCCAGCGCGTCCTCTTTCAGACCGTGGAAGTGAATTGGAATCAAGCAGAAATCGGGCAGCACCTTTCTGACCTTGACAAGGCCGTCTGTCAGGAAAATGTAGGAAAGGAAGCTAATTTGATTCTTTCTTGTGCCTCCACCATCACCTCCCCCCCATGGAGTAGCAGACAGAGCAGACGAGGGGGGGGAGGGAAGGAGGGGGAATGAGGTGGGGGATGAGGAAGTGGGGTGGGGATTGACCCAGAATCAGCTCCGATGATGCGGACTGTAACAATGAGAGATGCTCATCTGAAACTGAGTGATGGTTACTCGTCTTTGACAGTGGTGAGAAGTTAGTTTCTTACCGACGCGGTGCTGATCAAAGACATTGAAATTGTAGCGGTGTTACGGTTATTGAATAAGTTATGAATGAACGAATTATAGTATTATATACTTTCTGATCTCAGACTTTTACATCAAAGACCTTTTAGGTACGAGGAGTGTTTTGTCTGAGTGTAACGCCTGAGGGTACGTACACTCAGACAGTAAATAAACGCAATCTGTGGTGTCTCGGTTGTTAAAGCCGAGGCCACAGCTGATGTTGTTCACCGCTTTGTGATGTATTCCGGTTTCATGCGTATCCACGCAGCTCCGTCCCACTTTACCTGATACTATCGGCACAAAAATATGATATTTGAGACCCTGAAGTGTCCCACAGATCCCACTCTGAAGCCTTCACTCCCCACTTTACCTTGTGATGTGCTGGTTTGTTGTCAAGGGATGATTTCAACCAGGACAGCAGGCAAAAAGAAAGCGATGAGGCCACAGTTGTGTATCAAGAAAGACCTTAAACTTACGCTGACACTAGTGTGTGTCCTTTGGAAATAAATTCCTGAGTTGATCTTTCTGGAGCAGTCGACCTAGCCCTTTCCAGACAATGTAGGACAACTCTGTCCTCGAAGTCTGGCTCGGTTAAGAAAACGCTCATGTTAACGTCGATGAACCAGTTTGCTCATTTGTGCCCCAGCGTTCGACACCGCGTGCTAACACAACCAGTCAAACCAATGAGCACGATGCATGTGAGTCCTGCTCTCCCGTATCGCCGGTTACCGATCGGCAGCAGTGCCTCGGGCCATGAGGCCAACGGTCTGTGAGGTTAGTACCATAGATAAGGTTAATATGAAGGCCACGAACAGTGGGAAGCATGTATTGTATGTCCGAGTGTGGAGGTGTATAGACTGCTAGTGCAGCATCAGATGAGTGTGTGAGAATGGCTTTCGGTGTAATCCAGAGAGCAGAGAATATCCTCTATTGATGGAATGACTGTATGGGTGTGTTTGTTTTCACTTATTGTTCTCCATGCTGCTACAATACAGAGACTTTTTCATGTTGGGCGGGGTTGAACACCAGTTTATATTAGAGATGAGATGAGTTGATGAAATTGTTATTAATGCTTTTATAATGTAGGTTAAACATTAGAGTTAAATATTAGAGTGGGGCTGCAACTAATGTCTACTTTTACTTTTTACTCTTACGTCTAATTTTGGAGGAAAGCCTGCCCTTTCGAAACTACTCGCTGACTGCTAACGTTACTCGTGTTAAATAGCGGTCCACTTCCGTGTTTCGGTACGGTTGGCTTTCCCACCTGATGCGAACCGTACCCAAGTACACATGATCCGTGCCCGAGACCACCTTTTCAAGTGGATGGTTCGTCAATCCGTGCCCGAGTTCGGTAGGGAGCGTTCACACTAATCAAACGAACTGGACTTTGGGGACAAGTGTACTCAGATCCGGGCCCGGGTCCCTGATGTGAAAGCACACTAAATTGCTCAGAAGAAATGGGGATTCCAATGTCGACAATTCCATGACAACTGGGAAAACACCATCTGCTGATGAAGATTACATAATTTGGCTGAAAGCTCCGGAACAGCTACTAACTGGATGTGAAATTCTCAAAAAAAAATTCAGATATTCATTTACTACCACTTAAGACAAAGGAAAGAAGTAAATCCTCACAATTGACTATTGATTAATCAAAGTAGTTTGAGATTGATTTACTAATTGTTTCAGCTCCATGAGGATGATGCCCGAAGGAGGATCATTTTTTATCTGGAGTATGTAGTCATTACAGTGGCCACATGGAATTGCAGCAGGCATGGCGCCCTGGGAGAATCAGCACGTGTGTGTCAGTGTGGCGAGACAGACGCCAAATGGGAGCGGCAGAAGGTGTCCACCCCGAGTCTGCCTGCCTGCCCGCCACCACCTTGGCGAGCCAGCTGTCTTGTGACCGCTGTCCCACTTCCTCTGCACACGCTTGCTTATAACCTGCGCTGCCTTCTTTGCTTTCCAGTCCACACTTTAGTCCGCTCTCCCCTCCATTTACTTCATGCATCACTGCCTCATTTTGTCCAAGAGTTCCTCATTAGTGCTTTCTCTTCCGGTGCTCCCACCTGAGCCAGCCATTTACTCTCTGAACCACTCGTCTCTTTTTTTATATCCTGGTGTTCTGTCTCCCTAAATCAGAGGTCAAGCCTCGCTAAACGGCGTTTCTCAGCCCTCATTCACTTTTTATTTGATGCCAGCTTATTTCATTCATAGCTAATGTGACCTCACCTTGCCAGGGACAATGCACAGTCAGGTGCTTATTTCTGCCATCCGCTTTATAGAGAGTGCTGGACCAGCAGATGAGCTTCTGAATGTGTGTGTGTGTGTGTGTTTGGCTACCAGCCTGTTAGCCTGCTGGGATGTCGGGCCCATGTGGAGGATTGGAAATTAGAGCGAGAGACAGATTTTTTTTTAGTGAATGGCCTGCAGTGAGTGTGTGTTGCTATTATGCACAGATGCTTAACCGATTACTATGAGAGCACGGCTTATACGTTAAGGGGAAAGGTGTCTTGGATGGATTGTGACGGATAGAGACGGAGAGATGAGATGAGAAGGTCGATTGGACGTTAGAGAGACAGTTGACGGTTTTATGCGCGGAATCACTGCAGACAGCTGATGCAGGAAATCAATGGGAGGACTGATTAAATGGGTAGCAGCACAGGAATGCCTACTGTAGCTCAATAATAAAACACGGAGCCTTTCAGCTGCACTGTGCTTGTGTTTCACAGATGTGGTTGGCATTACTGTAAGTCTTTGATGAACGGGCTTTAATTAATGAAATCTGTAAGATACGAGAAGATGTTCATTAGTGCTGAATACATTTACCGTAATCGCAATCAGAAATCTTAATTTCTCAGCCAAGAAACGGCATGGACTAATTAGGATGTCAAACACTATTTACTATAAATATTCATGATGTTTGTGAGTACATTTATTCTGTGATGTATTTTAAAATATTTGAGAAGAAAACTATACAAACAAAATTTTAGTATAAGAATGTTATATTTTTTGATGAGCTAGGATATGCCAGAATAGCTGACTTGTTGTTGGTCGGTTCATCTCTTTGGTTCAGACTGAAATATCTCAGCAGTTATTCAGGGCTCAACATTGTTTTTTTTTCACTTGCCCGGTCAGACAATTGGATCAGAAGTCAATTTTTACTTGCCCCTATACAAATTATTATATATTATTTATTAGCGGTTATCAACTAACAACAAAGACCAAAGTTAATTATCATGTTTAATCTTTATTTAAGTAAATTAATCTGGAGTTTCGCCCACATCCTCTAACGCCACCGAACTGAACTCCTGTTTCCAGGATAATTGAAATACTCGTTTGCGCTTCAGCTCATAAACTTTGACTCTAACATCATAGTGCTCTTAACTAAGTAAAATACGTACAGAAACAATGTAACAAGTACAGAAAACATGTCACCAATGTCTCGAACATATATCTTCAAAATAACTCAACAACACTTTGGGACAAGAACACCAGTCTTAAACACCAGTCTCCTGGTTGGTTGTTCACATGGATGCATTTGCATTGCAGTCAGTACAGACTACATGGCGTACAAATGACACGCCAAAAGCAACAAAGGTGCTGTTATTGCACACATTTGGCTCAAAGTACTTCCGTGTACAAGTACAATCTCACATAACTGCTAGCTTTACCGTAGACTCCTGTTATTTCTATGTATGTATATATATATGTATGAAATGACATTAACATATAATGTTTTCAGATTGCGTTATAATTTTTTTTTCACCTCATAAAAAAGTCAATTTAACACTGTGTGGCATATACTGTTTAAATCACCTACATAATGGAAATTTCCATTTTAATAGAGAACATTTCAATGCATTTCATTATTAAGATCAAACATATTCAAGTCTATCACTAATTAGATTGGATAAAGTCCTTTGTGAGTCTTACTTGTCAATTAATCTTTTGGGCAATTTACCGATCAATTGACCTTGACACAAATCTACATTTTTCACATCCATTCTACGTTACTCATGTTGTTAAATGTCTTTTTTTCCCAGTTTTGACCTCAGCAGCCACTGGTCTTCCTCCCCTCCATCCATTGCTGCACCTCGGGGGCCTCTCACATTTCATCCCACAGTCACTGATATGCCCAGAGCTCCTCACCCAAAATAGGCCAAGCCAATTTCCTGAGTTCTCAGGGCTTTTCACGTCAAACATGCGACAATCTTCATGAATTGCCATATTATCCCTCCTCTCCTGTTCTCGTTCTCATTTTCCCTGTTCTTTGTTGGACTCTTTTAAGAGCTGTACAATAAAAGAGGCAGATACAGTGAGAGAGGTAAATGGTTCAAAGAGCATTAATCAGCTCCACCTGGACAGCTTTTCAAAAGTTTTGTATCAGGTGTACAGTATGACAAAGGCCGCCAGAACACTTCAAAAGACATCCTGAAGAGGTTCAAGATGCCGACCATGGTTTGAGTCTGGCCAGGGACCTTTGTTGCATGTCATCCCTCAACTCCCTCTCCCCTCATTCTCTGTCAAAGAATTTTAATTTTATGAAAATTATTTTTTATTTGTCTTTCTTCTTGTCCTTAACTTTTTTCTCCTTGGTGAATTTACATTTATCCAGATTGGGTATCATTTCCGTCAAGTAAGGAATAATGAACAGTGAGCCGATCATTGTGGTGAAATAAACGCCAACTGGGCGGCTCGCTGTACATTATCCCGCTTATTACACG
The DNA here is from genome assembly GCA_916701645.2 of Sebastolobus alascanus. Classification (NCBI taxonomy): domain Eukaryota; kingdom Metazoa; phylum Chordata; class Actinopteri; order Perciformes; family Sebastidae; genus Sebastolobus; species Sebastolobus alascanus. The sequence continues at coordinate 1,384,995 of CAKAOJ020000048.1, read as the reverse complement.
GCTACTTGCTTAGGAAATCAATAATTTGACACAAAAATGGTCCACCATCAGAACTGCGTCCATAGCAACGGTCTGTTATACATAGCAGCGGTCTGTAATAAAGATAACCGTAGAATGCCGTGATTGACCAATCAGAATCGAGTATTCAACAAAGCCGTGTAATAAGAAGTGTTATTGTAGTTTCCCAATAAGAAAAGACAGAGTAAAATTACTATTATTAATAATATTTTTAAGGTAGTATTTTAACCCACATTTGTAAACTTCTTTCTGAGTATCTGCTGAGTTATCTTGTCCCGGTTGCTATGGGGACATGTTGACCTTGACATGCTCACATTGACAGTGATAAGAGCGCAGCTGGGTTTGTCACGGCAAGTCAAAAAGAGAAAACAAACACTAGATGTTTAGTTTCAGTTTCTAATATAGGAAATGACACTTGATTTTTTGGGATGTATTTCAGTGTGTGACTAAAAGGACAGTATGACCTCACGCCAGCTTTTTATGAATGCTTATCATATTGACATTTTTCTATTATAGTCTTTATTTTCCTCTTGGAGGAAACAAAGAAAAAAATATATTCTCAAAATGCTGTGTGTATCCCTGTCTGTGGTGTGCATACATACACAGCGCTATGCCAGTTGGGTTAATCCTAATCTGAATTCCCGACGATGACAAAGCACTAATCGGAGGTACGGTACAAGCAAACAGAACAGAACCAGATGGAGACACTGTGCTCCTGTTTATGTAATCTCTGTCGGGCTGGTTGCATGAAGTTAATCTCTTTCAGAAAGGGAAAGACAGTCCTGCGCAGTAAATAACACTACAAGACTGTGATTGTATTAAGTTTATTTCAGGTGTGGCTTGTATTTGGTATTTATCAGGTTGTAAACAGACACAATAGGCCCACTCATGTCATCGCACGCACTCTGTATGTTTGGTTAAACGGAAGTAAAATAAGAGGAACTTTGAGTATTCATCATAAAAAATTTTCACTGACCCAGTGGCATTTAACATGATTTTATTGTGTGCAATAATTCTCTGTCATTCATTGTTTCTTTGGTCATTGGTTGGTAGTTTTGTCATGTTAGGGGTGTCAATTGATTAAAATCGCTATCTATCGCATGATTGTCCATAGTTAATTGTGATTAATCGCAAATTAATCACATTTTTTATCTGTTCAAAATGTACCTTAAAGGGAGATCTGTCAAGTATTTAAAGGGACTATTTGTAACTTATCACGCGCATAAATCTTAACGGGTCGGATTCCCATGCGCGCTCGCGTGTGGGTACGCGAGTTACGTTATCCCGACCGGGTGTCTCCCCCCCCCTCGGTGTCTCTCCCCCCCCCCCGTTCCCTCCGCGGTCGGTATCGGCTGAAGCAGGAAAAGCCAACACTAGGATCAGCATTGATCCATGGAGAGACCTTCGTCTGGTCAGCTAACATTACTGCCAAGCAGGTGAAATATAGAGTGATATTGTGTGTTAGCTGACGTGTGTCGCCTCACTGTTTAGACCGGTGCTCGTTCATGTCAATCTAGCACGAGCACAAGCGCGAGCGCGAGCAACAGGACGCTGACTTTCGTTGACATTGCGGCCACAGGTGTCGCTGTGAACAAGCAATTTCTGATTCTTACATATAGCCCCTTTAATACTCTTATCAACATGGGAGTGGGCGAATATGCTGCTTTATGCAAATGTATGTATATATTTATTATTGGAAATCAATTAACAAAACAAAAAAATTACAAATATTGTCCAGAAACCCTCACAGGTACTGCATTTAGCATATTAAATATGCTCAAATCATAACAACAGGCCAACAGGCAACAATAGCTGTCAGTGTGTCAGTGTGCTGAGGTGTGTGAGAGTAGGAGAGGGGGATGTGAGGACAGGTTTTACACTTGTGTCACTGCTAAGTGGTTATTAATGAGATGAGATGACAACAGGGGGATATTAAGTCTCATCACCTCCGACGTTGTCAGCCCATGAGGAGAGGAGAGGAGAGGAGAGGAGAGGAGAGGAGAGGAGGGAGGAGGAGAGGAGACTAGACTGCAGGGAACCAGTATAGGGCAGGGTCTGCTTTTAGGATGCAGTGCATCTGTTAACCCAGAAATAAAAGTTCAGTCTTTGGTCCACTAACATAACAGTCTTATTCCAGACAGTTGTTCCTGCAAGCAGCTGTGCATAGATCTGTTTTGTTGCTCTTGTAATTCTGATTCCTTGAGGGAAATATCTGCTAAATGATCCATTTACTGTATGTTCACCAGCTAGTCGCTTTGTCTGCCTTTTGTTGCTGAGCAGTTAGTGCACTGATGTATCAGTGACTTTTCACTGAAAACGGCTGCCTGTGCTGTCATTGTGCATCTGGAAACTCTGCTAAGTTTCCAGACTGAACCAAAACCGTAAAGATGTGGGCCGTAACACCAAAGTGATAAGCTGAAAGATGGTAAAACGTTGAGTAAGATGACAATTATCTGTGGGTTTGTCTCTGCGAACCACTCTTTCCACTCTTGCACAGTCATTTTAACGATCGTTTATGTTAAATGTTCAAGATTAGTGCAGCTTTAATGCTGTTGATGCTGTCATCTTCACTGAATTTGACTGAATCTTTTGTATGCAGACACCAGCACCGAGTTCTGCTTGATTGCATTCATCTGCTTCACACATCCATATGTATGTGACATGAATCAAAACAATGAATATGTGTCTGGCTTTGTTTGGAAAGACAGAACTTAGAGGTGAAATATGGGATGGTGAAGGAAACAAAAAGATGTGGCTGTTGTCCCTCATCAATCAGGAGAGTTCGGCCTCTCTGATCCTCATGAATTGAGAGGATCTTGGGGGGACTTAGGCAATGATCTCAGATCAGCAGAAACCTGATCCTAAAAACACAAAATCAATTCTAATTTACAGCCTCCCTATACAGGCTTTACTGTGCAAACATGTTTTTCTACTGTATCTTCCATCCTCTCCCACTGATCAGCGTCTTTCCAGCACCGTTAGTCACCTGTAGAGCTTTCATTCTCTACCTGTCAGCGCAGCCTTTCCTGGATGACAGACTGACTGTTGAGTCGTCTGTCGACAGTTATTGGATCTGCTGTGTGATGGGAGGAGGAGGAGGAGGAGGAGGAGGGTGACTGTGTGTTTGCATTCAAAACAGTTGTTAAGGAACAGACACAATGCGTATGGTGGCTGTGTGTTTTTCCATGATGAGGGTGATATTTGATCGATAGAATGACAGCGAGGCAGAGGCAGAGGAAGTGTGGCGGCGGCGAGGAAAAGTCCACATTATAGCGATGCTGTTATCAGGAGGAAATGGAACACGCCCCTCTGCTGCTTCTGCCATTCAAGCTTTTGTCCCGATAGTCTTGTTTTCACTGGCAACAAACTGCGGGAGGGCTACGACACAGGCCGAGGTGTGAGGATGAGGACAAGAGCGCGGGAACAAAAGAAGAGCCAAATGATGATTTCCTGTACAGTAATGATGAAGCTAAAAAGATAACAAATAACAGGGAGAGAGGGGGGGGGGGGGGGAAACGACCGAGTAGTCCTTGATTGAGAAACATGAGAGTAGATGTTGTCCTCTGAAAAATGGACAAACGTGGACGCAGCGGCCGGCTTCCTCCGCTGGCTCAGAGCCAGCGAGGAGACAACAGAGAGAATACGATTAACTCGTATGTCTCTTTATGTGTGTGTGTCTTTACTGAAGTGTTTACATTAGGGAAATGAGCTCTTTGGTTATCACCGGCCTCTTCTTTATAGGTTGAGTGAGCATGAACACACACTCAATAATGTACACACACACACACACACACACACACAGGCATTACTGGCACTCTCTGTTATTGGCAGCGACCACAGCTGCGGCTGATTTTATTGGGACTCTGGGCTTGTTGGTAACAGCCTTGGCATTTGGTCCCGGCTATTTTCTGGATTGTGATTGGATAGCAGGTCAGCAGTTGAGTTTCAGATAAGGATTACTGTATAATTTGGGCATTAGCTTTTTGTAATTTGTACCACTAGAATACCATTATATATTTTACTGGTGTAAACACACACACACACACACACACACACACACACACACACACACACACACACACACACACACACACACACACACACACACACACACACACACACACACACACACACACATACACACATGCAGCCGTTACACATTAGGAGTCCCTGAGCAGTGTGTGCAGTTCCCAAGGAAACTGGGCCCCCTAAAGTGTGCCAGCTGAAGGGAAAAAGAACTGGAAACTAGACTCTCTATTACTGTTTGCATGCATAGTGTGTTAGAGTTTGTCCATAGTGAAAATATTGTGGTACAAATTAAATGGTTCCTTCATACCAGAAAAGGCTTTTTTTTTTAACAGTGTTGCAAGAAATCAGTAATATAACATGTACATTTCTACATATTCATCAAGATAACTTTCCGTTTGAATTATATTATTTCAAATTAATTCAGAATTGAAGCTGTTACACGCAAGGGGGAGTTCATTTTTCTCTTATAATATGTAATATTCTGACTTTCTCCCGAAATATTTATTCATATTATAATAAAAAAAAAATCTCTAATACTTACAACTTGGTTTTAATATATTATGACTTTTCATAAAATTCTGATTTTTTTTTCCTCTTAATATTACGTATTTGTGTTGAAATATTTTTAATTCTTGAAATATTACAGCTTTTTTTCCTCTTAAAGTTACATCTTAATTGTGAAAATATTACAACTGTTTCCCAAAATATTTCAAAATCTCATAAACTCGATTCTCCCCCCTGACAGTCGACCTTATAGTGCGTCATAGAAGATAATCATATTTTTCTACAAGATTTTCAGTTATTAAATGAAACTTCACAATGCATTTGTTTAATATCACCTTAACACAAGCAGACATACAAACACTTCAATAAAGAGAGTCTAAAATTAGGAATGTTTTAATGATTTCCTGAACTAGACTAAACTAGAACCGCGATCGATGCCAACATTCAATACTTGACACACTTTGATACTTGATGCTGCAGACACATTTCAGCTCTACACACAACACAAGCAGCACATTTGGCATCACATTTTTCTGACCTCCCGCTGCTCTTCCATATTTGTTCTCCCATAAGCCACCACTGTGCTTGCAGCACAAAAGCGTCATCTTAAGCCCATCTGCGCCAGTGCCTCATTCTGCTCAATGAGACCAGTCTGGTACCGATTTATCCATCACTGAGGCAGCAGCGTCTCTTTAAGCCTCACAGCATTGTGATGTGAGCTGGATGTGTGAATGATGGAGCCCCACTGGCACTTAATGGCAGTTGTAGGATAATCTGCTAACTGTTTCCACGTGCCTGAGGACAGGACACAGCACTACAGAATTGTTTTCCACAAAAATGAAAAATGTTTCTTAATTAAAGGTACAGTGTGTAGGATTTGGTGACATCTAGTGGTGTGGTTGCAGATTGCAACCAACTGACTACCCCTCCGCTCACTCCTCCCTTTCCAAGACTACGGTAACGTGAGCCGCCGATTGCAAAACCGTGGTAACGCCGTTCGCCTCACTCATAGGCCATCCTTACCATGGTTTTGCAATCTGCGGCTCACGTTACCGCAGTTTCACAAGCGTGTCGGAGAACTACGGTGGAAGGCTCTCTCTAGAGACGGTGTTCTGTCTTATTGAAATCCATTCTTATATCCATTCTTGTTTTATAGTGCTGAAGTCCTGATCTTTGCTGACTGTCGTATTACATGCTGGCCGGTCCAATTTCAGAGGCGCACACTCTTTTTGGTTTATGTGATGCTGCTTTTCCCCCGTCCACCTCATTCTGATGCTAATCTGTCTACTTGCTTGATGAGTTTTGGAAGTAATCTGAAATCTCTAGGGCTGACCCGAATGCTTTGAAGCTTCGACCATTGCCATGGTATTCAACCTTCAAATCAGTATTTGAATGCTTCGGGATTTTTTATTTTTTTATATATATACTGTATATGTATGTAATAATAATGTAGAATTCCCCAAATAGCCCATGAAATAAGGAATAATCCCATAACATTATTCATTATTCATAATCAACATTAATTATTATTAGTTATTCTCAGACGGATATCGCTGTTTGTTGTGTGTAGAGGTGCCTGTGTGTACAGTAATGTGGCAGCGGCGCTGAAACGGGGGAGATGGAGACAGCCTGCTGCGCCGTTCCGCGAAGCTTCGGAGCCCAAAAAATGGTATTCGGGACAGCCCTAGCTAGAAATCTCTTTTACAATTTCAAAGGCAGGATGATGACGAGTGATGATGCTGTAAATGTCAGGAAGGTCTTGAGGACTGTGTTCAGTATTTTGAGAGGTCAGATGCCTCACTCATGTTGCAGATTACTTCACTCTCAAGTCACGCATCAATGACTTTTGCAGCTCTCAGGGTTTGATATGGCAATTAATCTGTGTGTGTGTGTGGGTGTGTGCACGTTTGTTTGTTTGTGTTTGTTTTTTTATGAGTCTGCTCCTAATTAGCACTATTGGGTTTGATAATTATTGTAATAAGTGAATTCCCTCAGAGGTTGTGGATAATGAGTCTCTGACTTTGTGTGAGTGTGTGTGTGTGTGTGTGTGTGTGTCTCTGTGTGTGTGTGTGTGTGTGTCTCTGTGTGTGTGTGTGTGTGTGTGTGTGAGTGAGAAAGAGAGACAGAACTAGGTTTAGGGTCCCTGACAAAAGACTTGGGTAATGAGTGTAGATACCATGTTCGTACCTACACACGTACCTTTACATTCATCTGTATATAACAAACGCTAGTACAAAAGGTGTGTTTTTGTGTGTCTGTGTGTTGCTTCTTTCAGGGACTCTGTTTAGTCTTCAGGCTATTTAAACCATTTTCCTATTAGTGTGCAAAGATGAGAAGAGATAGACGCCTTAATTTGCCGCATCAGGGATCCACAATCTGCTTCTCTTTGTTTCACTCTACGCCTCATACAGGCGTTTAATCGCGGTGTTATGGGCTATTTTTAGCTGCTAAATGTTCTTTAGTGAGTGTGTGGTCTGAGTTTGAATCTGTGTGGTGTGTGTGTGCGCGTGTGATGTTTGCTGCTCCGATCAATGTTATGGATCCCATCTTTTGTTGGCGCAGCTGGCTTAAATGTTCATCCAGCTGAGCCGCGGTGTGATCGTGTGTGTGTGTGTGTGAGAATTGATTATTTATAGCTGTTCCATTTCTTCTCCCTGTGGATCACTGACGGGCTGTCATTGTTGTTTTTTCGGTCTCTTTGTTGTGTGTGTGTGTGTTTGTCTATTCTCGTTTGATGCAGCGCTTGTCGACTTTCCTGAATTCAGCCTGAATACTTGTCTTGGAAAAGTTTTACTCCTCTGTGATAACGGAGAAGACCCTTAGAAGAAGCGTGTAGAACGTTAAACGTAGTAGGGCTGTCTTTGATCAAAAAAATTCGTAGTCGACTAACACGTACGATTTTATTGAATAAGTTTAAATATAGCACATTGGCCAAAAACCTGCTGAAGGCACTGCACACAAAATTACTAATACCAATTCTGAAAATACAGAGAAAGACACCAAATAATCAATGTAGGCCGGAGTTATTTAACAAGACTAAGAGTAGGGATGCCCCGATTGATCGGCTGGCGATCGTTATCGGCCGATGTTCAGTAAAAATATGAGATCGGGAGATCAGCATTATTGCTTTCTAGTCGCCAGAGAAGTTTTCACATCAATATAAAATAGATATTAGAGAGGGAATTATGACCTGTTTAACTTCCTACCACTAGTTCTAAGCAGGTTATAATATATAATTAAGACTGCTAATGCCAAGATTGTTTTTAAGCAAAGCAAATATTTAAATAAAAATACAATAATTTACTTCCTCATCATTTGAATTGTGTGTTTTTATGCAAATAACCATTGTAGATGACAATAACAAAGTAAAAAGACAACGTTTAGAATTTTTGACTGTTTACACTGACGTCGGGACGCTTAAAATGATGGTGGTGGAAAAATAGTATGTCTCTATACCAGCGGCTATAACAAAACAAAAAAACGATTAGTATCTGCCGATATGACTCATTGAGGATCAGCAGTCTTATTGGCGGCAAAAAACGCAAAACGGGCACAGCGGTGCATTGAGCTAAATACACATCAACATGCTAACATGCCCACAGTGACAGTGGTAAAATGTTGATGTTTAGCAGGTATGATGTTTACCATGTTAACCATCTTATTCGCTAATTAGAAATAAACGCAGCTCATTAGTTTTGCGAAGTAAAATTCTGACCTGATGATGGTGCGAGAGGAAAAGTCTGTAGGCTTCATCTTCTGAGGACCACCAGTGTGTCTGTACAAAAATGTAATTGCAATTTCTCCAATAAACTCAAGGCCACAAAAATTGCCTTGTATTTCTCAATCTGAAATGCTTGGAAAACCCCAAACCAAAAATGTAAAACCAAACTGCTGTGTTGGACTATGTAGCAATTATGAATTGGCAAAGTGTCAGAGATTGGACAGCAGAGACCGATCCTGCCGTGGCTGCCCAGTAAGTCAGTCAGTGCGAGACGAGGCGAAGCTGAAACATAAAATGCACTTACTGTCTGTAGGAAACATGCCAAATCCAAATTAATCCAGTAGTAGTATTACTGGGATGTTCTTTTTTACTGTAAGTGATGATGAAAAGTTAATTATCTTAATAGGGGAAGGACTGACGATGCAAAATGTGTCAAAGAGATTCTGAGTAAATAGGATGTGATACTCAATATACCTAAACGTTTATTTTCTCTATTTTAAACAATTACCAACCCATACTGTAGTCCACATCTTTCTTTCTTTCTTTCTTTCTTTCTTTCTTTCTTTCTTTCTTTCTTTCTTTCTTTCTTTCTTTCTTTCTTTTCTTTCTTTTCTTTTCTTTCTTTTCTTTCTTTCTTTTATTTAAATGTCAGCTGTCAAGTGTTACACCTGACACTTCTGACCTATAAATATTGCACACAAAAGACTGACAGAATTGCGTGTAAACAGAGAGAAAAGGAGAGAAGAATGACCTCCAAGCCTTTTACGATACAGCTGCGCCCCCACACATGTACACTGTTCGTCTTATAAGTCCATCGTGCAGACAGGGCCAGTGCGCTCCTCCTCCTCCTGCTGCCGTATCCACTTTATGTTAATAATTGGCTTAAACAGCACTCATGTGGGATCTGCGGTTTTAGATACATTAACCTCCGTGTCAAGGTCACCTCCAGTAATAAAAAGGACTCGTCTGTCTGCAAGCTGCTTTCTATGTCTCGCTGTCTATTATAAGGTGGTCGGGGGTTAGTGTGCTGCTGCTGAATTGCCTTTAATTCCTTCCTGGAAGACCCTCTTCAACGACGCCTCGAGGCCTGAAAGAGGGCCAATAAATGCTGTTGTCAGCTGTGTGTGTGTGTGTGTGTGTGTGTGTGTGTGTGTGTGTGTGTGTGTGTGTGTGTGTGTGTGTGTGTGTGTGTGTGTGTGTGTGTGTGTGTGTGTTTCTGCAGCACCACAACGACGTGTGGTGAAAGGATCATTGTGTGTGGTGGGTGTGGTTCTTAATGCATGCTTGAGAAGAACCATGTGTGAACTGAAGATAGTACAGTAGGTTGTTTCTGAACTGTTTGTTTCTAGAGTTACTGTGTGTGTCTTTGTGATGGGCCCACTATCCCTACAGCAGCTGTATGAGGTTGGGGATTTCTCTTGTTTTTTTATGACTCTATACAGCATGTGTGTGTCTTTTGTTGCAGCATCCCATAGGGAGTCTGTGGTGCGGTCCCAGTGTGTGCGGGGGAGTTGATTTGCATCCCCTGGAGATTGAACTGGGGGGGGTTTTAGCATGTGTAGAGGTGGACCCGGCGCTCCGATACTGCTGGCTCACAGCTTTTTTCCGCAGCTTAAAGTGATTACCTCCCCACCGTGTCCGCATTGTACCTCTGAAAGCCCAAGATTAACAGTGGTGCCATGTGACAGATCTTCTGTTTTATGTTCATTGCGTTTACCCTCAGTTTTCTCTGCAATGTTTCCTCACAATGAACCAGCGCTGCGGCACAAGCAAGTAGAAACTGTCACTTCTTCAACGGCTACATCTCCTCTAATCGGCCGCCTCTTTGCCTGCGAGGCTTTCTGCCGTTCTGCCGGCGAACACGTTCAAAATGATCCTGAATTTAAATAAACGGGCCTCATTCTGTCACAGAGTTCAAAGATGCTCAGGCGCAGTAGCTGCTTTAACTTCAGACTCATCTAATCAGGGATTATTTTACAACTGGGATGTCAGGTGAAAGCAATTAACCGCAGTGAACTACCTGTCAGGATGGAAAAGCCCAGCAGGATTAACGGCTGATGATGAGTTATCAGCTAAAGTTTGTCACATCGTCTTCAGTGGCTTCACTGAGAACGGTCCTTTTTTTATGTCTAATCATTACCGATTTCCTACACGTTCTCTAACTTTCTAAATCAACAGCTCAGACAAAAGCGCTGTTGATTATGTACGAGCTTTGTCCTCAGGGCTGTTCTTCTGCTACAGATTTCTGTTTAGTTCCACTCTATGAAGTTGTCTTGTTTGTCTTTTGTGTATCACACCACACAGTCTGCTCCACTTTGCTCTAAAAGTCATCGACGGTTAATTCTAATGCCCCTGTTGGATAAAGCTGTGTTTGAGGACGGTGTGAATGGGTAAATACACATTATAAGATCGACCGGGCTTTGTGACCTGACCAACGTTAGTTCAACATTAGTTGATACTTGACACTTTTTATAAGGCAACCAGAAAGATAAATCACACATTTATACCACGTTGCCTAAACCGTCAGCTCAAACAGACCACTTTTAAAGGGGTACTCCAACGATTTTACACAGTCCGTTTACAGGTGTTGGGGAGTACTACTAACCTTGCATGGCAGCTGGATTCTCGCAATGTTACGAGATCACGCGAGAATCGCTGGATCAAATGTCGCACGAAAATCCGTCTTGTCAAGCTTCAAGTAATGCGTTTGTGTCCGGCAAGCCAGATCACAGACCAATCAGCGTCCTGTGAGGAGCTACTGGCAGTTAAGGGCGTGGCTTATGCATGTGTGACATGACGACACGGAGAGGTGACTGTTCGTTCTAACCAACAATGGCGGCTCCTGAAGAGGTTAGCGTAGATGCTGCAATAGGATCAGTTATATCAGAACCGGAGAGTATTTCTTCAGTGAAAGAAGAGTAAAGAATGGCACTGAAGGCGATATTATTCACTACATATAACTTTGCAGTTTTGGTGCTTCCGTGTAGTTTGTGTTGGAGTCTGAGTCTGAATAGCGTACCCACACGCGAGCGCGCATGGGACACCGACCCGGTACGATTTATACGTGTAAGAAGTAACAAAAAGTCCCTTTAAGGTCATTATCCAAGAAACAACAGAAAACCGAATGCAAATTAATATGGATTTATTTTATCAGAGCCGTCTTTGATCAGATGTCTACTATAATACAGCGTACGGTGTTTTTAAGGTCATATATCTTAAATAAATTATTATTTTACGTATTATTTGTCTTGGCTTAGATGTGGATGTTTCCCATTTATCCCACTTGAAATGTTTCCACTTGAAGTGACCATGAGGTCAGAGCAGAACGTGTCAGAGCATGTGCATCAGATTGTCATGCTTGGTCTGCACAGTGCATCAGTGACACCCATTTTACATTCTTGATTTATGACGATGTAATCGTTTAATCCATTCACTGACTGTCTCTCTCCTTCTCTTCTCTCCTCTCAGGATTCGTCCTCAGATGGCCAAGGAGAAGATAGAGGGCTGCCACGTGTGCACGCTGGTCACACCTGGAGAGCCACAAGTCCTCCTGGGTAAAGACAAGGCCTTCACCTACGACTTTGTGCTTGACATCGACTCAGAGCAGCAGCAGATCTACCATGCCTGCGTGTACAAGCTCATCGAGGGCTGCTTCGAGGGCTACAACGCCACTGTGTTCGCTTATGGTCAGGTATGACACCAAGGCATCGATTATGATATTAGAGATTTATTATTGATCTTAAACACACAGTCGAGATTCCCAGAGTCTCAATGGGCCTTTAATCCAGATCTATCTTGGAGAAACAACAATAGCCTACTGTATATGTTTTCCTGATTTCTGATCAATTCATCTGTTTTGTATCAAGCTTGGAGCTGCAAAATAAATGTAGCGAATTAAAGGAACAGTGTGTAGGATTTCGGGGTCTCTGTTAGCAGAAATGGAATATAATATTCATAACTATGTTTTCATTAGTGTATAATCACCTGAAACTAAGAATCGTTGTGTTTTTTTGTAAGCTTAGAATGAGCGGTTTATATCTACAAAGGGAGCAGGTCCTCTTCACGGAGTCCGCCAAACTGTGGTAACGTGAGCCGCAGAGTGCAAAACCGTGGTACCGCCAGCCGCCGTCTGACTTCACTTGCTCCTAAAGTAGTGTTATTATGGTAAGGATGACCTCTGAGCGAGGCGAACGGCGTTACCACGGTTTTTCACTCGGCAGCACATGTTACCGCAGTCTTGGAAAGTGAGGACTGAGTGGAAGGGAACTCAGTTGGTTGCAATCTGCAACCACACCACTAGATGTTGCCAAATCCTACACACTGTCCCTTTAAAGTACTTAGTAGTGGGTGAGGACACAGGGTTTATAAGTAATTTATAAAGTCTGTCACAATCATACCATATACTAATGTTTCCAACTCTAATATTGTATAAAATACTGTGTTGTTATATTTACTGTTTTATTGTGAACTTTTATTCTGAAATACCTCTGTAGGGGGTTCAACAATCCTTTAGAGGCCGGCCATTTATGTGTCTAGTCCTTAATGGAAAACTGATAATGACATGGCCATTTCGCTGTGTATTTATATGCTCTGGTATCCAAAAAAATAACCTGACAAATGTCCTGGGCAGAAATGGGTTGATTGAATAAAAACACACATACCTCAACACACAGTTAATTAAAGTTTAATTAACCAATATACACATGTAAAAACAGGTTACTGTACATAGATGCATGATGTTTGGAGTACTCAGTAAATGGAATCTCATCGTGGTCGATGAAATGTGTTTCAGACGGGTTCGGGGAAGACCTACACCATGGGGACGGGCTTCGACATGAGCCTGGGCCAGGAGGAGCAGGGCATCATCCCGCGGGCTGTTCACCAGCTGTTTGAGGGAATCCAGAACAGTAGGGCGCGCGCCCAGGAGGCCGGCAGCCAGCCGCCCGAGTTTAAAGTCAGCGCCCAGTTCCTAGAGGTAGGCGACACACACACGTGTACTGTAGATGTGGATGGATGTACAATAACACGTAATCTCACATTTTAACCGTGCAGTATTGATGTTCTTGCTTGCAAATGTGCGCGTGTGTGAGCGCTGGGACGGATATCGGTCCATATTAACTCTAACCAGATGGGACAAAACAGGGAGACGAGAGGATCAGCCCCCTCTTCCACAAACAGGAAGTGACAACCCAATGACAGATGGGCAGGAATGCCTGCCTGTGCTTTGTTGGTCCTGATTAATGTTGGCCATTACCTCTGACATTATTCCTCATCACTGTGGGGTAGAGGATGGATAAGAGCGAGGGATAAGCGGGAGGGAGGGATGCTTGTCTAGGAGCAATGAGATAATTTGACAAGTAATCATTTTCTCCAGAGGTTTCTGGCAGGCAAATGTTTGGGTTGTCTCTGGGGGCCGACGATTGTGTGTATGTGTGTGAACTGATTACTATAATAAGGTTCCTGTAATAACAATTTAAATGAAAAAACAAGTTTTTCTTTCTTGCTTTCTAATATTCCTTTCTTTTTTTCCTGCCTGTCCTGGTCTTTGTTGTTAGTGTGTTTTTTGTACGTTCTCAGGTCACAAGGTTATCTCTGTTGATGGTAAACAGATGTGTGTGTGTGTGTGTGTGTGTGTGTGTGTGTGTGTGTGTTTGGCAGTAGGTGGGAACAGCTGAGCTTTCAGCTGACCTCTGTGGCCCTCCTGCCCTCTTTGGTTTCTGAAAGGTCATTCTTTTGACCTGTGTGTCAATAAAAAAACACAGCTGTGATGAAAGGGGAGACCACGATGGGCACGTGTTTGATATGTTATGATAAAACAGAGTATTTGCTGTAGTATTGGGTATGTACAGTATGAATTGCATAATGATGCATGTTGTGTTTGTGGCTTCTGTTTATTGCAGTTGTACAATGAAGAGGTCCTGGACTTGTTCGACGGAACCAGAGATCCAGAGAGTCGGAGCAGGAAGTCCAACATTAAGATCCATGAAGACGCCAGTGGCAGCATCTACACCACCGGAGTCACCTCCAGACTGGTGAACTCAGAGGAGGAGGTGGGTGCATGTTGGTGTGCGTTGGTGTTTGTGTTGGATGTGTGTCATCTGCAGTCATCATCCTTAACCTTTTCTCAGTCTTTTTCCATATGTAGCATTTTTGTACACTGTATATTCTAACGCAGTTACTCTTCTTCTACTCTTCAGCACCTTTAACCTGTTTGCATGCTTTATAAATAAAACTTCCTTGCCTAATGTTTCTTGGTCTAAGGGTCATAAAAGTGTATAAAACTATAAAAAAGGAATTAAATGGTTTTCATTCAATTTAAACTCCTGCACTGTTATGGCTCGGTCTGTAATCATATTTGATACTTATCCTAACACAGTACTTTTTCCAGAGCTTACTTTTGCTTTGATTGTTTACACAGGCACATTTAATAATGCACTCAGTCTAGCAATGTTAAATACCTTCAGATTTTCTTAATAAAAGCAGATCACTTGTCTTAAATTCCACAAAGAAGCTCAAACGAAATAAGAACACTGGAGCTTCTGTTTTAGCTTAAATTTAGGGCTGTTATGGTGAAGGAATTTCCCCTGCAGTGATAATGATGATCAACAGCACGATGTACGGTGTTATGCCGTTTTTTTCAGCTGAGACGCTTTGGTTGCTATGATACGGAATATATGCAGAAGTAAAAATGGCGGCACAAGGTAGAGTACTTGCTCTGAATGAAGGGAAGGCTGAAGCACGTTCGGGAGAGAGGATGGACCTGCCGGTCTGTGTGTATTAATTTCTCCTTCATTGTTTTTGTTCTTCAGCACTTGTAGCTACATGTAGGATGTGATGGTTGGTCTTTGTGGTATTTGTCCCGCCCCTCCTCCATTGTGATTGGATAGCTGGGTTAAAGTGACAATGACGAGCTCAGCGTTTTACCCAGAGTTGGGTAAAAAACATCAAACGTGCAGCACTCAGCGCAGAATAGATGTCCAGCGCCTCGTCACCCTGCTGGCGTTTGTAGCATAGTGTAAATACGCGGCACACTCCCAATGCAAAGAATTCAAAAAGGAAAAAACATGAACATAGGAGTTGTGGCGGTTGTTTGCCATCCTCTGTGGTTGGCTTGTCAATAGCACAGTATTGCAATATTACAGTTATTGCGACAGCAATACAGCAATTTATGAAGTGTTTGGCATCAACAGTCTCAAGGAAAGAGTGTTAAGTCAGTATTCTGCTACTACAGAGTGGTGTTGCATCGCAAAGGGTTAACTGTGAAGACGTGAATGAATGCTGACTGGTTGAGGCAGAGCACGGGAGCTGTCGGGGATCCACAGCACCCCGAAAAGTCTGACATGAACCATCTGGTGGTCAGTCGTCAAAAACAAGAAATGGGTCGAGGATAATAAGGGAGACCTGGCGCTAACATGCTGCCTTTAAAAGCCAGACTGGTTAAACCCACGAGGCTATTTTGTGTGAGCGATACCACACTGTCTTGAGAAGTTGCCAGATATAAGGAGGAGTGAGTGATCGTTGCCAAGAGGGGGAACAGATCAGTAGTGACAGTGTGGAAGGAGGAGGGCATGATGGGGTCAAGAGGGCAGGAGGAATGTCTGTTAGTGGAGATGTGACGGGTTAACAGAGATGGCAGGTGGTGATTTAGAGGAAAGGGCTACAGTAAATGCTGACAGGGACAAGACACTTAAGATTTCTTCTCAAATAGGTGACAGAGTAGAAAGAAAGATGGGAGCGGATTGTTAAATGGAAGCAGAAAGAGAGGGAGAAGGGAGGCTAAATTTGGGACCCGTGCATTCAATTTCCCAAAAAATTCAGACAGCTGAGAGACAAGTAGAGACAGATGGGTACTCCTCTGGATGGGAAGAGAAGTTCAAAGCAGGAGGAGGGAGGGGATAATAGTGTGGAAAGAGACGAGGAGTCAGGTTGAGGGTAAAAAGGAGGAGAGGACTAAAATAAGAGAAAACTTTTGCATTTGGCAGCTTTTTGAGTGTGTAGAAAGAAAAGAAAGTAGAAAGTTTTAATGAGAAATGAGTGGTTTCCCACCTCCATTAAATACACTGACGTGTTGAGTTCTTCTCAGAAATCAGCAAGTGATCATGCGAAGTGATCCAACAAAACAGCATCAACAGTTATTTGTTTTTGCTGACTGAAATCTTTTTTGATCATAGTTCTTCAGTTTGAACTTAACAGTCATAATCAAACGTCCTCTGTATTGTGTGTGTGCTGCAGCTGCTGCAGTGCCTGAAGCTTGGCGCTCTGTCCCGCACCACCGCCAGCACCCAGATGAACGCCACAAGCTCCCGCTCGCACGCCATCTTCACCATCCACCTCTGTCAGATGAGAGTGTGCCAGCAGGCTCAAATGGTGAGATTTGATGTTGGGAGTGGAAAAACAAAATAAAGACAATAATTTTAGTATTACAGTCATGGTAGCATTAAAGGTGATGAAATAATTGCTATTTTCAAATAAGATGCTCCAACTCGTGAACTCATTTTCAATTGTTTTTTGTCCACCCTCGCCAGCAGAACGGAGGAGGAGGCGGAGGAGGCGGAGGAGGAGAGAACGGGGAGTTGAACGGGGAGTTGAACGGGGAGTCGAACGGGGTGGACTCCAGCCCCATCGCCAAGCCGGAGTTCGAGACGCTGATGGCCAAGTTCCACTTTGTGGACCTGGCCGGCTCCGAGAGGCTGAAACGCACAGGAGCTACAGGAGAAAGGGCCCGCGAGGGAATCTCTATTAACTGTGGACTGGTGAGACAGACAGACTTATAAAATGTATGTGTGTGTGTGTGTGTGGTTTCATATGTGGGTGGTATGTTAGAAAACATGTAAAAAAAGAAAATGACAAAGCATACTCAGCTCTTCTATTGTCTGTCTGTATTCGGATGTGTTTAAATTAGGGCTGTCAATCGATCAAAATATTTAATATAATCGATTAACCGTATGATTGTCCATATTTAATCGTGATTAATCGCAAATTAATCGCACATTTATATCTGAAAATATACCTTAAATGGAGATTTGTCAAGTATTTTATACTCTTATCAACATGGGAGTGGACAAATATGCTTGCTTTATGCAAATGTATGTATATATTTATTATTGGAAATCAATTAACAACACAAAACAATGACATATTGTCCAGAATCCCTCACAGGTACTGCATTTAGCATAGATAATATGCTCAAATCATAACATGGCAAACTCAAGCCCAACAGGCAACAACAGCTGTCAGTGTGTCAGTGTGCTGACTTGACTATGACTTGCCCCAAACTGCATGTGATTATCATAAAGTGGGCATGTCTGTAAAGGGGAGACTCGTGAGTACCCATAGAACCCATTTTCATTCACATATCTTGAGGTCAGAGGTCAAGGGACCCCTTTAAAAATGGCCATGCCAGTTAGTAAATTTGGAGCGTTATTCAGCCTCCTTCAGGACAAGCTAGTTTGACATGGTTGGTACCAATGGATTCATTAGGTTTCATAAGATGCCAGTATCTTCACTCTAGCTTTAAAACTGAGCCCGCTACAACCTCCGAAATATCGAATAGCGGCCGGTTCCAACGGCGGCCCGTTGGATTTTTAAGAGGTTAATTAAAAATTAAATTGCGTTAAAGAAATTAGTGGCGTTAAAACAAATTTGACATCCCTAACTTAAATACGAAGTTTGCATATCTCTCTTCTGCTTTCTTAAATGTCAGCATGTTAATAATCCCAGAAAACTAGTTTGTGATCAATTTCTGAATGTGTGTTTGTGTTGTAGCTGGCGCTGGGAAATGTGATCAGTGCTTTAGGAGACCAGGCTAAGAAGGGAGGACACGTCCCGTACCGAGACTCCAAACTCACTCGTCTGCTACAGGACTCACTGGGAGGCAACAGGTACACATACACTTACACATACTGTACATACATACTTGATGCTTTTCTCTGCCATATGTGATAGAAAACTGAATATCCCTTCACTATTTTGTGTGAATAATCAGCAGATTAATCGATAAGGAATATAATCGTTAGTTGCAGCCCTGGTGCTCTGGTTTAGTTACTGACAGAAGTTACAGAGTTTTTCTTTTAGAAGACACGCTGCTGAGTTGTTAATGTTGTGACTGATTATCCAAAGGGCCTCTGTTATGTTCAGGCTACAAGACATCCTCAATATTGTTATACCAAACGCGCAGTCGTCTAAACCCTTTTGCATTTCCTTCCACTCCAGTCGCACGGTGATGATCGCCTGCATCAGTCCGTCAGACCGGGACTTCATGGAGACGCTGAACACGCTGAAGTACGCCAACCGAGCCCGAAACATCAAGAACAAGGTGGTGGTGAACCAGGACAAGACCAGCCAGCAGATCAGCGCCCTGCGCGCCGAGATAGCTCGGCTTCAGATGGAGCTGATGGAGTACAAGGCGGTGAGTGAGGGGGGGGAGACAAGGAAACATCGTGGGGGAGAGAAATGAAAAAATGGTTTGAAAATATGAAGACGAGGAGGTGCTCAGAGAAAAAAGATAAAAGGGGTGAATGACAGGAGGGGAGATGGGGAATGAAAAGTGGCAGAGAGAGACAACACATGGCTGTCAGTGTAACTGATGCAATGAGGCGGTAAGAGAGGGCTGACATGATGGATGAAACTGAGAATAGTAACTGAGCAGAAGAAGAAAAAAGACAACACTAATGGGAGTAAGTGCAGATGGTATTAGAGAAAGAGAAACAGAGAGCATGTCTGCTGCAGCAGCAGCAGCTGATCACTATATCACATTAAAGATTTTTACTGGTACACGCACATCCATTTATACCTTTACTATAGTGCACGCGGGGTATGGAGAAGATTAATCAGTGCAACATCAGCGTTTTCCAAAGTAATGCTGCAGAGATAAATTGATTCTACTTGTGCTTAGAACCTAATATGAAGTTGGGTCGTGGGTCGGTCACCAATCGGAAGGTCGGCGGCTCGATCCCTGGCTCCTCCAGTCCGCATGTCGAAGTGTCCTTGGGCAAGGTACTGAGCCCCAAATTGCTCATGAAGGCTGCGCATCGGTGTGTGAATGATAATTTAGTAGGGCTGTCAAAGCTAACGCGCAAATTAGTTTTAACGCCACTAATTTCTTTAACGCATTGACGCAATCTATCTTTTGGCGGTTGCAGCAAGCTCAGTGTTAAAGCTAGAGTGACCTAAGGAATCCATTGGTACCAACCATGTCATACTAGTTTGTTGAGAAGGAGGTTAAATAACGCTCCAAACTTGCATTAGATTTCGGTGAAGAAAAACTGGCATGGTCATTTTCAAAGAGGTCGCTTGACCTCTGACCTCAAGATATGTGAATGAAAACGGGTTCTATGGGTACCCACGAGTCTCCCCTTTAAAGACATGCCTACTTTATGAAACATGCAGTTTGGGGCAAGTCATAGTCAAGTCAGCACAATGACACACTGACAGCTGTTGTTTCCATTAATAAATATATACATACATTTGCATAAAGCAAGCATATTTGTCTACTCCCATGTTGATAAGAGTATTAAATACTTGACAAATCTCCCTTTAAGGTACATTTTGAACAGATAAAAAATGTGCGATTAATTTACGATTAACTATGGACATTCATGCGATTTTAGTCGGGATTAAATATTTTAATCGATTGACAGCCCTAATATTTAGATTAAATCCTGAGCCTTGCATGGCAGCCTCTGCCATCAGTGTTGAATGTGTGTGTGGATGGTTGAATGCTGACGTGTAGTTTAAAGCACTTTGAGTGGTCAGAGGACTAGAAAAGCGCTACATAAATGAGAGTCCATTTACATTATTCAGTACGAAGAGTGGAGAATGAGCCAAGATAATGTGACAAAAAATAGGCAGAAAATTCAAAGAAAGTCTGCAAGGAGTCTCCACTTTTTCATCAGCCTTGACCTCCGGGGCTACAAGAAACGAGCAATCATTTAGCGGGGTTGTCAGTATGTTACGCGATTTAGGGGGTTACCACGGTTACTAGAAGGAGGTGAATGCGTGACTGTGGCGAGGGCCTGCGAGCTGACCTCGATGTGGTTATAAGGGATGCGATGTGACTGGAGTCTGGAAGTAATGGAGTGTTGGATTGGTGGAGATAATGATGTCTGCGAGCTGTGACTGGATTAGATAGAGACTCTCTGTTCGAAGCTTAAACAACAGCATCTTTTCAGCCTTAATCATTCAGAATACGACAATAGCTGCTTGAAGAGCCACAGACAGGCCAACTCATGTTAAACAATAGCATTGTGTGTGGTTGGACTGCAACGTCATGTGTATGTAAGAGTGTGGATTTAGAATCTGTTTTGTTTTGTCTTTTTCCCTGAAATGCTTGTGGAGTTCAGGGTTGTTGATATTCATGCTGACTGTGTGATTCTCGTTGCAGGGGAAGCGTGTGGCAGGTGAGGACGGTTCAGAGGGCTACAGCGACCTGTTTCAGGAGAACGCAATGTTGCAGAGAGAAAGCGACACGATGCGCCACAGGGTGAAGGCCATGCAGGAGACCATTGACCACCTCAACACCCGTGTAACACATCTGCTGGCCAACGAGGTCAGCGCTCTGCTGACCAAGTCAAGTACGTGAGAGAGATATTATGTAACTCCTTTGAATGTTTAAAACACCACATGAACTCTGTTTCTCTTAAGATTAACATCTTAAATCCTACTTTAATGCATCCTTGTTGCGTTGAGTGATTTCTGTGACCTGAGCCTCCTTCCGCTTTTGACTTTTAGGTGAGGGCACCGAGGAGATCGGGGCTTTAATCCAGAACTACATCCGAGAGGTTGAAGAACTTCGGTAAGAGCTCCAAACCTTCTAGGATGCCTTTATTTACTGCCATCACTTGTAGCGTCTTTACACTCACTGAAATCATCAAACCTGAAACTGGGACAGCACTTACTTTACAGACTTTTTGGACCTGACTTACAGTAGGTCATTCCTTGTTTTTTAAAGGAGTAATAGGTATCAATTGTCTCATCTAACTCGCCTCAAGAAAGCAAGAAAGCCTATTTCCCAAAATGGAAGCGGTTCATGTTCAGTTGCATTTTCTGTACTTTGAGTGTAACATCATCATTTCTCACCATCAAATCAGCAAATCATACATTTAAAGCAAGATCATGTAACTTTTGCTGAAAATGTGACCACAAGTGACAAGTTATGGTATAATGGAGAGTAGAGGTATAAGGTTCATGAACCGACTCAGTAATGTCAGTTACAAAGCAATATTTTTCGGAAGTTTGCTAACGTTAGCTAAAATAAGCTACCATATGCTACTGGTCAGACCAGACCAAGCAAGACTGTAGAGGTCAAACCCCTGAGTGTATTGTATTGAACAAGGTTTTTTTTTTATTGCTTATAAATAGAACTTCTCATTTGTAAGAGGAAGATTGTTTCATAGTGACTGAAAAAAATCTGAATCAGCAGCTTTATTTAGCTTGTGATAATTCAGTTTGAATGTTGTTTCTAATTTCAGAGTGTTTTTTTCTTCTCCTTCTCAGAACCAAGCAGAAAGAAATTATGGATGAATGAGTTGTCTTTTTCTCCCCCTCTCTTCCTCCTCCGTCAGATCCAAGCTTCTCGAGAGTGAGGCCATGAACGAGTCGTTGCGACGGCAGGCGGTCCGACTTTCATCGCGTTCCCAGCTCCCTTCCTCCACTCTCAGCCCCGTCCCCGGCCACCCCCTCGGCTCCTCCCCTTCTCCTTTGTCTATGGAGGCCGAGATGACGGACGTGTTGCGCCGGGCCAAGAAGGACATCGAGAGGCTGAAGAAGAAGGAGAGGAGGCAGAGGAGAATGAGGTGAGGAGCGTATTTGAGATGTTACCACATATCCACATGCTAATTCCAAAAAAACATTATACAATATAAAACAAGTCAGGGCACAAGTCACCGGAAGAGTCAGAGCTCCAGGAAGCGTTTCTGTCCTGATATATTCAAACATCTCAGCATGATTCAAATTTAATTTCCCAATTTTCCCCTCTAAGCGCTTGTCAATGAACCTTTGCATGTTTTAAAAGCCGAGAACACGATGAGTACATCACTGTTCACGCCCATATGCTCTCCCCTCCTCATTGCTCCTCTAGCTTAAGAGCCACATCACAAGTCGATTAGTGCTTTGGGACGGCCTGCTTCTGAATAGAATTGGGATGCAGCCAGTGCTGAGTAGTAATGCTGGCTTGGACACAAAAAGGTCTAATTCAGTCGGCCAGTGGGTCATGAGAGCGGAGAGTACGCAGCCTAACGGGCTAATTGAGGGTTTAATGGGATAGAGATGGAGGTGGACGGGAATTTAGAGATGGGACGGGATGGTTGTAAAAGAGAGCACAAAGGGGAGAATAGAATTGGCAATAAAACGTGAAGAGCTAAAAGGGCAAGACGAGGGGTAGCTGAGCTGAAGAAGACTTTGCTAATGACTTCAGATGTCTGATTTTGCAGTGAGCACATCATTTGGCAACACTCCCAAAGCCTTAATGGTGGTTCTCACTTACATGAGAGAGAGTGTTTGTAATACATGGTAATGGACAAAAAAACACTCATGCTACTGTAGTTAAATTGGATAGACTATCAACCACATGTGGAAATAATAAAGGGAAATAATTTGATCACACAAAACGTATTGAGAAGTGACGTTATTTGTGTGTTTTCTCAATGCCAACTGTCGCGTGGCTTTTCTCCTCCTGCAGTCCCGAGTTGGAGAAAGGTCTGAAGAAACGAGTGAAACTGCACACTCACGAGAACGGAGAGAATGGGCAGAGCGGTCAAAACGGACAGAACGGAGAGATCGATTCAGACGACAATTACACCGAGGTACTGTGAGGTACACGTGTTGGCATTCGTACAAATTTAAAACGAAAACAGACCAAAGTCTGATGTATCTGTGTGTTTGTGTGTGTGTGTGTAGGATGTCATGTCTCCACTGCAGGAGGAGAGCGGTTGTGATGAAGACGAGGGGGAGGATGAAGAGGAGGGCAGGGAGGAGGAGGACGGGTTTGACAGTGACGAGAGCCTGGTGGATTCAGACTCTGACTCTGAGGAGAAAGGTGTGTTTCTGGCAGCAGCTGCTACAAAATGATCAGACTTCTTCCCCCCTTTTTGTGTCCTGTTTTTAGCCATGGTAGCGGCATGTCTGTCTGTCGGTCTGTTTGTCTGTTCGATAGTTGGTAAGTATCTCAAAAACTATTGAATGGTTTGCCATGACATTTTGTATAAACATTCATGATGCCCAGAGGATGAATCCCAGTGACTTTGGTGATCCCCTGACTTTTCCTCTAGCGCCTCCTGTTGGTCAAAGTGAGACTGGACTTATCCAGTGAAATATCTCAACATCTATCGGACGAACCGGCACAAAATCTTGCACATATATTCATGATTTTTTAGATGACTTTTGAGATCCCCTGCCTTTTCCTCTAGCGCCATCATCTGGTCTAAGTTTCAATTTATTTTTACGACCAAATCTTTGCAAAACTAATCACATTCCCATCATCAGCCTCAGCTGTATTTTGTGTTTATTGCTAAGTAGCAAATGTTAGTATGCTAACACGCTAAACTAAGATGGTGAAAATGACAAACATTTAGCATTGTCAGTATGAAGCATGGAGGGTGAAAAGAGGAAATATCACGCGTCATAATTGCGTCATATCATTGGTGTACAACACATGCGCAGTAAAATCTGGTCTGCACTCGCCGAAATCGAGCTAATAACAACGCATGGCTGCAGCTCCAGTTACACTGCGCATGTGTCATACCCCAAAGCTCAAGACCGTGTCCAAGCCTATGTTAGCACGCTGATGTTAGCATTTAACTCAAAGCACTGCCGTGCATTAATACAGCCTCACAGAGCTGCTAGTATGGCTGTATACTTTGTCCTATTCAACGTTGCCTACATCTCCTTTTTCTTTAAGGACATTATGCGGTTTGACAGTGAAGACAGAAGAAGACATTTTATATTGTAGAGCTGAATTTGTATGTGCAGTCATATGGATGGTTTCTAAAAGAAGCACAAAGAAGCAACACATGCATCAAGTAATGCCTAAGGTTTAGACCCGGGCAAATTTGGCCCGCTATACTGTTGAAGATTGTAAAAAATTATAATATAAATCGCTGTTCAGGTGGTTTTATTTTTTGTAAGGTAAAATGCTCTTTAAATATGTAGGTCCTAGTACTATTTTGCATCTTAACAATACAATACAATACAATAGGTGTTTGCTTTTGGCCTGTGGCCCACCATTATGTTTCAGTTTTGGCCCTCCAAGGGAAAAAGTTTGGGCACCCCTGCTTTAGACAATAAATTAAGACTTAAATTTGAGGTGTTTTTGACATTTCCTGCTATTTATTTCATTATCCTAATCTTTAAGCTCTTCTTTGCACTCTGTCTGGCCTTTCCCGTCCAACCTGCAGCCAACTTCCAGGCGGACCTGGCCGATCTGACCTGCGAGATCGAGATCAAACAGAAGCTGATAGACGAGCTGGAGAACAGCCAGCGGCGGCTGCTGATGCTGAAGCTGCAGTACGAGGAGAAGCTCATTCTGCTGCAGAACAAGATCCGAGACACTCAGCTGGAGAGAGACCGCGTGCTGCAGAATCTCAGTGAGTTCATGCATCATGGGATTTGTAGTTTACACCCACATGGTTGGGGAGTTGTTGGTTGGTCATTAACATTATTACATGGCTACACAGTGTCAATGGAGAACTACACGGAGGAGAAGGCCAACCGGGTCAAGCAGGACTATGAGAAACGTCTTAAGGAGATGAACCGAGACCTGCTGAAGCTACAGGTGGCGCAGAAAGAGCACGCGCGTCTCCTCAAAAACCAGAGCAGGTACGAACGGGAGCTGAAGAAACTCCAGACTGAGGTCAACGATATGAAGAAAGCCAAGGTAAGATGAGGAAGAGTGAGCGGGAGCATGGGTCGATGAGACTGTTTGAGCAGGAATACTAGTGCAGTTTAGGGTGCCTGACCTCTCTGCTATTTCCAGGTGATACTGATGAAGCAGATGAAGGAGGAGCAGCAGAGGAGGAGGATGGTGGAGGCAAAGAGGACCCGTGAGATCGCCCAACTCAAGAAGGAGCAGCGCCGACAAGAGGTCAGTCTGTTTGTATGTATTTAGGAGAGATATTCGGCACTGTAAACTACAGTAGATACCGTCTAGATACAGTCTACAGAAACACATATTAACATATTTTCTGTGGTGCTACAGCTCCCTCTAATGTCTCATGCAGAAATAGAATTATTGGGAAATTGTGAGCTACATGTAGGTGAGACAGTATGAGCACTGTTGTATATGAGCCTGTTTAATCTATGTTTCTGCTGTTGTCAACATGGTCCAAATTCTAATTTCACTACTGTATATAAAGAGTGATTCATGCTGATGAATTGGTGTGTATGTCTCGCATTGAGGCTCTCCTTCTGTTTGTCAGCCTGGCACTTTAAAACCCTGATTTATGGATCATGTACATATTGCACACAGATTGTTGGTATCGTTTTTATGTTTTGAAGATTAGTACATAACCTAAATGTGTTAATTTCCATCTTTATTTGTTTTCCCTTGAGGAGAGGGCTTATTAATGAGCATTGAAACATTTACACTAACATACCGTGGGCCTCGTTCGTAATCCTTTTATTAAGGGTTTCATTTTAAATCTTAAAATCCTCTCATGATCAACACTTTTGTAAGCCTGGTGTGCAAAACAGCTCAGGAATCTAATTAAGGTTTGTTGAAGACTGAATAACTAACATATTAAAGGACTGTTTCTCTCCGTCCATCAGTACCAGATTCGAGCGCTGGAGTCTCAGAAGCGGCAGCAGGAGCAGGTGCTGCGCAGGAAGACCCAGGAGGTGACCGCCCTGCGGCGCCTGGCCAAGCCAATGTCGGACCGCGTGGGCGGGCGCGTGGCCCGCTGGAACCAGACTCCCCCAGTTACGGACTCTGGAGCCGAGTTATCGGCCAGCACCACGGCGAGCAGCTCTGAACCGGAGACTGGGAGGACTGTGAGCGGGCTGGTGAGACAGTGGAACAACAAGAACAATGTGTTTGGATATCTGGCAGAGAGTGAAGGGAGCATGGATGGAACCAGGGTCATTGGGTAAGATGTAGTTAAATTACCTCTTCTTTGCATGTGTTAACACTGTCTTCGTAATTGATATTTTTATACATTTTCTAAATGTGGAAGGGGGTGATAAACCTACAGAGAATTATCACCCGAATCTAGAGCTCCTGTCAGTTTTACAGCGAGTTTTAGCTCATTGTTAAGCTGTTCTGCCACAACTTTACGGTTTTGGTTCACTCTCACTGCTCTCATAGCATGGTTTTCATCGCAAAAGCTCTAAAAACCCACTGTACACTACCTGCTCAGCACCAAACAGCAGACAGGCACAGTTAGCGACTAGCCGGTGAACATAGTGAAGCATTTAGCAGCTTTTGTTCAGCAAGATAATCTCCACAAATGAACACCACTTTTATGATTTTTGAAGTGTGAATGCAATTTCCACAAGTAAAAAGCTAACGTTAGGCTATAAACGAACTGCACCTCGGTCGCATGAGCGCGAGTATACACAACGAGGCTGTAAAGGCGGCCGAGCTGGCGTGATGACATTTAATAGTCTCATTTAACCACTTATTACCAACCGCCTCTTTTAAGACACGTAAAAGCTTCAGAATTCACGAATGGGGTATTTGTTGATGCATTTAATGTCGTAGAACAAAACATTAAAATTTCTTCAGCTAGTGTTAAACACAGACCTTATTTCAGGCATCTAACTAAAAACCCATTGACTTCCAGACGAGAGAACCAGAAGTGCTAAAATACTAACTAATTTCCGTGTTTTAGGACTCATTCCTGTATCACTCTATTTCCATCAGGTGGACACAAACATGACTCCAAATTAATGATGATGTTGTTCTGTAAATGCTGGATGTGTAAATGAGAAACTGTTGCCAAAACGTTCACCATATCAACTGTAAAGGTGATGATACGTCAGTGTTGCGTTCACAACTTATTTCCTCCAAATGGCCAAAAAAAAAATCTGTTATTGCAGGTTTAATTTAGGTTCTTAATATGGTGAAGTTGAATGTGTCACTGTGTGTATAGTACAAGGGGGTTTCAATGGAGGTGATTGTTGGGTTCTTCCTTGTCATTTATCTCTTTATACTTTCTCCTCTCCTCTCCTCTCCTCTCCTCTCCTCTCCTCTCCTCTCCCTCTCCCTCTCCCTCTCCCTCTCCCTCTCCCTCTCCCTCTCCCTCTCCATCTCCCTCTCCCTCTCCCTCTCCCTCTCCCTCTCCTCTCT
This sequence comes from Sebastolobus alascanus, assembly GCA_916701645.2. Lineage (NCBI taxonomy): Eukaryota > Metazoa > Chordata > Actinopteri > Perciformes > Sebastidae > Sebastolobus > Sebastolobus alascanus. The sequence continues at coordinate 1,357,444 of CAKAOJ020000048.1, read as the reverse complement.
TCTCCCTCTCCCTCTCCCTCTCCTCTCCTCTCCAGCGGTAGGAAGAAGTTGCAGCGTAAGCCAGCAAGCCAAGGCGGTGTCGGAGCAGCGGGCAGAGCCAGCAGCTTCTCCAAGTCCGCCCGTCAGAAGTGGCAAACACTCGAGCGTCGCATCATGGACATTGTCATGCAGAGGATGACAATCTCTAACGTGGAAGCTGACATGGACCGCCTTATCAAGGTAGGAACGGCCTTCACATTTTTACTCTAGATTAAGGTGGATAATAGTGCTGTGTGAGGCATCGTTGTTACTGGGATTACACTTGGTTTGGTGGCTATAGAGTAAAATGTCATGCACTGGGCTGTGCTGTTAAATTGGGACATTGACCTGTATCACTTGAGAGGACGTGATACAATTTGCCAGAACCAATATACACCGAGACGTGTGCAGCAGTATTAGTAGTGATTAAAATCAAACATAAGGAATAAAACTTACACATGTTCATAGTAGTGGCAGCAGCAGAGCTAGTTTCAGACGTTACATTTTTGTGACTTTTTTGACTCACTTCATCTCAGTAGTTGACACCTGAAACCAAAGTGGGTGTGGCTCTTCCTTCCTCTCTTCTTGTAGAAAGAGACTGTTAAAATCATGCAGTACAATTAGATGAGGATACTATTAATCTGTAAGATGTTAGAGCATATATCAAAATGTATTTGTTCAGTCGGGATTGCACATACAGTAGATAGTAAATACAGTTTCCAAAGGTGGAAGTAACTCTCCCTATTTTGTGTCCTTGTCCTTGACATTTGCAGATGTTTTTATAAGTATATTTCTGACTTTTTTGTTTCTTGCTCTGTGTGCATTTGTGCTTCTGATGAGTCAGAAGCGAGAGGAGCTGACGGTCCAGCAGGAGTCGCTCTCGCACAAGAGGGAGGTACTGATGGCGGACGGGGAGGGACCAGAAGCAGAGGACCGCCTCCTTCTGGAAATTAACGAGGACATTGAGGTGCTGAACGCCAACATAGACTACATCAATGACAGCCTGTCTGACTGCCAGGCCACCATTGTACAGATAGAGGAGACCAAGGTATGAACACACACACACACACACGCACACGCACACGCACACACACACACACACACGGTAATGTTTGCTGTCCAGCTGTGACGTGTAGTAATGCCCAAGACTGTGTTTTCCTGCAGGATGAGCTGGACTCGGTGGACACCTCAGTGGTGATCAGCTCCTGCTCTCTGGCTGAAGCACGCAACCTGCTTGACCACTTCCTGAAGGCTTCCATAGAAAAAGTGAGTTATTGTACAGAGCCCATATGGAAACTTTAAAGTCCATAAGTGGATTTGCAGGCTTAGAAACATGTGCAAAATCAATAGTGTTGAAACTATAAAATCTGCACTTTTGGAGGTGTGAAATAAAATATGTAGCTTTAACAACAAAACAAAGATCAAAGCATATACGTACCTATTATTATAAGTGTTTAAATACAGTAAACTAAAATAGTTTTTGACTATTATCATATCATGCCACTGGCAAAAATGTCATCATGTATTGATGTTGCAAGTGAGAAAAGTGCAGGTTCATTGAATGATGGATTGTAGTGCCATCTAGTTGTGTCTCTTTGTACTGCAAGATGTTGTCAGGGGTGTATTTGTTGGTACAAAAAAATCAATAATCACACTTCAGAAAGTTAAAACACTATATTTACTAGGTATTCTCATTTCCGGTTGTATGATTAATAGATAGACTAAACCAGTGGTTCCCAACTATTTCTCCTTAGGGGACCCCTTTTCTATCATTTAGTAAACTGATGACCCCTGTCTATGTGACATATTTTATAGATATTTCATATTATATTTAATGCATAACAATAGCTACAGCTCAACTGATAGGCTTTACAATTAACCCAAATAGTGAACGCAATAACTGTAGGATGTTTGTGTAAAATGAGCGATTAATGAATTTTGAGCAGATTATTTCCTGTGAATATTGCAACAGAGATGAGTTTTCCTGTTATTTGTAGGAACTTTTTATACAATTCTCTGTCTGTATTATGTACTGTTTCAAATTTTTAAAATCAAACCTACTTAATAGGCTTCTTTTATGATGAATCCAGTGTTTTCTTCTCCCTGATGCTTGGCCATTGTACTATTAGTTCTTTGGTTGCTTTAACTGCGTACTTTTCTAATGCAGGACGAGGCTGTTTAGCAGAGAGGGAAGGCTCTGTGAATATAACTCGTGTTCAGGTCTTCACCATGTCCTCATCCTGTTTATATCTTAAATAATAATACAAACTTTAAAAATAATGATTTCATTCCGTTTTCTTCACAGAAATGAATGAAATGTTGAGATATTGGCCAACTGTATATTTATTTGAAAAAGTTGTCTTACACCCTTTAAAATCAAGAAGGCCTAACAACCCCCTGTCAAGCTTTGGCGACCCCTAGTGGGGATCGGGACCCCCAGGTTGGGAACCAGTGGTCTAAACGTTGAGTGCTACAGTACTGTGTGCGTGCGTGTGTGCATTACTGTTTTTGATTTGTCTGGTCATTGTGTGCACGCAGAGTTTACAGGTGGCTCAGAAGGAGGCTCAGATCCGTCTGCTAGAGGGTCAGCTGAGACAGACTGACGTGATTGGCTCATCTCACAATCACATAATCCTCGATGCCCTGCGAGAAAAAGCAGAATACATCCCTGAACTCCAGGCTCTCATCCACAATGTTCAGCAGGGTGAGTGGTGCTTTTTGTTTGTGTTCAGGCCCGTGTTGCAGTGTGTAAGACTTTATAGTGTATGCTCCTTTGCTTAATCAGCTTTAGAGAATAATTAAAGATGAACTGTTATGCTTATTTTCAGGTGCATACTTGTATTTTGGATTTCTATTAGAACATGTTTACATGCTTTAATGTTCAAAAAGCGCTTTATTTTTGTCATACCGGCTGCAGCACCGCTTTTCACCCTCTGTCTGAAACGCTCTGTTTGAGCTCCTGGTAGTGGTAGTGGATTAGGTTGTGACACATACAGATTTACCGAGTGGCAGTGTGTATACGATGTGCTGGGGGCTGACAGGTTGTGTGTGCTTCCAGAAAATGGTTACGCCAGCACAGACGAGGAGCCATCTGAGTTCAGCCAAGCCTCTGACTGCAGGTGAGACTGCAGTCGCACACATTAAATCCTGTCTCACCCTGACCCATTTTCTATAAAAGTATTTACCACAATGTGCTAAAGTTGGTCTTATTTTGCAAAAAAACACAGTGTTCATCTTGGAAAATTTCCATCTGAAAAATATGTACATATTATAATATATTCTCTCTGTATCCATGTCTCTTAATCTCATGTCCTCTCTTTCTGCAGTGTGTCTCAAATGAAAGAATCCAACAGCCAAGAGGATTTCAAAATAAAGGTACAGCTGATTTGTGTTGTTTTAGTGCATTATAGTTATCTAACTGCTACAGATGTTGCAGATTTAAATCCGCATTCTTCCTCTTTATACATCAATGGCATCCTCTGTCTTAAATCCAGATGTTAACATTAGTTCTATATCTTATATCTAAGAATACTAACAAAGTTTTTGTTAGTGTCAAAACATCAGGTAGTGCTGCGTGTTGCAGTATGCAAGCCTCTCGGACCTTTATGAATCATGATGACAGTGCATGTTGTCGGATGGCATTAGTGTTAGTGATAGTGTTTAGACCCTTGCTCCAATTTTCACTGTCCACACACATGCCACAGTTTGTCTGTCAGAGCAGCTGCCATTTTAGCTTGGAACCACAAGGTGGCAGTACAAGCAAACACTTAAAACCTCTTCCACTTCTTAGAGCTTGGATTGATATTCTGAGGAGGAACCCCTGATTTGACACCAATCCCTCTTATCCTCTTGTTAATGCTGTGTTCTCTATCCTTTATTGTGTTTTTTTAGTCATTTTTCTCTATCTATGATGTTTTAAGGCTGTATCTTAATTCCTTCTTGTGCCCTTTATTTTATGTCTCAGTTTTTCATGTCCCACTGTCCTCCTTTCTCACATCCTTCCCCCTTCTATGGTCCTCTGTAACACTAACCGTGCCCATTTTCCAACCAGATGGAGCCTCGTCTGTCCGCTCAGATGAAGGCGGTGTCTGCGGAGTACCTGGGTCCCATCCTGGACCCCTCATCAAGCAGCAAGCAGCAGCACATCACCAAGTCTCTGGCCTCGCTGACCGACATCCAGGAGGACGGCATGTGCCTGGGGACAGCGAGTCTGGGGCTCAGCCTGGCCCTACGAGACCCCTACCACAGGGACAGGGTGTCCCGCACCATCAGCCTACCTATCAGGGGACACACCTTGTAAGTGAATCATAATGATCGCTGTGATGAAGCTAGGGCAAGGCAAGGCTGCTTTATTTATGTAGCACATCTCAAACACACAGGCAGTCCAAAGTGCTTCACATAGGCAGACGAAAGCATTAGGGTGACATTTAAAAACAATTAGAAACCAGAATAATGAGATAATATAAATCAGCTGAAATGAAATAAAATACATAACATGAAATGAGATGCAAATGTAATAGACCAGTAATACAGCTACAGGGCAGTAATAAGTTGTTAGATGCCCCAAATGCAACAAAGGAAATAAAAGTCCAGTAGAGAAACCAATCAATCAAAGGCAACAGGAGAGTTTTTCATTTTGATTTGGCTAGACATGCTATTCCTAAAGTATTACCAGGAAGAGGGAATGGTGGAGGCTTGGATCTTATATTTTAGCCAATGCCGTAATAGTAAGTAATAATTACTGCAGTGTTTCTGATGGTGGAGCATTTGTATTTGTCTACTGCAGTGGCTCCCAACCTTCTTTGTCTGATGAAGTACCTCTTCATCGACACCACAACTGTCATCGCATTCCTTTTAGGTATAGATGTCAACCATTTATCCATTACATGTAGCTTTTTTCACAATTTTTACATTACTTTAACTGTTTCAACCATTCATCTATTAGTTTCAGCTGTCTGCCATTTATTCATTACATTTTACCTAACTATTTGGAACTGTTTTATCATTACTGTTAGCTGACTGTTTAGACTTGGTAAATACTTACACACTTTAAATATTGTTCAGGTATGACAGCTGACTCAGTATGTGGATATATATTTTTACTCAAATTTGGGGTGGGCGATATGGCCAAAATCTTCTCTCACGGTATATGTAATTATATATCACGGTAACAGTATATATCACAATGCAGTCATTGTTCTGTAATTTAAATTAAGAAATAGTTTAAAACAACCATACCGTACTTCATCACATTTGATTATTATCTTCTTTTATTTGGAACTTCCATACAAACATGAGACACCTGAGTTAAAAACAAAGATTCAAAACAGTAAAACTAAAATTATTTCAAAATGGAAGAACAATAATTTCAAGTGTTAGAGGTTTCAAGGTTAATAGGTGTAAATAAATACCAGCCTGACTTCAGTCAGTGCAATATAAGAATCACAAAAAATTGTATTTTAGAGTACTCAAAAGAAAAAAAAAGACTTGACTGTTCCTGCAGGATTTGCTCATTTATTTAAAAAAGCTGACAAAACAAATAAAATAAACTACAGTGTGCAAATGTCTGGTAATCATGTAACCAGAGTTCTTCCTTGGTTGGTTGGGATGCCTCCTCCTATTTACAACTTCAATCTCCTCCTCTATGTCTGCCCATATCACCTTGTGATGCAGCTGGATTTGCAATATCACACGAGAATTGCTACCGCGGTGGAAACGGTATTGCCAAATCTCTACCGGTGAACACATTTCTACCGTCGTACGATATGTGCCGTCATATCGCTCAACCCTAAATCAAATCGTAATTTCTATTCTGTCAAATTAGTTGAGTTTCTCTACAAATCTTTCCAAGTACCGCTTGGCACCTGCAGAAGTACCCCCTGGGGTACGAGTACCCCTGGTTGGGAATCACTGCTCTACTGTGTGGGACAGCAGGGTGGCCCGTTTGTTAGAGTCTTCTTCAATAAAAGAAACCTCATCTCGAATCCCCGTGTTAGTAAATATTTGTTCTGCTGAAGTGCCCTTGAGCAAGATGAAGAGCAGAGTCACGGGATGCCGACGACACGGGTTGAACTGGAACATTTGCGACTATTTAAACATAAATCGTGTTACTGAGATAAACAAACAAGCTGGAGAGAATCATGAGGATTATCGCATTTAACCATGCACCCCGTGGAATATCACAAATCAACAAGAAAAAAAAAGAACATCGTTTTACGCTTTATTTCCTGATAACGGAGATAAAGTTGTCAAGAATTTCTGTGTCTTTTTCCAACTGCACACTCCCAAGTTAACAACCACTGGAGACCTGCCAGAGGCCTGCCATTTTTTAGGTTATAAAACTGCTTCAGGGAGAGAAAAGAAGAAGCCAATGAAGCAGTCAGATTTGCATCAGTCCTCGGGGGGGATGGGAAGCCTGCTTGTGTGCGATTTGATATTTAAAGAAATTAGCCTGCCAGTTGCTTTAGTCTGCTAGAAATGCTGTTAAATTGCTTCTTGCTTATCGATTCCCAGTAGTTTTCATAGATGTGTATCATCCTCCTGTGCACTCCCTTGAAGATTTGCTTAGTTTGCTTTTGTGTGTGTGTGTGTGTGTGTGTGTGTGTGTGTGTGTGTGTGTGTGTGTGTGTGTGTGTGTGTGTGTGTGTCAGTCCCAGGCAGTCTCGGGGCTATGACACTTCCCCTCTAACAAGGAGGAAATCTTACGACCGTGCGTACAGGTACAGGCAGTGATGCTCAAATTTAAGCTACTTTGTTGGCAGATTGATCACATTTTTTGACTGTCATGTAATTTGCCTTCCTTCTCCCTTCTTAACTCTTCTCGTCCTTCCTCATCCTTTAACCCTCCTCACCCTCCCGCCCCTCATCAGGCCCACTGACGGCTACACCCCCCCCTCCTCCCCTCCTCTGAGGACCAGGAACGACCGCAACGTCTTCTCGAGGCTCACCAGCAACCAAACCCAAGGTTCTGCTCTGGACAAGTGAGTGCACGCTTGCACAGATACATGCACTCGAACACTTCTTTTGTCCCTTTTGTCCCCACATTCTCATCTGATCAGTTCAGTCTCACTTTGAACCGTTCCTTTCTTTTCGTTTCTGCTCTTCCATGGTTTAAGATCTTCCCTGGCCCTGCAGATAGGCTGATTGTCAGGCCTTTTGAGAGGAAAGTGCTTTTGTCCGCGGTGTAGATGTAAGAGAGTGCTATTCCAGCTGTTTATCCTCAGATGAAGCCCACTCGTAGACAAAAAGACTTTTCATCTGGTATTAATGCAGATCCTTGGAGGACAGATGGTGCGAACATTCACTGAATCCAGGTGTTAAGTGCCCTCGAGAGGCATTTGAAGATCTGATCATCCAAGCCACAACCGCAGGCTGCATTTAGCAACACTAACAACACAAGGTGTAATTGCAGTGTGTTTCCAGTCGATATATAGGAGTTACCAGGAAACAGATGCAAATTAGGAAGAAAGCAGCTCAGATATCCTCTGTTGGAGCAGACTGTCAGGGCTGTTGTGGTTGTTGGAAAAAAGCAAGATGTGGTGTAATATGTCTGTTTTGAGAGGATGCGATGTGCATTTGGGCAAGAGAAAGAGAGATCAGCTAGTACAATCTGATCTAATCCAATGAAAAAACAGCCCTGCAATGAATCTTATCTCATAATATTCAGGTTTGTTGGCAGTAGCTGTGTTTCCATTCACGTATTTTAATGCACATTTTGAAGTGTCGCATTAGAAAAGCTGTATGGAAATGGCAAAATTTGATAAAACTATAAAAAGTTTTTACGCTCACTTGAGGCGTTTTTTACAGTTGTCGAAAAAGAGTTGATGTGCTAAATGGGATATGGAAAAGGCCTTTACTGAATAAACTCTGACGTAGCAGGCATTTAACTCGCATGACTGATAAGCTGTTTGCGCTGTCGGCGTCTTCTCGGATATTCCCATAACCTGAGAATACTCGTCTTCGTCTCCAGACAGCATGAAATATGACCAGTACCAGCTGACATGAATTAGATCAATTAAACTTGCCCAATTGAAACAAATTCCTGAAGACCTCTCTCCATTTTCATCTCGTAGATGGTTAGATCATGTATGTATGGGTTAGATGGCCAAGGCCACTTGCTGTTTTTACTGGCGGATTACAGCCTTGCGTAGCCTATAGCGCCAACTTCTGAACGAACTATGCTGTAGCCGAGTTTATTCGCTCCAAAGCAGTTGATGGAAACGTGCCTAATTCACATTTCTTTTTTTGCAACATTTCAAAAGTACGCTTAAAATATGCTTGACAATTGAATGGAATCTCGGCTACTGTGTCAGAGAGAATTAGAATTAAAATTTATGTTAATTTTTGAGGCTGTAGTTAGTCATGCGAATTGGCCTGTTCTTAATGTTCTTTCATCCAATTTACATACATAAAGGTTTAAAGAATGTTATAAACACTTCTCGATGTGTAAATTGAGCATTGAGAAGTGTGGAAGAACAATGTGGATATGAGATGAGATGTTAATGTCAGCTGCGGAGGTGTGTGTGTGTGTGTGAAGTCTGGAATGAGCAACCGGCCTTTTCCCTTCCTGCTCACAATCAATTCCAGCTTTCTGCTCTGACAAAATGTCAACAGTTAATTACAGCGTTTGGCTCTGCTGCTCTAAAGTTGTTTGTTTTGTAATCTTTATTAATCCGGAATATGTCTCAGCTTTATTGACCCCTAATTGTTAGCGAGGACGCTGTGTGAAATGAGTTAGGGTGTTTGTGTGTGTGTGTGTGTGTGTGTGTGCTGTATGTGTGAATATTTGTGTGTTGGAGCCTGTGGGTCCTCATTATCTGAAGCAGGGGTAGGTAAATGAGTTGGCTCTTGTCATCTTTCCATGCAGCTGTTGTGATTGGTAGCCATTTTGAATGAGCTCAGGGTGGCAGTGTGGGAGGATATTTATGTTTAGGGTCGCGATTGTAGTTCCCACAGGAGAAGCCTTCCTATAGAGCGTGATGGAGGAGGATGAAATGTATTCATCTTTTGCTGCAGGGAGCATTTGCATTGTTGCAATCTGATGGAAGGTATTTACATCATTTTATCATCTTTTTTTTTACGTTAGGTTTGGGTGGGGGTAAAGGTTTTGTTTACTGAAGTAAACACCGGATACAAGGTTATTTTTTGTTTACCACACATTCATCATTTAAACCATCATTTTCACTTTGGTTTTATTGTCCTTATATTTACTGACACTGACCTAACTGACACTTAATTCATTATCACAAGCATAAATTCAAAGCTAAACGGAGCCAATTTATTAAAAAATAATTAGAAAGCCGGTCTGAATCGTTCTGTGTCTGTCTGAACTGTCTGCTATGCAAAGACAGAATATGTTGATGTCCTCAAGTGCATCTTTGCAAGTTCACAAACTCTATTAAAATGCAATAAGAGTTTTTTTGTTGTGATTTTGACTGTATGGATGCTTCTGTTTTTTAACCAATTTATATTTGAATAGATTGGTCGCCTACGTATGAGACAGGGATCAGGCGTTTGACACAGATATGAAAGATACATGAGAATGAGGCAGATGAATTTTAAACAAAGTTTTCTTGTTTTCTGATGGATGAAGAGGCTTTGAATCGCAGAACCATTTTTTTTGTGTTAATCTTCAGATTACATTTGCATCCTCCAAAACCAATGAATTTTAAAAGGATTTGTCTTTAGAGTCTGAAAAGAAAAGCGGATATCACTATGCTAATAGCCGCTGTGGCCAGCAGTAAATACCAAGAAATGGAGGAATATTTATCACCTTTTAACACTGTTGTTCCCTCCAGACATATCCAGAACCATTTTGTTTTATTATTTCATGCTCAGAGTGTAAAGCACGGGCTCTCATGGCGGCCGACCTGAGGCTATAAAATATTTACAATATAATAACAATTTTATTGCACTGTTACGCACAGTGGAGGTTCTGTATTGGGGTGGTCTGGATTTTTCCCTCGACAGCTTTGAGCGGGGCCCGTCTGTGAGTCTGACTGACAGCCTTATCCTCCATTCTGGACTTCCCCCTCTGAAAACCCTGACTGTGGTCCCTTATGTTCTTTTCTGCACTAATTCCCTGTATATGGCTGGAAAGAGTAGATGTGGGAGCGGACACTGGCATCAGGGGAGTCATACATTGGGGCTACAAATTGTAAGGTGCAGTTCTTTGACCTCTGTGTATGACTATCTTGGCATCGGTCGTCTCTAGAAGGTAACCTGCAAATTGCGAAAACTTGCAAAAACTCTCGCTGCCTGACGACCTATCCTAACCACAACCATCTCGCAAGAGTTTCGCAATGTGTGTGTGCCTTCTAGACACAGCCCTTGGCATCAGTGTTTCCTCCTCGACTACTTCCTTCTTTCTTTCAGTACCTTTTTTCTGCCTCGTTCAAATGAATAGTTCGACATATTGAGAAGATACGCTTTTTCAATGTATTGCAGAGAGTTAGATGAAAATATTGATACCACTCTCATGTCTGTACGCCAAATATGTCGGCTAACTTAGCTTAGCATAAAGACTGGAAACGGGGAAACGGCTAACCCGGCTTTGTCCGAAGGGGACAAAATCCACCTACCAGCACTTCTAAAGCTCAATAATTAACACATTTCTTTGTTGAATTTGTAATAAACTGTGTGTTTAGCCCAGCACATAACCCTATGTAAAACAAAAAATATATATATTTTTTTTAATTCAAAGGAGATATAACCTGTTTATTAGTGAGCTTTAGAGGTGCTGGTAGGTGAATTATGTGACCTTCAGACAAAGCTAGGCTAGCTGTTTACTGTTTTTATGCTAAGCTTTAAACTTATATTATAACAGACAGACACAAGAGTGGTACCAATTTTCTCATCTAACTCTTGACAAGAAGGTGAACATGCCAAAATGTCTAACTATTTCTTTAAACCTTTAACCTTTAATGTTAGCCCTAACACCACGAGGGAAAAGTCCACTAAACCAGCCATTGCTCAGCTTGGGTGTACCTACAGTAAACGTGCTTTACCAAGGAAAACATCTGCAGACAGCGGTCAAAGAATACGGCCCTGCTCAGTGAATATCTTTGTGAAGAAGCACATTCGATAATCACTGGACAAGCTTTATTGTTTGACTGAGCTTTTCCTGCCAGTTTGCTCACTGCTTTTATATCCAAAACCCTTCCTCCAGTCACTCCTCCCTTTAACCCTTTGCCAGTAACCCTTCTGTCTTTCCTTAGCGTGGTTAACCCTTTCCTCTTCCCGCCCCACCCTCCCCTCTCCTGCTCCTCTTCTGCCTCCAGGTCGGATGACAGCGACTCCTCGCTCTCCGAGGTGCTCAGGTAGAGGAACTGTGTTTGTCACTCTCTGTTCTCCCATTTGCCTGTAAACTCACCTGGTGTCATCTCGTCTCCACCGGTAGTCAGTGCCTCGCCTCGCCTCGCCTCGCCTCACCTCGCCTGGCCTCTCCTCCACCTCCACCTCCTTTCTTTTCCCTCTGTGGGCGAGGTCGCTGTGGTGCATGTTTTAACCACATGCGGCTTTCTTGACCCGCCGGCATTTCCCACCCGTGATGTCGTGTTTCTCTGTGGTTTTGCTCGCACACGAGACCTGAATGAACCTTATCACTTCTCTGCAGGCTGCAGGGGAAAAAAAGCAAATATGAAAATGTGCAAATGTTATTCAAACAAACATCTTATGACTAGTAACCACCTGATATTTTGATTTATCACCTGTGAGACAACCAACAACAACGATCAGTAATTTCCTATACAGTATATCCTAATTTCCAGTAAAGACTGCAGTATTGATAGAGGTTTAGAAATACATGAGTTAAAGGAACAGTTTGAAATCTTATACACTTATTTGCTTCCTTGTCGAGCCGTAGATGAGAAGATTGGTGTCACTCTGTTAAGTTTGTAAATGTAGCCACCAACCAGTTAGCTTAGCTTAGCACATAGAGTGGAAACAGGTGTAAACATCTAGCCTGGCTCTTTCTAAAGATAATATCTGCCTACCAGCAGCTCTAATGGTGTGTTCACACCAAACGAGAAGTAAACTTTTCGCGCGGCACAATTACATACAAAGTCAATGCAAAGACGCAAATTTGTGCTGGGCGATGTAAATATGAGGTATTCGCGGGACGCTATTTCACAAAAGCTTATCAGCGTTGAGATTCTCCTGTCGTCCTGACGTTGTTGAATCAGAAATGGAGGAAAAAAATATTGTAGCCGTCTGTGGGCACCCAGAGCTACGGTAGTACTTATTTGTACAGAGACCTTACGAAAATATATCTGTATAAATAGGGATGCACCGATCCAACTTTTTCAGTCCCGATAGCGATACCTGGGCTTTGGGTATCAGCCGATACCGAGAACTGATCAGATACAAGTGTTTAATTAATAAACACTGTATACACTGTATACATCACTGTGTGGAAGTGACTGGGATCATTCTTTTATGTGTAAGGCAACATCAGGCTTGACTTAAACATTGCTTTTCTCACTTTGTAAAACAAAATGTAACAAATAAATACATGGATATAAATTAACTGAATTCTTATTTATTATTAAAATAATAAATCGTACACCAGCAGCTTGGTAAAAAATCTTCAAAATGAACAGGAATTACAATTCAATTGTAAACCTTTTTAATGCAGCAACAAATTGATCAAAACTTCAGCAGGAATTAAAATTCCAGTATATAATGTATATAATATAATGACATTGAATTGAATGATCCTCTGTATAAATTCCTGTTTATAAACAATAACGTCACTGCCGTATTTATGCCTAATTCAGATGATGTTATTTTGAGTGTTGATGGAGTACCTACAATGTTAGCATAGCATAGCTCTGATTGATCCAACTCCATTCAGAAAACAAGCATTTTAAAAGTTGTTTGCTTGTCGTTTTGCGGACAGACGTGACGAAGCATAAAGGGGCGAAAATTAGCTTCACGTTTGATGTGAACGCATAAAGCTCAATAATGAACATGTATATCTTGTTTGTTTAACCAATACAAAAAACGAAGTGTAAAACGGACAAATTGTGGTTTTACGAGGGGGTTATGTGCCGGACTATTTCTTGACCTCGAGACCTAAGGCAACCAGGAGAGGCTCTAGGTTTTATACTTCAGTTTTTGTACGTATTAAATGCAATTAACAACATGTTAATGAGTTAGCTAACTTAACTTAGCTATTTCAACCTGCCTCCAGCTTAGCTTAGCTAAGCTAAGCTATTTGACTACTGGCTTTAGCATCAAATTTAGTGTACAGACATGAAAGAGGTATCCATCATCTCATGGAACTTTTGGCAAGAAAGCAAATAAGCAACATATTTTCCCAAAATGTAAAAATACTCCAAATATAATATTGATAAAAACAGAATTTTCCCCTCTTCTTCCTGATCAATCTATTTCTGTGTATTTATCTCACACACACAAATTGATGCACCTCTCACCAAGGCTCTTCTGTCTGTTTTTCTGTGTATTATTGCAAAGAGCACACACTCATCTCCCTCCACGTTGTCATTAGTCTGCTGGTCTCTTGGTGCTTGGCACTGCAACAGCCATTAGCAGCCCTCACATACTGCATAACACAGCACACTATGATATCTTCCACTGACGCTGATAGAATGGGAACACTTTCTGCCATTTGGACCAGAGCCGTGCCGTGAGAAGCAGAGCGCTCGCTGCATTACGCAATATTATAGTATGTGCAGTATGTTCTTTATAGAGAAAAACAAAAGAGGAACTATAAAGAATGTATCAAAAATAACGCAACATAACGGTTCCCTGGCAGGTAAACAAAGTAGCTTGCAAGTGGTTGTTAGTATAGAGGCTCTGGTAAAATATAATAAGGTAAAGAAAATGGTGTTTTTTTACTCATTTTAAATAGTGCTCTCTAATAATAACGCGTTAACGCAATTCCTTTTTAATGCCACTAATTTAACGCAATCGACCTTTCGGAGGTTGTAGCATTTGCTAGAGTGAAGATACTTCTATCATAAAAAAACTGTCATGGCTATTTTCAAAGGGGTCCCTTGACTATTGATCTCAAGATATGTGAACGAAAATGGGTTCTATGGGTACCCACGAGTCTCCCCTTTACAGACATGCTCAGTTTATCATAATCAAATGCAGTTTGGGGCAAGTCATAGTCAAGTCAGCACACTGACACACTGACAGCTGTTGTTGCCTGTTGGGCTTCAGTTTGCCATGTAATGATTTGAGCATAATTTTTATGCTAAATGCAGTACCTGTGAGGGTTTCTGGACAATATGTGTAATTGTTTTATGTTATTAATTGATTTCCAATAATAAATATATACATACATTTGCATAAAGCAAGCATATTTGCCCACTCCCATGTTGATAAGAATATTAAATACCTGACAAATCTCCCTTTTTAAGGTACATTTTGAAAAGATAAAAAAATGTGCGCTTAATTTGGGATTAATCGCGATTTAACTATGGACAATCATGCGATTAATCACAATTAAATATTTGGTATGATATATTTAACTTTAAAGTTTTAAGGTGTTAAAGCTATACTATATGCTATATTTAACTTTAAAGTTAAATATAGCATATAGTATAGTTTTAACGCCTTACTTCCCATTTTAACCAATGATGATGGAGCGCAAGGCCTTCCTCAGACAACATGAGAGGGTTAACAGTCTTCAGAGTGATAAGGTTCATTCAAAAACTGCACTTCAAATTCTCCTTCTCCTTTAAAAATCTTCCTTCCCTCCTCTTCTCCATTTATTAAGAAAATATATTAATAGAACTATCACAAATATAGTTTTCCCCTTTTTTTAATCAAAGAAATGCCTGTGTTCAATCTTCAGTCTTTCCAAAAAATGGAATTGGACCAAAAAAAGAGGGTGGGACAGATTGTATGCGATGTTGTGTTCACTCCGTACACCTCAGTCAGAAGCTGATAATCTGACTTATGTTATCGACTTATTACATCTCTCCCCTTACCCACATGTAGCACATAACCTTTTCCCTGGGCCCTAAAAAGGCGATTGGCTGTGGAGATGCTGAACAGAGAGTCAGCTCCCACCTGACGGGCGGAGAATGGATGCTGCTGCATGTGGTGATGATGACGTCTCAGGACGTTGTGCTACTGTGGTTTATTTTTGAGTTGCGGGCTGCTGTGTAGTCGGCCTTCCAGGCTGTGGCTGTTGTGAACAATATTGTTTTGAGCTTATTCTGCACAAGTCGGTTCTCTTTTGTGTTTCATGAGACTTGGCAGACATGCATGCAATCTTTTTTTCATTGGCTGATGATTGGCAGTTTCTGATTTTGGTTGGCATTTTTACACTGTTAAAAAAAAAAAAGAAGATACACAGAAAGTATGGTTCAGTGTTTAATTTTTGATTTGACGTGTGTGTTTGTGTGTGTTTGTGTGCTTTCACGCTGGGACTTCAGCGTACGTGCAGACACAGAAGAGGAGCATGTTGCCGTTTTTGACACGTTTCAAGCACACCCTTCTGTATTTTTCTCACTCCGTGCAGAAACAAAACCTGTCCCGAATTTTGTGTGTAATCACAGATTCTCTTTTCCCTCCTCACATCCTCTGGCTCTCTCTTCCTCACTGTTTTGCTCTCTACCTCACTCTCTTTCTCTCACACACATATGCACATACCCAGTAACCAACACTGGTGTTATTAGGAAGCCCACCGGGGACCAATTTTCCCACATTCCTCCCTCTTCTTTTTCTCACCCTCTGCCTGCTCTGTCTCGCTCTGCTGACTGCTCTCCAGGCTCTCTGGGACTCTGGCCTGTCAGTGGGACATAGATCGGGGGGGGGGGGGGGGGGGGGGGGGGGGGGGGGGGGGGTGAAGGAGCAGAGGTCCAGCTAGAGAGATTGAGTGCACATATCATAGAAGAGGCTGTGTGTGTTTGTGCATATGTGTGTGCGTGAGAGAGAGAGAGAGAGAGAAAGAGAGGATAGATAGAAATACAAGTGCAATAGGAGAGCAGCTCTCACTGTTGTAGTGCCTTAATTGGTCTGTTGGAGAGACGGAGCAGGTGGGCTCAGAAAACCAACAGGAAGTTGTCTGATTGCATATGTGCAAGAATATTTGTGCCTTTGTGTGCATGTTTGTGATCGGCCTGTGTTTCACAGTGCAAACATCTATACATGTGGAAAGAAATCAGCGTCACTGGTTAATACTGAAGACGCTGTGACGCCGTATGTGTGTGTGTGATCTTTAGGGGTGTGATCAATCCCATCGGGGGTGTGAAGGGGGGTCGGACGGCGCCCCTGCAGTGTGTTTCTGTAGCCGAGGGCCATTCGAAGCCGGTCCTGTGTGTGGACGCAACAGATGAGCTGCTATTCACTGGATCTAAAGGTACACATACCACTAACTATTTATATTTATAAAGCTCTTCTTTTAAATGGATCTTATTCATGTCAAAGCAAATAACATGATGACAATTACAGCAATAATAAGGTTAGTTCAACATTTTGGGAAATACGCTCTCTTTGATGAGAAGATCGATACCACTCGTGTCTGTGCATTAGGCATAAGCTGGTCTCAGGAGGTGATTAGCCTAGCTTAGCATAAAGACTGGAAACAGGGGGAAACAGTTAGCCTGGCTCTGTCCAAAGGCAACGTTACAGTTTGTCTTGTTTGTTTAATCGGGGGGGGGAGGGGGGGAGGGACAGATAAAAAGTGTAAAAATTACAAGTTGTTGTTTGATGGTTTTTGTACGGATTAAACAAATGAGATATAGCTATAGTGTGTAGATATAGTGTTAATTGGTGATTTAGAGGTTCTAGCAGGCAGATTTTGTTACTTCGGACAGAGCAAGACTAGCTGTTTCCAGTCTTTATGCTAGAATAATCTAAATAGCTGCTGGCTGTAGCTTCATAATTTACAGATTCTTCTCATCTAACTGCAATAATAAAAACAAGCGTATTTTCCAAAATGTCAAACAATGCCTCTATCTGCTCACAAAAAGAAATGTAAAACGGACAATTTGTGTTTTTTGTGGCTTTGTCGTTTTTACATTTCTGTTTGTGTTAATTAAACAAATGCGATACGTATTAATTAGTGAACTTAAGAAATGTAGATATTTTTGAGCTCTGGAAAGAGCCAGGCTCGATGTTTTGTCCAGGTGGCCTCAGCATAAAAACATTATGCTAAGCTATGTTCAGCATTTAAATTATTCAAGTTCTAAAATATTCTTGGTATACATTTTTTTTCTGTAAATTTATCAACGAAAGTCAGATTACTGACAATGGGGCATGGAGCAAAAATAATAGCAAGAACAGAATTATCTGATCCATTTAATGCAACGTAATATGCATGCAAGTGTCAACCCAAAGAGAGAATTTGAACTGCTCTTCTCTCCTCCTGCAGATCGCACCTGTAAGATGTGGAACCTGGTAACAGGTCAAGAGATCGTCACCCTCAAAGGCCACCCGAACAATGTCGTGGCAGTCAAATACTCTCCTTCCTCCTGTCTGGTCTTCTCTGTCTCCACCTCCCACATCAAGGTGTGGGACATCCGCGACTCTGCCAAGTGTATCCGCACGCTTACGTAAGTTTCCTGCCTGCGACCAGCCAGATGGAACGGTTTAGAGCAGTTAAACTAAAAAATTGCAGCTGAGGAGATGATTTAGGGATATGCTTTTTCAGTTCAGTGATGTGTTTCAAGTTGCTGAAAGTGACAAATTAAATTTTTATGTAAAATGCATCCTGAGGAAATGACAACTGTTAAGTTCTGCTCATTACACTTTGTTTCTCCACCTCATCTCTCCCCTTTTATTCCCCTCCTATTTTTTCCCTCTCTCTTATTCTTTTTCTCTCGCTTTACCCCCACAGTTCATCGGGCCAGGTGGTTTCAGGTGATGCATGTGCGGGCACCACCACCCGCACAATAACCTTTGCACAGGGCGAGTGTCAAATTAACCAAATAGCCCTCAACCCATCGGGATCTGTGCTCTACGCTGCCGCTGGAAACACTGTTCGCATGTGGGACCTCAACAGGTACATTTGTTCATTCATTAATTTAGTCATAAATTCATTTATTCATTGAACTACTCATCTAATTGTTAAAGTATTAGGTCAGTCGGTTATTCGTGTTCATGAATTCCTTCATTTATTTATATGCGTAGTCATCCTTTATTGGTTCAGTCATGCAGATAGTTTCCTGACAGCCAGACGTGGATGTGTATATTCACTTGTCAGATGTTGATCAACCAGAGAGCTGATTAACGTCTGACTTAAGAGATTAAAGAGGCTGTCAAAAGAGAGTGCAGGAACTCAGCACTGGTGTGTACATGAGTATGTTTTTATACAAGGCACCTGCTCTTTCTGAAATCCAGCGGCATCGCCGCGTTCTCCTCAGTTTTTTTGCGTCTAGAGGGAAATGATTAACGGATTGGACCAGACAGTTTACGCTGAGGGGCTCAGACCCAATTAATGATGCATAACAACCCCGAGAAATGAAAAATGAATGTATTAAACATTTCTTCAGCATCATCTCTGCTGTTGGCATCGCTGTATCTCAGCAGTTTTGCTTCACTTGCGAGACGGAAATTGATTTCATTCAGTGGAACCTTGAAAATCAAATTCTTGTAAGTACTGATTTTCACAGACATTTGCTTCACCTCCTTTGCTGTGTGCCTGTCTCTCTCTGTGTGTTTGTGTGTGTGTAGGATGCAAGGGATGGGGAAGCTGACAGGCCACATCGGTTCTGTCATGTGTCTGACAGTGGGTCAGTCTCTGCTGGGCAAAGACCAAGTAATCACTGGCTCCAAAGACCATTATGTCAAGGTACCACTCGCACATATTCCAGACCATACCCCGAGTGTCACAGATGCAGACACATCTTCTACAGTCTCCTGCTCCCTGTTCCCTCCTCAGGTGTTTGACGTGGCAGAGGGAACGCTGGGCAATATAGGTCCAGCTCATAACTTTGAGCCGCCCCATTATGATGGCATCGAGTGTTTGGCTGTACAGGGAGATGTGCTGTTCAGCGGGTCCAGAGACAACGGCATAAAAAAATGGGATCTGGAGCAGCAGGAACTCACTCAGGTGTGTGCCTGCATGTAGAGTGTGTGTTTTTGTTAAAGGGATAATTCGAGTGTTTTGAAAATGGGGTTGTAGAGGTACTTATCCATAGTTGTAGTGTATTACCTACAGTAGATGACGGTCGGCATATCCCCAGTTTGGAGAAGCAGACAGGAGTTACCGCATGGAGGCAAAGCAATGTACCGCTGTGGACGGGGCCGGCAGCAAAACCTATTTTAGCCACCTAAAAGGAAGGCTCACCTAAAAAATCGATATCCGTTTCAGTCTACACTATAATTAGAATATATTCACCGCTTTACCTTACCATCAGACAGCCATTTCTGACAGGAAACTGAAGTATCCATCTATGCTCTCGCCAAAGCCACCAGACTCCATTGAAAAAACTTGCACAAATAGCCCAAACAAACGAGGTTAGAGGTAAAATTACAGTTTTTTTCAATGGAGTTTGGTTGCTTTGGCGAGAGCATAGATAACGGCTTCAGGTCCCCGTGTAAACATAAACTTAATAGCTGTCTCACGACGAGGTTAACCGGCGAAAATATTCTAAATATGGCGTACACTTAAAGTGATATTGATTTTTTTTAGGTGGGCCTTTCTTTTAGGAGGCTAAAACATGTTTTGCTGCCGGCCCCGTCCACAGCAGTACATAGATTTGGTTCCGTGCGGTAACTCTTGTCTGTTTCTCCAAACTGGGGGCGTGCCGACCGTCATCCACTGTAGGTAATACTCTGACTATGGCTAAGAATCTCAAACAACCCCACTTCAAAACACCCAAACTATCCCTTTAAGATTTGTGTTATGGAATAAGACATGGCTTTTTCTTAAAGCCTAAAACACGTCCGCTTTACCATGCTGAGGACATGCTGTACAGATACTCGCTAAAGGTTATTTAATATTAAGGCTGCATGTATGTATGTTCCTACACCATGCGTGAGGTCAGCAGGGTTGAGTTAAGCAGGAGGCAGAATGATTGCATATTCATGTGGATGAAGACTTCATACATTAAAGCTTAAAACCCCGGTTGTGCTTCAGTTCTGCTCAGTGCTGAATTTATGTGCCGTGGGCCTGCAGGTGGAAGCAAGCAGAATCCATCGTTCTCTGAGGCTATTAATTCATGACCTCTTGACCCTTATCATCTGGCGAGCAAAGACAGTTTTCCATATGGTGCATGTAGCGCAGATAGACTGCTAATGCAGTATAAAAGGGCTTTTAGGGCTGTGTATTGGCAATAATCTGGTGATTCGATGCATGACACCGGGGTTACGATTCAATATATTGCGATACTGTAAGCAAGGCGATATTGCGATTTTTTTCAGTCTAATTTAGGAAAACTGTCATTTTATAAAGAACACATCATCATATGCATAAAATAAATAGAGTAAAAAAAGTTTAATTTTTTCATGCAAACTGGGGGATCTGCATTTGAATTTATCACAGACCTTTAACATCCAACATCATGGCATTAATTTGAGAGGGCGCATCTCTTTGCAAACAAGCTTTTCTCAAAACGAAAAGGTGAGAACAGTCCTTTATGCAAATGAGCCCATCTAGCGCGACCCGTCGGGCTCACGAAACGAGATTCAGAAGTAGATTTTGGTGGATCGTTCAGACAGAATGACAAAAAGTTTACGAGCAGGCTGCCATGTTTTTCCTGTTTGAAACGGCGAACAGAAAACCAGGAAACAATCAGGTGCAGTCCATGTCACCGCTTGAACGGCCAGTTGTGTGGAGCAGCGCATCCCCTAGTGTCCTCGACAAGACCGGTAGACATGCATCGCTGGATTTAACATTATAGACATGACCACTGACTGTTTGTGTAACAATTTAGTAACACATTCACAGACTGACCATAGACGGTCCAGCCATATACTCGGTTTTGACCGTTTTTTTTTTTAACTGTTTTCGAGACTACATGTTTAAATGATTAATTTGAAGAACTGAATAATTGAGAATGAAAATAACCATTAGTAGGGGCCCTATCGTAGACATTTGATAGAAAAAAAAAAACACACTCATGACACAACACACACACACACACACACACACACACACACACACACACACACACACACCTCCTGTGCCCATAAAGTCCCGGTAGAGATTGTATTTTTTTTTTTTTTTTTAAGATTATTTTTTGGAGCTTTTTATGCCTTTATTTATAGGACAGTGGATAGTGTAGAAATGGGGAGAGAGAGGGGGCGACATGCGGAAATGGCCACAGGTCGGATTCGAACCCGGGCCTACCGCGGGACTCAGCCTTATGGGCGCCCACACACCAGCAGAGCTAGCGGGGCGCCCAGAGATTGTATTTTACTCGTTATCTGACACTGGCTTGGCTGTGACAGTTCAAAACTGTGCTGCCTGTTGAGCGTTCAGGAGGTGGACAGCTCCCTTCATGTCTCCCTTTACCCAGAGTGTTCCCTCTGGAGAAGGTCAACAGATTGTTTGTCATGTCAGGCCGTTAGAACCCACACACATCAGAGCCACAGGTGCCAGAGAGGAAAGTCGTGTGTGTGTGTCTCTTTGTGTGCATGTGTTGACTCCAGTGGTGTCTCTTGTGTATCCTCTGTTGGCGCTGCATATGTTAATAATAGTGCATTATAATGCACCTCGTGGGTGGATGTAGCTTACTCATTTGCATGCACAGTAATATCCATATTAAGCAGAACTTTCTTGTTGTTTGCATAAGTTCCATTTAGCTTTTGTTTATCCGAACAGAGAAAACAAGAACAAAAGACATTATTATTTCCATTCAAAGGCTGATTTAAATCAACTCAGTCGGTGCTACGGTCTGCGGCATATGACCTTAACCTCATTTGTGAAGCAGCCAACACAATCCATTTTACAGCCTCTCTAACTCTGTAGTCTCTGTCTAATTATGTAATAGGATCAAATTGTGGCTTGGGGTACAATAGAATATATTACAGTAGACTCTGCCTCCTTCAGGATTGCTGCTGCGAGCTGTTCTGCTCCGACCCCTCTGTTAAAATGCACACGCCATAGTGTGTTTCTTGGGGGAATATGTGAAGCAATTTATTTATAATTACTCAACACTGTAGTTTGGTGATTCCCAATTGCTTGATAAATAACATTCCTTCCAAAAACAATTTCAAGTTTGTGTGCGTTTTACTGGTTTGCCGACATGCTTGTGCAAATGTTGCTGCAGTGTGGTGTTGCGCTCGATGAGGTGTTGGAAAGCGCTGACACATTTTTAACCTCGGGTGTAAAGTTGTTAGCAGATAGCGAGGTAGATTTAATAAATGTGAGAACTTTCTCTTTATTTTTTTGTACTTGCTATTATTCCCCTTCTACAGCTCTTATTGAACTCCCAACTACCCGTGGATTCAGGGTGGGGGGGGGGGGTTCCTCTAGGGATGCACCGATTGGGATAACGGATATCGGGCCGATAGTGACTCAAATAACTGGATCTATTCAATTCAGTTCTATGTTTATATACTATATACATTATATACTGGAATTTTAATTCCTGTTTAAGTTTTGACCAATTTGTTGCTGCATTAAAAGGGTTTACACCTGAATTACAATTCCTGTTAATTTTGAAGATTTTTTACCATGTTGCTGGTGTACGAGGTATTATTATTTAATAATAAATAACAATTCAATACATTTATATGCATTTATTTGTTACATTTTGTTTTACAAAGTTAAGAAAGCAATGTTTAGGTCAAGTCTGATGTTTTCTTACACAAAAGAATGATCCCAATCACTTCCACACAGTGAGGCATACAGCTTATTTATTAAACACTGGTATCGGATCAGTACTCGGTATCGATACCCAAATCCCAGGTATCACTAGTCAGAAAGTCAGATCGGTGCATCCCTAGTTTCCTCCATTTTCTTTTTGTGATAAGGAAGGATTTCTAATTTCTCCATATTTTATGGCCTATAGCTCCCTATTATGAATGACAAAACTCTGCTGCTGATCCCCTGGAATTAGGGAGCTGTCAAGTTGTCAAGCTGTCATGAAGGGAGCTTCTAATAGATTATACTGAAATGGCGCTATATTTTAAACCCATTTAATATTGTATTCAATTAGATTGAAATGCATGTAAACCAATAATCATGTTAGTTTTCGACAAGAAGGAAATGCAGATTATGTTTAATTTATAGGAGCTAAGAAAAAGTAATCAACTTCATCTAGCGCTGCACATAAATTAAAGGTAGGGTTGGTAGTGTTCTCATTACGTACCGACAGCAATCAATAAATCAAATGCTCTGACTAAAAAAAAGAAAAAGATCTGGGGCTGTCGCAGAACTGTAATAAATCCGTCCAATCATAGGATTTTGGACGGATTTTTTACAGCCTGCCTGTCTGCCTACGTGCACACACTCTGCCCGTGCGCTCATCGCGCGTCACCAGTCTTCCACAAGCTGCTAGCTTGACAGTTGTGAGTGCTAACAATAGCCATGTTCGTTGTTTACCTTCATTGTGATATGTTTACATTCATAATGATAATTTGGGGGAAGCGCATTGGAGGGAGGCCTGAAGCGACGGACTGTCAGTGTTGCCGACTTTGCGACTTCCTCGCTAGATTTAGCGACTTTTGGAGCTAGTTAGCAGCTAGTGCTGTTAGCTACTTTCATTGGAAAAGAGTTGGCAACACTCGGCTGGGTTTTTCGGTTGGATCATTTTTAAAATGTAGTGTACTCTTGCTAGTTTCTCAGCATTACCGACCCTACCTTTACCAACCTTTGAACATGGCATACTGTAATGACTGATACCAGATCCAGTATCTCCGAAAGCACCAACCTGCTGAGATCTTCACACAAAATAGCATTGATAATATGACAAGAAAAGAGCCTGACCCATGCTGGATTTTCAAGGCTGATGGCATCAACATCTGAGAGTTTTAAAAAATCTGATAACGACATATCAGTCGATATACGTTTTTTTTTTTTTTTTTTTACATAAACACAACAAACAAAATTTCCTATATGGATCCCCTAAATTGAGCAATAAACTTGTCAGAGCTTTCTGGTAGACAAACTATGTAATGGAGACACTGCTTCTAAATAACCTCAAATATATGTTTGGCATTTCCGTACTGACATTTCTTGTTTACTTATTAGCTGGCGTATACTCAAATACTATATTGACGGTAAACTAATGTCAGACGATATAGCCCAGACAGTTTTTATTGTAGTTTAAAATGGACAAAACCTATTTTGTCAGTGAGCAATAAATCCTTGTTTTCTGCAATGAAAGACTCTTTTCGGCAAACAGGAAGGCCACATAAACACACCGAACAGTTAAAAGCATCAGTTCTGCCAAAGCACATAAACACAAACTTTCAAACCTTCAAGCAGATTTTTGTGTAAACAGCACGAATCCAGGAGTTCACTCTACCTGCCTGCTGTCTACACTGTTGTCTGTGCATTGTCACATTGTTTCTGTCCATCTTTATCCATTTGTGTCAACAGTTTGCTGTTTCTGTGTCTGAATGGATAGTAGCAGCGGGAGAATGTGTCGTCTCAAACAGTACTTATTATGTTGTATTGTGAATCCTAAATTCTTGAGAGCTACTCATGCTGTTTTTAAATATACAGCTTTGTTTATACAAAACAATGTGATATCTGCACTAGATAATGTGGTACGTGGCAACTTATAGCCATTTGGATAATGTCACTCACAGCATTTCAATCGTTTCCGGCTCGGACTATTGTTCCGTAAGAATCACTGAACGGAAAACGACTTGGAGCTCTGCCTCAAGGTGAAATCAGTAAAATAATACGGATTTATTGTTATGCTCAGAAAGCTGAAGAGGAAAAAAACATGCTTTTATTTAAGCTTGTGGGTCCTCTGTTTAGATCACAAGAAATAGGGCTGAATAAAATGTGCATGCAAATGAGGAATAGATATTAAATTTATAACTTACTGCCTATAAAAACTAGAGCAGACTAACTGCAAACTGCAGTGCGGAAAACATGCACAGAGAGAAAAACAAATCAGTGTGTGAGGTACCTGATGGAAACAATAATGGAAAGGAACTTTATTTGCGGTGTTATTTTGGTTGAAAGCTAATCTCAAAATGCAACAGGAAAATAATAAATGACAGAAGCAAATCAATCACAACATGAAAAAATAGATAAACGTAATAAAAGTTATCTCCCTGTGCATATGTTGTTCTGTTTAGAGGTAAATTAATCTGCAGCCCAGTTGGTCGAGATAAACAGAATAATAATTATAATAATAAAAAAAACAACAGCACCAAAACTCAAAGTTTGTGAAAGCCTCCTGTAAAATCCAAATTGCTTTTTGCATGTTTGTTCTGTATTTAAAGACACTGATTATGTTTAACATCTCACCTCTTCAGTGAGGTGTCATCATAGACGTGGTTCACTCTGTTCTTCATTTTGTCTTTAATTAATACAAAAATATGTGGTTAAAAAAAAGCGTGATGTCAATTTAGAAGCTATTTGTCAGATGCTTTTGTCACCGTGTTAGTGTTTGTTCCTCGCAGCAGAAGTGTAGAGATGAGTTGCAGGAACAATTAATCCAATAAAATAGCAGGAAATAGTACTGTTTGAAAGGTCATATAGAGACTAGGTATGCCCATAGGGCTGAAATTACTCATAAATTAACCTTCACACGTTGCAAAATACTTGCTATGCAATTTGAAATGAAGACAATCGAAACACTTCCTACAAACTTTTATGATTCTCCACAAACGCTACAGGCCACAAGAGCTTTCTTTTTTCCATTTCTCTCCAGTTTGTGAAATAGCGGCTCATGTCAGAATTATTATCTTATTAAACATAAGACAGATGAATCCATTCTCAGTTCATGAATCATGTTTGAAGCCATTGTAAAATACTGAACACGCACACACATGAGCTAAGAATAACTACGGTATTATTGAGTCTAAATACAGTATTAGCGCATTTTCCATTCGGGAAATAAACTGTTTTACTGGCGATGATTTACATCCATTAATGAAACATTTATGTTTTTCTGCTGCTATTTTAAGAACGCAATAACCCAGATGACTCACATACCTGTATTTTTTTAATGTAAAAACATGAGATTTCATATCTTTATCGCTCTCTGACTTTATGTCTCTCTGCTTTGACTCCGCAGCAAATCCCCAACGCCCATAAGGACTGGGTTTGCGCTCTGGCGCATGTCCCGGGCCGACCCATGCTGCTGAGCGCCTGTCGGGGAGGCATGCTGAAGGTGTGGAACGTAGAAAACTTCACCCCCATAGGAGAGGTCAGAGGTCATGAAAGCCCCATTAACGCCATATGTACCAACTCAAGACAGATCTTCACTGCATCCAGGTAAAAAAAAATTTTTTAATTGTTCTTTATCTGTCCAGTATTCTCTTGATGTGGGATTAATGGGCAAAAAGACTCATTTCTTTAGGAGATTATTACCTTTGTTGCGAGTTAAAAACACCTTTTATGTCTTAATAAATGCCATTTATTTATTATTTATGCACAACAAATTACTGTAATGAAAGTGTGCGTGGATTAAAGAACCATCAGCTTTCAACTGATAGTTACAGAAGCGTTAGAAGATAAGACTGGCGATATTCTACATTTTTCTTTATGTCTATTAATTCCGTGAAAAGACCAAAACACACACTGGATTGATCCTGTTAACATGTATTGCCTGCCTGATATGTCTTATTCCTCTGTGCCATAGAGCCTGATTGTTGTCCAAAAACTACTAAAAACATTTATCAGTCCCGCATACGCCGTCTGCTGCTGTAAATACTCACTAGAGCACCAAATGTGTGTTAATCCACTGCTGAAAATAGTCCCTAACAAATGCAGTGTTTGCTCCTGTTTGAGTAACGTTTGCTTAATACTACAGCATCCTGCTGTTTTAGGAAATTACTTGGCCTTAAATAAAAAAATTTAACCATACATTTATGACCAATTTTTTAATATTCAAATAATCAGTATCTTGGAGTAAGAAACTACTGAGAGATGAACTAATGCATTGTTGGTTTTGGTCTCTTTGTGGAATTTGTTGATAATAGGAAAAATATAGAATAATGCCAGCCTTACCAGGAGGGTTTGGAGGTTGAGAACTGGAAAACAAAATGTTTATATTTTAGTTTTTCGAACAGGTACAGAGAAAGAGAGAAAATGTACGTGAAATACTGGACTATGATTCATGCTTGTTTCATCTCGAGCATTAATCTGCAGGTGTGTGTCAGCCTCTGTAGCTCAGAGAGGGTCATACCACATCCTGTTTTTCTCCAAATCTGTGTTTTTCTGAGCTCATAGCTGCATCAGATAATGCTTGTTTACTGTTTGTGTGTATCTGAGCGAGACATTCTGTGTTCATTCCTTTTCACTTCCCGTTCAGCTGGTGGGCTTTCACTGAAGTTGACTAACTTTCTACTTCCTCCTCTTCCTGTCTTCTCCTCTTCTCACTTTCATCACTTCTTTAATCTTCATCATCTCTCACCGCTCTTCCGTCATCTTTTCTGTGGACAAATGTTTCCTCTTGTATGATCTTTTAAACTCTGCCTTCCCACTTCTCCTGTTCTTCACCTTCCTCCTCCCCCTCCTCCTCCTCCTCCTCGACCCCAGTGACTGCAGGGTGAAGTTGTGGAGCTATGTGCCAGGCTTGACCCCGTGTCTTCCTCGACGGGTCCTGGCCATCAAGGGCCGAGCCACCAGCCTCCCATGATTGCCTCTTCTCCGCTCACCAACCCTCCCTTCCTCTGGTACTCTCTTAACTCATTTCCACCCTTTTTCCCTTGCTGCGGTTCTTTTCTCCTACTTTTGTTTTTCTTTACCTGGGTGGTACTGGGTGCACTCTTCTGTTTGCTCCTGTTCTGTTTCTATCCTATTTTTTGCTCCAATTCTTCTATCATTGTTTTCTGCTGTTTATTTGTTATTTTGCTTTTTAACACGCTGCTGCTGCTGATGTTTGACTTCTATTTTTAAAACTTTTATCGTGGTTGCTGGCTCATTTGCAGATCACTGCCTCCGCTAAGACAAACAGCTTCTCAGTGACTGAACAAGTGACTCATAGTTCTGCTCAAAATAACTTGTTTTTTTCTTTTGTGCAAATACAAATTAGTCTGTTGCTCCTGTTGTTCTACTTTTTTTGGTAAATACCGGACCCCAAGATGACGGCTATTCATTCCAATGGGAATTGCTCGCCTGGCGCATACGCCAAAAAGTTTTCTATCTTCTGGGTTTACATCCGGGAACACTCGGCCCCCTGAATATGCGCAGTGGTGTTTCTCCCGCTTGCCCCGCCCGCAAGTACCCCCTCTACCCATAGACTTTACATTGTGATGACATCACAGTTTTTTAAAAACGTTTTACAAATATAAAACATCCATTGATCAGAAATTCATAATAGAAAGAGTCATAATCAACCTTGTTCGAGGTGTCCTGTCAACAGTTTTACAAACATCTCTTTTACAATGGTGGTATATGGAAAAAATGCTTTTTGGACTGCAGGGGGATTTTTCACTGCAATACCACAAGTGGCCTCTGGAAAAAATTGGAAGCAAGGATGAGCGGTGGCACCGTATCCAGGTCTTATTATACATCTATGATCTGTCCGTTCACGATAAGGCTAAAGCCAGCAAATGGTTAGCTTAGCATAAAGACTGTAAACGGGGGAAATGGCTAGCCTGGCACTATCTAGTCCGGCATGTAACCCCCTGTAAAACCGCACTTGACATTTGTACACTGCAGTTGGATTAACCAAATGAGATATAATTTCTCAATTTGTGAGGCTTAGAGGTGCTGGTGGATTTTGTCACCTTTGGTCAACCAGGCTTGCTGTCTCCCTATGTTTCCAGTCTTTATAATAAGCTAAGCTAAGTGCCTGCTGGCTTTAGCTTCATATTTATCGTAAAGACACGAGAGTGGTGTCAATGTTCTCATCTAACTCTTGGCAAGAAGTGTATTTCTCAAAAAGTGGAACTATTTATTTAAAGCTGCAGTCGGTCACTTTGAGGTATTATGATAAAAAAGTTATTTATATAAAACTGGCACTATATTTGACTCTAAATTGCCCATAGGTGTGACTGTGAGCGTGAATGGATGTCTGTCTCTGGCGACCTGTGCAGGGTGTACCCCGCCTTCGCCAATGACAGCTGGGATCGGCTCCAGCCCCCCCGCGACCCTGAATAGGATGAGCGATTGGCACTATAAACCTGACAGTATCGCATGAAACAGATCATCTGTCTTCTGCTAGTGCTCCTAATGACATTTGCAAGTTTTCTTCCGTGCCCTAACCAAAACAACCAATCAGAGGCATTTTGCAGCTGAACAGGACACTAAAATATGTTTCTGAAAACATTTGAGGAGAGAAATAGGCATTACAGTAACAGAATCTTGATTCATATTTGATCAGCGCTGCCTAGTTTGACAGTTTGATCGGAGTTCACGAGTTTCACGAGCAGTGATTGACAGCTGCAGCTCGAGACAGCTCGACTCTGATTGGCTGTTTTCCCTCGGTGCTGTGAAATCTTGCAGATGCCATCAGGAGCACCGGAGGACACAGAGGAACATAACGTTTTTCAGATTATATGTCTCATGCACCACTGTCAGGATATAGTGACAGTTTTATAAAAATAACTTTTTTATCATATTTGCTCAAAGTTACCAACTTAAGCTTTAACACCTTCAGCTTGATCCTTTCAGCCAGAATCCACTCAATTGACATTTAGCGTCTCCTAACACCACTCAAAGAGCACAGCTAACTTCTTTAGCTAGTGTTAATGGAAAATGCGATGCTGTCCTGGGTATTGCCTAATTGACCAGTGAAAGGTGTTATGATTAGCACCCCGGGAATGTGCAGGAAATTAAATTGCCTGGACAGTAGGGAGCAGAGTTGTGGGCAGGTTGATTAGATTTACTTGTTGCAGACTTCAGAGTCATACTTATTTCTCCACTTTTCTGAGAGGTTGGGGAGGTGTGTTTTTTTTACTGACACCATAAGCACACTTTAATGAAGTGTGTGTGGGCATGTGTGTGTGGAGTGCACTTTGAAGTCAATCTCTTTGTGCTGTGTCTGATGTGCAATGGATTGTTTTGAAAGGGAAGACTGCCTGATTGATGTTCTGCTATTTTCTCCCTTTGTTGTGTTCTTCTTGTTTCCCTTTGCTCATCATCCCACCTTCTCTTTGTTTCTCTCTCTCTAGCGACAAAACAGTGAAGATCTGGTCGTCAAAGGTGTGGAGGAAGAGGTGACAGCCGAAGTGGTTCCTTCGTCGGCCATCTTGCTGCAACTTCAGCCACCGATCTGTTACCTGCTCGCTTCTACCAACGAGATGTGAAAAGTTTCCAAGGCAATCAAGGTGATTTTTATTTGTCAAGGTGCGAAATGACAAAACTGAAGCGGAATATGTATTCATAAGGCAAAAAACTATTTGCCCTTTCAGATTTCTTTTTTGCTGCCAATTTTAAAGTGCCATTCAGTTGTGATGCTCGGACAATATAAACCGCATCTTCCCAGCTGTGGATACGCCAGGCAGAACAATGTCTCTCTCCTGACACGAAAACTACTGCAGCCTGGTGTTAAAAGAAAAAAAAAAAGAAGTGTCCTTCGGTTTCTTTCACCAAGGTTTTCGTATCCTTGTGGAACAGCGTGAGATTAATTTGCTCAAAGACGTGTATTCATGTATCGAGTCTGAAAGCCGTGACGCAGGCCGAATTTAAATCCCAGAGGGACGTTAACTAACAACTGGGACCTCTGACCTTTTCCTCCTGTTCCTCCTTTCAGGACTGTTAGTGTTCATTAGCGTTGTTCTGATGCTGAACTCATTGGAGGGTCACGCTCTGGGCTCATTGTGGTGGATGATCAATAGAAAATTGTTGATCTTGGGTTAGACATCACTGGACAATTACACCATCACTTGATGTTCTGTTTTTTTAACACCGGAAACACCATCCAATCACTTTTATTTCAGGTCGTTCTCGGTATACCACTGAAACTTTACTGTGTTCCACAAGTCGTTACATTTTTTTAAATGACTTTTACTAATTTATTATTTCCCCTACCTCAGTTGCTTTGGACTTTGGTGTGAGGTGGGAGGGAACATTTTTACGGGTCTCTGTACAAACACCAGGTGCTTGACATTCTGAAGTCTTTATTTAATGCCTGGCTCTTCATCTCTGTGTGGATGTGTCCTCTGTGGCCCTCTGGCTATAAGACTGTCTAGCTGCTGACCCTGCAAACAGGAAAGCACACGTCCGGTAGCACAACTAAGGTAGCACTGGCCCCGGAGGATCTGAACGGATTGTAATATCTGCTCTGTAAAGCGCTAACAGCGGCAAAAAACAACAAAAAAAACAACATCCCTGCAGATGCACCTGACACAGTGCGTACCTACAGCACACGCTCCCTAAGACATTTGTGAGTCAGGTACCTCATTGAGGCCAAAGTGCCAGATCATTATCTCAAGCATCCTGCAGTATGTGGCCCATACCTGCCATTTATCCTCCACACAAATGGTAATAGGAGCCCTACCAGTTCCCCCCCCCCGCCTGCTTTCAGCTCCACTCTGATCTTTAAGGTTAGCGACTGTATCAGACTGACCAGCCTTACTGAAGAGCCAACCTCCTTCCCCGCTACTGAACTTCTCTGGGAAGCCAATTTAATTAGAGGTCTCGAAGCTCCGGCTGCTTTTCAGGCAAGATTACTTGGGGGGAAAGTAGGTCATAACTGAGAGAGATTTCTTATTAGAAGCCCAATTTTCTTCCACCCACTATTTGCTGCTACATTTAAAGAGCGAGAGAAACTTCCTGTACCCGTGCACTGATGTACAAATCTGTTTATGTGGCGGATTATGTGCGTGGGCAACACACACACACATATGCACAAACACAAGATTTCAGTGGATGTTTCGGTTATCCATCTTGCCTGATAGGTCTTGGCATCCCTCACTGTGTTGATTTAGTGTCTCTTTAATGAAACAAATTCAGCACTGCAGCACTGCACCGCACTACACATATGCGCTTACATACACACTCCGACAAGCCCAAGTCTTAGAAGTCAATTCAATTATGTTTTTTTGTTGTGAATACAGATAATAGCAAGCATTCACATCACTTTCAGTTTATGAACGTGGGCTTTTATTTTTGTGTCAGTTCAAAATGACATGAAAAAGCCTCTTGTCATACAGACGTCTTACAGCTCGACAAAAACCCAATTCATGTCTGTTAGTATCAAAATACCACAGAACAGTTTTGTTTAGCTCTAATATCTCACTCCTGTTGAAAAAAAAAAAGAATACTTTGGTCATTTAGTGCACCTTTTCCTTATAAAAGACCCAGAAACATATGTAGTTTAATTAAACTTTAGGTCATAAAGCAGCAGTCACAGGTGCTGAAGATAGTTAATACGTTCAACATACTTTCTGCAAATCCTCCTCTAAGAAGGGATATGCACTGCTGATTGTTGATGTAGCCAACACGAGTTTGAAGCTGCTTACGTTCTCCAAAAGGAATGATATGGGTTTTGGTTTTATATTCGGAGGAAGGGGGGGGGGGGGGGGTGCATTGAATGCAAATGTGTGGATGGCGGTGATTTTGTTGAAGCGTTCTTGGTTTTTATATATTTTGCCACGCTTAGAAACTCAGGTAAAAGTTGAAGGATAATGTTAGTCAAACTTTAGTCATTACTTGACCCTGCGAATTTAGGTAGCTCTTTGAATCGACCAAATGCCTTGTTTGAGAGATTTTTTTTTTTTTTTTTACTTTGAGGAAAAAAAGGTACTACCATGTATCACCTCTTTTTGTAAAAAGACCCATTTTCA
Source organism: Sebastolobus alascanus (assembly GCA_916701645.2). Taxonomy (NCBI): domain Eukaryota; kingdom Metazoa; phylum Chordata; class Actinopteri; order Perciformes; family Sebastidae; genus Sebastolobus; species Sebastolobus alascanus. The sequence goes on along the minus strand of CAKAOJ020000048.1, from coordinate 1,324,639 downwards.
TGTCTTGCTTTTGCGTTTGATTCCCTTTACTTATTATCTACGTACTGTGCTTTTCTGTACAAAATGTACACATCTTAAATGAGATGATCTTCCCAATCTGGCCAAAGCTGAAAGTCTTGCAACTCTGAAAGGATGTGCACTGATTTTTGACCATAGTTACTTGTTTACAATATCTATAAAATATAGTAATTGTATAGTAGTTAAACTGGAGTGAGCGGTACAAAATGTGGTCAGTAATTAACCTCCATAACATTTATATACTACAGACCTTGAGTCAGACTCCACTGGGCCCTTCACTGTACACTATGTATTTATCTGTGCTCATTAGCCAAACTGACCCCGCTCAGCAGCTCTGTGGTGTGTTTCATGTGATAACAAAGCTAAGACAGCCTTTATCTCCGTTTTTTTTCTCTTCTCTGGACTCCTAGTTATTGCTAGAGAAGATGTCGTAGTACTGTAGCTTTAGGCACTCTCTTACTGTAGGTGCCCTGTGCTTGTACATTTGCTGAAGGATGCATGAGGTTAGTGGTGCTCATCGGTTGATTGGTCACCTCAAAACATAGCTATTTAATAGGCAATTAATTCCCCCTGCTATTGTCAATCTTAATGTTTAACACCTGAGTGGATTTGCTATCAAAATGTTAGAAGGATTTGGCCATTTGTTTGGATTCTGAAGCACTGACAGTCAATGAATTATGCACACAATATGTAGCATGGAGTGCTTCACAAAAGATGCTTGCTTGGAAGATTTATTGTAGACAAGCAGAGTCCCAAAGTTATTATCTGGCCTTGGATCGGCCCCACCCAACGTTACCCCGAGTTCTGAGGCCTGTATTCTGCCGATGTCAGCACCACTTCATTACTTGATGATGTGTATATACTGTAGGTGTGTCATACCTTTTTTAATATTACAGAGGAGGTTTAGTCGAGGTTAACTGACGTCTTCCTCATCAGCTGGCCTCAGAGTAATCTCTGCAAGTTAGGATTTACACGCACTTTGGATAATTAACACTGCTGTGAATACTCTGTTTTCCAGATATGTATTAAGCCTATTTTTAGACTTAGTTTACAAAGACGGAGTTTATGAGTCCCAAACGAGGCTTAAAGCACTGAAATTGTACTGAAAAGATGACATCGGTTTAGCTCTACAGTAGGTTTAGAAATCAATTATATTAATGTTTGTGCTGATACAGTATGTAAGATAACAGTCAAGACATAGAAAGACAGTCCCCAGTATGTCCCTGCCTTTAAATCACCCTTTTTTATAGCAAATGTTTCCTGAGAAAGAGAATATTCTCTTTGACAGAGCCGCATGCACATCTTTGTAGACGCTCAGGAGAGCCCATCTCCATCCTTATTTCCCTGGCTGTCTGCTGATATTCACACATTTTTCTTAATAATACTGACCACAAACAGGCCATATCTACTGTAATCTATTTCTCCTGCAACAATCAACTTTGGAAAAATCCTACTTGATGAAATGTCTTCTCAGAAAGGGATATTTTCACACTAAATGTACCATTGAGCAGGTGACATTGTTTTATCAATACTGCTCTCCGATCCCGAATTGGTACACTAGCTGGTACACTAGCCCAGTTCTGTAGCCAAACATGAAAAATAGAATCTATTGTAGGTTCCCGTAGCCCCTATTACCTTCTAATTTAAAGGTGCTAAATTCGATATCCAGAGCATTAATGTAGAAGCAAACAACTATTTGCTATGTAAAGATATAGACGAGTAATGTCTACCTGAGCAGAGAATGAAGTCACTCTCCCTCTGTGTGTGTTATAATCCGAGCTTCTCCGTGCTTTGTTTACATAGCCGGGCCGGCTGTGTGTGTTTATAGTGCATGTTAGTGCATGTGAGCATGCCCCACTGGTTGGCTCACGACCGCCGTTCTGCACTGTGCTCATATGGCGCTTTCAGCTGATAACGCCGTAATGACCGGCGGCGCCGTCGTGGAAGCGTAGCAACCAACCTCCGGTTCCACCCCAGGTTAACACCGTTAGCTCTGTCAGCAGTGTTGCCATAATTTTCGCTTTTATGCTACCTTCACACTACGAGCGACAAAAGCAACAAAACGGCCAGCGTGGCCAGCTATATTGACGGTGGGTCGCCATTGAAGTGTCGCTCAAGCACTCATTGACATAGTTATGCCGTTAGATAGCACTGGTAACTAGCTAACGGCATCCATGGATGGAACAGAACAGGGTGAAACAAAAACATATGATTGGTTAACACTTCACAGCGTCATTGGAGCGCTGAAAAAAGTTGAGACCAGCTCAACTTTATTAGTAGCGCGTTGTGTCCATCACACAGCGACAAGTGCCGGGCGTCAGTTTGTAGCTTCATGTCACCGGCTTCTACTGAAAATAACTTGTAGAATGTTGCTGTGTCGTTTGAAGTATGAACACAGCATACACAGCATTAGCACCGTTAGCTGCGAGCCGCCGGCTCAGCCGTCGCCATGTTGAGAGCCGTGCAGAGGCAATAGAAATGCTCCCAATCTCGCATTTAGCACCTTTAAATTGGAAAGCTGTTTGACCAAAGCCAAAACTCACTTGAACGGCTGACACCTTGCTCACTCTTTAAAGCCGCTATGTGTGTAATTGAACATTTCTGACTTGGGTGCCCCCCAGTGGTAATATAAAAGAAAACATTGTGGCAAAAAATTATGCACCCATGGCTCTCACCTGGGGACACAATGGATTGACCATATCGACCATTATGGTAGCTAAGCTATGATTGGACAATCACTGCTCGGGGGTGGGGTGTAGCAAATGGTCAATTTAGTGAATGGTTTATTGGCTGAAAGCAAAACAAAGAATGCACCAATTTTCACAGGCAAACAAAAAAAAATAAATCAATGTGTAGTGGCTGTAACCAGTCTGTCTGGTATTAGATATAAGACCACAGGACAGATGCAGTAGGAGAGCTGCCAGTCAAACTGATTGTGTGATTACCACCTGTAGCATTTCCAGCCCAGCCCAACCATCTTATGACCACTAGGAACTAAACCCAAGTAGTCAGCTCAGCTTCAGCCTTGTGCCTCAGCAAACAGGCCTTACTGCCTTAAAGAAACAGAATGTGTATGTAGGACATTGATAATCATTCACTTAATATCCTGAATATCCTGTAACAGACTTGTTCTGAGGATTGTAGATTGTCCTACAGATTGTGGCACTCTGTTCTAAGTCAGGCGATGTCTCAGCTCACTTTATCAGTACGGCTGAAAATACTTTCAACTTTGCCTCAGGCTGCTGAGGGGTTGGAATCGCATTTAGACACAATCAAGAGGGCACTTTACTGCTTTGCTGCTCGGCGGCGAATCGCTATCACAAACACACAGGTCTTCTCTGCAGCTGCTCAAGTAATTTTTCTTTAGGCGTGTGTTGTCATCTTGAGCTCACATATGGTAATACAATATGTGGCAGTGTCTGTGAAATATGTACTCATGGGACATAAATGCAGGGTCAAAGGTCATTTGTGCCTTTTATTGCACAGACTACTCCCTCTTAAATGAGTGTAAATGTGTGTACAGTTCTTTTTTTTATATGACAATGTGCATGTGACCAAGCCATGTAAAATATCTTACTGTAAATAATGTAAGTAAATATTTAATGAAGGATCCAACATTCCCTCAAAAAAATAAATAAGTTAAAACAACTGTCCTTCTGGTGTGAATATTGTATATTGAATTATTTCATGTAATTTGGATCATAAAGAAAAAAGTAAGCTATTTTTCACAAGATCACACTCCCGTGATTATCTCAAAATAAGTTGTTGTTAATCAGATTGATTTGGATGTTTTATAGTATTTACCCAGCTGTCTGTAGATTACAATATTTAGTTCCTCTGTCTGATGTTAAGACCAAAGCAGCTGAGAAAGAAAATTATCCTTTAACTTGCAGATGGACACAGGGTTTATTGATCATTCAGGATAAACAGGCAAACAGGTTGTAAGGGATGAGATGTAGGCAGGGGGAGATGTTTTTCATCCTGATGCATTTCTTTCTACTTCAGGGCAAGAGATACAGACTCAGGACTCATACATCTTCATTTCCTTTGCAAACTCTGATCATTAACTCGTCGGGCTGCGCTTGTCCTAGCCGCAACGGGAGACGCAAGCACTGTGATGTACGATGGCCATTAACGTCTCCGAGGAGGCAAAAGCCATTTGAAGATGCCAGTCACAAACAAATAAACATCCATACACGAACCCCGTCACATCCCAGCTGTATGTGTTCCATCTGCTCTCTCTATATAATAAACTCCCGAAATTTCATTTGAATGTATTCGTCCGTTTCATTACACTACAACGCTCCAGTGAGTCTGTTCTTACTTGCTGATCCATCAGTCTCTGTAGTACTCAATCAATCACCCGGTAACTATAAAAATCTATTTGAAATTCAGCCAAATACCCTGAGAGAATAGGAAAGGTACCCCCTGAGCGACCCCAGACCGGGTATGTGTTATCAGGATGAACCTCCTGAAACAATTTATTGTAAGCAACACAATACTTTAACAGCCAAGGCCATTTACAGCCGGGGAGACTTAAACGCTTTGGACTCTGAGCTGATTTCTACTGTTTTCACAGTCCTTTACCATTTCATACGGTTACTTTATTTTCACATTTTGTTTTTAGTGAAATCTGCTCTCTAAAATATTGCTCATGTCATGTATATAAACAATATGATCATGAGTTTCGTATGCTGGGTCATATAAGCAGTGTCTTGAGACTAAGATATCGTAAATCATACAAAAGTAGTGTAGAGATGCAGCAGATCTCCGGGGAGTTGTTAAGAGTAGAAAGGATGAACATCGAACAAAATCAGACAAAGGGCCGAAGTTGTTACAATACAGGTCATGGTTTCAGCAGCCAAAAAGAGACTTATAACACAAAACTAGTGACAACGGCTCAAACTAGCGTCTTCGTGTACAAACGTAAGCTCCGACTCAACAAGGCGGAAGGGTGATGTCACTATATAGACACCCAGGTAGCGATCATTACATACCTGCACATACTAAACAAGGGCCGCACTAGACAGGAGAAGGTACAAAAGTGCATATAATAAATCCACAGTGTCCCAACGAAAATAAAAAGTATATATCCACAGCACAAGCTCAGAACCAGTATCTCCATGTCAGCAACAATCTGCAGGTAAACATACAGTTGAAGGCTTTTTTATTTTTGTTATACAGAACACAAAATGCCCATAGAAAAATCTTAGAAAGCAGAGAACACAGCAAAAATGCTGAACATACTTACAGCTACTTAGTCAACTAAGCACCAGACCAAAAACAAACCACCCTTTTTTTTTAGAAAGAACACCTTGGGTGAAAACAGGTCCTTAATTAAAACAGAACACATGACACTGAACCCATGTTAAACAGAAAAGAACTGGCCCTTAATTCGCAAACCAAATTTCTGAGCAAAATAAGGGTGAGACCAGTGATTAGAGGCCCAGTTATAGGTTACATACTATACTATGACTTTTTTCGACATACTATTCTGACTTTTTTCAACATACTATGACTTTATCGACATATTATACTATGAATTTTTAATGTCTTTTTTCGACATACTATACTATGACTTTGTTATGAATATTTTCGACATGCTATACTATGACATTATTATGACTTTTTTCGACACGCTATAGTATGACTTTTTTAGTTATAAAGTCATAGTATAGCGTGTCAAAAAAGTCATGGTATAGTATGTTCAAAAAAACTCTATTATGACTTTTTTCGACATACTATACTATGACTTTTTTCAACGGACTATTATATGACTTTTTCATGACTTTTTTCGACATACTATACTATGTTTTTTTTCGAAATAGTATACTATGACGTTTTTCAAGGTACTATTATATGACTTTTTTTGACATACTATACTATGACTTTATCAACATACTATACAATGACTTTTTTTATGACTTTTTGACATACTATATGACTTTTTTATGATTTTTTGGACATACTATACTATGACTTGTTTTATTACTTTTTTCGACATTTTATACTATGCCTTTTTGTCGACATACCATACTGACCATTTTTTTACTTTTTTCAACATACTATACTATGACTTTTTTTTTTTTTTTTTACTTTTTTAACATACTATACTATGCCTTTTTGTCGACATACCATACTGACCATTTTTTTACTTTTTTCAACATACTATACTATGACTTTAAGAACTTTTTCGACATGCTATACTATGACTTTTTTTTTTTTTTTTTACTTTTTTAACATACTATACTATGACTTTTTTTCATGACTTTTTTCGATTTACTAAACTATGACTTTTTTAATGACATTTTTCGACAAACTATACCATTGCTTTTTTATGACTTTTTTTGACATACTATACTATGACTTTTTTCGACATACTATACTATGACTTTTTTATGACATTTTTCAACATTTCAACATATTATTTATATGACTTTTTTGACCTACTATACTATGACTTTTTTCGACAAACTACTATGACTGTCATGACTTTTTTCGACATGCTATACTATGACTTTTTTTTTGACAAACTACACTATGACTTTTTTCGACAAACTATATGACTTTTTTCATGACTTTTTGACATACTATACTGTGACTTTTTTATGTTTTTTTTGTGACATACTTGACTAATACTTGTTTTATTACTTTTTTCGACATATTATACTATGCCTTTTTGTCGACATACTATACTGACAATGTTTTGACTTTTTTCGACAAACTATACTATGACTTTTTTCGACAAACTATACTATGACTTTGTCATGACTTTTTTCGACAAACTATACTAGGACTTTTTTCAGGACTTTTTTCGACATACTATACAATGACTTTTTTTTTTTTAACTTTTTTCGACATACTATACTACGACCTTTTTTTCATGAAAATTTTCGACATAGTATAGTGTGACTTTTTTTATACAATTTTTCGACATACTATACTATGACTTTTTTATTCATAAAATTTTTCGACATACTATACTATGACTTTTTTTGTGAAATTTTTCGACATACAATACTATGACTTTTTTTCATAACATTTTTCGACATAGTATAGTGTGACTTTTTTTATAAAATTTTTCGACATACTATACTATGACTTTTTTCGTGAAATTTTTCGACATACTATACTATGACTTTTTTTCTTCAAATTTTTCGACATACTATACAATGACTTTTTTCATGAAAATTTTCGACATACTATAGTACGACTTTTTTTCATGAAATATTTCTACATACTATACTATGACTTTTTTTGTGAAATTTTTCGACATACAATACTATGACTTTTTTTTCATAACATTTTTCGACATAGTATAGTATGACTTTTTTTAGTAAAATGTTTCGACATACTATACTATGACTTTTTTATTCATAAAATCTTTCGACATACTATTCTATGACTTTTTTTGGATGAAATTTTTCGACATACTATACTATTTCTTTTTTCAAAACATTTTCGACATACTATACTATGACATTTTTTTCATGAAATATTTCGACATACTATACTATGACTTTTTTCGTGAAATTTTTCGACATACTATACTATGACTTTTTTCTTGAAATTTTTCGACATACTATACAATGACTTTTTTCGTGAAATTTTTCGACATACTATACTATGACTTTTTTTCTTGAAATTTTTCGACATACTATACAATGACTTTTTTTCATGAAAATTTTCGACATACTATACAATGACTTTTTTTCATGAAAATTTTCGACATACTATACAATGACTTTTTTTTTAACTTTTTCGACATACTATACTTTGACTTTTTTTTCATAAAATTTTCAACGTACTATAGTATGACTTTTTTTGTGAAATTTTTCGACATACAATACTATGACTTTTTTTCATAGAATATTTCGACATAGTATAGTATTACTTTTTTTAGTAAAATTTTTTGACATACAATACTATGACCATTTTTTCATGAAATTTTTCGGCATACTATACTATGAATTTTTTTTTGATGAAATTTTTTGACAAACTATACTATTTCTTTTTTCAAAACATTTTCGACCTACTATACTATGACAATTTTTTCATGAAATATTTCAACATACTATAGTATGACTTTTTTTATGAAATTTTTCGACATACTATACTATGACTTTTTTTTAATAACATTTTTCGACATACTATTCTATAACTTTTTTCGTGAAATTTTTCGACATACTATACTATGACTTTTTTCGTGAAATTTTGACATACTATACTATAACTTTTTTTCTTGAAATTTTTCGACATACTATACAATGACTTTTTTTCATGAAAATTTCCGACATACTATAGTATGACTTTTTTTCATGAAATATTTCTACATACTATACTATGACTTTTTTTAATAACATTTTCGACATACTATACTATGACTTTTTTTGTGAAATTTTTCGACATACAATACTATGACTTTTTTTCATAAAATATTTCGACATAGTATAGTATGACTTTTTTTAGTAAAATTTTTCGACATACAATACTGTAACCATTTTTTCATGAAATTTTTCGACATACTATACTATGACTTTTTTTGATGAAATATTTCGACATACTATACTATTTCTTTTTTCAAAAATTTAACATACAAGACTATAACCATTTTTCATGAAATTTTTCGACACAATTCTATGACTTTTTTTTGATGAAAGTTTTCGACATACTATACTATGACTTTTTTCATGAAATTTTTCGACATACTATAATATGACTTTTTTTAATAACATTTTTCGACATACTATACTATGACTTTTTTTCATGAAATTTTTAAAACATACTATACTATGACTTTTTTCATGAAATTTTTCGACACAATACTATGACTTTTTTTAATAACATTTTTCGACATAGTATAGTATGACTTTTTTTAGTAAAATTTTTTGACATACAATACTATGACAATTTTTTCATGAAATTTTTCGGCATACTATACTATGAATTTTTTTTTGATGAAATTTTTTGACAAACTATACTATTTCTTTTTTCAAAACATTTTCAACCTACTATACTATGACAATTTTTTCATGAAATATTTCTACATACTATAGTATGACTTTTTTTATGAAATTTTTCGACATACTATACTATGACTTTTTTTTAATAACATTTTTCGACATACTATACTATAACTTTTTTCGTGAAATTTTTCGACATACTATACTATGACTTTTTTCGTGAAATTTTGACATACTATACTATAACTTTTTTTCTTGAAATTTTTCGACATACTATACAATGACTTTTTTTCATGAAAATTTCCGACATACTATAGTATGACTTTTTTTCATGAAATATTTCTACATACTATACTATGACTTTTTTTAATAACATTTTTCAACGTACTATAGTATGACTTTTTTTGTGAAATTTTTCGACATACAATACTATGACTTTTTTTCATAGAATATTTCGACATAGTATAGTATTACTTTTTTTAGTAAAATTTTTTGACATACAATACTATGACCATTTTTTCATGAAATTTTTTTGACATACTATACTATGACTTTTTTTTGATGAAATTTTTCGACATACTATACTATTTCTTTTTTCAAAACATTTTCGACATAATATACTATGACATTTTTTTCATGAAATATTTCGACATACGATACTATGACTTTTTTTCAAAAATTTAACATACAAGACTATAACCATTTTTCATGAAATTTTTCGACATACAATTCTATGACTTTTTTTTGATTAAATTTATCGACATACTATACTATGACTTTTTATTCATAAAATTTTTCGACATACTATACTATGACTTTTTTTGTGAAATTTTTCGACGTACAATACTATGACTTTTTGTCATAAAATTTTTCGACATAGTATAGTATGACTTTTTTTAGTAAAATTTCTCGACATACAATACTATGACCATTTTTTCATGAAATTTTTCGACATACTATACCATGACTTTTTTATTCATAAAATCTTTCGACATACTATACAATGACATTTTTTTCATGAAATATTTCGACATACTATACTATGACTTTTTTTCAAAAAATTTAACATACAACACTATAACCATTTTTCTAGAAATATTTCGACATACTATACTATGACTTTTTTTTTTGAAATTTTTCGACATACTATACAATGACTTTTTTTCATGAAAATTTTTGACATACTATACAATGACTTTTTTTCATGAAAATTTTCGACATACTATAATATGACTTTTTTTTTTTGAAATTTTTCGACATACTATACAATGACTTTTTTTGATGAAATTTTTCGACATACTGTCCTATTTCTTTTTTCAAAACATTTTCGACATAATATACTATGACATTTTTTTCATGAAATATTTCGACATACTATACAATGACTTTTTCATGAAAATTTTCGACACACTATACTATTACTTTTTTTAATAACATTTTTCGACATACTATACAATCACTTTTTTCATGAAATATTTCGACATACGATTCTATGACTTTTTTTTGATTAAATTTTTCGACATACTATACTATGACTTTATTCATAAAATTTTTCGACATACTATACTATGACTTTTTTTGTGAAATTTTTCGACAAACTATACTATGACTTTTTTTCATAAAATTTTTCGACATAGTATAGTTTGACTTTTTTTAGTAAAATTTCTCGACATACAATAGTATGACCATTTTTTCATGAAATTTTTCGACATACTATACCATGACTTTTTTATTCATAAAATCTTTCGACATACTATACAATGACATTTTTTTCATAAAATTTTTCGACATACTATACAATGACTTTTTTTCATGAAAATTTCCGACATACTATAGTATGACTTTTTTTCATGAAATATTTCTACATACTATACTATGACTTTTTTTAATAACATTTTTCGACATACTATACTATGACTTTTTTTGTGAAATTTTTCGACATACAATACTATGACTTTTTTTCATAAAATATTTCGACATAGTATAGTATGACTTTTTTTAGTAAAATTCTTCGACATACAATACTATAACCATTTTTTCATGAAATTTTTCGACATACTATACTATGACTTTTTTTGATGAAATTTTTCGACATACTATACTATTTCTTTTTTCAAAACATTGTCGACATACTATACTATGACATTTTTTTCATGAAATATATCAACATACTATACTATGACTTTTTTTTCAAAAATTTACCATACAAGACTATAACCATTTTTCAGGAAATTTTTCGACATACAATTCTATGACTTTTTTTTGATGAAAGTTTTCGACATACTATACTATGACTTTTTTTCATGAAATTTTTCGACATACTATACTATGACTTTTTTTAATAACATTTTTCGACATACTATACTATGACCATTTTTTCATGAAATTTTTCGACATACTATACCATGACTTTTTTATTCATAAAATCTTTCGACATACTATACAATGACATTTTTTTCATGAAATATTTCGACATACTATACTATGACTTTTTTTCAAAAAATTTAACATAAAACACTATAACCATTTTTCTAGAAATATTTCGACATACTATACTATGACTTTTTTTTTTGAAATTTTTCGACATACTATACAATGACTTTTTTTCATGAAAATTTTTGACATACTATACAATGACTTTTTTTCATGAAAATTTTCGACATACTATAATATGACTTTTTTTTTTTGAAATTTTTCGACATACTATACAATGACTTTTTTTGATGAAATTTTTCGACATACTGTCCTATTTCTTTTTTCAAAACATTTTCGACATAATATACTATGACATTTTTTTCATGAAATATTTCGACATACTATACAATGACTTTTTCATGAAAATTTTCGACACACTATACTATTACTTTTTTTAATAACATTTTTCGACATACTATACAATCACTTTTTTCATGAAATATTTCGACATACGATTCTATGACTTTTTTTTGATTAAATTTTTCGACATACTATACTATGACTTTATTCATAAAATTTTTCGACATACTATACTATGACTTTTTTTGTGAAATTTTTCGACAAACTATACTATGACTTTTTTTCATAAAATTTTTCGACATAGTATAGTTTGACTTTTTTTAGTAAAATTTCTCGACATACAATAGTATGACCATTTTTTCATGAAATTTTTCGACATACTATACCATGACTTTTTTATTCATAAAATCTTTCGACATACTATACAATGACATTTTTTTCATAAAATTTTTCGACATACTATACAATGACTTTTTTTCATGAAAATTTCCGACATACTATAGTATGACTTTTTTTCATGAAATATTTCTACATACTATACTATGACTTTTTTTAATAACATTTTTCGACATACTATACTATGACTTTTTTTGTGAAATTTTTCGACATACAATACTATGACTTTTTTTCATAAAATATTTCGACATAGTATAGTATGACTTTTTTTAGTAAAATTCTTCGACATACAATACTATAACCATTTTTTCATGAAATTTTTCGACATACTATACTATGACTTTTTTTGATGAAATTTTTCGACATACTATACTATTTCTTTTTTCAAAACATTGTCGACATACTATACTATGACATTTTTTTCATGAAATATATCAACATACTATACTATGACTTTTTTTTCAAAAATTTACCATACAAGACTATAACCATTTTTCAGGAAATTTTTCGACATACAATTCAATGACTTTTTTTTGATGAAAGTTTTCGACATACTATACTATGACTTTTTTTCATGAAATTTTTCGACATACTATACTATGACTTTTTTTAATAACATTTTTCGACATACTATACTATGACTTTTTTTCATGAAATTTTTCGACATACTATACTATGACTTTTTCTTGAAATTTTTCGACATACTATACAATGACTTTTTTTCATGAAAATTTTCGACATACTATACTATGACTTTTTTATTCATAAAATGTTCGAAATACTATACTATGACTTTTTTTGTGAAATTTTTCGACATACAATACCATGACTTTTTTTCATAAAATATTTCGACATAGTATAGTATGACTTTTTTTAGTAAAATTTTTCGACACACAATACAATAACCATTTTTTCATGAAATTTTTCGACATACTATACTATGACTTTTTTTGATGAAATATTTCGACATACTATACTATTTCTTTTTTCAAAAATTTAACATACAAGACTATAACCATTTTTCATGAAATTTTTCGACATACAATTCTATGACTTTTTTTTGATGAAAGTTTTCGACATACTATACTATGACTTTTTTCATGAAATTTTTCGACATACTATAATATGACTTTTTTTAATAACATTTTTCGACATACTATACTATGACTTTTTTTCAGGAAATTTTAAAAAACATACTATACTATGACTTTTTTCATGAAATTTTTCGACATACAATACTATGACTTTTTTTAATAACATTTTTCGACATACTATACTATGACTTTTTTTCAGGAAATTTTAAAAAACATACTATACTATGACTTTTTTCATGAAATTTTTCGGCATACTATACTATGAATTTTTTTTTGATGAAATTTTTTGACAAACTATACTATTTCTTTTTTCAAAACATTTTCGACCTACTATACTATGACAATTTTTTCATGAAATATTTCGACATACTATATTATGACTTTTTTCATGAAATTTTTCGACATACTATACTATGACTTTTTTTTCAAAAAATTTAACATACAAGACTATAACCACTTTTCATGAAATTTTTCAACATACAATACTGTGACTTTTTTCATACAATTTTTCGACATGGTAGAGTATGACTTTTTTTAGTAAAATTTCTCGACATACAATACTATGACCATTTTTTCATGAAATTTTTCGACATACTATACCATGACTTTTTTATTCATAAAATCTTTCGACATACTATACAATGACATTTTTTTCATGAAATATTTCGACATACTATACTATGACTTTTTTTCAAAAAATTTAACATACAACACTATAACCATTTTTCTTGAAATTTTTCGACATACTATACTATGACTTTTTTTTTTGAAATTTTTCGACATACTATACAATGACTTTTTTTCATGAAAATTTTTGATATACTATACAATGACTTTTTTTCATGAAAATTTTCGACATACTATAATATGACTTTTTTTTTCTGAAATTTTTCGACATACTATACAATGACTTTTTTTTGATGAAATTTTTCGACATACTGTACTATTTCTTTTTTCAAAACATTTTCGACATAATATACTATGACATTTTTTTCATGAAATATTTCGACATACTATACAATGACTTTTTTTCATGAAAATTTTCGACAAACTATACTATTACTTTTTTTTAATAACATTTTTCGACATACTATACAATCACTTTTTTCATGAAATATTTCGACATACTATACTATAATTTTTTTTCAAAAAATTTAACATACAACACTATAACCATTTTTCATGAAATTTTTCGACATACTTTACTATGACTTTTTTTTTGAAATTTTTTGACATACTATAGTATGACTTTTTTTCTTGAAATTTTTCGACATACTATACAATGACTTTTTTTGAAATTTTTCGACATACTATAGTATGACTTTTTTTATGAAATTTTTCGACATACTATACTATGACTTTTTTTTAATAACATTTTTCGACATACTATGCTATAACTTTTTTCGTGAAATTTTTCGACATACTATACTATGACTTTTTTCGTGAAATTTTGACATACTATACTATAACTTTTTTTCTTGAAATTTTTCGACATACTATACAATGACTTTTTTTCATGAAAATTTCCGACATACTATAGTATGACTTTTTTTCATGAAATATTTCTACATACTATACTATGACTTTTTTTAATAACATTTTTCGACATACTATACTATGACTTTTTTTGTGAAATTTTTCGACATACAATACTATGACTTTTTTTCATAAAATATTTCGACATAGTATAGTATGACTTTTTTTAGTAAAATCTTTCGACATATAATACTATAACCATTTTTTCATGAAATTTTTCGACATACTATACTATGACTTTTTTTGATGAAATTTTTCGACATACTATACTATTTCTTTTTTCAAAACATTTTCGACATAATATACTATGACATTTTTTTCATGAAATATTTCGACATACGATACTATGACTTTTTTTCAAAAATTTAACATACAAGACTATAACCATTTTTCATGAAATTTTTCGACATACAATTCTATGACTTTTTTTTGATTAAATTTTTCGACATACTATACTATGACTTTTTATTCATAAAATTTTTCGACATACTATACTATGACTTTTTTTGTGACATTTTTCGACATACTATACTATGAATTTTTTTCATAAAATTTTTCGACATAGTATAGTATGACTTTTTTTAGTAAAATTTCTCGACATACAATAGTATGACCATTTTTTCATGAAATTTTTCAACATACTATACCATGACTTTTTTATTCATAAAATCTTTCGACATACTATACAATGATATTTTTTTCATGAAATATTTCGACATACTATACTATGACTTTTTTTCAAAAAATTTAACATACAACACTATAACCATTTTTCTTGAAATTTTTCGACATACTATACTATGACTTTTTTTGATGAAATTTTTCGACATACTATACTATTTCTTTTTTCAAAACATTGTCGACATACTATACTATGACATTTTTTTCATGAAATATATCAACATACTATACTACGACTTTTTTTTCAAAAATTTAACATACAAGACTATAACCATTTTTCACGAAATTTTTCGACATACAATTCTATGACTTTTTTTTGATGAAAGTTTTCGACATACTATACTATGACTTTTTTTAATAACATTTTTCGACATACTATACTATGACTTTTTTTCATGAAATTTTTCGACATACTATACTATGACTTTTTTTAATAACATTTTTCGACATACTATACTATGACTTTTTTTCATGAAATTTTTCGACATACTATACTATGACTTTTTCTTGAAATTTTTCGACATACTATACAATGACTTTTTTTCATTCAAATTTTCGACATACTATACTATGACTTTTTTATTCATAAAATGTTCGACATAGTATAGTATGACTTTTTTTAGTAAAATTTTTCGACACACAATACTATAACCATTTTTTCATGAAATTTTTCGACATACTATACTATGACTTTTTTTGATGAAATATTTCGACATACTATACTATTTCTTTTTTCAAAAATTTAACATACAAGACTATAACCATTTTTCATGAAATTTTTCGACATACAATTCTATGACTTTTTTTTGATGAAAGTTTTCGACATACTATACTATGACTTTTTTCATGAAATTTTTCGACATACTATAATATGACTTTTTTTAATAACATTTTTCGACATACTATACTATGACTTTTTTCATGAAATTTTTCGACATACTATATTATGCCTTTTTTCGTGAAATTTGGCGACATACAATACTTTGACTTTTTTACATAACATTTTTCGACATAGTATAGTATGACTTTTTTTCATGAAATCTTTGAACATACTATACTATGACTTTTTTTCGTGAAATATTTCGACATACTATACTATGACTTTTTTATTCATAACATTTTTCAACATACTATACTATGACTTTTTTTCTGAAATTTTTCGACATACAATACTATGACTTTTTTCATAACATTTTTCGACATAGTATAGTATGACTTTTTTTAGTAAAATTTTCGACATACAATACTATGACCATTTTTTCATGAAAGTTTTCGACATACAATTCTATGACTTTTTTTTGATGAAAATTTTCGACATACTATACTATGACTTTTTCTTGAAATTTTTCGACATACTATAGTATGACTTTTTTCATGAAATATTTCTACATACTATACTATAACTTTTTTTGTGAAATTTTTCGACATACAATTCTATGACTTTTTTCATAACATTTTTCGACATAGTATAGTATGACTTTTTTTAGTAAAATTTTTCGACATACAATACTATGACTTTTTTCATAACATTTTTCGACATAGTATAGTATGACTTTTTTTCATTAAATATTTCGACATACTATACTATGACTTTTTTTTCAAAAAATTTAACATACAAGACTATAACCATTTTTCATAAAATGTTCAACGTACTATAGTATGACTTTTTTCATGAAATTTTTCGACATACTATACTATGCCTTTTTTCGTGAAATTTGGCGACAGACAATACTTTGACTTTTTTTCATAACATTTTTCGACATAGTATAGTATGACTTTTTTTAGTAAAATTTTTCGACATACAATACTATGACCATTTTTTCATGAAATTTTTCGGCATACTATACTATGACTTTTTTTTATGAAATTTTTCGACAAACAATACTATTTCTTTTTTCAAAACATTTTCGACATACTATACTATGATATTTTTTTCTTGAAATATTTCGACATACTATACTGTGACTTTTTTTTCAAAAAATTAAACATACAAGACTATAACCATTTTTCATGAAATTTTTCGATATAAAATACTGTGACTTTTTTTCATACAATTTTTCGACATACAATACTATGACCATTTTTACATGAAATTTTTCAACATACTATACTATGACTTTTTTTTTATGAAATATTTCGACATACTATACTATTTCTTTTTTCGAAACATTTTCGACATACTATACTGACATTTTTTTCATGAAATATTTCGACATAGTATACTATGACTTTTTTTTCAAAAATTTAACATACAAGACTATAACCATTTTTTCATAAAATTTTTCGACATACTATACTATGACTTTTTTTGTGAAATTTTTCGACATACAATTCTATGACTTTTTTTCATAACATTTTTCGACATAGTATAGTATGACTTTTTTTAGTAAAATTTTTCGACATACAATACTATGACCAATTTTTCATAAAATTTTTCGGCATGCTATACTATGACCTTTTTTTATGAAATTTTTCGACAAACAATACAATTTCTTTTTCAAAACATTTACGACATACTATACTATGATATTTTTTTCATTAAATATTTCGACATACTATACTATGACTTTTTTTTCAAAAAATTTAACATACAAGACTATAACCATTTTTCATGAAATTTTTCGACATACAATTCTATGACTTTTTTTTGATGAAAGTTTTCGACATACTATACTATGACTTTTTTCATGAAATTTTTCGACATACTATACTATGACTTTTTTTAATAACATTTTTCGACATACTATACTATGACTTTTTTTCAAAAAATTTAACATACAAGACTATTACCATTTTTCATGAAATTTATCGACACACAATTCTATGACTTTTTTTTAATTGAATTTTTCAACATACTATACTATGACTTTTTTTCATAAAATTTTTCAACATACTATACTATGACATTTTTTTCATAACATTTTTCGACATACTATACTATGACCTTTTTTTCAAAAAAATTTCGACATACTATATTATGACTTTTTTTCATGAAATTTTTCGACATACTATACTATGACTTTTTATGATAACATTTTTCGAAATACTATACTATGACTTTTTTTCATAAAAATTTTCGACTTACTATACTATGACTTTTTTTTATAACATTTTTCGAAATACTATACTATGACTTTTTTTGTGAAATTTTTCGACATACAATTCTATGACTTTTTTTCATAACATTTTTCGACATAGTATAGTATGACTTTTTTTAGTAAAATTTTTCGACATACAATACTATGACCAATTTTTCATAAAATTTTTCGGCATGCTATACTATGACCTTTTTTTATGAAATTTTTCGACAAACAATACAATTTCTTTTTCAAAACATTTTCGACATACTATGCTATGATATTTTTTTCATTAAATATTTCGACATACTATACTATGACTTTTTTTTCAAAAAATTTAACATACAAGACTATAACCATTTTTCATGAAATTTTTCGACATACAATTCTATGACTTTTTTTTGATGAAAGTTTTCGACATACTATACTATGACTTTTTTCATGAAATTTTTCGACATACTATACTATGACTTTTTTTAATAACATTTTTCGACATACTATACTATGACTTTTTTTCAAAAAATTTAACATACAAGACTATTACCATTTTTCATGAAATTTATCGACATACAATTCTATGACTTTTTTTTGATGAAAGTTTTCGACATACTATACTATGACTTTTTTCATGAAATTTTTCGACATACTATACTATGACTTTTTTTAATAACATTTTTCGACATACTATACTATGACTTTTTTTCAAAAAATTTAACATACAAGACTATTACCATTTTTCATGAAATTTATCGACACACAATTCTATGACTTTTTTTTAATTGAATTTTTCAACATACTATACTATGACTTTTTTTCATAAAATTTTTCAACATACTATACTATGACATTTTTTTCATAACATTTTTCGACATACTATACTATGACCTTTTTTTCAAAAAAATTTCGACATACTATATTATGACTTTTTTTCATGAAATTTTTCGACATACTATACTATGACTTTTCATGATAACATTTTTCGAAATACTATACTATGACTTTTTTTCATAAAAATTTTCGACTTACTATACTATGACTTTTTTTTCATAACATTTTTCGAAATACTATACTATATCTTTTTTTAATAAAATATTTCGACATACTATATTATTACTTTTTTTAGTGAAATTTGTCAACAAACGATATGACTTTTTTTTCATGAAATTTTTCCATATACTATAGTATTCCTTTTTTTAGTGAAATTTGTCAACATACTATAATATAACTTTTTTTCATGAAATTTTTCGACATACTTTACTATGACTTTTTTTCATGAAAATTGTTGACATAGTATACTATGACTTTTTTTTATAAAATTTTTCGACACTGACTTTTTTTCATGAAATTATTAGACATACTATACTCTGACTTTTTTTCATAACATTTTTCGACATACTATACTATGACTCCTTTTTTCATAAAATTGTTGACATACTATAATATGACTTTTTGATATGAAAATTTTCGACATACTAAACCATGACTTTTTTTCATAAAATTTTTGACTTAGTATAGTATGACCTTTTTTTAGTGAAATTTTTCAAGATACTATACTATGACTTTTTTGGTGAAATTTTTCGAAATACTATACTATGACCTTTTTTTCAAAAAAATTTTGACATACTATATTATGACTTTTTTTTGGCTGGACCGCAGAGGGCCAGCCCTACAAACGCAAAAGTCTGTCCCTGACTGACTGACTGACTGAATGACTGACTGAGTGATGAAGTTACAGGATTGGTCGGCCGACTGTTGAGTCTCCTCATTGGTCGTTTCTCTTTCAAAATGAAAAGGCGGAGAACAGTTCCGTGTTTACGTTTTCTGGGGAGCGTGTCAGCGGTTCAATGTAACATTACACAGCGCTGTTGTTGTGCATGTGTTATTGTTTATGTTCGTTTAAGTTACGTTATGTTTGCAAATTTTCGCCTCGCTTTCCTCCATTTCCGCCATGAACTGACTATCTAGCAGCCACACGTCGCTACTGCGGTATGAACCCAAAATAAACAGACTGTGCTGTGATTTAATTGCGATAAACAGATCAAAATAATGCCGAAATAACAACATAAATATATCGATTTGTAAAAAGTCTGAATTCATTCCTTGTCAGGTCTGTCCGCAACACAACAAGCAAACAACTTTTAAAAAGCTTGTTTTCTGAACGGAGTTCGGATCGATCAATGCCAGGCTATGCTAACACCAGCTATTCAATCCACACTCAACATAACGTCATCTAGGCGTAAATACGGCAGCGACGTTGTTGTAAACGGATCAAAGTGTGCCGAAATAACTACATAATGATGTTGATTAGTAAAAAGTCTGAATTCATGCTTTGTCGGGTCTGTTACCAAGACGACAAGCAAACAACTTTTACAATGCTTGTTTTCTGAAAGGAGTTCGGATCGATCAGTGGCAGGCAACGCTAACACAGTAGCTGCTCCATTAACACTCCATCTAGGAATAAATACAGCAACAGCAACGTCAGTGATGACAGCGGGGATATCTCAACGCTGATAAACTTTAGTATGTAGTATGTATATATTGTTACACACCACTTGATGAATGCTTTTGATACACATGCTTTAATAAAAAACTAAAATACTTTAAACCTTGCATACTGTATGTCTTGCTAATACCTTTTCACCTTGTATAAAATGTATAATATACTGACTAGTAAATGTTACCATTTACTATTACTGAATGTCATTTGCTTCATTATAAGTTGGCTTTCAATCAAACATTAAGATATAAGTGGAAAAAACTGTTCACAAAACATTATAGACATTACCACTGACTATTTGTATAACAATTTAGCTACGAATTCACAGACTTGACCATACGGTCCACCCATATACTCGGTTTTGACCGAGTCTTGTTTCATGAAATTTTTCGACATACTATACTTTGACTTTTTTCGTGAAATTTTTCGACATACTATACTATAACTTTTTGTTATGAAAATTTTCGACATACTATACTATGACTTTTTTTCATAACATTTTTCGATATACTATAGTATGATTTTTTTCATGAAATTTTTTGACATAGTATACTATGACTTTTTGGGTGAAAATTTTCGACATACTATTCGATGACGTTTTTCAATAAAATTTTCGACATATTATACTACGACCTTTTACGAATTTTACAACAATAATATGACTTTTTTCCATTGCATTTTTTTTACATACAATACTATAATTTTTTTTCATGACATTTTGAACATACTATACTATGACTTTTTTTCATGAAATTTTTCAACATTATATACTATACCATTTTTTCATTAAAATTTTCCATAGACTTCCTATGACGTATTCCATGAAATTTTTCGAAATACTATAATGTGACTTTTATACATATTATTTTTCGACAATACCATACGATGACGTTTTTCCATGAAAATTTTTGACATACTATACTATGACTTTTTTTCGATGAAAATTTTCGACATAATATACTATTACTTTTTCTTCCATGAAAAATGTTGACATACTATACTATGACGTTTTTTCGTGAAATTTTTTGACATACTATACTGTCATTTTTTTGTTACTTTTTCGACATACTATACTATAACTTTTTCATGACTTTTTTTTGACATACTATACTTTGTCTTTTTATGACATTTTTCAACATAATATACAATGATTTTGTTAAAGGCTTTTCTGTTGATTTATAAATGCAGCTCTTGTTTATGATAATGGGAGTGAGATCAGATGATGCAAAAGAACTGAAACAGGCACATCAATTTAGTAGACTGATAATTAGCAACATCATACAACAAAGTTGAATATAGAGAAGGATTGAGATGAATAGATGAGCAACAACAAGAGGAAGTAATTCAGCAGTAGAGGTTCAGGAGGGGCAGACTATTTATGATATTTTTAAATAATCGAGGATGTAGAAGGCAGCACCACTGATGTAACAATAAGCGGCATGAACTGAGAACATACTGCTCATATACAGCTTGTATAGGGGAAGGAACAAACATTTTCTCGTGGATTTTCTTGTATAACCTTGAAAGATGTAGAAGCTAACAACAATGGAAATGCAACCTTTGTAGCGAATGCTATCACCTTATAAGACTCAATTATAAAAAGAGAAATAAGGGAGAGACACTGTGCAAGCCTGGAAAATTACTTCATACAACATGTACTCAAAGAGGATTTTAATGCTGAGGGAAGTCATGAAAATCTTCAATAAAAATGCCCACTGTTTCTCAGATACACACAGCGAGCATTTGCACGACCGCTGAACAAAGCCTCGGACTATCAACTAAATAGCACGGTCTAATCCCATAATACACTCTCTCTTTGAGCCTGGTTCCACACACACACACACACACACACACACACACACACACACACACACACACACACACACACACACACACACACACACACACACACACACACACACACACACACACACACACACACACACACACACACACACACACACACACACACACACACACACACAACCAGGTTTAGGCACATCAGAGGGACACACAGTCATTCATTAACATGGGTGGATAATTAAAAAAAACACGATGATTTTGATAAGTGTTAGTAATAATTATGTATTTTTGTGAAATTTACAGGCAATATTCATTAATGTGTATAATGTGTTTTAATATTTCATTCATTCAATGATCTATCACATTCATGTTGAGCTGGGTATCCATCTTACTAAAATGGAAGGAGTCTCTCTCTGTATGTATGTATGTATGTATGTAAGTATGTATGTATGTATGTATGTATGTATGTAAGTATGTCCTTTGAGTTTCTCGACCACCGTTCATCCGATCGACTTTACAATTGGCGGGTGTATTGCTGTGGACCCAAGGAAGTGCAGTGTCGAGTGAGCAGTTCTTGAGAAATACCAAACAATCGGCCGAGCGGGCACTGCACTATAGTTGAGTTATAGTGATGTTTAGTAGAAAGGACTCACTATTTCCTCACTTAAAGGAATAGTTACACATTTTGGGAAGAATGTTTTTTTCCCCTTCTTGCAGAGAACTAAATGAGAAGATTGATACCACTTGTATATTTGACCAGTGAATATAGCTAAAGCTGATTGCTGTAGCTTAGTCATTTATAAATAAATAAATCATTTATAAATAAATGACAGAATACGTTTGTGAATCCTTCTGTGTGCATTCATTAATATTGAGAACCCGTTTAATTCCATAGATTTTTAGTTGATGATTTTTGTGCTCTTCTGTTTGTCAGTTCCTCCATTATGGCTATTATGTCTGATGGATATCCATCGATTTGTCTAAAATACATCCTATTGCTGCATCAGGAATCATACAATGAGTCACATCCTCTGCAGAAGAGAACTGAACGTCCCTGGATAAAGTACTTCC
Source organism: Sebastolobus alascanus (assembly GCA_916701645.2). NCBI lineage: Eukaryota > Metazoa > Chordata > Actinopteri > Perciformes > Sebastidae > Sebastolobus > Sebastolobus alascanus. The sequence goes on along the minus strand of CAKAOJ020000048.1, from coordinate 1,300,728 downwards.
TCACAGATGTTTACAACTGCAGATGAAAAACACTTCTGTGGAAACAGGTTAAATAACTACTGCAGGGTTGTGCAACACATTCATTTATTCATATAAATAAGATTTTCACATTGAATGCTTACATAATTTCTTTTCTTTCGCAACCTGTTTGAATTTACTGTCTGTTCATCTTCATTCAAGTGTACACTTCTTGTTCTCACTTTGTCTTCTTCTTTGATTCTTCTCCCTTCACAGGCGGTTTTGTTTTCCTCCAGGGCAGGAAGTTGTAGGAGACCAGAGCTGTGAGGAGGTATGTAGCCATGCCAGTGTATCCTCCCAGTACCAGACACAGCGGCTGTGCCAACACAAACAGACAGAACACGTTCATCGACGCACGGTCATCCAGCTCCACCCGATCGTCCTGTGTGGCTTTCATCACTCCGAAAAAATATATCAGTGCCACCGCCGGGTAGAAGGCCAACTCCACCATGATGTTGAAGACAGGATTCTCCCACGCACTAGAAAGCCTTTGGGTTTAACAAGTGCACATGTGTTGAAAAGCAGTTTGTAAAATCCACTGAAGAATTGAGCAAGAGTATTTTCAGAGACACACTCACCCGGACCAGATTTACACTCACTCGCGGACAGAATCCCCTCTCAAGTGTGAAGGTGGATCTGACAGGAAAACACACTTGGACCTTTGATCCGTCATCACAACAGTCCTGTCAAACATTATCCACCTCCTGCGCTCCTTATCAGGACACTTGGCAGTTGCTACCTTCTAACGCAATCTGTTTTCTTTAAAGTAAAGCACTCCTTAAAATAAACCTTTTAAAATACTATCAAAACCAATTATACTGTCTTTTCACATCAATCATATAAAAGCCACAAAGAGTCGGCTATTCCTCAATGAAACGGGTCTCAAAGTACATCAAAGTGACCTTGTGTGAATTGAATAACGCAATAAATGTATTATGTTGTAAAACCTGAACTTTACACTTTACACATAGCCTTTGTTATAAAGAATGTGGGCTATATTTTGCAATATTTCTTGTGATCAGAAATAAGAGCCTTCATAAAAAAGGTTACAGGCTGACATTGACCGGTACAGTATCCAGTGATATTTACACTGCTACAGAAAGGTTGAGAAAGGAGTCATTTTCAGTTTTGCGTTGGTGACAAACAGCTTGAGTTTACAGATAAATATAAGTATCTTGGCTTTTTTTTAGATGAAAGTATGTCTTTTTTAAATGATGCATCAGTGCTAGCAGACTCAGCAAGTAGTGCATTGGGGGGGTGTTATAGGTAAAACTAAAATGATGAGTGATATGGGTTTTTATACATATTCCAAACATGTATATGTCCTGTTTTAGACTATGTGTCAGTAATATGGGGTTACAAAAGATTTCGGAAAAAACAAACTAATAGTTAGTCCATAATCTTCCTAAATATTCGCTGTTTTGGCAGCTAAAGGTGATATAGGGTGGGACTCCTGTGAAGTGAGATGGAAGGCCATCATGGTGAGTCTGGGGAACAGATTAATGGGTTTACCATCCAACAGGGTGGCAAGTGAGATATTTAACTGGGACTTGTCTGTTGGAGGTGAATGAGCATCGGAAATACTCAATTTACTAGAAGAATGTGCACTTGAAGAACGATACTTTCAAAAAGCAACTTTGGAGGTGGAGGAGTTTAAATACCAAGTCCGGGCTAAATGCACACAATCATGGGCAGAAGAACTCTGGCAAAAGCCAAAATTGAGAAGCTATCTGGTATGATTATACCTGGTTTTAGTATTTAAAACTATTGTCTTTTATTACTTTTATTATTTTAAAGAACTACTGTCTCACACTCAGCATGTGAATTTCAGCACGTTCATGCATGAGTGTATGTATGATCCATGTTTTATGTGTGTATGTACATTGTGACTTTGGTATGTTGTGTGATGCAGTGGCCTGGAGCCCAAGACAAATTTCCCTGTGGGACAATAAAGTATATCTTATCTTATCTTATCTTATCTTACTGTAAATTTAAGAAAGATTACAAATGTGAAAATTTGTTAAATATAATTTGCCTAAAAGTTAGAGGTCACTTTGTGCACAGTTAAGATGTGGTATATTACCACTATATATTGAAACAGGAAGATACAGAGGTGGAACTGAAGACGAAAGACTGTGTCAATATTGTGAAATAAATGACTTTAGTCATAATGACTAATATCATGATTTACAACAAATTTTATTTAAAAAAAAAGTTAATGTTCCTAGTTTAGATTTGATATATATGGAGACTGGAGCCTCAAATAAATAGCTTTTTGATGATGTTTTTGTATTTTCTGAATATCTTTCTAAAGCATGGGATAGGAGGGGAAAGGTAACATACGTCTTTTTTGTCATGTTTGTATTTGTGTGCCTTGTGGGCTGTGTTTGTATATATGTGCCTGTTTGTTTGTTGTGTTTCCATTGTGGGATGTATCCTGGAGCATTATTTGTGGGAGGTTCATGTTAGCGACAAAAAGATGTCTGGGTGATGTTTATGTTTGGATGATTCTGGTGTATTGCACTGTTAGATGATGGTGGGTGAACATGCCACAATGTTTGGTTTGTTGTTTGTTAATGTGTCTGAATAATCCAATGAGAGATGGGTTATGTAAATGACCAGACACGAAAAATAAATCAATCATTCATTCATTCATCCATTCATTCATATGATAATAATAATATGAGCTGCAAAAACTAGGGCTCACAATATTTTTGATCAAATTTAAATTCATATGTAGAGTTGACTATTGGTGCTTTCACAAAATATTTACACAATGAGATTTTTGATAAATAATCATCACTAATGTGGATATAATGACTAAATGGGTAAAGGCAAAAAGTACAACAGCTAGAACAGTCTGGTAAGTTAAAAAAATGTCATCACTTTACTGTAAAGCAGCCTTTAAAACCAGGAAAAGACAACACTTGTGCCATATTACGTTGTCCCAAATCTAAGAGGATATTTAGTCTCATATCACGATATTGATACAATAGCGATATATTACCCAGCCCGAGAAAAAACACAAATAAAATCTTAAGAAATCACACTGTAATACATTTGCAAGAATAACTGAAGAACTTAACTTGCAAAACTGAATAGCTTCTTTATTTAGTTTTTTGCTGGGGTAGTTTTTCGAAGACACTGTATGGCTTTTTATACTGTACAACATATAGCACCGAGTGTAAGTCATTGATTTTCTGTATTTTTAGGGCACTAACTCTACTAAACGTAATACTGAGAGAGATTTAGATGGTTGAGCCAGAAAATTACTGCGCTCGGCCAAGAAATAGTTCCAGCACGTAACTCTCTATATAAAGCGTTCATCAGTGAGCTTTAGAGATGTTGGTCGCTGAATTTTAAAACTTTGGACAGAGCAGCAGTTTCCCCGTCTCTCCATGCTAAGCTAAGATAAGATAAGCTGTTGGTTGTAGCTTCATGTTTAGTGTACAGACATGAGCGTGGTATCAATCTCTCATCTAACTGTCAGCGAGAAAGCAAATGAGCGTATTTCCCCAAATTTGGAACTCGTCCTTCAAATTAAGATAATATAGGTAAAGCATATCCCAGCATGCACTGGGTAAGAGGTAGGGTACACAATGGACAGGTTGCCAGTCTGTAATGTCTTTTCGGCAGTATACTACAAATATAATGGTATCTATTGTTGTTTTTGGAGACATACAAACAGTGTGTTGGTCTAACAAATAAGTTGATAATCAAATTAAACAGTAAATTAGACATATTTGTACCAGGGCTGTCAATCAATTAAAAAATTGAATTGCGATTAATTGCATGATTGTTTATAGTTAATCGTGATTAATCGCAAATTAATCACACATTTTGTATCTTTTCAAAATGTACCTTAAAGGGAGATTTGTCAAGTATTTAATACTCTTATCAACATGGGCTTCGACAAATATGCTGCTTTATGCAAATGTATGTATATATTTATTATTGGAAATTAATTAACAACACAAAACAATGCCAAATATTGTCCAGAAACCCTCACAGGTACTGCATTTAGCATAAAAAATATGCTCAAATCATAACATGGCAAACTGAAGCCCAACAGGCAACAACAGCTGTCAGTGTGTCAGTGTGCTGACTTGACTATGACTTGCCCCAAACTGATTATCATATAGTGGGCATGTCTGTAGAGGGGAGACTCGTGGAGTGGGTACCCATTCACATATCTTGAGGTCAGAGGTCAAGGGAAATGAAAATGGCCATGCCAGTTTTTCCTCACCAAAATTTAGCGTTAAAGCAACCAAAAAAATCGCAAGTTGCGTTAATGCGTTAAAGAAATTAGTGGCATTAAAACAAATTTGCGTTAACTCAATATTATTGCGTTAAATTTGAAAGCTCTAATTTGTACTAATACTATTTATTAGCAATACTTAGATACTCAATTAAATTTAATTAAGAATACAACGACAGTCCCAAAGGGGCTGTAAGAGACAAAAATAATGAATGAAGGCGATGTGTAACTGTGCCAGAGTTACACAGAGAGATCCAATATGGTGACATGAAGCAGCCAGTGAGCACATTGCTCTCTCTTGATATCTAAAAAAGTCCCTAGTGAAAATTTTGCCTGAAAGAGTTCATTGCTGCTCAATCTGGTACTAATCTGACTCAACATATGCTCCATTGATAAAAATAGAGAGTAGCAGAGTGCCCAGGCGGAGTCCCTGGAGGACTCAGCAGTGAACTGTCCCCACAGCAAGAGAAACTTTTGGATGAGTAGCTACTCATCTGATCAAGGGCAGCAGCAAGTGTTAAATCAAGGAGTTCATAATGAGTTTGAGCGTTTGTGTATCGACTGTAGACCTGCTCAGGAAAAGTGAGGTTATTTTTGTTATTATTGTTTTGCAGCTGTAATCCAACATCCAGCTCTTTGAATCCCGCATGCTGCAGCCTGAGGGAGCGCTGGGCCATTAGCCAGTCAATCAGCCACCTAGGCTGCTGTGGCCTTCCATAAATACTGCATGTGTGCGTGTCATTCCACGGGTGCTTCTGTCTGTTTTGTTCGTCAATCTCAGAGCAGTCATTCATAAAAGGCTTCTCTGTGATGTTTACCACCTCACCGCTGGGCCGCAGAGCAGGATTAAACTCTGGGAGGGAACATGTGGCCCCTTTGAACTGGGATTTATCAAACCCCCTACTTCTCTACAGGGTACACTGAGGTACCCACGTGCTTCTACTGCAAGCAGAGAGAAAGACAAAGCCTCAGCGGTCAGATTAAATCCAGCTCAATCATAAATCATCAGTTCGCTGGTGTTTGCTGAAGATACACCAAATGGGCTTTGCATTAATAATTACAAGCCCAGTGCTGTTTCGAGCGCACTACTTCTCTAATAGAGAGCAGTACATTCAAAATGTCACTCAGTCATTTTGGTGCTGATACACAGTTTTCATAATTGGAGCTTTCAACACACCATCTAATTTTTTGTAGGATGCTTTGTATTCTAAAAGATTTACTGTATTAGCTAAAGTGATATTTCAGTAATACATTTGGATATGGTTACTGGTGAAAGTCTTGTATGCACCAGATGTGACGGAGTTTAAAAAGTGCGATCCCAAACAAATAGGGGGCAACATTTCACTTCTACTACTGGGTCCATACAATCTAAATTTACAGTCATCAGTTTTAGAAAAAAAACAACTACTACTAACTAACAGCAGGGTAAGCTAACGCAAAATTCGACCAAACTGCTGAAACTCTGAGAGACGGTCAAAATAATAATAAGGTCAAAATAATACTGCTATCTTGTAATTTTCACATGTAGCGTCGGCCTATATTGTGTCTACTCTGCCACTAATCGAGGTCTGTACAGTCCGTGTACATTTTGATAGTTTGCTTATTGGAATAAATCCAAATTGGCAGAAACAAGAAATCGACTCGTAATTTTGTTTCGTCCTCCCGCCACCAGAAGAGTACTTCGCCGGGAGAAGAGCGTTCAGGCAGCTCCGAGAGACAGAAATGTACACAGACCCTGTACCTTCAACGTGATTGACAAGCCCTCGGAGCTGCTCTACTTCTTCGTCCTCTCATGTTGGACTTAGAGCAAACTGGACGCCAAAGTGACTCACTATCGCCTCTCGAGGTTCTAGTGGTATTACAAGACAGGACGGGCCGCCGCTAGCTGGTTAGCATGCTCATTTCAGTAGATATCTCTGCAACACAATATGTCTTTGACATAACGTCAACACTGTAACCTCTTCAAATTCTGTTGATAATGTTAGTTCATTTTGTACATTTAAAAAAAAAAAAAATGTAAGGCTCTGTCCACACGTATACAGATGCTTTTAAAAACGGATATTTTCCTCTACGTTTTGGCCTCTGGTCCACACGCAAACAGAGTTTTGGGTCACAAAAAACGCCTTCTAAAGTTCAGATTTTTTAAAACTCTGGTTACTTTGTATCTATGTGGACGTGTAAAACAGGGCATTTGGGAATGTCCTCCTCATTTAACGCACGCCCATTATTGCTTTGTTATTATTTCTGGCGCATGCTCATTACACAAAGATGGTGGACTACCGGCTTTTTTACGTTTTGTTAGCGCTGCTCGGACTAATTACTACTTTACATTTGAAAATGTTACAGTCACAGAAGGCCAAAGCAGGGAAGATATTAAACATGTGGAGGCCGAATGGTGATTGAATGCGCTTTTGGGTGACTGAAGGCGAGGTTTGGAGCACTCAGAAGGGCTATGGACATAAACCTCAATGACCTCCCTTTCATCGTGTATGCATTTAAAGAGACAGTTGATAACAGCAGAGTGATGACAGGAATCCCAGTCCCCCACGACCAATAACTGTTACCGAACTGACTGTAATGAAGCCGAAGGAAAGGGAGTGAGAAGGGTGGTAACAAAATTCCTTGACCCTTAACTTGTGATCTCACTTGTGATGACATGTAAATATTACGGCGAGTGTTTGAAATCGTTTTTGCGTTAGAGTGTGGATGGAAATATTTTGTAAAACGAAGGTCGTGTGGACAGATTTTTCTTTTTTTTAAATGGAGGGGAAAATATCTGTATACGTGTAGACAGGGCCTTAAACTAAAATTCTGGCCAGATCTTACACATTGCAAAGACATTCTTCCTGAACAATCTAATTCATTTAGCCTCAGCACTTCATAATATGAAGTCTTTTTATATTTTCATTTTTTCGTTGAATTATTTTTTCTTCAACCTGCCTTGTTCAGTTAGCGAATTCCAACAGTTCACAGAGAGACCTCTGACAACACCAGTTGGATATTTGACATGAGCTTGAAGCATAAAGCAGTCAGAGATATTCGAGTAACAATAGTTGAAGCATTTATTTAAAATGCAACATTACAGTTCTTCAGACTGACGTGCATTATGGTTTGGTGGGAAGTAACTTTTCTTCCAGTATGATTTATCTTTCTCTGTGTTCATCAATGAGAAAAACTTTTGCTCTTTGATTATGCAGCATGAGGTAGTGACACCAAAATCTGAGGTTTACTGTTAATATTTGAAGTATTTGCAGTGTTGTCAAGTGTTCTGGAAATACCGCTGCATGAAATCATGTAATCTTCATTTGGTCAGTTACATATGAGAATAAGAGAGATTCTCCAACAAACACCAAAATGGGATCCAGAAATAAAAAATAATTGTGCTGTGGAAGAATTTTCCTTAAGAAATAAAATACAACAGAATTTCCTCCACAGCTTAAGGCACACTGTCTATCAAGAGAAAACTGCTCTACCATCGACCACGGATTCTTTTCATTACCTCCTCCAGCAGCCACAATATAAGGTTTGACAAACTGTAGTTAGCTGGTGTCAAATTTGAAGAAGACGACTGCATTTTAAAAGTGTTCGTCAGAGGCTGGCTGAAAATACCAACAGATTCCCTGATTAACTAGTATTTGCTGACCACTTCCTATATTTAAGAGCAGGTCTTGAACATCCAACACATATTAAGTAGTGAATTTTGTTATGTTATGTTAAAACAATTAGGGAACGTGATTAACGGAGTGAACAAATGTTTCTATTTTCCAGGTTGTGTGGGAAAAAAATCACATATTTTATTGTTGGAGCTTCACTTGCTTGACAGGGCATTTGTCTATTTTTGCATAATTGCTTCCAGAAAGGCGATATTTTTGGACAGCATGACGCAAGTAAGTATAAACACAGTAATTAGTGCTTAGGAAACTGCAGGAAGCCGAGGGAAAGGGACATTTGAATCCCCTATGGTGTTATTAATGTGACCAGCAGTACAAAGCATTGACCACCTCCTGGTCCATCACAATTGGATGGCAATAGCATTTAAAGGAGATATCCAGTGTTTTCTAAGTGTTTACAATTGATCACTCAACAAGCCAGCTCCTTAAGACATTCAGAAATAGGCATGACACGTATTTTGTTACATAGGAACTGGCAGCAGCAACTATGTTTGATGCGTTAATTATGTTAAATTGCCAAGTGTTGATTGGAGTACCGTTTGTTAGAGAGTTGATCTGATTGTAGGAGTTCTCAAAACTAACGTTACATTAATTGTGGTGGATAACAGTATTGATTTGAACATCATCAGGGTTACATGTTGTTGTGATTGATGACTATAAGTTATTGTGCACAACAAACCTGAAACCTGAAATTATATCAGCTGATTGAATGGGCGTTATCAGCAGTTATCACCCTCATAGATATGGGTTAGAACAGGCCTGCTACACCTAACAGTAGGTTCAGAAGGCCGTTATCGACCATTCACATGGTTGATCACCAATATGAATACAAAAAGACAACGCCAACCTCAAGTGGCTGTTTACGGGAGCAAAGGAGCAAGTCAGGTGATATCGTAAAAAGAGCGACAAAGTCTGCGTAGGGAGGAGGTCGAAGTGGATGGACAGGTCAAACAAACACGGGACTTTCACCCAGGAGATCGCTGTTCGTGTCCCGTGTGAAACCAAAATCAGCGTTGACTTATCAACCGTACTTTTGTTATGTAACTTACGTACTTAACTAACGAAAGTCACAGAACATACATACTTTCACTTTGACTTTCACAACGTGGTAGGTGCAGTTTGGCCCGTCTGAAGCTTTAGAATGGTTGTGGTAAACACTGATAATGCCCATTCAATTGGCTGACAACATTCGAAATGGGTGCATGAAAAAATGGGCTGTAGAAAATGATGACACAGGTCTACAATATTACATAATTCAAAATTACCCAGAGGGGAAAATGTTAGTCAATTTCAACATCAGTCCCCTTTGCTTTAAGATCAAAGCAGATGAAGGGATGGAAATAGATACTTGCTTTCTGATTTCACTGAGTATCTGGAAACCCAGTTTGTGTGCATTTGCAATACCTGAGATTGCTACTCAAGTCAAATAAATGCTGTGAAGGTCTTCTTCCATCCGTTTCTTTTTTTTTTTTTTTGTCCTCTGGCCCTGCTCCTGCCAACCCACTCCTTGGAACATCTGCAATAATGTGCTCACCAACACTAAACAGCAAGCCCTTAAAATACATGAATCATCCTGGTAGAGAAAGGGTTGTGTATGTAGAGTGTGTGTGCATCTTTATCTCGGTTTATGGGTGGTTCAGTGACATGAGAAAATAATTTGTCTTTATATGTGCACATTGGTGCGTATCTCTGATTGTGTGAGTGTGTGTGTGTGTGTGTGTGTGTGTGTGTGTGTGTGTGTGTGTGTGTGTGTGTGTGTGTGTGTGTTCTTGATCCTGAGCTGGAGGGCTGTGTGGGCAGAAGCGTCCTGTGTCGGTATAAATTGATTTCCAGAATCCAGATGCTTGGTGCTCTATGCAGGAAAGAGCTGTGTGCCTCTGCACCCATTTTATGAAAGACAAAAATTGTTTATAGCTGTGTGTGTTTCTGTGTTTGTGAGAGTGAGTATGAGGGTAAAACGAGAGACCCCGAGATAGACAGCAAAGGCACAATGATACTGGAAATCTGATATCTCTGTTTCCATATGGATCAAAATGCAACAACTGCAGTTTTCCAAGTTGGTCAAAAGTGATTTCTTTGCTGATGCCGAGAGAATAGGACGGAGGGAAAAGGACATTTGAATCCCCTATAAAGTGCTACAGGGATGACGTATTTTTTGTAGGCTAGCCCGGAAGTTAGCATCGCCCTGGTTCCCTTGACAAAAACCCAATGGGATTTTTCCATTGGGTTTTGGATAATTGCAGAAAATAAGCTCTGTGGCAAACAAATGTTTGTGATACTTACATGTCTTGTTCAGCAAGATAATCTCCACAAATGAACACCACTTTTATGATTTTTGCAATGCAATCAACAGAAGTAAAAAAGCTAACGTTAAGCTATAAATGAACTACACCACAGTCGTATGAACGCAAGTATACACAATGAGGCTGTAAAGGTGGACGAGTCGGTGTGATGACGTTTAGAAGTCTCATTTAGCCACTTGTTAGCAACCGCCTTTTTTAAGGCACATAAAAGCTTCAAAATTCACGAATGGGATATTTTCTGACATATTATCGTAGAACTAAACGTTAAAATCTCTTAAGCGTGTGTTAACCACAGACCTTATTTCAGGCATCCCACTAAAAACTCATTCAAAAAATCCATTAACTTCCAGACGAGGGAAAGGAAGTGCTAACATGCTAACTCATTTCTGGGTTTTAGGACTCATTCCTGCACCACTCTATAGTGTTATGGTGTTATGTGTCCAGCAGTACAAATTATTGACCACCTCCTGGTCCATCGCAATTGGATGGCAATAGCATTTAAAGGAGATATCCAGTGTTTTGTAAGTCTTTGCTATTGATCACTCAACAAGCCGGCTCCTTAAGACATTCAGAAATAGACATGACATGGTTTTCTTAGGAAACTGGCAGCAGCAACTGTAAACTGTAGTTTTCCAAGTGGGTCAAAGGTGATTTGTTCCCTGGTGCAACCACCAATACGTGGGAAACAGATGGTTATTTGGTTATTCATGACTACTGGTGTTTTCATGCATTTCATATACAGTATGTGTGTAAGTCCTTTGTTTATGCATGAAAAAAGACAGAGAGATGTGGAGTGTCAGAACAAGTGTGATAAACAGTGAGGTGGTGGAGAGAGGATAACACACACACACACACACGCACGCACACACACACACACACATACACACGCACATGAACACGCACACTAACGCACACACACACGCACTGCATTTTTATAGAAATGTAGTTATCCAGAAATGACAAACCCATCTTTTTTTTTGGCAGGCAGTTGCACCAGTTTAGCATATTCATTACAATGTGGTTTACAGGTCTTAGCTGCATACAACAGGCCAGTGATGGATGGTGGCCATTAAATCTCTATGTAATTCCCTCCTTTTAATTAATATTGATTTTAAATCAGCCAGCATGAGCACATTTTAATTGGTAACTGCATTTCTTAAAATGTTCTCCTTCCACAAGATACTAAATTCGACACAATGGAAAGGAAAAATAGTCCAAATTCATTTGGATTCTTTGGTTAAAGCAGCAGTGGGTAGAAATGGAGCAAATCTGAAAAAAATCATGTGCCTCCGTGTCCTCCGGTGCTCCTAATGGCATCTGTAAGGTTTCACAGACGGGAGGAAAACAACCAATCAGAGCCGAGCTGGAGCCTGCCGTCTCTGAGCAGCTGTCAATCACTCGCGAACTCAGATCAAATGGTGAAACTAGGCAGCGCTGATCAAATATGAATCAATAATCTGTTACTGTAATGACTATTTCTCGCCTCAAATGTTTTCAGAAACATCTTGTAGTGTACTGTTTAGCTGTAAAATGAGAAAGTTTGTGACCCGGCAGCCATGTTGAGAACAGTTGAGGAAATACCAAGCACCGCCAACCAGCCGGAGCACAGCCAATAGGAGCGCTCAATAGGAACGCTCTCTCTCTGAAATGAACTGTGATTGGCCAAAGTCTCCCGTCACTGGCTAGATTTTTTAAAGCCTGAAAACAGAGCCATGAGGATGTGCAGAAGTCTAGTTTTCTCTCAGAACACTTGAATTACAATATGCTGAAAGGTTATTATGGAGTTTTTGCCCAATGATTCCAAAAACATTCTGCCTACTGAAGCTTTAAACTTGTGCACAGTTATTACTCAGTGAGTATTAAAGGCTTAATAAGTTTCTGGATACTTTGTCTGCTGGTTTTCCAGTATTATTGAGCCGTTTTTTTCTGGGAGCTGTCCATTGCTGTGGTGCTGAAATATTTCCTCCCTCCAAACTCGACCCATTGAAACAAACTTGAGACCACCTGTGATTGGCTGAGAGCAGTTCAAGTGATCCCTCCCTCTCAGACTCATTTATATTAATGTTTTTTTTAACTGAGGAGATAAAAACGATCCAATAATGCACATGAAAATAAAGCTATGATTAAAACAAATAAACTGAAGAAGCAATATATTCATGTTATCCATCTCCAACCCCTTGGATTTATCCTGCCACCCATTGGGGGGGTCCCGACCACCAGCTTTGCAACCACCGCTCAGCACGTTGTGCTTTAGGGGTCTCACAAGTGTCCGCAATGACAAGCTGATCTTTATTTAATATTTTTTTTTGACGGATTTCATACTACATTTTCCCACCAAACCTCAAATTAAGTCTTAAATATTAAAAAGCACAAGTGCGTAATTAAATTAACATGACACTCGGTCGCTCGCTCACATACAGGCTGTAGCAGCAGCAGCAGCAGCAGCAGGGTTGCCAGCTCTTGAGTGTAATTCCGTGTGGGAGGAGGATGGGTGTGTTTGAGTGTAGCCTTTTCTCCTCGCACGCTCTGCTGTGCGCACAGACCGAAGACAAGGCGCAGAGAGGGGTCCATCTCTCCATGTGATGTGCAGCCGGTCGGCGAAGGCGCAACAGTAATCTCAGATACTGTCCCCGCATTGTCTTTTTTTTTAAAAAGATTTTATGTACGCTGCATGGACAGTTAACCAAGTGCGCCTCTGCCTTTTTTCTTTATTGCGGGTGTCCACTCACTCAGTGCTCCACTCCCTCCTCTCCAGCTTCAACATTTGTGAAGTGGCTGCCTCACCCGCTCGGACCGGAGGCCGTCTGGTCTCTGATCTGGTCTCTGGAGTCACCGGAGACTCGACGCGCTCCGTCAGAGCCAGACTGTGCGGCTCCCGGATCAGACCCGAGCCACCCAGCGCTCTGGCGATGGAGATGATGGAGGGAGACGTTATGGACAAACTCGAGGACATGTCATCGGTGTACGACTTCGACCCGATCACCGGCAACATCCCCGCCACCAAAGTAGAAATCACCGTCTCCTGCAGGTGAGTTGAGGCGACCGCAGAGAGCGGCGAGCGTAAAAAATGACGGTCAGGAAAGTTCGTTGTGAGGACAGCCTGGTGGAAAAGTTGTGACAACGCCCCATCTTTTCGTTAGATTGTTCAGCGAGAGGGTGAAGAGTAATAAATAGAGACAACTTATCAAATAAAACGCGTAATGAGCTGCAGGTTTTGGGTGGGGACAGAGACTATACCAGTCTGCACGGTTTAGTTCACTTATCAAGAAGTTGTTTGTCCAATCTTTCTACGAAGACTCTTTATAATAAGATTTTTTTTCTTTTCTTATTTTTTTTCTTCATTATTATGGGATTGATTTGTGCATTTCTGTGAAAAAAAAAGAGTTAAAAACACCTCTCATCGAAAGCGTTTCTGACATGTGCCATCACAAAGGAGGTCTGAAGATGTGCAGAACTTCACATTAACTCATGCGTGCTGACGTTTTGCAATTAGGGAAAGGAAAGGAAAGCTGTGTGCACCATGAGCCATGTAAGCTCTTATTATTGGAAAACCAGTTAAGTAATTTTAATGGTGGGTGATTCAAGTCACAACATTTGAAAATCTGTGCAGCTGGTTGAGGCTGGTTTCGCTTCCTTTTTGGTAGATGCACAATGGTGCTTATATATTAGACACATTGTTTGCTGTGACATCTTCTCAGACAGAAGCCTCCTTCATATTGAAACCCATGCTGTACCCATTGTTACCGCTGATTGGTTTCAGCACCAGAGCACTGAAAGCCTCTTTCCTTCCTCTTGAGCATGCTTTAGAACTGCACTGGATGTTAAAGATTCAAAGGTTTACATCACATTCACACAGTGCCCGTGTCCCTGACCTCAATCTTAGTCACATTCTTTATTATTTTATCAATATAATTTTCCTTTTCAGAAAGTACACTTCAGGAGAATAAATCCTCCTGCGCCTCCAGTGCTTGTTCAGTGTTCACTCCCCTTCCCATTAGGAAAGGTTTTTAAGGCAAGGCTTTCAACGCCTTTTGCCTCTCTTTTGACATCCAGTGCTGGCATGTGTTCACATTCCTCACACACACACACACAAACACAAACACTAACACTAACACACACACACACACACACACACACATACACACACATAGAGAGACAGCATCTCTATGGTCTTTGATGCTGGGTTTTAGGTTGGTGAGCCATCGAAGCGAGTGAGTTTGAGCTATAACAAGCTATGTGTGCATTATTGATGGGCTTTCTGACGTTCACAGAAGCTCGCAGCCACATCTCTCAGCTCAGAGTAAAAAAAAAGAAAAGAAAAAAAAGCACACCCTGGCAAGAAATGAGTGTGTTTTAATTTACTGAATGAACAACCGTTTGCTTGTTTGTGTTTTGTAGGAAATGGTGGGCGATAGTGGAGAATCCGTTTAGTTTCAGGCAGAAAGGACGGCTAGCAAAGTGTTGGGTTTACCAGTCAGAGCCCTGCATGGTTTCAAATTTTGTGGGGGGTTTTTCAGCTTGTAACGATGAGGCGATTGGGATTACATGCCTCGGTGATGCGCAATTAAGCGCCATTCAGGTAAATGATGAGTCCTATTCTGAAAACCCCCTGCATTTATGCAAATGATTTCTCAAAGAACGCGTGTGTTTGTGTGTGTGTGTGTGTGTGTGTGTGATTATGTGCTGATGTGTGTTGGAAAAAGAGGGAGACAGGCAGAGTAGTGATGCAGATGCTTCCCACCAGAAAGAAGAGGAGTTTGGGAAGAAGAAATCATTAATCGAAAGGGGAAGGTTGATGCTTTTACCTCCTGCTTCACTGCCTCGTGTGTGTGTGTGTGTGTGTGTGTGTGTGTGTGTGTGTGTGTGTGTGTGTGTGTGTGTGTGTGTGTGTGTGTGTGTGTGTGTGTGTGTGTGTGTGTGTGTGTGTGTGTGTGAGAGAGAGAGAGAAAGAAAAGCCAGAAAGAGCAAGAAAGGCTGAGAGAGATTATCTTAGACAAGCATACATTTGGTGCGTGCAAGATTCAAACTTTTAAATGAAATGGGAGTAATTATGCTGTAATTTTTAATATACAATATACATGTAACATACTCTAAACAAGTTTACGGATTAGTAGGTGGATTTACTGTGCTCATGCTTGACGTAATTATTGTAATGGATTGCGGTCTAATGAGCTTTAAAGCTGCAGTGTGTAGGATCTGGTGACATCTAGTGGTGAGGTTGCAGATTGAAACCAAATGAAACTTCTCCTGTGTGCCAAGCGTGTAGGAGAACTACGGTGGCCAACGCGTAAACGTGAAGGGCCCTATCTAGAGCCAGTGTCTGGTTTGTCCGTTCAGCGCTACTGTAGAAACATGGCGGCCGACTCTGTGAAGAGAGAACCCGATCCCTATGTCGATATAAACGGCTCATTCTACGGTAACGCAAACACAATGATTCTTATTTTCAGGTGATTATACTCTAACAACATACTTACTTATAATATATTCCATTTCTGCCAATAGATCCCCCTAAATTTTACACACTGTTCCTTTAAAGACACCTCAACTATGTAAAAGGTTGCTCTCACAACCATACCTCCAATTTCCCTACATGCACTGTTGTTCTTGTGGTGTTATAACACATATACAATAGTAGACTACTGGATCAGGCGCTGGTGAAGCAGAATAAATCAACAGCTAAATCCTACTGTCACATTCAAACACTTCTAATAACAGTTTAAGGCCTCACAAATCCTCCAAATCCTTTGTACAGATGTTGTGTGAGTCAGAGTCCTTTTCAAGAGGAGAGGCACCCTGTTGGGTCTTCTTCATCGCTATTCTCCCTTTGTCAGTATGTACATGTTCTCTCTGAAACCTCCAAGCCATGATGATAGCTGTTCCCTCTGGGGTTAATACCCCTTATTACAGGCTATACCCCCTGCCTTTGACAACGGATTATTATCAGGACCAATGACAAATGGAAAAGGGGCGGGTGGGAGCTGGATCTGTAAAATAAGGGGGGAAATGATAGGAAATGGTTTGTATTTCATTTAGGGGGGTTAGAAGACTGAAGAAGTTGGTGCCATGAAGTCCCAAACAGCGTTATATTCATATGGAGCTATTCTGCATTAGCAGTCTGTTCAGTGCTAATGGAAGTTATGATTTTTATTTCATGATTGGAACCTTTACCAAGTGGTTTTGTCGCCTAACCCCAACCATACTTTATATATGAACAGACAGTCCCTGGGATACGTCTGTCACTATGTTCACATCTCTCACGATGTTTGATGTGTCGTTTCCAGCACATTTGTTTTGTGGGAAAGCTTGGCCTTCAGGAGCTACGGTTGTGTCAGAAATAGAAAACCGGTGAAACAGTTTGACACTTAAAAAAAAAAAAAGACAGAAAGAAAGAGGAGTATGTGGGGCCCAAATCCAACCTGTGGTTTTTTCTTAAAGTGGTGTTTACACTCCCAAGGGGCTTGTCAGTCAATGGTCTGCTTCCCGGGGAGAAATTAAGGGGAAGAGAAAGGGTACAATTGGCATGTGGACACGAAAGCGGAGGTGTAAATCCTACAGCCACAAAACCAAATCACAGTCTTCTTATTCAACCCTTTTCTTCAATCCCTCCGTTGCCTTTCACAAGCAAGTCAAAGTCTGTTCTCCCGTTTCAAACATCATAAAGAAGTACTTATGTGTCTAATGTGGCCCACAGCCATTAACCGGTCTCCTCCAGTCAGCTGAGGAGAGACTGTCTGGCTTGTGTATTGAAGAGGTCAGTCAATGGAGGAGCACCAGCTGCTGAGAGCGATATTGATAAGCAATGAGCTCACCTGGCATTACTGTGTGCTGGAGCCTGCACAGCCAATGCAAGAAATCCGCATAACCAAGCAACCAGATTTCTGAGCTTCTAAAGCCAATAATTCACTTTCATTTCACCACAACTATAGATAGCCCGGTCTCATTCCCAGGAGGTATTTTCAGAATCCTCAAAGGTTCCTCTTACCATTTGGATGACAAAAATATTCCATCCAGTGCACGTTAAGATTTATTTTTTTAGTTCTGCAAGGGCCTAAAAGCTGTTTCTCACCAGGGCGATGCGAAAATGTGGTGCGGGAATACGGTATATAAATTTTCCGCATGACAACTATGCACAACGGTTCCGGTGCAAATTATCCACGTCGCCGTGTTCCATTTTCGTCAATGAGGCCCAATGAGTTTCCTCCTAAATAGTGGTGTGTCCACTCCACACAACAAAAAACGATCGAGACAGAGAATGTCTAAGGGGTTAACGTTAAGTACACAATACATAAACTAATCGGACCCCAAATTTGATACTAACGTTATCTGCTGTGGCTAGCCCCATTCCGTGACCAACATACAGTATAACATTAGCATATCAGCTACATTACCATCTTCATCGTATCCCAGCGACCTCAAGCAATATATTGTCCATTATTTGGTTGCTGGGGTAGTAGTGTTTGTCGTACATTATTGGGTGTTGAGAAGGGGATGGCCCATTGTTATTCCAAAACACCAATAGTCCGAAAAATGTCCCATTGGACTGAAAAAAGTGAATTTGTCCGACAGTCTTTTAACCGAAAAACAAACGCCCATTGCTTCGAAAATACACACTCTCCGTACAACAAACAGAAGCACATGGCTAATTATTATGCAGAATGACAGCAATCAATTGGAACAAACAATTTCATTGTTGAAACATTTTTTTCCCCCGCATGAATGCATACACAGGGGTGTGCAAACATTCATAGAAACCCACAAAATCAGTTTCTATACATTTCCGTGCAAATTTCTCAGACGAAAAGACCCGAACCCGACCAAAGACATGGCTATATAATATCTGCCGGTTATAAAAAAATATTACTGAATGCATCTTGGCGCTTACATGTGTGTGCAAGGGGCTGATGGGAAACAAATAGCGGTCAGGAAGGCCGAGGTGTAATTGTCAACAAGCAGTGGGTCAAAGTTCACATCGGCTGAACTCAGAGCAGAGAACCAATTAAACCATCAATGGATTGTCCTTTTCTTGAGAGTGACACCTAATCTAAAATCTTCAATAGGGTGAAGATGGATCTTGTAGCTGCTGAATTTCACGCTAATTGGTGGGTTGTGGAAATGATATAATGTTTCTATTCCTGCATTCCGTGCATCCTGCAAGTGCATTGCTCCTTAACAGCGGGGATTTCTCATCTTGTTTCCTGAGTGCAGGCATACATTGCATTGTATGTGTTGCTATGATTAACTTCCTCTGCTTAATGTCTGGATGGTCTGCATTTGAATACGGCTTTGTGCTTACAAGGACCCCCGGTTCCTTCACGGATCTGGGACAGATATGAAAGCATCTGCCCTCGGGAGATCCAACGCCACGGCTTATCATCACTCTGATTTCCCATGCTCTTTCACATCACATCTCTCTAGGTTTGAGCACTTTTGGTGTGAATACGTACTGCACTGCAAGCACCATCGAAGCTAATTAACCATATGAAGAATGTGGTGTATAACACATGAGCTCAGCTTTGCAATCTGCAACATAATTATCTTGCAGATGACCCACCACCACCGAAAGTAAGATAAACCTCTCGCTGTCCCATCCTGACACACTCAAATGCCGTCAGTCATTTTGTGGTACAACAGACTGGGCACGCTGCCCGATGCCACACAGCCTAAATGACTTGGAGAAAATTAGGTGCGGAGAGAGAGAGAGATAGAGGCAGGGAGAGAGGAAAAATGGTGTGGATGGTGAGGAGCAGATAAACAAAGACAGACTGAGATGGGAAACATATGGAGGTATGCATGTTCATCATCGCACAGTAACTGGAGGACCGGGAAGTGAATTCATTAAGAAATGCAAATGAGAGGCCGGCATGTTTCCAGAGAAACCTATAGACAAAGTGATAGTAATGTTAAATTTCTGCTCTTGGCAGGTGATTTAGTTTTATTATCACCAACAGCACAGGGGCTGCAGGTGAATGTAAGACATTTATGTGATGCAACATTTCTGTGAAATGTGAGCATAAGCAGCAAATGAGAAGCATGAGTATCTTTCAAAATAAACCCAAGTGTTGCAGGGAAAGCATAATTTAAATGAACTGACACTCCCAGCTACTCACAGTGGGGCTTGTTGATAAAACCTCATTGAAATTATAATTTGTAACGCTGTAGATAACAGCCCCTAAGTTACAGTGTAAATATATTGTACCAACAGGGTACCAAGGAAATAATTTTACTGGGTACCGTTAGTAACGAGTGAAGCAGTACAGGAAACTAACAAATTTGCATTTAGGGGGGGACCTACGTAGAAAAAAAATACACTGATGCAGTACTATTGTAAAATTACAAGGTACAAACAGGGTACTAGCAAACATGTCCTTTAACAACTGCTACAGTATATCATGCAAATTAGACAAGTTAAGAGAAGAGGGTCTCAAATATTGATGAAAAAGACTACATTTTTACAAGTTCCAAACTCTTTAGATACAGAATAACGCTCTGGCATGTTGAAAGCTGCTGCTACCTAAGTACGGTTGCTGAGCTATGATTTGATCATCGCCGTTCAGGGGAGGGTTTGGCAGTCAACTAAGGTAAATGATATTGGCTTCCAAAAACTCTGAAATTAATGCACAAGTTATATATAGGCCTACATTTTACATAAAGTTCTGAAGCATAATTTCCAAAGCATTAATATTCCATTAATACTTTGGAAATTATGCTAGTTAAGCCATATTGAGTTTGGGTAAGTATATGAGAGCAAGAAAAAAGACCAAAGAAGAGCAGCAGAAAGAGAGAGAATTTTGAATGACTGAATTAAGCAAGACAAAACAGAGGAGCAATAGCAATACGCTGACTTTCTTTTCTATAGACAAATATCAGTCGTTAATAAAAAATATCTGGAAATTAATATATAACAACAACCCTCAAATATAATAATAAATAATAATAATGTGCTGTGTGGCCTGAAGCTTTGTGCAACCATAAGGGACATCACACTACCACTTCTACTACTGTACTACTACTGGCTCTTCACACTGCTCACATACACACATATCTATCTTCAGCTGTGGGAATCATCTGCTTATAGTTTATGCATTAAATTAAACAGTCTTCACTTATAGGATTTTTTTTTCTTGTTGAGGCCACACACCTTTTACTTCTCAAGGTTCACTCTGTAGAAGCTACAGTGTTATTAAGCTGGAGCTGCATCGGGGAACATGGCACTCTAAACCTGCAACACTGATGAGTCCGCCTCTCTCTGCCTCCAACTGTCTCCTGCACAGACCTGCCTCTTGGGGGACATTACACAAAATCTGGTGATAGCAGCTCACAACCTTTCTATTCCACTTCTTCTGCTTTGCTGGTAGCTCTGTTTTGCAGACAGCTGTGTGTGTGGTCACTGTGTGTGTGTGTGTGGCTGTTTTGTAACTGCAGCACGGTTCATTGGGGAGACAAATTAAAAGACTTTATGAAGCTTGGAAGCAGTGCATATTTAATATACATCAGAGTTGTTCTTTCTGCTCACAAAACTGTTGTTTCGTTCTGCCTCCAAGACTGCATTGATCTACAGACAGCATATAGTATGTTGGCGTCTCTGTGTGGAACTGTTTACACAAAGACATTTGGATGCTTTTACAGCATGAAGCACTCTTTTCTCCTGACCTGGCTGAACCAATCAATTATTTTACTTACTTACTAACGCCTTGGGTGAGTGCATTGCAGACAGCAAACATAACTTCTGAGCCCGATTTACTATCATTCACAGTTCAGTGCTATTTTTTGCCTCTTTAAATGCCTTTCTTTCAGCGCCTTCTGTACACTGATGGACAGGCTGTGACTAATGCTTTCACTAAATCAATAAAGTGGACTGAGGGCATGCTGTAAAGATTATAAATGCACATGTCAAGACACTTTAAAAGAAATATTTCCCTCTACTTGCTTGTTTTATATGAATGAAAACCAAAATGTCCCCATCTTTGCTTTTAATCGTTATTATCCTCTCATTACCATGATATTATAAAGATGCTGATTTTTATCCGTCACTCGTCACCCGACACCCAATAATTCCCTCCGACCCTGACAGCAGCACTGTTCCGTTGTCAGCGTCTTACGTCTATAATCAGCTCGGTTAGCTCTGCTGCTGAGAATTAACTGTCTCATTCCTGTCAAATTCTTCCATCCTGCACTCTTGCATCACTCTCGTATCTTCCGGCTCTTAAGCCTGGGTGAGAGACTCTCCCTGAATACAAGCGAGGCGTGGTGAGGCTGTGGTCGACAGACAGGGGCTGAACATAAGTGATGTTAAGTCCAAAAGGAAGAGGGGGTGACGCTCTGTGTGTGTGTGTTAATGATGGTTCACTGTCACGCTGGCTTTAGTGGCTGAGTGGCTGAAACGGGGCTTTGATCTGTGCTCTCTGACTGACGGGCTTGCTGGCTGACTGGCAAGAGCAGAGGAGTCATGGGAAGACAAAGTCAAATTTATCGGTGAAGGACTGAAATGGAGGACCACCTAAACACACACACACACACACACACACACACACACACACACCCTCTCTCCTTCTGTCTGTGTCCCAAATAGCTAAAAAAAGACTGTGACCAGTAAACTTGTTCGAAGGTTAAAATGAATTTCACTTTGGGGATGGAGTCTGTGGCATCTATGTGGTACTAAAAGCGTTGTCTGTGAAGCAGAGGTCTCAGACTGCCTTGCAAACTGCCTGTCAAGCACAGTTTTATCTTAGCAACATGAATATACTACAATAACATTGAAGACTTTTTTCACAAAGCTAATTCATTTGCAAAAAAAACCAACCTTAAAAACATGCATTCTCCCTCCAGTTATTCTCCACTCCTGAACACATCCTAGCAATGATTTCTGGTGTAAGTGATTCTCCAAAAAAAAGGAATCTTTTCACTATGGTCCATAATTTATTAGATATTCGGCTGCCGCGTTTCATTTTTGACATCCTAAAAGGCCAACCTTCAAAGCAGTTTTCTTGTTTGTGAAAGTAAGCCAGACGTTTTCCATTACATTTTTTATCATTTCAGTGTCGTGCGCCATCAAACTTTCATCATCGCTCTTTTCAAGCCCCCGTGCTATCAGCGACGTTGCAGCCAGCTTTATTGTGATGGGTGAAAGCTCCGATGTTTGTGGCTACGTTGTCACTATAGGAGTATACTGATGTTTCCACGATGGCGAAAGCCTTATAGGCATAATTTGATATCGTAACAAGTTAATAATCATGATCATAGGACCATCGTTTTCACATCTTGGTTAGCAGCAATGCGTTGGAATAACACAAATCTGTTTGCATATAAACACGTTAAAACATACTGTTCCTACTACCAAACTTTGTTTCTCAATCTTCCCTCAGGTCAGGGATTGATGAGTGTTTATACACGTTTGATCTGCGTGTGGAGAATCACGGGTCGCCTGAGTCATCGGTCTAATTGGAGGAGCCACTATTAACATCTGACTGGGGTCTGTGACCCGCATGTCTCGGCTCCCTGATTAGCATTTTATCAAAGTTACTCTGGACTGAGGGATTGCTATCTCATGAGTCTTCTTATTTCGTTAGCGTAATTGGATTCATTTGTCTTTTCAGTTGGAGCTACTGACAAACCCAACAAAGCTAAGAGGCCACGTCTCTGCGGGCACTAAACATCATAGAGCTCACAGCAAATAAATACAGTGTGTGGAGGAAACGCACGCAGTGTTTGTATAAGATGACCTGTGTAATGCTTAGAGATCATTACAGATGAGTGATCAACAACAGCCTTAATTACCATTTCTTCACTGTTCTCATAAACGGTGAGGAGACACCAGTCCGTTCTCACGCCGTTAAATAGCTTTGTCATGGCTGTCGGCGTTCCATGCCGCTGTACAAAAGTGCCCTTTAGCGCCTGTTTGAGACGCACCAGGCTTTTCCATTAACTACAATTTAAACCCATCCGCGGCAAAAGTAAACGTTCAGAGATGCGTGGGGAGTGTGGTGACGTAGTTTAAAAAGCGGAAAGACACACTAAGGGCGGGCGGGAAGGGAGGTGGATTGGTCTAACAAACAGAAGGGTTTCATCGAGGAGACTGCTGTTAGTGTCCCATTCGTTAGGTTTCACTTTCATGTTACAATCAGCTGTTCTTTTGGTGTCCCTTGTTCACAAAATTCAGTTTCATTTTCACTTTACAAACTTGGTAGTTTTAAGCCCAACCATGATGTTCTTTTCGTTTAGTAAATAGTTTTGATGACAAAACCGAAAGTGCTGCCAAGGGGCGTAACAAAACGGCAGTATGTGACGAGTTGACATGAGGTCGTGTTGCAGCTCCACATTGCATCCACTGGCACCGTTATTCATGAGACCAGATGCAGAAAGGTTTTCGACGTACTGTAGGTGCTGTAACTATGGTGAGTGAATTCACACGCATATACTTATTTCTAGAAATGCAAGGTCAGAAAATAAGTCGTCATTGTGAAAAATAAGATATGCACAACTTATTAAATTCCCTAAATGACAGATTTTCTGTGCTCTCTGTGCCACAATAAATCACTGTTATTACTTTGAACATGTGTGTGAAATTGCATCTAAAAAACCTTTTCCAGCAGAGGTATCATAGTGTCGCTTTTTTTCAAATGATGAATATCTTCTAAGTTCTCAAAGACACACCTGCCAACGATTTATTTTTTTTGCTTGAAACATAGAAAATACAATACACTAAAACCTTCTGATAACCAACACTGGTGCATGAACAGTCATTTAGCTGCATGAATTGCACCCATTGTGCAGCGGTAGAAGCATCTGTCCTCGGCATATGTGATGGAGTAATGGGAGCTTAATGCTTTCAGTCAGAGCTACTGAGGAAGGTGAGTCACAGCTGTGGACAGCTAGCATCACCTGGCAATTAGAAAGATTTCAGCCTCACTAGGACCACATAGAGTACAAGTGATGCATCCTAATGGAATACAATGAACTAATTTGTTTTGAAAGGCATGCCGGCGAACCAGTCGTTGGTGGAGCAACAGAAAGAATGCTTGTTGGTATCAAGACCATAGACTCGAACCGTACAAAAGTGAAGCCAAGACATCCCGGACACAGGAGCTGCCATCTTGGGATTTTGACATAATTTAGTCTATAATTGAGACTGCACAGTAGTGATCTGGGTGCTGGAGCCGCTGTATTGCGTTCCCCACACCCGCCTGAGCCAATCACGAGCCGAGCACGGCCACAGCTTTTTGGCGTGAGCCACCTAGCTGCTACGTTAGCACCACGGTAGCCGTTTGGCTAGAAAGACACAACAACTAACCCCAATATCTCTATAACTACATTTGTGATCAAATTGACACATCATCTTTTACACAGACTGGTGATGGTTATGGAAAGTTACATCTCCTCTCTCATACAATTTCCGAGCCGCGGGCTCCGCGATTACTTCACCCAGAGCAGCTGTCAATCATGACGTCTCACCCCCTTTTTATAACATCAAATAACTAATTAAAGCCAAACTTACCAGAAAACTGAACACTTGAACATACATCAGCATAATAAAAACTACCTAAAATGACTGAAACAATCTTTGGGAAAAAATTCTATTTGACTTCTACTTTGACTTTTTAGTTTGGCCCATATCCCATCCACTAATCGGAGGAGGAAGGATTTATGACCTATATTGCAACCAGCCACTAGGGGGCAATCCAGATGTTTTGGCTTCACTTCTAGGGAGCTGTCATGTCGATCTTTATATACAGTCGATGGTCAAGACTTTCAAGAGTAGTATCAGTCATTAAGGTGGCTGGTCCTACAAATTTTAAGAAACGTATGCACATTACAGCGTATAATGAATTATAGGCTTGTTTCGACATACTCCAATAATAATATCATGCTTATTTGAACAAATTTTCCCAACAACGTGATGGTAATTTGAGTCTGCGGTGCTTTAAATTAGAAACGATACCTGGTAGACCTCAGCTAATGAGCTTAGATTGCTCCAGGTATGTGGCCTCGGGTTTGGATCTGCCAGTATTTCTCCCTATCGGCATCTGATGGAGCCAATGAGCAGAAACATTGCAGTTCACCACCAAAGTCCCTGAGCTCTTTACCAACACGTATATCATGTGTCCAATTTAACCACATATGTTTTATGTTGATACCGTAGGCTTTTCGGTCGAAGACGCTATTTAAAAGCTGAAAACACAACGTTCATTTGAGGCATCATTGCAGTGGCTTTGGCTTTATTTGTCAAAACAGAATATGGGTGTAGTAATTCGAGATGACAGCTAATTTGCACATCCTTCACATACTGTACCTGTGGAACTTGATTTCTTGACACTCCACAAAAAAAGTAAAAATAAATTCAGGCATTATAATGAATCAAACTTTTTTTTACACAAGTGTGACTGAGAAATTAATGAACAGTCTAATGCCGTCATCGATTATAATGCCAGTTTTACAAACTATAGGCCAGTCAGCATCTTGTAGTGGGTGACGCATGATTGAGTTCACTCCTAGGAGTAGATGTGAGATTGTTTGCCTATTCTCAGCCCCGCGGTGCTATTTCAGCCCTGGCTCTGTGCCCCCCAGTGCAGGACGGGGATGATTGGGCAGGATCGTCCTGTGTGGTACAGCGAGGCTGGAGAAGTGTGAAAAGTGTGTGGGTGAGATAACTGGATTTGATTATGGAGCTACCAATGGCCTGAGGGAAAATAGATAACGGATGTGTGTGTGTGTGCGTACGTCAGTGCATAACTTGTTCTCTTGGCTGCATTCATAAAGATGTGATTGCATTCGGACAGTTATTGTTGAGGATTTGAATTCAAACAAATGACTGTAAATAAAGCTGCGTGCACACTTTTCTGTCAGCTCTGAAAACAACTTAGTCCTATCATCAAGGTATTACTGTGATGCTAGCACTTTCTAATCCTGATAGTATTGGCTGAAACCCATTTAAATGTGTTCTTTTCTCACAGTAATCATTAGGCTATAAACTTTTGAACAGTCTTATTTTGTAAGCTCTGCATTTTATTTGGGGATTTCTGCAGTTTTTAGCCATGCTAACAGTGTGGCTCAATGTTGGTCTGTCAGTCTGTTGGTCCACCACTTTAGTCCAGACTGAAATATGTCAACAATAGTTGGATGTATTGAAATTTGGTACAACCCTTTTAATAACTTTGGTGATTCCCTGCTTTTTCATCTAACGCAAATATCAGGTCAAAATCTCAAGTAGTCCAATGGTTTGGTTTACGACAGACTGTATATAAGAAATGGACGTAGTCACCGTGACGTCACCCTTTGGTTTGTGGACTGCCGTTTTGAAGCCTCGAGTTCAGCATCTTGCAACTCAAGGCTTCTTTGCAACCAGAAGTGACAGGAGAGGGTGGAGCTAAGTAAAACGAACTCCGAATAAGACATTTAGGCAACCAAGAAGGTTACAATTAACGTTCTTGAACTGAAATCACAATGTGAAAGGGTTAAAGTTGTAAGACGAAAACACAGACAAGTCCCCCCAACAACAACAACAACAACAACAATAACAACAACAATGCCGTGGTAGCAACCTGTCGATCACAAGGTAGCCACGCCCTAAAGTATACCCTGCTTTATGTCTATTTGACTCTAAATCGGACCATAATTTACTAAATGAACATCATGCTGTATTGAAGAAGACTTGAAATTAGCGATTGAGACCATAAACTCATGTTTACAATGTTTACTGAGGTAATAAATCAGATCAATTGCCTAACCTTAACTCTTCCAGATCAATGCCTAAGTTTCCCCAACTTGCGGGTTCCCTTCTAGACATGACCCAAAGAGGTGGATCGTTGGTGGAGCTGAGATGGACCCGAGGGATGCAGCAGAGCAGACAGCTAGCGACCTGGTACGGCACCCACCTGTCACTCAAAGCGACCACGTCCTTAATTATGCCTAACTTTACGCCTTATATAACTTAAACAGGTGAGTTATATAAAAAAGGTAACCCCCATACAGTTGTCATGAACGGGGAAATTAGCTATAGACCAAAACTGCATTTTAACATCGGGGTCTATGGGGACTGACACCCTTTTGGAGCCAGCCTCAAGTGGCCATTCGAAGAACTGCAGTTTTGGCACTTCCGCGTTGGCTTCATTCATCAGCCTCGGAGGTTGCCGCTTGGTCTCAGCACAGCTTGCACATGGGAGAAATTAGCATTCAGGGTTTTCTGCCAGAAATCTCCTTAGGTTTAGGCACAAAAAACTACCTGTTTAGGATCAGGAAAAGGTCATGGTTTGGGTAAAAATAGACCCTTTCTGGTAGAAAGCCCTGACGGCTAATTTCTCCCATGTGCACACAGCTTCATAGAGCTGCTAGCAAGGCTGTAGACTCTCAGTATCAATATTATTCCAGACCGCTGCATGTTGTGTATGTGAATGAGCCACAGTTTTTGTGAGAGCTAGTACCACATTAGCTACAGCATCACCATGTCTTAGCGGCAGGCAGAGGAGGGATATCCGACAACGAGATCCTCTCTCTACAGTGACCCACTTCACTGAAACAATCACACATTTTAACACTGACCTACTTTGAAGCAGTTTCAAAACTTTTTCTCTTAGGGTATTATCTTTACAGTATGGGCTCACTTTCATTTCCATTTGGCTTTTCATCTCAAGAATCTTGCTGCTTTCACTTCCAGCATAAATTTAAGGCAGAGAGCTGGGAATTTCTCAGGACTCTGTCAATCGAGGAGGTGCACAGTGTGATACCGTTTCCTGTTTTACCGTGCTGATTTCTGTTGTGTGACAGCATCAGTCACTGTTACCTGACAACTTTGAAAACAAAAAGCCGTACTGCATCACATGCAGCTCACAGAAAAAAAACGGATGAAGCAAACTATAAATGATCAATGAACCGCAGTTTGTCAGGGTCCTAACCATGCCATTTGCAATGCTGCCCGTTACCTGACCTCTGTTGACTCGGACAACGGCACAATCCACGCTGTTGGGACTTTTCTGATGATCCTGAGCTTCCTTGCCATGCTGCAAAGCTTGCTGTGTCTGTCTGGCAGGCTGAGCGGGAATCTCCCTAGAGGAAGTCCTGGCCTGAATAATTCAACAGCTGGTGGGAAAAACGATCCTGCTTGGTTCTGCCATCGATCCGACACTAAAGCAATGCCAGCACTATAGTTTGTACTCAGATGATTGAGGCAATGAAGAATGAAGAAAGCTTTATTTACGAATCGCTGCTGCTCGTTTTGTTATGGAAAGATGGATTAAAGAACATAATTTTAGAGGGGCTTCTCACAATTATTATAAATTTTACAATTTGTGGATGTTTATGTCACAATTAAAGCCCATGATAATGATAATATTTAAATATCGCTCTTAGCAAAATAATAAGGCAGCCGAGTAATAAGACAGTACAAATGGCAGGACAGTGATAAGATGAGAGACAGTGATGAAGGGCCAGTGAAAGCTTTAATAACAGTGTGCTGCATAATGCTTTACCCAACGCTCCCCTCCCGCTCTTATAAACAGATTACTCTCCTTCTTCCACCTCCTCACTTTCCTCTATTGCTTCCTTTACCTCTTTTCTCCCTTCCCCATCTGTCTGCTCCTTCCTTTTTCATCTTCCACTATAACTCCTCTCTCTCTGAGCTCACCTTTCTTTTTTTATTGTGTTCTTCCCTCCTCATTCCTCATTAACTCCTCCCTTCCTCTGTCATCCACCCGTCCCTTTCATTTGGTCTCGCTGGCGATGCTTTTTCATTTCAAGAGTGTGAGGATAGCCGCCTTCTTACAATCCTTCCCAGCTTAAATGCCTTTGAGGAAAACACTCGGCCTCTTTCTGCTTTTCTTTAGTGACAAAATGTCATTGTTGGATGAAAAGCTCACATTTTAACAAAACAACAGGCTTTTAAAGGATAAAAAAAGCTTTTTAGCTTCACTGTCATGCTTTTTTTTTTTACCGAAATTTATTTGAAAGGGGTTTGTACGCCTGGGGTTTTTTTTAAATATAAATATATAACCATAACTGGAGCTTCAAATATGGATATCTCCTGCAGTGACATTCAGGCTTATATTAAAACCCTAAGTACAGTAGTCCATAGCAGTTGTCGAGCAGCTCTTTAGCTCCTAAATGCTCCACTTTGTTCACCAGATAGTCTCTAACTTTGTTTGTCTGCTGTTAAAAAAAAGTTATCTGCTTAGGTAAGAACTTGTAGTATATTTTGCAAAATGTGTTTAGCTCCATTTCAGTTGTGCCTTTCATTATCTATTCAGTTCTTCAGGTTATAAATATCCAGTTCTGTTTCCTTATTCTCTACAGAAACACACACAAACACCTTCCCCCAGTCTTGAGTTGTGCTGCATTGTGTGCAAACAAGAGGTCAAGCACAAAGCCTGTTCTGTATGAATATAGTATAGATTCACTCTACACCCACAAACTGTCCTCCTTGCACCAGGAAAATACACCCTTGAGGGGAACCTTTCACCCTTGATGCACACATACATATCACAGTCTTTTCTTGGATGTACATTTCCTGGGAATACTGTTTTGGAAACATTATTTAAATGCATGCAATACGGTGATATGTTTGCTATAGGCACGCTGGCTTCTGTAAGACCTTATATACATATTCAATGTATCCTTATACAACGATTTGTATGATGTCTTATGAAAAGTTATTCCTAATTTTTCGTGCGTTTTTCTACAAATGTCCAACAAAACAACTCGTTACATGCATACAGACTTTTCAAAATAAACTTCCGACTTCACAGGAAACAGCTTGGTTAGGTTTAGGCAAAAGACTACTTAGTTGGGTTTAGTAAAAGATCAACTTGGTTAGGTTTAGACAACAAAACTACTTAGGTTAAACTACTTAGTTAGGTGTAGGAAAAGATCGATTTGGTTAGGTTTAGGCAACAAAACTACTTAGTTAGGTTTAGTAAAAGATCAACTTGGTTAGGTTTAGGCAACAAAACTACTTAGGTTAAACTACTTAGTAAGGTTTAGGAATAGATCGACTTGGTTAGGTTTAGGCAACAAAACTACTTATTTAGGTTTAGGAAAAGATTGTGGTTTGGGTTAAAATAACTCCGGAAGTGGCGTAACTTAAGTACGAAAGTTACATGACAAATAAATCAACGTTGTCTTCTGGTTTCACACGGGGTACGAACAGCGATCTCCTGGACGAAAGTCTGGTGTCTTTTAACCCAGCCATCCACCCCGATCTTCTCCCTACGTGGGGTTTGCTGCTCTTTATACTTCCTGGTCCACAATTACATGGATTACATACAAATTCATTTTGTGGGATAGGCTACTATATATACGAATTACAGTGCATGACTTTTCGTAGGTATAGCTACGATCGGTGTATGAGAAGAACCTAGTATATTTCATTCTCTACACCAGCCATGGCAGTTTACCTAACAATGCATAACAGATGCAATACAGTGTAAATGAACGCATCTGGACTCATTTTACAAGTGAGCAGTATTAGTGAGGAGTCCTCAGTTAAGCTCCCAGAGTTTTACATACGGTATTAGCCTGTGGCAGCCTATTTATGCTGACTTGTGCTCGATTGCAAGTCAAGAACCTCATCAGCTCGAATTGTCACGCTTCTTCAAAAAGAACCACTCATCCCTAGATATTCATCATCCTATTCTCAGCCCGCACTGAGAGTAGGTTAGAGGAAAAGGGGATGTCTAATTATTGTGGTTTGTGTCAGATCTCTGTAAATAAAGTCAGCTATGTCTGTGTTTCTTCTCCCTGTGCAAGAGGAACTCCGTTATACTCGATCTATTTCTGATCTAATCTCTGAGGACTTCATTTTTCTCCCTCCTTCTCTTTCCAACTCCCTCTCTCAAACACATCCTCTGATACACATTTTCTCCTCTCCTTTTCCTTGTTCTTACACTTGATTTTCTCTTACGTTCCTGCTTTCCTGATTTCATAAATTCCCTTGTGCACAGAGACATACATACCCAAACCCTGCCCCCGCGCATCTCAAATCTTTTCGTAACCTCATTTACATAAGGGAAGTTGTGTTTCAGGAAGTTAGTTTGAAACCCCTTTAGTATTGCCATTCTCTTTGAAATAGATTATGTAACACCTAATGCAAATCTGGTGACACATCTGGAATATTTCCTGTCATAGCGGTAGTTGTTATGATGCCCCGGTGAGAAGTTGATTCCTGTTCTTAAAGGCATATTTAGGGCAAAATCACATCTAATTGAAAAAAGCTCTTTTTTCATCATCCTGGTGAAATGTTGGAGCGATCGTTTCCAATTTATCAAACATTTTCTGAGCTTCTAAATGTCTTTCTTTTCTTGCTTTTCTGCTCACTTCTTTGTGGAAAAGGATCAGGAGATTTCACTATGAGTAAAAGAGCACTGTATTTTACAATAATTACCACAATTTGCAACCCTGAAGACATGGCTGTATATTGTTGTAGTTGAGCACCTCATCTGATGAAATTTTAGGTGAGCTTTACTTCAAAATTTAGGGCAAGACCGTTGTTGACTTGGGGTTTGTGTGTAGGAAGGCATATGCTGTGGGGGATGCACTTGACACAGGGTAATAAAAGAATCGCTTTGATGAGCTTTTGTCTCAGCAGCCCTAGATTTGAATAAACTCAGGTTGAGCTCCTGTGGGCTGGGTGTTGGTGTTTTTGGAGCTGCAGATAATGCAGCCTTTCACCGTGGTTCTGTCCCACTTCCTGGTTGAGTGTCTTCATACACATCTCTATGTTTATGCATGTGCTGTACAGTATACTGTACATGGATGGTTGTCAAGAGGATAAAAATGGTGTATCCTCAACAGTGGGCAACCTCCGGGTCTGAAAAGTGAAGCCAATGCTGAAGTGCCTTACACTTGCATTCTTTCTAATAGCCAGCAGGGGGCGACTCCTCTGTTAGCAAAAAGGAAATCAGATTGTATAGAAGTCTATGAGAAAATGACCCTACTTCTCACTTGATTTATTACCTCAGTAAACATTGTAAACATGAGTTTATGGCCTCAATCGCTAGTTTCAAGTCTTCTTCAATACAGCATGATGTTCATTTAGTAAACGATGATCCCATTTAGAGTCAAATAGACCATAAAGCAGGGTATGCTTTAGGGCGTGGCTACCTTGTGATTGACAGGTCGCTACCACGGCGTTGTCCGGTCTGGGAGTTGTCCCTGTTTTCATCTTAAAACTTTAACCCTTTCACAGTGTGTTTTCAGTTCATGAAAGTTAATTGTAACATATTGGTCGCCTAAAAATGTCTAATTCAGTGTTGGTTGTACTTAGCTCCACCCTCTTTTGTCACTTCTGGTTGCAAAAAAAAAAGATGACGACGGCCAAAAACCAGGATGGCGACGGCCAAAATGCCAAACTCGAGGCTTCAGAACAGCAGTCCACAAACCAATGGGTGACGTCACGGTGACTACGTCCACTTCTTATATACAGTCTATGATCCTCAATCAATCAATCAATCAATCAATCAATCAATCAATCAATCAATCAATCAATCAACCAATCAATCAATCAATCAATCAATCGACTTGTTACATTTTTGCTAAACTTTAGTAGCGTAAATTCACATATAAAAGTCGGCATTCAAATAATGACCAAGTTTAAAATAATAGCCTGGGGCGTTGCTAGCACGAACAAATAAAGGCCGGAAGAAAAAAAAACACATTGAGGGGGGTGAAATTACCTGTAGCCTACTACAACATGGTAAATTCAGTATAATGTTTATTTCCACTGCACTAATTGTATCAGTACAGCTAGAGTCACATCACTTTGCCTTTTTCTCAGAATGGTGCTGAGCTTTCATGAATGAAACTCAACACTTTCTCCAGAATTTTCACATTACAAGTCTTTGGGCAGTGTTTGTTGCAGGGCTATTGTACTGGTATACAATAGATTCATTGCACAGGTGATTCTATCAAATGCAGGCATGTTAGGAATATTTGGAATATTAGGAATATTTGTGCCTTACAAATGGCTGCTCCTCCACTATACAGTATCATGCAGTTCATCCTTCCCTCATATTTTTATACAGAGAAGACTGTTGGCTAAATTCACACATAGATCAGCTTCATCTATGACAGTGATTCAAGCCTCCATTTATTTATAATACGTAAAACCAAAAGACAATTATCATTTATTATTATATTATAATATATAAATTATAATAAATAATTATAATTATTTATATTCCCAGACTGCAGTTATTATGCACTTGAATTAAATGTGCTGACATGAAATTGGTTTAGTCTGAGGAGTTAAAGTGTGTAAAAGTAGGAGCTTTTAATAATTTAATGGCACCAAATGCTCTTAATTATTCAACAGCAGCAGAAAATGACCCCTCTCATAGTGAATAAGTAAAAGTGCCTTCTGTTGGCCTTTTCACTTTTTTTGATGCTGTTATAATTACAATGATGTGTAATTAAGCTGTAATTTATGTAGTACTTTTTTGTTTCTATTGCATTGTTTGCTAATGGACATAAACCAAGTGCCTCTCATTTTGATGTTTGTTTTTATGAATATGTAAAAGCTTTTCATTTTAGAGCTAGATAGGCCTGGCTTTTCTTTGATGATGGCGAACATCATGATGGCCATTATTCATTTGATCTTTGCGACATCCAATATATGTAGCATGTGTCAATGATGCAATGAGATGCACAAAATGAACCAATCAAAAGGGTGTACAAAAAAAAAACACAACTTAAACTACACAATAGTTTAGTAGCTTATTGTGCACCTATGAGCTCAAACCTGGTTATTCACCTTCATAGAAAAGACTGAATTTTAAGTAAATCGCCATAGTAACATAGGGTGCTCATCTATCATGCTCTACAGAAAATCATGTTTAGGTTATTGGGTCCAAAGTATTAATCAATCTTCCTCACCAATTATTTTTGTGGAAAGATGGCAACACCGCACTCCCAGAGGACCAAACCACAACACTGTTTCTGCCTCAACAATTGTTATACGCAGAGCAACATTGTTTACAGAGTGGCAGACCCAGTTAGGTTTCCATCATAACGAATTAGATTAGAGATATAATGTACTGTATGTGGCGTTTGCTGGCCATCTTCGGACGCTCTGACTAGAAACTATAAAAACATAAAAGATGGCTTCTAATAAAACGCTTACGTGAGATCACGAAGATATCAGTCCTGAAATAAAGTTACTGTTGGCCTGAAATGTTTTCATAGGATAGCAAAAGACACTGACTACATCGATATTGCCTCAGCTGCATGCAGCATGAGAGCGACTTTGTTTCCAGAAAATCCTTTATCGCATCAGTGTAACACTGTATTAATCATGAGTGAAAACCGCTTGCTTCAATAATGCATAACGGGCAGAGATAAAGCTGTTTTTCTCACACATTTACACACATTTATCTGCAGTTATTTCGTTTTTTTTAAGATTTGAATCCGGCATGTGCAGTAATTGTCGACACGGATAGATTGATTTAAAACTTTGACTGAGTGAATGTTGGATGTGACACGAAGATGAAAGCAACTTGAGGCTACGTTTAACATGAGAGAGAATGGGGAGAGCATGAGAGGGATAAAACACAACCGACAGATAAACCGGAGGTGGAAATGACAAAGATATGGAGGAGGCAGTGGTGGATGACATATGGGCTGATTCATTTTGGACCGGTGTGCAGGAAAACCATGAAACAAATTAAGAAAGAGAGGGAGAAAGAGAGAAAATACTACAATAATTGATTGGATGTTTGCATGCTTTGGTTATCATGTCTGGGCATGCACGTGTACAGTGTACACACACACACACACACACACACACACACACACACACACACACACACACACGTACAGTGTACACACACACACACACACACACACACACACACACACACACACACACACACACACACACACACACACACACACACACACACAGTTCCTACAGAGTTATGGCAGAAAAATGTGTGTCCACTGCTGTTCTACGAACCAGTGCACAATGCTTGACATCAGCGTCATGATTCACTGTCACAGATCCAAATATGGATTAGGAATAATGTTACAATACACTTGAGTTTTAAGTTACCGATGTTTAGTACATAAAAATACATCACTGATGATATGTCTCTTGTACTAAAAGAATAGGAAAAGATTTGAAACTATTTCACTACTCCTTAAATATATTAGATGAGGAATTTTCCCAAAATGTCCTTCATCAAAATATTAAATCAGCCACTAATAACCCCTCCTATAGACCTTTTCATTGCCATTCTGTTGTTATGACAACAGCTTTGGTCCAAGTTTACTTCCTGTCAGCTACTACATTGCAACAGGAAATACAAAGAGGCCCATTTAGAATGTTTATGTTGTCAAGTCTGAAAAGGTCTATAGCACCTATGAACTTGCTATGACCATATTACAGTAGTTATACTTGTGCAGGATCTATGTAGCCTACTCTGTCATAATTACTGTAGGTCTTTGTTTTTTAATGACAAATTAAGTGAGAGAACTCCCAAATTAAGTCAAATATGGATATTCAACAAGTCTCTGATTTTTTGGAGCATCTACTCAAGAGACAGTCCAAGACATATCTTTAATTAGCTTCTCCAGCACAGACACATACCGGTTTTCCAGTCAGCTCCTATACAGTAAAAATGTCTTTGACATTTACCTATTTGCTCTTACGTGATTTTTCTATAGACACAAGAAAAATGCAAAGGCAGTCAGTGTCAACCTTTATACATACTGCCTTTGCTTTTTTTCTAATTTGTGATGACAGGCTATATAGGAAACACAATCTGATGTACTCAGAGCTAACAGCTCTTATAATAAAAATAAAATAAATGAAAGGTCAGGTAGACTCCCACACTAGCTTTATTAGGAGGAAACTATAATTTTTAATATGAAGTGAGAAAAATAGCAAACTCCTCCACCACCTCCACAGTTCTCCTTTTAAAGGGGACATATCATGAAAAACTCACTTTTTCAGTGCTTGTGGACATACATCTGGGTATCTGGAGTGCCTACCAACCCACAAAATAAAACAACCCAGTCAGTTTCTAGAACAGAAAACATGCGATTCAATAAGCCATTCAGATTTGGCTCCACCTTCCTATGTCATTAGAATATACCGACCCTCATCTGAGTATCTCCACCCACAGCTTGAGAACTACCTTTGCAAAGGTGCCCCATATTTTTCTCGCAAGCCAATCAGAACAGACTGAACTTTTTCGGGAGGGGGGCTTAAAGAGACAGGCGCTAAAATGGAGCGTTTCAGACACAGAGGGTGAATACAGGTATATTCAGACAGACACACAGTATAAGAAAAATAATGTTTTTTTTAGTTTTTTTTTAATTAAAGCATGTAAACATGTTCTAGTGGAAACCCACATACAAGAATGAACCTGAAAATGAGCATGATTTAAAAGAGAAGAGCGAATTCATCTTCCAGGTGCACTGATTTTTGAAGGAAGTTTCTAATTTGCTATATTATACAACTGCTCACTGTTATGAATTGAATGGAACTGAATTTGATGAATTTCTTATTGAATTTGGTTCAAATCTGATTGGGTCATTCTGGTGAATCTTTACCCTTATTGGCAATAATTGATTTATTGGTCTCTCTGATACTACTTAATGTTTTAGATGTTACTTGACGATTCATACTCAAACTACAGTATAACCAAGGAGCAGAAATACATAGAGATTGCTGCATCAGGCTGTGTGCTAATGTAGCCTTTGAGGGCTGTTGGTGGATGGAAAGGGTCCAAATGTACATGAATGTGTATTTGGAGAAGGGCTGAAAATAAATTCAAGCAAACAAAGCATCAAACTGTTAGAAACTATATGTTTCTGAGACATTTTGCATGATGAACTGAGAAACTGTTTTTTCCAAACTTCTTTACTTCTACTGGAGTTGTAGCCGTGCAATATTTCTGATTAGGATAAAATGACACTTAAAGTCAGCGCTGACTTTGCTCCAATTTGCTTATTTAATTATCTTGCTTTAGTAGTGCCAAATCCATTTTTCTTTTCAATTTAGATCAAACTGTAATGAAAGGCACTTTTGCCTGGAACCTTGGACTCCGCAGCTTGGAATTTTAAATGCTGCAACGCTTCAATCTCAGAACAGCAGCAAGTATCGTCTTTGTAACTTTGAACGTGAGATGAAAAACGTGAGATTTCAGGATTTCATGTTTTTCTTTTTTTATCTGTAATTGTCTTTTCAACTCGCTCTTGAGAGCGATAGAAGGGAGGGAGGAAGAAATACAGTAGCAGAGAAAAGATCAAAATAGATTGAGGCCGATGAAAGAACACAGCTGAAGATTTATGACAAGAGAGAGATTGCAGAGGAAAATGAAACAAGAAAGAAACCGAAACAAGAATCAAGAGAAGCCAGCGGGCTTTGGCATCTCGAGTGAGAGCTCTCATGTCACTGTAGTGACTGAGCGAGCAAAAGAAAACAAGGAGGGTAATAGTGTTGGGTACACAGTAGCCTCTGGCAGGCATAATGAAAAGGTCAAGCGAGGTGTAACACGGACACTCGAAATGCAGGCGGAGGTTCAAAGATTAAATCAGAGAGAGAGAGAGAGAGAGAGAGAGAGAGAGAGAGAGAGATTTGTAGAAAATGTATAAAGGCGTGCATTGGATGAACAATTTTCAACAAATGAATCGGGTGCTGTGTTGGTACACTGTATACAGTTCTTGTGAAATATGCATGATTGTTTCCCATGAACTGGCTCTGGTTCATGCTTCATTCTTTAAGATCCACATTAGTGAGTCCCATTTGCAACCAATTTTGCAACCTTAAAAACCTTGGGTTTGACTATAAGCAAATTAAGATTTGGTTAAAGTTTAACATTTTGGTCTCACTAAAAATACAGTAAGACAAAGTTGAAGCCTTTCTTCTGGTTTCCACTCATATATTTTATCCCACACATCGATGAAGGTTACAACTGAAATCCACAATAGCTTTTTAACCTTTATTATATTCAAAGTTTGTTTGACTCCAAAGAACACCTTAATTTGCAAAGTGGGGTATTCACTTGGAGTAACATATAATTTGAAAGACTATTGAAAGCCATGTTATTAGAGTTAGAAAGTCAAACCCAATCCAACTCAATATTCTAGTTATAGGCGTATAAAACTGGAGTTATGGTTCTCTGAAGATACACGTTAATGTCTTCACGGGTCTACACAGAGAAGGATTTTATGGGTCAATGTACGTTGCAGAGGCTGACAGAGAAGCCAATGTGCACATCTCCCAAATCTTAACAACGCGTTGTGTGGATGCATCAAGCAAGCTGATTGGTTGATCCGATTTCTAAATAAGAAAAAAACAAGTATAAAAGAAAGACTTGTCAATGACAATCATACATGTTTGCTTCTGTGCAGCCCAGAAAAGCATGTCCCTGCAGCACACACACTTCAAGACATTTGAACATCTCACTGTCAGGAGTCAAATAGTGATAAAATGTGTTAAGTCTCTGTCTCTGACTTCTATACATCTTTGAGCCCACATGACTTTGAGAGAAATACTAGGATGTATTTATGGGTAAGTAAGGCACATAAAACAAAAGCTATATAATGAATGAATGTTTTGACACATTAAAGATCTGAATATCTAAAGCCAATACGAAAACTTGACAGAAAGTTGTGATTCTTCAAACAATGCATGAATTAAAGGGACTCTATGTAAGAATCAGAAATTGCTTGTTAGCAGCGACACCTGTGGCCGTTAAGTCAAAAAAAGTCAGCGTTCTGTTGCTCGCGCTTGTGTTCGCTCTACATGACATGAACGAGCATTGGTCAAAACAGTGGGGCGACACACGTCAGCTAAAACCACAATATCACTCTATATTTCACCTGCTTGGCAGTAATGTTAGCTGACCAGACGAAGGTCTCTCCATGAATCAATGCAGATACTGTGCTTTTCCTGCCTCAGCCTACCGACCGCGGCCAGAGGGAACAGGGGAGACACCGGAGTTTTGGTCGGAGACGACAACGTTACTCGCTGCGGAGCCCCGTCACTTCACAAGACATGGGAAACCTCTGTTGGTCTGGAGGAGCTGCAGCATTTATTTCTGCACAAACGTCCACTGTACATTGACTAGATATTCTCAGAGCTAAACTAACTCTTCTGCAGTGTGTAGTGTGCGCGCATGCACGTGAGAGGTGGAGCGAAAGAGCGAGTGAGAACGAGTGCGGTGTGTGAGTGAAGGCAAGCAGGCAGAGGAGCAGAGACTACGGCCCTGGAGACCAAGGCTACAGTCTCCCCCTGCGTCCTCCGACCGCGGCCAACACTGTTTTGCAGGACGGGCTTCACTAGATATAACTTTGCGGTTTTGTTGCTTCCGTGTAGTTGTGTTGGAGTCTGAGTCTGAACAGCGTAGCCACACGCGAGCGCGCATGAGACACCGACCCGCAATGATTTATACGTGTAAGAAGTTACAAACAGTACCTTTAAGTGTGTAGGATTTGGTGGCATCTAGTGGTGTGTTTGCAGATCTGAGTACCTCTCTGAGTACCTCTCTGCTCACTCCTCCCTTTCCAAGACTGCGGTTCACCTCGCTTAGAGGTCATCTTTACCGTAATAACGCTACTTTAGGAGCAACGGAAGTCAGACGGCAGCTGGCGGTACCACGGTTTTGTACTCTGCAGCTCACGTTACCGCAGTTTCACAAGCGTGTCGGAGAACTACGGTGGCCTTCAGGTAACGTAAAAAGGTGAAAGGCTCTCTCTAGAGCCAGTGTTTGTTTCGTCTGTTTTGGGCTACTGTAGAAACATGGCGGAGCAACACGGTGGACTCCATTAAGAGGACCCGCTCCCTATGTAGATACGAAGGGCTCATTCTAAGCTAACGAAAACACAACGATTCTTAGTTTCAGGTGATTATACACTGATGAAAACATAGTTATGAATATTATATTCCCAAAATGTTACACACTGGTCCTTTAAGTATTTCTGCACTAATGTATAGTGAGTTAAAATGGTAGTATAGATTCATCTACACATTTTCAAACATAACTTAAATAAATCATATGTCAAATGAATTAATAAAAAAATGCACCCCACAAAATACTTGATATAGATGATATTCTTCTAACCATGTGACCTTATGATATATACTATTTAAGATATATGAATAATATGGTTAATAGTTAACTGTCTTGTCCATTCACTATTTTCATGTAGCACATAGCATTTAGAGAAAGACTGCACTTCACAGAGTAGGTGAGAGTGACTGGATGCTGGAGTGAGACAGATGGGCGGAGAAGCACGCAGTTTGAAAGAGACCCTTGACAATGACCTTTTTGGTCTTTTCTCCTCGCTTTACACAAGCCTATAATTTTCTGTCTCCAACCTTTGCTGTAAATCAATGCTGCAGGCAGTAATCAAGCTTTCAGTTCCAGAGGTTTCATTTAAAACGTGGTCTGTAGGGTACCTACCGAATGACTCCTGGCATTAGCTGTCATTGTTACTACTTAATAACTGGCATATGTTTAAACAAATTTGTCTCTAAGATCCACAGGATGAAAAATAGTCTAATTTAAAGTTTTGTTACCTTGCGACTATTTTTACTTTACTATGAAGAGTGTGAGATTACACGCTGATTGCCATCACAACGTGGGAGGCGTGGTGGGCGTTTGTAGGGCAGATAAAGAGATGAGCATTCAGTAAACATGCAGACATGCTGGTAATCAGGCAGCTATTGTACCAGATACCAAACCCAACAATTTTCTGTGCTGATATGCCTGCTACGCTAGCCAGCTGATTTTGTAGTCAGTGAATGTATAAATGAGCGTGTGTGTTTGTCCATTGACACTTTGTGGGTTCATGTGTAAGTGCTCTCTTATCTCTTGGACTTACTGAACTTGATCTGCGCTATTATCTCCAGACACACAGTAAAACCACCTTTAAGTAGCACATAGAGACATATTGATTAAAACTAGAACCAAATGGGTTTATTGATTTGAACTTGCTTTGAAAGTGCACCAACACTGTAGGGTAGTCATCATAGTACTGTATTTTAGTTAGCCTTTTTCCCTTACTCGACAATATGAAGGGTTAGTGTACTTAAACACAGGATAGTTCTGGCTGCCACGTTAAACCCACAGGTGCAGGGATGGGACAATATAGGATTTTATCGCGGATCGCGAAAAAAAAACAGTCACAATTAGTTGATCGTTGTGAATTTCCATTATCGGGATAATCGTGAAAATCCTCACGAATGACTTGAAAAAGCTGTCTAGCTCGCTATCATGGTAGAGAAGTGAAAAATAGAGTGATTTTAAAAGATACATGAATTATCATGTAAGTAAAAATAAACTCACACAATGTTGCACTTTTTTTAAGAATAAATCAATTAATTAATTATTTCCAAAAATATCCTTTATTTATGCAGGGGAACCTTATGATTCGGGTGTTTTGAAGTGGGGTTGTATGAGGTCCATAGTCAGTGTATTACCTACAGTAGATGACGGTCGGCCGGCCCCAAGTTTGGAGAAGCACTCCATATCAGTTTAATTGTACGCTATATTTAGAATATTTTCCAATGGGGACCTGAACTGAAAGTGAAACTTGTCTATACTGTTTTTTGTTAATGGAGTCTGTTGGCTTTGAGAAGAGCATAGATAAGTTTCACTTTCAGATGAGTTCCCCTTCGGAAAGGGCTATCTGGCAGAAAGATAAAGCAGTGAAAATATTCTACATTTAGCGTACTCTTAAACTGATATTGATTTTTTAGGTAGCTAAAATACGTTTTGCTGCCGTCCCCGTCCACAGCAGTACATTGCTTTGTTTTAAGCATATTTTGATGATTACCATCTCTGAATGTGGTCTGAGCGATCGGATCTCAATGCGTCCTCAATGCGTCCTCAATGCGTCTCGAGTGCGTTCACACCTGTACTTAGAGCTGTCCACTTGTGATCCGATCACTGAGGACGCATGTTAGTACCAGGTCTGAACAGGGCCTGAGAGACACATGAACAAACAACCTACTTTGTCTTATAATTTGAGGGATTTGTGGTTTAATTCTCAACATGGTCTAATCAGCCATAATGATTGAACACACCTGTGAAGGTGTGTAGGGCCTTTAAAATAGAGGTAACATTACTAGTGTGAACTTTAATACCTTGTTTTGGAATCAGTCATTGCTTAAGAAGCCAAAAACACGACTCTTATCTTGAACAAATGATCAGAGGCTGATGGCAGAACAGCACTATAAAAGATTAATGTTGAGGGTGTTGAGGGGCATCGTCTCTTGTGTTTAATTCAAAGTTACACTGTCACCTACTACTTTTTGTCTATTTCCTTGAGCTATTTGCCAGGTGTTATGGGTAGCCTTTGATGCCAAGTGTGGTGGTGAGAAATCTCTGAAAGAGAGAGAGGTGAAGGCTTGAAAGTCACTTAACAGAGTAAAGTTTAGTTTGTTTCATGTGAATCTACAATCAGAGCAGTAGCAGTGGGGATTGAGAAAGAAAGAAGAAATGTGATGCAATATAAATGTCCCCAGAGAGTTATACTGAAACTTCTTCTTTTTTTTTTTTTTTTTTTTACAAAGGTAATAGTTTAATTTAGATTCTTTTGAATTAAAATAATCACTCATTACACACATTATATTAAGAGTCCATGGATGTATGGGAGGTCTTCAGAATGTGAGCTATGTAATAAATGAAACAAGTGCAGTTTCACCAAAAAGTGGTTTTGAATTGACCACTTCAGACCTCCGTGACCGCAACACGTCAGCATGAACAAGATGCTCTTTGTCACTAACTGTTTCTATTCTCTTTCTTCATTTCCAGATATCTGCTGGATAAAGACACATTCTCCAAGTCAGATCCATGTGAGTACATGATAGAGACTCTTGTGTTTGAATGGTTGTCTACTGTCATCCTTGTGTAGGTATTATATTCTGTTTTTTGTGGATATGTTGCCATGGGATTTGGAAAATCTTTGTTTTGCTCAGAGTGCCACGGCTGTTTGTTCACTGTAGTGGAGCTAAAACCCTCACATTGATTTCCCCATTTGGAATCTGCCTGCAATTCTCTGATTGTCTCTCCTCTTTTCTCTCTCTTTGTCCATCATTTTCTTTCTCTCTCTTTCTCAATATTTCATCTCTTCCTGTCTCTATCTGGTACTTTGTTTCTACAGTATGCGTGCTCTATACGCAAGGTGTTGAAACCAAACAGTGGAGAGAGGTGAGTGTACACACACACACATACACACATAAAAAGGGAGGAAATGACTTATGTCCAATTAAGTCCTTGCTTTGCTCACTGTGTGTGTGTTTGTGTGTCGGTGAGGATCTAGTTAAGACGTTTCAGTTCTTCTATTTCTCCGTTCACTGTGAGCATGCAGTCGTCGGCTTTAACACTTCATTAAAGCTGTTCAGCCATCAGTTGTCTGAAAATGCCAGGGAAATATTCTCTAATTGGACGCTTCAGCCAACAAAGAAAAACCCTCACAATGTAACGATCAATATGTTGACACTTCGGGGACTAAACAGCATGCTGGGAGGGTTTTAAGCCAGCTCTTACTGTGCCTTTATGCAGCATTACTGTCCGCTCTCTCTACTTATCATCTGACCGTTCTGTCTGTTTGTCCATTAATTCTTTTGTTCTGAAGTTACATAAAACCTCAAAAAAGACATTTAAAGATAACCAATGAGTAAATAAACAAAATATTGAAGTGAGGCACTAATTAACTCAATATTAAAGCTGATAAATCTGTTTCTTTACATTACAACCCTCTCCAGCAGGGAGGGTTATCTAACGTGATGTCAGAACTAGAAC
Source organism: Sebastolobus alascanus (assembly GCA_916701645.2). Lineage (NCBI taxonomy): Eukaryota > Metazoa > Chordata > Actinopteri > Perciformes > Sebastidae > Sebastolobus > Sebastolobus alascanus. Next base: position 1,256,744 of record CAKAOJ020000048.1, on the reverse strand, counting down.
TAAACATTTGTTATTGAACGAACCGCTGGAGACATTGTGAAATGGCCTTTACACCCCGAGGGGGCGTTTTTTTTCATGCGATTAATTTGCACATCGATATCATTTTTCGAACTGTTGTTTTTGTCATGAATGCTTTCACACAGAATGCAAATATTACATGGTGAAAAAGCGGAAGGAGGTGGATTTTCTGAGCTTTCGCACCGTCAATAAAGGCATCAACCAATCAGGCTGTGCGGAACGGGTTGAGTTGCGCCTATATTTATGAAACAGTAGTCCGAACCAAGACGGCAAACTTTATTACTCCTTTCAACCTTGACAAAGGCAGCACAGACCAGATTCACTCCTTCCGTCCTTACCTTTCACAATAAAAGCCGCGGTATCAAGCTCCACCTAGCTGCTTAGCACCACGGTAGCAATTTGTCTAGAAAGACACACATATTCTATTCCACAGACTCATGATGGTTATGGAAAGTAAAGTTACATCTCCTCTCTCGTACAATTCCCGAGCCTCTGGCTGCGACTGCTTCACTCAGAGCAGCTGTCAATCATGACGTCTCATCAATTAACTACCTAAAACCAAACTTATCAGAAATATTAACACTTGAACATACATCAGTGCGATAAGAACTACCTAAATTGACAGAAACCATCTTTTGGAAAAAATTATTTGACGTGTATTTGACTTTATTTTGTCCCATCACCCATCCGCTAACATGGAGGGGGCGGATTTATGACCTGTACTGCAGCCAGCCACCAGGGGGCGATCAAGATGTTTTGGCTTCACTTTTGGGGAGCTGTCATGTCGTCCATCTTTATATACAGTCTATGTTTAGGACACAGACATTTAAAGTGATCATAAAATAAAAATAGAATCCTCTTCCAACTGCATGATCAAGTAGGTATAAGTAGGTTAAGTAAAGCAAGTCTGAAAAAAATAACGAGATTCAAAAGTTATAAGTGAAGTTTCTGGCTTGATAAATAGCAAAGTGATGACACTACTTTAGTAGATTTGGTGTCAAATGCTGCCAGTGTGCAGCTGCAGCTCCAGTTTGAACAGACTTGCTTGTTATTGACAAGTAGGACAACATTTCTCTCTAGCAGAGAATGGAGAGAAGATGACAAATACCCAGAGAGTGATATTTGCTTTGTTTGTTTTATGGTTTTTAAGTTCATGTCTCTAATGCTTGCGCCTATATTACCCACCGTGCATCTATGAATAACTGCAACTGTTTTTGTGCTGTGTATCCCTGCAAATTTCTCAGTGTGTATTACAGTCAAAATATATTTCTGTGCATGCTTCCTATAACAGAGTTGTATTTGATGTCAGCCCCCATATTTGACATCCTCACTCATCCCACAATGCAAATTGTCAATGCATCCAAGTGGCCACAGATATTACTTTTACAGACCACTCTGGATGTATGATGGATCATTATGTATTTATACAGTCAGATGACCCTTGTCTCCTGCTTGTGTGTTTACCCGGTCAAAGCAGATGGCTGTGTGGGCTTTCATTGAAATATAGCTGCAAATGTGTATACTTAAAGCCTAGGCATACGCATATGTGGAGATTTTTCCATCATAAAACTCTCTTTCGCACTTCTCACAAAAGACACTTTGTTTTCCTAGTTGACAGCTACTAATTATAAGACAGGCTGTTAGTCCAATCAAGCACCCAAATCATAATTATTATAAAGAGCATTTCACTTTAGTTTATTTTCAAGTTGCTTCATTCGTCATGTTCGCTTGTTAAGATGTAAAAATAGAAACATTTGAAGCGGTGGTTTCCTCGCGGAGGTAAACCATCACATCAATAATCATAACGTTAAGAGGTGGTGGGTGTTGATGCGGCTCCAGGTAACGCTGAGTGAGACCGAACGCTCCAAAACCTCAGACTGAACAACTCACTAGGGACTTTTAGATAACATTTCCTGACAGGACCCTGTAGCATACCGGTCAGGCTCGCGTCACATTTGATGGTGATTTCCACCTCCTCCGGTATTTGTCGTGTGTCACGTTAGTGCGGTTGGTGCTCTTTGTGAAGCTTCTTGATTAGATGAAGAGGAATGTCTCCATCATTTTTGCCCCAAAGATCACAGAACTAAATCATCTGTCTGCTCTCTCCTATGCGGTAAAATGCCTCGCCCTAGATTTGGTGGGAAAATACTTTTAGGGGGATTTTACGCTTGGGCTGATTGGAGGGTTTTCCTGCTCCAGAGGCAGTTTTCCGTCAGAGTTCAGCACATTTGTGAAGTGTGAAAGTATGTTATGTAACTCAGTGCAGTGTGCTTTAATCTCATATGCTGGTAGTTGAACAACATGATTGTTCTACGTGACATATTAACTTTGTCCGTCATCGTGTATAATACTTAATTTGTTGATCAATTTATATAATATCAGAAAATGACCCACAGTAATGGCTCCGATATGGACTCGAGTGTGAAGCACTCTTAGGTCATAGGAGATGTTTACCAGGCGCCAGGTAGGGCTGCTGCTCTCTTGCTAAGTATTATTGACTAACACAACCTCAGCGGAGCACTGAGAGCTCTGTCAGAAATACACACTGAATGAAGCACACTCCCGGGCCATTCTCCTCTCCTTAATATATCTGTTTCTAAAGCTTCAGCACCTCCGTTTTGATCAAAAAGAGAAGAACTAATTAAACCGGGAGTGGAATTAAACAAAGCCCTGTAATCTTGGAAGTCAGTTATGAGAAATTATTATTAGTATGATTAAAGAGTAACTTAACAACCCTGAAAATCTTTTTTTATTTTGCTGACCTCCAGTGGTTTAAAGCCCCCCTCCAGTATATTTTGGCATTTCTATGATATTTCATATTTATAAGATAAGATAAGATATTCTTTTATTAGTCCCAGAGTGGGGAAATTTATAATTTTTGCAATTATTAGAGTCAATATCCTGACTAAGTTGATTAGCCACTCTGTTTGAAAAAATTTGTTTGACAAATAACTTAATTTTGTGCTCAAAGTTAAAAAAAAAAGAAGGTTGTTGCTAAAATGGGAAGATAACATATGACTATAGTAGAAGTCATACGTCATCATCCAAGCTTGCAGACGCACTCATGCTCGTTTGTGTCTGAGCAGCAGTAAACCGATAAATTTGTTTATGTCTGTCAGTTTGTAATTCTAGTCAGTTAGATAGTTAGGTATAGTTAGCCCAACTTGTTGCATTGGCTAACTGAGGGGTTTCATTGAATTTTTGTGAAATCAACGCTGTGAATTACACAAAATCCCACCGCCAGGATTAACACAACACGCTGACTGTCTCTCTCACTCGCTCTTCTTTACCGTCTCCTCCTGCTGGAGATAAATTAACGGAAAGCAGCCAATGCCGGAGGTTTGCAGGCCTCTAACAGGTCCGGACGACGGGGAGCACACAACTTTCAGCCCGAAAGAAAACAAAAGAAAAGTCCGGTTAGAGAAATAAACGAATCACAGTGCAGCCCGGTGCGTAGTCGGTGCTGGGAGCTGAGGCGAGAGCGACCGGTGCTGGTGGACGGTGCACCCCCAAAACGTCCCGAAACAGCATTTTAAACTGCGGACCTCTGCAACATGTCTATCTGTCCTCTGTCAGCCAACAGACGGCCACCTCGCCAGGAGGAGACGGTGTAGAAGAGAGCGAGTGAGAGAGAGTCAGTGTGTTGCGCTAATTCTTGTCTCATTTGTGGTCTGATAAACACTAAATTAATCTAAACTGGTTTCATCTAAACTGGGTTGAAAAGTGATGCAATCTGGTTGCCATGGAAATTAATAACATCTGACTATTAACCACACCCTTATTCTCTGTTTGAGAAAGAACGTTGACCAAAAAACAGGAAGTAAAACTGGCTGGAGTAGGGCTTTAACTTCTCACCTTGCTGCAGTGATTTGCAGGTGTAATTCATGGCCCTTTGAGAGGGTTACAGTCACCTGTGTTGTAGCTAGAATAGCTGCTATATACTACAAGAGGCTCTCCGTTGTATGTGTGTCTGTGGGGGAGTGTCAGTGCATACATAGAAGTAGCCATGCAGTCAATGTTAGTGTTCATCAGCTCTAAACATCTTTTTAAGCTCTGAATATAGCACAGATAGCACTGTGGGGGAATCTCGTTCATGTGCGAACACCAATGCACATCACATCTATGACATCACGGTTGGGGAGGGGCCAGAGTATTCAGCTGAACTGAACTTATTATTCCATTTTTTAGCAGAAAAAGCTGTTTTTTCACACAATATTATTGTTGGAAAAATGACCTGTATTACATGTAACATCATAGGCCAACAAGAATGTATGCGATTAAGTGTATAGCGCAAAACAAATCATTTAGCAAATAATGAAGCTTTGTCATTTAGGAAACTGAGAAAACACATCATGAATGTATTAAGAGAACCTGATATTGTTGATACTGTGTTTACATAAAAGCTGCTCACCGGGCGCATCAGTCAAAAAAGCCATAAAGCTTCCACAGTAGAGTCCTTCTTTGGCTTCCTGCTGGCTGCTGACACACACATGAATGGCATCAATATAATTTACCAACATTGCTGTTTAGAAATTCTTAGCTTTTATTGGGCCTAATATTAAGTTCTGATATTTTACGGTTTTATAGCTGTTTGCTTGTTTTTCTAATAAATGCGTATGGACAAAGTCTTTTTGTGCATCACATGACCTGTAATTCCTCACAGCCCAAAGCTGGTTCTGGGAGCTTGAAACAATTTTATTAATTTGTCCTTGTCTAGCTTACAGCCTAACTTGAGTTCCTAAAAAAATACTTTTGGTGTACTGCAGCCCGAATAGCAACCTGCATACATCAGCACTGGACTTTTGCCAGGGAAGAAAACCCACAACACAAAAATGGTGAAAAGCTGTTTTTCCGTGATCATGTGAAGTTAAGAGGCGAGAGAGCGAGAGAAGGTGGATGTTGCCAACAGTAGCTTTATGATATGGCTGACCTTTTTCGTCTTTTTCCCACTGTCTAATTTGTTTGTGACATCACACTCTATGCGAGAGTGTGTAGCTGCACCATTGTGTGTATGTTTTATTTCTGTATATCATCTACTGTATATGTACACGCTAGGGCTGTCCTCGACCAAAGAAATTGTTATTCGACCAACACATACGATTTTGTTGACTACTCGATTAGTTGGGCTGTGTATTGGCAAGAATCTGGTGATACGATACATGTCATGATATAGGGGTTACCATTCAATATATTGAGATATTGTAAGCAAGGGCATATATTGAGATTTTTTTTTATCTAATTTTAAGAAAACTGTCAAAGTATAAAGAACACACCACCATAACTATAAAATCTAAGTAAAAAAAGTTTACTTTTTTAATGCAGTCAGAACAGTGGGATCTACATTTATCACAGTCCCTGTAACATCAAACATCATAGCACTACTTTGAGAGGGCACATACACTGAGAAGGCGCATATATTTGCAAATGACATTAAAAAATTGACAGAGTTAATCTTTGCATGTTAACTATTCATTAAAAATCAATAGTGTTTTTGAGAATCCATACAGTATCACGAAACATAATATTGCGCCATTTTCAACATTTTCTTACACTCATTGATTACAGTAGTTGATTTAATCAAAAAACTGAGTTTCTCCACAAAGAATCACACGAAAGCACTTTAAATCTTGTGTTTACTAGAGATGTGCTCATACGGTTCTTGGAAATAAGTCATTCAGCATGAAATAAGCATAAAAAACGACTAATCGACCAAAGAAATCTTGGTCAACTAAGACCAAAACGACTGATTAGTTGACTAATCGACTAAGAGGGGGCAGCCTGAGTACATGCGTCCCAGTCTCACACAATCACAGCTTTAGCTCAAAGCTCTAACAAACTTTGGGATGTATTTTGAAGCAGCGTTTCATAGGGGAAGAAAGGGTTTTCAGCTGGTGGGTTTGTCTCCGTCTCCTCTCTCAACAACAGAAGTACCTTTAACTCTCTATCATTCCTGGGGGGCTGTTCATTATTCTGTGTGAGCTTCTCTCTCTCTCGTCTTGGGGGAATCTTAAACACACCCCAGTGCTTTTCACTGAAGGCCAAAATAGAAAAAAAAAGCTCAGCCTACAATACACACAGTTAAGTCCACGCTTATTCACATCATCGTCATTTACCTCTTTCTGTGAGAACACAAGACTCCACACCAAGCTCATTATATCACCACCACGTTACAGTCTGCTGATCATGGTACGAGAAGAATAACATGTTGGCCAGAGAACTACAGGACGTTCATACCCCCAGGGGTGATCATGTGTGCTTCAGGATGGAAGATAATGAAGTCTTTGTCAGGTTTGGAACAAAAAAAATAAATAAAATAATGAAGGATTAGACTCATGTCCTGTTATTTTACACCTCTCACTCACAGTGGGCGTGGAAGTGATTCTTCCTGTGTTTTAGGGACATGTTCACATTTCAATATCAGACACTGCAGGTCTCTACAGTAGCTGTTGCCACCCTGAAGAGTTCAACTTGCCATCTGTAGACTGTGTGAGCTGCAATGCATCTGTGTGTGTGTGTGTGTGCACGTGGAGGGTGCGGGTCAGGGACTTCATGGCAGATTCTCATTAGCCAGCTCCAGCAGCCCAGCAGTATCTAATGAACTCTGCAGCATGGTATTGTCTCTTGCACTCAGCAGGGAAATCACATTATGGAGCTCATCTTCGCCGTCACCCGCCTCTTTACTAACATGCGCTCACAGCACCTCATCAACACCTCGGGGTCTCTCGGAAAGTATGGGTGGCTCACGGTTTCAACATCAGTGTCCTTTTCTCTACTGTTCTCCCTCACTGGTGTTAAATTTAGACGTCCAGTCAGTGAGTTCACACAGAGAAAAACATAACCTTATATGAAAAATAAAAGTTCAACGAGGTGTTCAACATTGTGTAACAAGATAGAAGTGTATGATTTTATAGCAGGTGTGTTGTCCTAATTGCCCACGTTGTATTGCATTTGTTGTTTTCACTGTATTGATTGAAAAGACAAGGTTAAGTCACACAACCACCTACGGTGCTGTCCACGTTATGGAAAAACAAGATCCACTCCTACTTGCAAATGGCTTCCTTGACATTGATTGAAATTGTAGAGTTTGGCAGCCTTCCAATAAAACGAGGCCTGTTTGGCTCGAACACTGTCGCTGTAGTTCAGCTGATATCAGATTTTACATCTTTATTGTTCACTGCAGGCAAGAGACATGAAACAGCAATGCTCTGATTGCAATGAGTGCCTGAAATGAATCATCACCCCAGCAGTTGTAACTGAAGGATTACGATAAAGATGAATTTATTAGGATTGATTTGATTCAGATAAATAATGAAGAAAATGTAACTAGAGAAACAGTGATCACGAAGAGTCCTGATGATTGGAATCAGGAGTTTGTGCTTTGCTCTTTTTCTTTGTGGAATAAAAATGAAACAAATGTAAAGAGGTTCACTCAACACATGCAGTGCTCTAGTTATATTTAACCTGGAAATTTAACCTGGGGAATTCCAATACCATACTATTTAGTATGAAATAAAAAGATTTAGTACGTCCCAATACATAGTATGTCAAATGCAGTATGCCAAAAAATACCAAAATGTCCTAATACATTCGGTCGTAAATGATGGTAAATGGTAAATGGACTTGCATTTATATGGCGTTTTTCTAGTCTTCCGACTACTCAAAGCGCTTCACCCATTCACACACACATTCATACACTGATGGCAGAGGCTGCCATGCAAGGTGCCAACCTGCCCAACATGATCTAATCTAAATACTCATTCACACACTGATCTTGCTCGAGGACACTTCGACATGTGACTGGAGGAGCCTGACCTTCCGCTGCTCTACCTTTGAGCCACAGCCCGGTCGTATTTTGCAGTATCCAAGCCAGCATGCTTTTCTGGCTATTCTGATCCACAATCCTCTGCACAGCTGAAATACACTGAATACCTTGGGCTACTTGTTGGTCTCTGTGTGTGCTACACTGGATGGGAACTGTAAGGGGACAGAGTACATACTAGGGCTGCACGATTACGGCCAAAATGATAATCACAATAATTTTGATCAATATTGAGATCACGATTACTTACTGATTTTGGGGACAAAATATTATTATTACACTTTGAAATAAACAGAGCGCTGCTTTCACTTCCATGTTTTGCTACATTTCTGCTAATGTACAAATCTGTGCATCAAAATAAGACTGATCCTTATTCACAGTGCATCCCCTAGAAGCAAAAAAAAAAATTGTACCTAAACTTTTTACCCAAAACTGAGTCAACAGAGCTGATTTCACTTCACTTTTCACTTCCATGTTGTGCTACTTTCCTGCTAATTAACAAATCTGCATCAAAGTAAGACTGGTCCTTAGTCACAGTGCATCTCCTAGAGGCAAAAAAAAAAAAAAAAAAGGACCAAAACTTTTTACCTAAAATCAACAGAGCACTGCTTTCACTTTAACATTGTGCTACATTCCTGCTAATTAATACATCTTTGCATCAAAATAAGCCTTAAAATAAGGTTCGTCTTCACCTGAATTCATCGCATTTTAGAGAGCAGATGGGCGAGTAATATACAGTATTAGTCTTCTACTCTGTACTTTGGCCGCAACACTCAGGAAGGTTTCTCACAGGCTGCCGCTGTAGGATGCACGTGCAGCAGCATGACAGCTCCCAAAACGTGTGGCAAAAACATCTCAATCGCCGGCTGGTGGCTGACTGTTAGTTTAGGAAGGACATGATTCGATATGTAGCAGAGTTTTCTATGAGCGGAGCACGCTTTTTAAACGTCATTATCCCGGTCGATCTTGTTCATTTAATTGTGGGAAGCTAAAATCATGATCGCAATTAATATCCGATTAATTGTGCAGCCCTAGTACATACACAAAGCAACAGGAGCAGGAAGTATAATAGCGGCCAAACAACAACTTTCTGCCCTGGGGCCTTCTTAATCCAACTTAATCCGGCCATGGCTACAATGACATTTTACAATAAACCACTCAAGGAAACAAATAAGGATTGATGAAGCATATTGATGCGCTCTGTGTACGCTACAGGTCACAAATGGTGACTCCCTCCTTGCGCTCACCAACTGCTACCATCTGAAATCTTCACACAGTATTCGATTAGTGTAATTCCAGGAGGCTTTAAATGATTTATGTATGTACTGTATCTCATATCTTCATCAGCTTTTTGTACAGTATATGCATGTGGCGTTGCTGGGGTTTTGCCAGCTTTTTATCTGGCATGTTTCCCTGCATTTGGCACTTTGGGAGTGAGAATCCCACTAATTAGGAGGCCTTAATCACCCCCTCTCCCTTCCCACTCTTTTCCCACTCCCCCCCTCCTTTTCTGTTCCAGCTCTCTGCTCCACTTTTGGCCCCTTTTCTTCATGCATCTTCAGCCGTTTTTCTTACCCACTCTTTTCCCCTCAAAGTTGTTTCTCTCTGTCTCTCCCCACACATTTTCCTCACCTCTTCCTTTATCTGTTTCTCTCTGTGGGGTTGATGGGTTAGTTATCCTGCTGTAATTAATGTGGGAGAGGAGTGAGGATCAAGGAACCAGGAAACACACCCCTGGCTTCCTCTGCACAGCGGCGGCGTGTGAAAGCACCTCCATTAATCAGGCCTCTGTAAATGTATGTGTGTATGCATGCGTGATAAGCGAGAGTCTGAAAAAAAGATAAAGTGCAAGGTGACAACAGCACAAACTGTATTTGTTTATTAAACACTGTTTTGCTGTCTTGCTTTCCCTTTCATCATTTTTTCTCTCCTCACCTCCATCTGCCTTTCTCCTCCCACAGTTTGGCAGAACGGAGGTGATAGACAACACCTTAAACCCAGACTTTGTTCGAAAGTACATCTTGGACTACTTTTTTGAGGAGAAGCAGAACCTTCGCTTCGACTTGTGAGTGATTTCCTTTGAAGTCGTATCAGTGTTGTATCTTCTCTTCTGCCCTCTGTCCTCATTCACTGGGATGGATTTCTCTCTCCCTCGATTCTGTGCCGATTGAGAGAATTACACCCTTAAGAAATTGACTGTTCGGTACACCCCGTCCCCGATTGCCAAATCATAGATTAGCTTGTTAGGCCTGTCAAACTATAGATTCCTCCACATGCTGTAACGGTGTGCATGGGCTATGGGGCTCTATTAAGAACAATATATCAAGAGTTTGGAGGGTACGGTCTCTTTTTTATCCTTCACCAAACCAAAAACACAAGTGCAATATTGTGAGAAACATAGACTGTTATAATTAACTTTCATGAATTGAAAACACACTGTGAAAGGGCTTAAATTCTTAAATTGTAAGACGAAAACACGGGCAACTCCCAGACCGGAAAACGCCGTGCTAGCGACCTGTCAATCGCAAGGTAGCCACGCCCTAAAGCATACCCTGCTTTATGGTCTATTAGACTCTAAACCATAATTTACTAAATGAACATCATGCTGTATTGAAGAAGTCTTGAAACTAGCGATTGAGTCTGTAAACTCATGTTTACAATGTTTACTGAGGTTATAGATCGAGTGAGAAGTAGAGTCATTTTCTCATAGACTTCTATACAATCAGACTTCTTTTTGCGACCAGAGGAGTCGCCCCCTGCTCGCTGTTAGAAAGAATGCAAGTTTAAGGCACTTCAGCATTGGCTTCACTTTTCAGACCCGGAGATTGCCCACTGCACCCAACTCATGGTGTTTTAGCATTAGCATTAGCAGAAGCTTAATCTAGCTACCTAGAACTGATAAAATATGCTGGTGCTCATTTCAGCCAACAAAATCCATAGTTGTCGGCCTGAAATGAAATGAGGAGGCCGCTTTTGTTTACTTCTGTGTGAAATCAAAGACCTGTTGTTTAAAAATGTTAAAGAATTTTGGGTGGAAATCTGCCAAAGTTATCGCTGTAAACTATGTACAGTATATGCTGTACCAGAACTGAAAGCTTGACGGGTTTGACAGTAACGAAGGGGAGCGGTTTAACAAAACAGTCAGTTGACCTCATGATTCATTTTGTGACATATGTGTGATTGACCATTTACAGATTTAATCAAGTCTCTTTCTCTGTCTCTCATTGATGATTTCCCAGTAAAATTAAATCTCTTTCTGACACACATCATTCTTGCATATGTAGCATGATGTTGGCCAGCTTGTAGGGTGAACTACCAGCTCTTTACAGGCTGGACACGCAAAGAAGTAAGAACGCTGCCTCAGCACTTGCTGTGTTTAAGCTTTTTCATGGATACAAATAATCTCCATTTGAAATGACATAAACAGCCATTCCCTCAATGCTCCTTCAACAGAGTGACCCTCAGCACAACCTCCCTTTGTATCCTCCACAGCTACTGTATGCCACCACACAATATAAAAATAGATGCAATTTGGCAACTCTACAGTATATCAACTGATCTTTTATTTCAGGTAACAGTGAGAGGAACTCAAACATTGTTGCTGCAGCCTGAATAATCTCCAGGATCTATCGTTTCATCGGATGTTTAATCTTGGTTCATCACATATGCTCCATTTCCTTCACTGTCATAGCTTTATATTCACATGCAAATAAGATCAGGTCTACCACTCATTATTATGGAAGAGAGAAAATGGTCTTGTTGAACCCTTTCCCAATTACTCTGCCCCACATAGAGTAACATCTGAAAAGATACTGAGATCCTGTCCTCTTTTTATCTTGGCTCATTCTGAATTTTAGTTTGTGATGTGTAGTGTGATGGCCTCTTTACATACTGATGTTTTCAACTTAGCAAATAAAATGTCATCTTATTTTCTTTTATCCTGTTATCCTTCTTTCCTCTTTTCTGTTTCATTTGAATTCAAACCCTTCCTCAATTACTGTCGTACCCTTCCCTTCCCTAGACATTTGTGACGCACTATGTCCTCAAACCTGCAAACAAACAAACAAACAAACATCTGAAAAGCAAAAATGAGATAAGCGTGGTGAGAGCATTTCTTTTCCGCTCCCAGGGATGACAGATCACCAGGGATCGCTTTAAATCTTTAAGAGCGTATCAATCAAAACATCCCCACTTAGATAAGAGCCTCCTCTACAGTTTTTGATGTAAAACGGCTTTGCTGCTTTGTTTCCTTTCAGGTATGATGTCGACTCCAAAAGCCCAGACCTGTCCAAACACGTGAGTGCACATATTTTAACCTACCTGAACCACAGATAAATGGAGGCCAGTCTTGAGTAAAATCCGAATTATTGGCTTGGATGGCTCTGCAAATGACGAAAGTAAATATTGCTTGATGGACTATGGTGTTCAAAGTGATTTGAGATTGGCCAAACTGTTTATCAGTGGTCTAATGGGGGCAATATTCATGTTTTTCTCTTTACTTTAATTGGGTGTTGCCTGCTGCATGGTTTCTTCTTGATGAAATAAAGCAAACCCTTTTTATTGCCTGATCATTGAAGTATCCAAATACAAATGTTTAACTTTCTCCTTATTCAATGTCTTAGTTTTTTTAGACTTTAACAGGGGTTATCCATGCTCTAAATATGCTAATTCTATATATGATTTTTGAGTCTTATATGGTGCTATTTTTGTATTTGTTCTAGTATTGGTACTGCAGTGATAGGCATTGTCTAATAACTTACTATACTGTCAAAGCTTGGATTATGCAATGCTTTTAAAGGTACAGTGTGTAGGATTTTGCGGCATCTAGTGGTGTGGTTGCAGATTGCAACCAACTGAGTACCCCTCCGCTCACTCCTCCCTTTCCAAGACTGCGGTAACGTGAGCCACCGAGTGCTAAACCATGGTAATGTCGTTCGCCTCGCTCAGAGGCCATCCATACCATAATAACACTACTTTAGGAGCAACGGAATCGGCTGGCGGTACCACTGTTTTGCACTCTGCGGCTCACGTTGCCGCAGTTTCACAAGCGTGATGGAGAACTACGGTGGCCTTCAGGTAACGTAAAATTGTGAAAGTCTCTCTCTAGAGCCAATGTTTGGTTCGTCCATTCTGGGCTACTATAGAAACATGGCGGAGCAACATGGTGGACTCCGTGAAGAGGACCCGCTCCCTATGTAGATATGAAGGGCTCATTCTAAGCTAACGAAAACACAACAATTCATATCAGGTGATTATACACTAATGAAAACAAAGTTATTAATATATTCCATTTCTGCTAATAGATCCCCCAAAATGTTACACACTGTTCATTTAACTGTTAGTTTCCATTTAAAGCACTATATTACATTACATGATAATTCTTGTTCCACTAGAAAAAGATAAGTTGTTTTTCATCCATAAGGCTGGAAACTATGGTGACAGAAAGCATTGACAAAAGTTCAAAATAATCAGTTTTGATGATTATTTGACGTATTTGGATAATGGGGGTTTGCATTTTTTCATCACTAGCTTTAATTCTACTTGTGTGTGTTGGGTTTCAGTTCTGGCACAGCATGTTGTCTGTACACTCTCACTTGGCCATCTGGAGCAGTGCTAAAAGTGCTAGGTATTTGGTACAGTGTTGTGTCCCTGGTATATGATGTGCTCTGTTGTTATTGTTGTTGTTGTTTTCATTGCTGTTGTTGCTGCTGCTGCTCAACCTTTCTGGAAGCCCGCAGAACTCAACGTAGGTCCCAGCATCTCTCTCACTTCTGACACTGCATGGCTGCTGTCCCACATTAATGATCCTTTTCTCAGGAGGAAGGATGGCGTCAATGATCACAACAAACTAGAATCACCGTCTCGCCGTTTCTATGCCTCCGCCAACCAGTCAAGTTACAGTTTACATCCATGTCTGACCAAAATGTCATCCCTTAATTTTTTTTTTATCCTATTAGGCATTTGCGTGAAATTGTCATTATTAGCACATGAATTCTTCAGTTATGGCCAAAAACGTATTTTGTGAGGTCACAGTGACGTTGACCTTTGACCACCAAAATCGAATAAGTTCATCCATGAGTTTTTTGTGCCAAATTTGAAGAAATTCGCTCCTGAGATATCGCGCTCATGAGAATGGTCCGGACGTACTGTCACCGGTGCACATAAACTGAGAGGCAAGCCGACCAATCTGTGCAGCTCTTAACCACCGTTGCAGTCTTAAAGGGCTCCACAGCGGCCACAATATGAAAACAAATACTCAGTCATTATGTCTTTCAGCAGCTTTTGTAGCGTGTTGTCGTAACATGATGAAGATGGTGAGATTTTCTAGGCTCTTAGTGAGTGGAATCAGTGGGCATAGCAGACCAGAGACTCACTGAAATGAAACACACTATAGCCTGGTGTTGAATTATTTAATGTGTGCCTGTCTGTCCAGGCCAAAATTAAGGAGTCTTTGGTTTGGATTGTCCCACATCCTTGCTGTGATTAGTTCAGAAAAGACTGTATTGAAACCAAACACACGGTATGATCTGTGTCTGGGAGTCTAATGTACCAGATCAATGCTGGGTGATACTGAGAGACTTTGTCCGGTTACAAACATGATGATGGCTGAAACTATGTCACTCTGTCTCTAAAAAGACTCCACATTAAGATCCTACACTATAAATCATGTTTGTTGTCATTGGTGCTGTGAATCCCTTTATCTTCTCCCATTTCTCCTCTACAATTCATTAAATCAGTGGTTTCCAACAGGTGGGTCGTGGTCCACAAGTGGGGTCTGTTCTGAGTGGTTCGCAATCTTACTTTGAAATTATAATTTATTATTTTGAAGTACCATTTCCTGCATCCTAGTAAGTAGAGGCACTCCAACATGTATCTTTGTAGTTCAAGTAGCCTACTGATGCCGGTCTTGTGTCTCGATGTGTGTTCCTTCTTTGAATAGTGCTTCCCTCCTGTTAGAGGTGTATTTAGGTTTGGTTATACTTAGGCGTGTAATGATTGGAGTTGGAGTTGAGAGACAACGTGTAAGACAGGATTGTTTCACCAGTTTAAAAGCTAATTTTAAACCAATAAAAAGTTAAGTTATCATCACACGACAGCTGGTGGGTTTCCAGATTGCATTTTGGCCAATGTGTTCTGCCTATTGATCTCCACACAGATTGTTTACCTGCATTCAACCAAAGCCTGCTCGAATGTGATACTACTCGGACTACAAACAGAAAACAGAACGCTTCGGATGCCAAAATCTTGTCCCACTGCTTACAGACTCTACATGTGAACGAAGAATCTGTTTATAGAGCTTACTGTATGTGTGGACCATAATCTGATGTCTAAGGGAAAATTGAAGCCCAAAGGCTAGACCAGTTGGGAACCACTGCATTAAACCATGCTTAACATGTATACATTGACAACTTTGATTTCAGTTTACATTTCACACCAAAACTGGATATGATGTCACATTGTTGAGCGGAGCACAGTTATGGTGTCTTGGAGCAAAAAGAGAACATTTTTTTCTGCAGCTGATGGCAAGCCACCAAAGATACAAAAAAACTACACTAAACTTGTGGATACACGGTCCAAATTTTAAACCTTGACCTACAAATTTGAAGGAGCATGAACGAGCACGCTTCTTTGGCAGAAACAAAATTCTTGAATTTCCTGTGTGCATGAGTGCCAGTGGTAGTGGAATCAATTTTAGCTTTTGTCTGACTATACTCTGATTTCTTGTCTTTCCACTTCACATACGCCAACCTGCCACCCCCTCCTTCCTTTCCCCTCTTCCTTCCTTCTTTCTTTCCTTCCTTCTCTCCAGGACTTTCTGGGTCAGATGTTCTGTACTCTTGGGGAGATTGTTGGATCACCAGCCAGTCGACTGGAGAAACCACTGGGGTGAGTAAGAGCTAAATACCCCTGAGTCCAAATGTGACTGAGGAACACCGTACTCTGCTAAGATGGATTTTAAGACAAAAGTCAAATTCTTTGGACCAAAATACAATGACCGTTCTAAGGTTTATTAATTTGGCTTTATTTTTACTGGGAGAAACTGAGTTAGGGGCACAGAGACGGTGTGAGTGAAATGACAGGAGGATGACGAATAATAGGATAGGTGATTTAGCAAGATCTTGATCAGACAAAGGAGGAACGGAAGGGAGGGAAAAACAACACATCCTACAGATGTTTTCCTCAGATAATTATTGCCATTAAAGAAAAGGGTGAAGCGCGGAACAAAATTACCCAAATTACAGCTCGTCTCCTCAGCTTGTGCTCTCACACTGGCTGAGAAAAATGTGGTGTTAATGGGATATCCTGTAATCTGTCTTTACACATCTATCATCCATCATTATCATTATTATCAGTGTGCTGGGCTCTTGTAATTCAGGTGAAGTCATTTAAATGTCGCATTCGGTGAGATGTGCTGGTTCTCAGCTCTGGATATGTTACCATGGAGGGAAAGGGAAGAAGAGGGATTATTTAAATACTGATTGGTATTAGTATTTGTTGGGGGATATTGGTATATATTGGGGGATATAAAATCATGCCCCAGGAATATCTGGAAAGATAATCTTTAGAACCATCAAAAAAATCAGGGTTTTGCTGATGATTGTTGGGAGGGGAGAATCGGGCTTGATCCTCATGTAGTGTGTACCTGGCTTTATTAGAGTATTTGGTTTGCAACAGGTTTCCTTTTCTGAGAAATAGGGGTGTAAGAAAATATAAAAAATATCGAGTATTGCGATACTATGTTTTATGATAGTGTATCGATTATCAAAAACACTATGAATTTTTGAGTAATAGTTTACATGCACAGATTAAGTCAGTCAATACTTTACTTCATTTGCAAAGAGGTGCACCCTCTCAGTGTATCAGTGCCCTCTTAAAGTAGTGCTATGAAGTTGGATGCTACAGGAACTGTGATAAATGCTAATGCAGATCCCACTGTTCTGACTGCATTGAAAAACTTTTTTTACTCAGATTTTATGCATATGGCGGTGTGTTCTCTATACCATAACTGTTTTACTAAAATTCGATTTGACACAGTACGTATCATATCACCAGATTCTTGGCAATACACAGCCCTACTGGGAAACCACTGTATAGCATCCATATTAATGTTTCCTGATTCAGGCATCATATCTTGTGTTTTGACTTTGTCATTATCAGAGATGTGCAAGAGTGGCAAATGCCTCAGATACGCAGTAAGAATAATTGTATATATTATATTGGCAAAGTGCACATGGAGCATACCAAAATGTGTGTCTCTCCCTACAGCACACCCCTGATGATGACACTGTTGAAGATCAGTTGGAAATACATTTTTGTGACACTCTGTGTGCGTTTTCTCCACAGTGCATGCACTATTGATAATGCTTATACTAAAGGGGATTTCAGCAGTGCAAATATAAGTGCGCCTTGAGCCTCTGTATTGAGAGCATAATAATGTTATTACAAGTTTAATATCAAACCATTTCTTTCTGACCTGAGGATTTCTATGGCATGGTTAGAAAAGGACATAGAACTCTTGCCAAATTATTCATTTTTAATTTGAGACTCTCTGCAGCTGAGAGATAACACAACTGCTTGCCAAGTTTTATTCTTATGGCAGCCTTTAATCTTTCTTTAAAGGCTGCAAAAATAAAGTCAACAGCCACCAAACTAGCACAACCCTGGGCGGAGCCTGCAGACAGCACATCATCTATTTGTTTCACATGGTATTGATTTTATGGATGACTGATCATAGAACGTAATGCGTTTATTTTTGACACATTTTCATGAATCAGATATTGGCATCAGTTCCATTATGTGATTTCAGGGGATATGTAGAACAATTTCCTCAAATTCAAACATTGTCAGATATTAAAGGTGCTAATTTCAAAATTCAGAGCACATCTATTGCCTCCACATGGCTCTCAACATGGTGACGGCTGAGCCAGCAGCTTGCAGCTAACAGTGGTAACAGTGCAAACAACTGCTAACAGAGCTAACAGTGTTTACCTGAGGGGGAACGGGAGGGTGGGTGCTACGCTTCTGCGACAACACCGTTGGTCAGGACGGCGTTATCCGCTAGCCAGTGGGGCACGCTCACATGCACTAACATGCACTAAAAGATACGAACAGCCAGCCCGGCGATGTCAACAAAGCAAAGAGAAACTCTGATTACAACACACACAGAGGGAGAGTGACTTCATTCTCTGCTCAGGTAGACATTACTCCTCTATATCTTTACATAGAAAATAGTTATTTGATGCCATATTAATGATCTGGATATCGTATAGAGCACCTTTAACCTCCAGTGTGATTATACGTTCAGGACTTGAATAAAAGTACTGGAGAGGTTGTGCAGCGGCTTTTTCGGGGAGAGTCAGTGAGATGGAGGAGCAGCGAGAAACATCACAGCAGTTCGCTGAGCGCCCTTACGCACACACACACTTAAAGTGATGCATTGCCCTGGTAGATGTGCTACCCAGTGGAGTTTGTTTTCATGTTTCAGTGGAAATGAAGAGTGATCTATATTTCATTGCTTGGAAATGTCAAGACATTTGTCTGAGCTGTGTTGAGCCAATGGGAGAATGTTTTAGAGCATCTGTTTTTTTTTTTTTGTCTCAACCAGTCCTCTGCTTGTTTTTTCACTTGCACATACAAGACACATATTATGTAATTAATCTTTGTCAAAGAAGCGAGAGAAAGGATCTTATGTAGCATTGGGCAGTTGAACTGTGACTCTCAGACCGTCACAAATACACAAAAAACGTGATTTGAGATATCATATTTCCTTTTCTTGGCCTCTCACACACACAGATTCAGAGCTATAGCCTACACATTTTAGTAATTGATTTCATAAATCCTATTCCTTGGTTAAATGGCATATGAATGCATACAAGTGTATTTCATTCTTTATTTCCTGCTCTCTTTTCTCTGGCTAATTGTAATGGCTTTAATCTTCCTGAAATTACTGCTTGTTTAATTAGGCAGCAGCCGATTTTCATTATGGGGAAAAAAAGGCTCCTGAAGGAAAAGAGAGAATGAGAGCGATAGAGAGGAAGAGAAAATGTGACATCAATGACTATCCGGAGAGCGGTTGTGTGTTTGTTTGTGGGCAGAGACAGAAACACTGCCGACGATGAGGACACTCAAAACAACCAGTAATTGCTAGTCTAGATTGTACAGAGAAGCACAACACAAGGAAATAGCAAAAAAAAAAGAAGCATTCGAGTAGAAGTGAAGACAGTAGACAATATGCAGTGAAAATGTCTAACGAATATAAGTAAAAATTGCATGAGCTATTCAAACATAGGTCCTATTCATTACAGAGAAAGCTGTTCACTACAAATCTTCAGTGAAATATGCTCATGACAAACACATACTAGGGATGTCACGAGAACGAATACCTCTATCCCAAAATTCTGAAAACGTGATGGTACGTGTTTTTCTACAGTACTGTAGGTACCGGGGTTCAGGGCTCAAAACTAATGACGTCCTGTCGTCCCGGGGATGATAGAAAATTTCCTTGATAATGCCGCACTGTGAACAACAAATCCGTGTTGAAATCGTCAGGACGAGAGTTAGTTAACGTTAGCAGCCGGTGGGCAGCACAGTCCTGGTTGGCTAAATAATGAAGCTAACAGCTAACGTACAGAGTTTGCATTGAGTTACATTATGATGCGTTCAAGCTCAAGGGTGGGGGTCACTTCTAACGTTATCATGATGTGTTCAAATTTAATCTTGTGAAATTTAGTTTTTTAGAGAGAAACTTGAGGCGGATCATCAAATTAATAAGAAATTTGCAGTATTTTTGTATTTTATTGTTTATTTAGCAGGGACAATGCACAATAAATATATCATACCAGATATAGCTAAAAGCTAATTTTTATCTGTGGTCCCTGAGCCTGAGTGTACAGTATGTTGAAGTACATGAGATTTATTGTTTTGTTTTTTATCGAGAATCATGGAATTTCACTAGTATTGGTATCTACTACTAAATTTCTGTTATCGTGACATCCCCAACACATACTGTATCTGTATTTCCTGCGCTAACTGTCAAATGAATGACACAAAATTAATGTGTTGGCATGACTCTTATTCCAAATTCATATTTCTGCGTAAAAGCTTGCGCAGAGCTCCCGCAGAGAGCTGCGCACCTTCTGAAAAATGAGACGCCGTCACAGAAGTTTGATTCAGAGCCAGGAGGTAGAATTTCCGGACAAGTACCTCACAACCGTTACAAACAACAACAACAACCTTATTAATTCTAGACACAGGAGCTCCTCCTCATCATCCAACTCTTCCATAATTCTTTTTCCAGCCATGGAGTTCTGCTGGGCCAAAGTTATGTGGAACTATTGAATCACGCCCATCAAGTAAATCAAAGACCGCCTGACAAAGGATTTGAAAATCGCAGCTCCAAATCAAAAATAAATTACATGCTGTGCGCAGATTCGCCGCAGCACTATGCCCGCTGTGCGCGAGAGTTGCCCACACAGAATGCATAGGCACACAGACGAAGGTGTATTATTCAAGCATTAGTGTTTTTATTAAACCCAAAGTAACTTTTGAATGTGTGGGATGCTAAAGAATGTTTCTACATAGTTTTACCACCCTTTATTACACGGCTGTGTTGAAAACTCGATTCTGATTGGTCAATCATGGCGTTCTGCAGTCTGTAATTTATGTATCGTGTACCGTTTTTGTGTCAAAATATTGATTTCCTAAGTAAGTAGCCGTGTAATAAGGGGGATAATGTACAGCTAGCGGGTCATTGTTGTGAAACCCTAACCCTAACCCTAACCCTAACCCTTCAGGGCGATGAGAGACCCCTCCGCTTCGCGTCAGGCAGCATCGCCCTGTCGGGGACTCTTACAAAACAATGACCGGCTCGCTGTACATTTTCCCTTACTTATTTTGTAACGGATGCTGAAGAGGATTTTCCCTCATAAATAGTTGCAAAGACCAGCATTGTTCCTCGATGGGGTCTCGATGTCAGCAGAGGCCTCCATAATTTTGCAGTTACTTGTTAATTTGCGTATTTTGGTATCACAATCTTGAGACGGTTAAACAGAATTGTACAGCACAGTACAGTACACAGTAATTAACGTTGACTAGTAATGAATGTATCAGATTGTGCGTCCTCAAAGGCCCTCCTCAGTCTTTGTTTACTGCACTGTATTATTTACAGATTCCCTTTGAGGCCGCTGAAGCAAATAGGAAACACACACAGCGCCTTACAAACACAGGCACAGAGTCAAATTAATTTAGTGTGTGTGTGTGTGCATACATGACGATGAAAGCAGAATAGTGTACAGTATGTACAGGCACGCTGAGAGTTGCGCATGTGCAACCTCTCCCTCTGTCATAAAGTTATAAATAACAAATCATTCCACCTTTGATAAAGTCAGCCGAACAACATCCACAACCTTTGGATCAACGAGACGTTCGGCTGTTCAGACATCACATGTTGTGATTCTCAAATCGATCAGAAAATACATAGTCTGAAAAGCTAATGTAGGACAACTTCATCCACTACGTGCCCAGTAACAGAATGCCTGGAATAAACCGGTAACACTGGGAAAGAGTGAGTCAATGCAGATTTATAAGTTTGACAAAGACATCCGTCTGTGGCCTGTAAACAACGTCTGAGCGCCATCAGTAATGACTGTTTCCTTGACGATGTCAACTACCCTCTCATTCACTCAGCAGGTGTAGTGCAGTGATAGGCAATCATTATTAACCGTCATTAATTTCACACAGAGTGTTTGTTAGATTGGAAAAACTTGTTGAGCTGATCTTGTTGGATGGTGAAGACCCTGATCAAATTAAAACATTTCAGTTTATATGTTTAACTCCATCTTACCTGTATAACATAAATGGTCCTTTTCACTCTAACTGAATGACAACAGAACCTTAGACTAGGATTTGAATTTCACACTAGTGGCAAATATTATTCCATGTCCAAGCAGAAAAGGCACAGGTGTGATTAATGCAACTTAGGGGTGACCCCGAATAGTTGACAATTCAATCTAAGGAGCCTGATTCGACTCATTGCAGTGACGGAAAAATGTGGTTATGAAACTAAGGATCATTACATTCTGGCTATACGGGGGTGATGAATGTCTGATTTTACATAGAATAAGATGCATCTTTTTCTAATTTACAGGGATTTGTTCATAACGCGATGCAACAACACGTGACTTCTCCACTTCCGAAAATGTTAATGAAACTCATTCATAGAGTGCGTGTGCGTGTGTGCATGTGTGTGAGATAGAGAGAAAGAAACAGCGCTTCCGCCAAACAAGACATTTGTTTCATCTGAACATCAAAGGCGCTTTGCTCTTTTATGATTGCTTCAGATTTTACAGTCCTCTCTCGCCACAGGCCTCGAATGCATATTTTATTAAAGAGATTAACATTCTCTTGTCATTTATATTAACATAGAAAAAACTATTTAAACTGACAGTGCAGTGACGAACCTATAGCTGGCTGCACCATGCCGTTTGTTTTCTCCGCTCTTTATTGTATAGGCTATGTACTGTATATGTATTCATGAAAACACAGTAATGTATGCAGTAAAAATGTGTACATCTCACGCATACTTCATAAATATGTTAGAAGAGATGTAATGTAATATGTGAAATTATTATTTTCGGTTGTCTTCAAGTTGCACTATGCGTGTGCATGTGGGATTTTTTTTTTTTTAATACTGTCTTCACACGTATCTACACAATAATGTGCCAATCAATGGGACATTTATAATTCAATCATTTTAATCCTCATCCTACCAACATATTTAACATACAAGGACTACCGACTGGGGTCCCAGCTACTATAAGAAACAACCATCGTAGCAAAAATATTAACTTATTTCTTCTCAAAACATTATTAGTTATATAATTAATGTCATCTGAAGAAAAAAAACAACAGAATATGATTATTTTAGGAAAGTTACAGTTAATTTGCATATTGGTTTAAAACAAAAAAAAACAAAAAATCGATGAAATGAGGAAATCTGTGTCTGCTGCATCTGTCTCCTTCAAAACGACTGACAGAGTGCCCCTACCCCCCTGATAGTGTGATTAATTACTTTGTTAAATTTGAACCCCTGGCAAACATTTGATCTATCTATTCTATTTTATCTATTAAACTACATTGGCTGCAATAGGGTGCTTTTGACCTAATATATTTAAAAAAAACACTACTAAAAACAGAAAAAGAAAACAATGTTATGACGTCATTAGGAACAAATTGATTGTTAAAGTCATGACAAATTGGAATGATAGAATAAAGCACCTGTGAGATATGACATGAGTGAGATACAGTATGAGATATGTGAGATATGTCTGTGGGGATCCCAGTTGGTAGGATGAGCGTTAATTAATTGCTTTTTTGAGCTCAATTACATCATTTTTTTTTAATTAGTCTGCTTTAAGTGTTCTCACTTGGACACCATTATGTTTTTTTTATTTATTTTTGAGCACTGGATGGTGATTGAAAAATCACTGCTGCTGATGATTTGATGCACGTGTTATGAATGAAGGACACTACAGTATGGCTGCTAATAATAGTCACAGTTGTAAGTATTGGTATGTGTAAGAATGGGTGGTATGGAGTCGTTCTGAGGCCTTTGCCAATTCAACACACACATTGGGTGTAAATGCGTCAGATATCAATATTTAAACAGTTGATTGATGTTATGTATGTTTGTGGGAGTGGATATAAGGCTTCCAGTCCAATTCCAATTTTATTTTTATTGTCACACATTGTACATGGTGAAATTTAGCTACTGCATTTAAACCATCCTAGTATATATTAGGAGCAGTGGGCAGCAACTGTACAGCACCCGGCGAGCAGTTTTCCGGGGTTGATGCCTTGCTCAAGGGGCACCTCGGCAGTACACAGGAGGCAAACGGGCACCTCTCCATCTACCAGTCCAGACTCCGTACTTGGTCCGTGTGGGGACTTGAATCGGCGACCCTCCGGTTCCCAAGCCGATTCCCTACGGACTGAGCTACTGCTGCCGTGTGAATGTGTGCACAATTTAATAAGGATTGAGATTCATAAAACAGAAACCTGCGCAAAGAGTGTGATGCAAAGAGTGTGTAAGCATATTTTTTCCTTTGTGGAGGACTAAAACTTAATATATACACACACAGTTTTATATGTCTGGCCCCTGGCATTTCTGATTGTAATGACGAGGCAAGATCTTGTTTGAATCTTGGTTGGAAGAGTGAAGAGTTTTTTTAATTTCTCCCCTGTGAGCTATTATACTTTAAGACAGTGGTTCCCCAAGTGGGGGGGGGGGGGGGGGACACCCCTACGGGGGCCTGGCGTTATAAAAGGATTGGGGGGCAGCGAGGCTAAATATAAATGATGCATGGTTCTGCATTGGCCTGGGGGTAGGGGCCTTGAAAATATTTTTATCTACAAAAAGGGAGCCCTGCAGAAAGGTTTGGGAACCACTGCTTTAAGAGGCCGTGGTGAAATGCTGGCGAGTAAGCCTAGTGTGTGTGTGTGTGTGTGTGTGTGTGTGTGTGTGTGTGTGTGTGTGGGTGGGTGGGTGTGTGTCAGAGACGAAGACAAACAAAAAACATTTTCCTGCATTTAGAGTACACAGCACCTCACTGTGAGCGGGAAATATGGCCTATTATATTACCATAAGCAGTACGACTTTGAATTACCCAAACAGTTAATTTAGCATGCTGCTGCTG
The DNA here is from genome assembly GCA_916701645.2 of Sebastolobus alascanus. Classification (NCBI taxonomy): domain Eukaryota; kingdom Metazoa; phylum Chordata; class Actinopteri; order Perciformes; family Sebastidae; genus Sebastolobus; species Sebastolobus alascanus. Next base: position 1,232,213 of record CAKAOJ020000048.1, on the reverse strand, counting down.
TTCTGTTCTGTACTGCAAACAAAATGTTTACACAAGTGAGAAATTAATTGTGCAAAGGATCCTTCAGTTTTTGCTGCGCTTGCAGTGAAAAAACGCTCGTCATTGCAGGGAATAGCTTATTTGCCAGTCAATTGCAGGTTTGCTGATAACAGTGGAGAAAAGCTCTGAATGCAAATGCGTTAGATTACCTGCTAATGTCCCTGCTTAATATAAATCCATGCTTATTGCTTTACAAGAAATGATAAGTAGCAGCACTGGACTACCCTATAGCTATTTTTCTTATTTATGATTTATTCTGTGTTTATCCTCTGACAGCGATATTGCTCCAGGCCGCTGTGTCTTTATTAGGAATTCACAAAACATTTGAAATCCACAGGTCATGGACACAGCAACAGGCTACCTTTGCAAAGAACATTTTTGTTTAGACTCGGGCAGAGAGTTGTTGATTCAACCTTGTTGACAGAATTTCAGGGTCCCCTGACTTTTCATGTCGAGCCAGCAGCAGGTCACAGTTGTATTCAGTGAAGTATCTCATCACATACCAGATGGATTGCCACAAATATTTATATAGACATCCATGGTTCCTGTTGGATGCATTACTACTATTACATTTGATAAATACATTCAAATCAGCCCCATCTGGACAGTACTTTGTGCTTAGTGCAAATTAGCAAATCTTAGCACGCTAACACGCTAAACTAAGATGGTAAACATTGTACCTGCAAATCATCAGCATGTTAGCATGCCGACATTAGCATTTAGCTCACAGTCCCACTGTGCCGAAATACACAACACATTCTCAATGCCAACTCGTCAAATACCGCCGTTTGGTCAGTGCCCCTCAGCATCGCACACCAACGCACAGAGGCACCTTTTAGCAACAGTATGTGACAAACCGGGCTTTCATCTAACTCCAATGTTAATCCACACGTGGCGTTAATCGACGGTCGGAGCAAATGACGTAGAATTAATAGCATTAAGAGTCCATTCAGGGCGGGAGGGGTGGTGGACGGGTCAAACAAACACAAGACTTCCAACCAGGAGACCGCTGTTCGTGTCCCGTGTGAAACTAAAAGTAACGTATACTTGTTGGTATCGTCAGTCACGTGAGTAGCTAATCAGTGACGTTAATGTCAACCACGACCGTTTCCTAACCCTAACTAAGTGGTTGTGTTGCCTAAACCTAACTTCCTGTGAAAATGGAAGTGTATTTTGAAAGGACACAATGCTCGTAACGAGCGTATATTGACACGCCGTCCCTGGTCCGTCCAAAAGTAGCGCAAGAGGGGTACCCCGTGCGTCGGTGTCCGATGCCGAGGGGCACTGACCAAACGGCGGTATTTGACAAGTTGGGAGTGAGAATGTGTCGTAAATCCAAGCAACCTGGTCCAGAGCCTGCATATAACGTGTGCTTTGTCTAGCCTTACATTTTCTTATGTCACACTTTGATGCCATGGTAAACACTTAAAACCCGACTTTAAAAGCGTGCTGCCACAGTTTGTAAGGTTAAACTCCAATCGTGTCATATTTCATCTTTTCTCTCCAATTGCCCAAACCCAGCCCTTTGAAGCATTCTTCATTATACAGTATTTATATAGAGCTCTTCATCACAAAGCAAGCTTGAAAGAAGCCAACACAACAATCACAGACCAGCTACAAAGACAACATGATGCAATGCAGTACACAAACAATCAAACAAGACAACGCAAGAATAGAATAAAAAAGGCAAATCGCATTCCAAGTTGGAAAGACATAACAAACCCACTTAACCTATCAAGCCCAGCCAAGCTTAACCACCAACCTCCTACTCTCAGCAAAGACAAGAAACAACTAGAAACATCTTAATGGGTGAAAAACAAATTGATGAAACCTTGGGCGGAGCAATTCAAAGAGGGAGAATATTGTGTTTTTTATTGCTTTCATTTATTCAGGGCTGTTTCCGACTGTGTGTACACATACTGTTTTACTGCAAGGCACTCCTTGCACCTGCACAGCTAGCACATCCTGGAGCTGACCATAAAACACCACGGTGTTCAACTGAAGCCCACGGAGCCGCTCCGCTGCAGCAGATGGGGGTTAAATGGCTCACTCAGGGGCACACTGATGATAGACAAGCAGCCGGAGGACAATCGTTGTCATTCACTTCAAAACATTCAGACATGCAGTCTGAGTGTTTTGAGTTTGAGTGATGCTGTGAGGAAAACTCACAGCACCACTCAAACTCAAAACATTCAGACTGCATGTTTGCTTTTCCATAACCTTCAGGCCATCTACAGTCAGCCACTGCAGCGTACTACGGTTGTTGTTTTTTTACATAGTGTTTATGCACCATATTCCACTGAAATTCGGCTGTGTTTTATCCGTGTGACACTGCTGGTTCAGTAATACATATTGCTGTGTTGCATTATGTAGACAGAATACTCAGTAAATGGCATATTGAAGAATAGTGTACAGATGTGGGCACCATATTATTAGGAACCATAGAGGAGAAACAGATGCAAGGAAGTTGAATTAGTGCTACAAAAGAAAGAAATGAGAGTAGAGAAGAGGAAAGATGATTATCAACACATAGAAAAGACATTAGAAAGATGTTGAGAGGCGGCGACGCGGCGGAGGCGTGTTTGAGCATGCTTGTTTTTTCTTACCGTTTTGATATCCCCTGAATGTCAGTGTGGATTACTAGAGCACCGTAGCAAAATGGAAGCAAATTATTTGTGAATGTGAATAGAGGCATGCATGCAGAGGCGGGATACCCAGCCGGGTATGATGACAAACCAAGCTTGACACCAGCCTCCCTATATCTCCAACAGTTGGCCCCGGGCGCTCCTGGATGAAGTGAAAGATCTGCAACCATAGGAACCTTTGAGATGGGATATTCTATTTATAGAGTGTATTGGGATTAGCACTGGCATATAGCCATATACTGTAGTTAACTGCAACAGATAGCTCAGTGTTGCTACTGTATCTATTGTGCTTTCATATATAAGAGATTTTCTGTAAAAAAAAAGCACATTTGTTCTCTTTCATTGAAAGGGTCAATTCATTTTTTATTTTTTTTTACAAAAACATTTTCTCACTTGCCCCTAGTTGACATCTTAAATTGGCAGATTGGTTTTGCAAACTCTGCCTCTGAAACTTGTGCCACAACCCAAACACAATGGAGGTGAATAGAGTTTTGTTTGCGGTCCTCAAAGCACAATGACTTTTAGACAACTCAACGGCAACATTTCTTTCCAGAAACATCGTCCCGGTTACTCTTACAGTTCTTTTTGACAATTGCTAAAAGACAATTTCTGAGATTAAGCACCCGTCGGAAAATTGTTAAGCAGGAAGACATTCGACTGTCATCATAAATGTATTGAGTCTTTCACACTTGGCATGCCTTATGTGAGGAAGCTCTGGGTGTCTGGAGGGTTAAGATAAAATGAGGACCTTTTAGATATTCCAGACTCCAACAGTCTGGACCAAAGGTTAGACACAACATTGTTTTGCTTCCTCCAAGGTAGTGTGATTTTGTAATTCTGTATGATGTGGGACATACTGTATAAGGCTGGGTTAATCTTATGTTACTTTGAGTGTCCGGTATGACTGTCTATGCATGCTGTACCGAGAGCTTCTCTGATATCAGATTTGTGTTGTATTGAACTTTTGTATTCAAGTAAGGACAACTGAAGCTCATTAAGTTTGTTCTATTATTCAAGTGAAGATTGACCTGAAGTATAAGTTTTTCACATCAGGCCGTCTTTGTCGAAATTCTACACAAAAAAAACCCAAAACATGTACACAAAATACAAAAATATCGTACATCTCTTGCAAAAGCAAACACTTCATTCAAAACTAGAGGTCGACCGGTAGTGGATTTTAAATGGCCGATTTAATAACGATACTTTGGAGCAAGAAAAAGCCGATAGCCAATTAATCGGCCGATATCTTCTTTACTTCTGCAGCAGCCTAGTGGGGTACTTTTTCATACGCCGTTTTTAATAAATCAAACCTATAAATCACAGACCTCTCTGACAACAGTTTTTATTTGGATTATTTGTTAGAAAGTAGCTCCAATGAAACTCAACAGCTTAATGTCACCTGTAATTTTTCAATACTTATACTTTGATACTTGGACATTTCAAAACCTCAGCACATAAAATCAACAATATCTGCATGGCTGGATACCACTGACTCCAGAAACTTCAGAGTTTAAGATTAGTTACTGAAATAACTTGCAGTTATCATTCTTAATGACTGTTAAATCCAAGTTCTGCCTAAATCCAGACTGTATTTGATGATATACTCTAATGCTGTGTCACAGCATTAGATGCTAGAATGTTTATTTTCAATAGACATCAAACAAACAGTGCGTGTCTCCTTTCCCTTAATAAATACTTGAAATTCGAAGGCATTTTAGTAAACAGGGGCCAATCCAACCTTTAGTATACAGATGCATGAGAGTGGTCAGGGCTGGGAATGCCACCATGGCAGAGTATGTTCAATGAAATAAAATACTTTCAACATTTACGATTATTATGTTCAGTTCTCTGTCAGCCTTTTCCAACCTCACCTTCTGCAAAAAACACACGACAAGTCGGTCTGATATTTTTGTCGGTTTCACAGCATTTTTCTTCCAATGCCACATGCTATCAAAATATTTTTCCTCACCTTTTATATTGAAAGAGAAATAGCATAAATCACCTATTGAAAAACAAAAATGCAAGCAACTATCACATATTTTTAGTGCTAAATTGTGGGCTGCTCTGTCCCGGGAAGCCATACTGGGAGCGGAGGCTGCAAATATGGCCTTAAGCCATGCCTCGGTGTTGCTGCTCGTGTTGGAGATGTGTTTGAGCTCATCAGAGAAGGTGAGAAACAGAATGTTGTTTCATTATAAATGTCATTTATATTTATTTTAGACAGAAAAAGCTTAAGAAGTGTATGCTCATTTGTAAATAATAATAATCCACGATTAAAAGCCGGTACTCTATTAATTTATGGAGCCGTGCAAGGTCACTGCATTTTCTACAACATTGTCCTGCAAATATTTCAGAATAAAAGCCTTGTGTTAACAACTGAAGGAATTCTGTCCAGAGAAAAAAAACACTAAAGGGCTTTTATTTTGAAATGTAAACAGGAAGTGTTGAGTTAAAAATAGATATTTACTTTTTTCATGTCTGTCACATATTTTACAGATATAGACATTGAAACTGTAGTAATCATTTAGCCTGTTAACAAGGGCGCCGAAATAAAAAGCCAGACGTTCCGCGACACAAACACACACACACGCTGCTCACGCATCCAGTGTGGCCCGGGCGTCAGACCTAATTTTAACTTAAAGCCTGGGATCGAGATCCACTCGCACTAGTCGGAATAATGGATTCTGCTGGCTTTCTTCCCAGTTTAAATCAAATGATTTATGTGTTCTTAAAGGGCACATTGCCACAGTAAGATTAGTTTTCTGATACTTCTTTTTTTCTGTCTGTGGAGGAGATGCCTCTGTCAGCAAAACACTGCTTCATTATTCATACGGATGCAGTAATACACGCTGACACCTGCTGTGAGTCATCCAGCTCAATCATACTCCTCAACTATTAGCCGCTGTGCCTTGCTCAAGAGCAGCTCAGTGGTAGCTGTTGGGGAGGGGGAGGGGGGTTTTCATTCATCTTATCTGTCCAGACTTCTCCAGCAGGTTTGAAAATTTGACAATTGGATTCTCTCTGCAGGCCAGGTGTGTCTGTCTGACTCCATCTATTTCTTTATACTCATCTTTTCCCATTTTCCGCTTCTCATCTCTGTTCTCGCTATTCCCCCCCCCCCCCTCACCTCGCCTGTCATAAAACCACACACATCTCTTTCTGTTGGTATGGATACCAGCTATTTCTAACCCCCACTTTGAGAGAGCCATGCTCCACTGTTCCTCATCATTACCTACAGTATCGCATATGCAGATGCAGACGAACACAGGCCCTGAAACAAAATGCCTGCTGCTGTAACAGCTCCAGTTGGCGTCTACTCTGGGTGACATTTTTGTGTGATAAGGCTCTCGAGTGTATTTTTGGCTCCTCTGGAAGAAAAAAAAGTGACATTTTGTTCCGTTTATGAGAATTGAGTTTTCAGCTCTGTGAACACCGGATTTCATTTTATGTTGTTGGCTGCCTGTGTGGTTGAAGTTTAACCTCCGCCAAGGAGGTCATGTTTTCAGTTCGTTTTTTTGTTTTTTTTGTCCATTTGTCAGCAGGATTATGGAAAAACTACTAACCCTATTTTCATGAAACTTGGTGGAAGGGTGTAGCATGGGTCAAGGAAGAACCCGCAGTGGATCTGCATCACGGAGCGGATACACACATTATTTTTCGCTTATGGAAACGGCCTGAGTGCCCCCTCGAGTTTTGCTTGCAACAGGTACAAATTCAAACACCAGATTGCTGGTTTATATTAGCCATATGCTTTAAGACTAGTGCTACCACAGTGACTGGGCCTAATTTATAAGTCATCATCATGGAGAATTTGACCTAGCGCTCGCACATTGGCGCTCAAACACTATGTGAACTGTTCAAAGACGCGAGTGCATCACAGACGCATCCCAGATATCTAGCATGCTAAATACTGTATCTGGATCTGTCGGGGAGCTACAGCCAATGAGAGTCCGAGACACGGGTTTAGGGGAAACCTGGCGGAGGGGTCGCCGTATCTGTGTGTGTGCCATGTGTTGCATTTGCAATACGGACCAAAGTTGTCGTTGCACCTAGGGCGTGGGATGTTTGCATGAATAAACATAACACAGTGCCTGATCTACGTAGGGGAAATACAGTAGTAAAGACGTGTAAAAAGGCTATTATGTGAACATGTGTGCCAATGACAGCATTAACAAGCAGATACACCTGTGTGACTTCTTGCATGTGTTTTCGTGACCCCCCTTGTGACCCCGTCGCTGTTCAGTCATGTGGTGTGAAAACCACAATGACTTAAAGACTTCCGATAACAAGACAGCAAGTTGTGCAGTGTGAACAGTACAGCGATCTGACGACTTTGTAAAGTTGTGTAGTGTGAACTTGGCTGAAGACATTCCTTAGCTAGTTGTCCAGTTTTAATGGTACAACTTCATCTAGGTAAATCACTACTTTGAAACAAGCTAGTAGTCACTAAGAACTTAGTAACTCACTGTTGGAGAAGCAGTTGAACAATCAGAGATTTATAGGAGGGAATGAGACTATCATCATCCTTCATATAGCCAGCTACCTAGCTTCATTCATCGAAAGTAGTGTCAGAAAAATGGCGTCAACACAGCTGTACAGGTTGGTGTAACTTGCCTTACATAAATAATTAATATATTTGCTTGATTTTGCTGAGAAAATGTGAGCAGCTCCTACAGTAGCAACCACTACAGCAGCTTCCCCGTCGACAGGAAATTAAGTGGGTGGGACAGATATGCCATTTGCCACATAAAAACATCAATAATACCTTCCTTCTTCCAACAAGGAATCACCAAACATGAACAACATGTCAGGCTGAGTGAATTAAATGAAAGGAATTTGTAATTCAGTCTGATTATCAGGGTTGGTGCAACCCAGTCCGACCCTCTAGAAAGCTAAAATTCACAAATGCACACAGCAATGACTCGCTGTTACCACCAGGTATAGTAGACAACATATAAAAACAAAAGAAAGACAAGAAATTCAAGCTAATTTGAGCAGCAGTATGTGGACAACACAATCCCATCTGTAAGGATTCATCCCCCAAATTGTCTAAAGATAAATAAAATATACAAATAAACACACACACATCCATCTGTGTTTTCCTCCTCTGGCATGCTGTGCTAATGGAGGTCTGGAACAGCGGACTGATAAAGCTGTCATACCGCCTCCCTCTCTGCTTCTTTCTTTCTCTAACACAGAGTGATAAATCAAGTCTCTCCAATGGCATCACTTCCACAAAGACACTTCTGTCTGCTAACACGTGTGTACACACAGACGTGCACACAACACACACATCACAGACATTAGATCTGTGTGCCTCTGCTCCGGCTATGAGAGCGGCTTCATCATAGCTTCTAAACACAATCCCCCTCACCTGTCCCTCTCTGTTTTATTCTGACATGTAACTTCCACTCTCTTACCTTCTATCACGCATGCACACACACACCTACACACACACACTGGATCCAGAGGCAGTGCTTTACTAGCTCTCTAGGGAAGCTCTCATTGGTGGCCTGGGTTGCTGTCACAGGAGTAATGTCCGTTCAGGGAATAACTGCTCAGCAGTAGCAGGTTTCCTTCGAGACAAAGATCATACAGTAAGTATGAGATGTAAGACTTATTTCCTTTGGGGGGATTCCAGTGGTCAGAAAAGAATAATGGCCGAGAGCGTAATTACTACTAGAGGGCTACTTTTCCACATGAGTACCTACCGTCTTCCTCTCCTCGCGCTCTATCTGTCTCTCTTTAAGGCCTCAGCTGACGGGAAGCTGGTGGGTTTTTTCTAAGGCTGCAGCTGCCTCTCCGTCTTCTGGGAGGTCTATATTGAATATGGCTGCAGCAGATATTTGATGAAGGGAAAAGAGGCTACAGATAGCACTTTGCAAATTGGGTCACAAAGTTAGACTCAAGGCAAATGATAGCAAGTTACTCTTCAGCTTAAGGGTATTACATATTTCTGTATAGGCAATAATAGAATTTGCAGGAGGTTGACAAAATTGATTTATTTATTACTTAAAGCTGCAGTGGGCAGAAATGGAGCAAATATGATTAAAAAAAGTTATTTTTATAGAATGGTCACCATATCCTGACAGTAGTGCATTAGGGTGTCCTCCGGTGCTCCTAATGACATCTGCAAGATTTCACAGACCGGAGGAAAACAAACCAGTCAGAGCTGATCTGGAGTCTGCCGTCTCTGAGCAGCTGTCGATCACTCGCAAACTCCGACCAAACGGTCAAACTGGGCAGCGCTGATCAAATAAGAATCAATATTCTGTTACTGTAATGCCTATTTCTCGCCTCAAATGTTTTCAGAAACATCTTGTAGTGTACTGTTTAGCTGTAAAATGAGAAAGTTTGTGCCCCGGCGGTCATGTTGAGATCAGTTGAGGAAATACCGAGCACCGCCCACCAGCCGGAGCACAACCAATAGGAACGCTCAATAGGAACACATGCTCTCTCACTGAAATGACCTGTGATTGGCCAAAGTCTCCCGTCACGGGCCAGATATTTCAAAGCCTGAAAACAGAGCCATGAGGAGGTGCAGAAGTCTAGTTTTTTCTCAGAACACTTGAATTACAATATGCTGATAGGTTATTATGGAGTTTTTGCCCAATGATGCCAAAATTATTCTGTCTACTGCAGGTTTAACTATTGATTCCTTAGGCGCTGACATTTGGGGCTTTTAAAACCCATACTCTTTTGAAACAAATGGCTCCGATCAATTGACCAGTCAATAAACCCCAGCTCTCTTTTGTAAAACAGCACTATGACTTTATTAATTGTGTCAATCACAGGCTACTTTAGTATCAAGGGGTCTAGCAGGTAGTTGTTGCTGCTTTGTCTCATGAATTAGTTAGTGTTCTTTTAATCTTTGAAGTGCAATCAAACCCTGAGTTTCCATGAAGGAAGGAAGGAATGGAAGGAAGAAAGGAAAGGGAAGAATTTTTTTTTTTCCAACACCCCCTCCAGCTCCTGCTTTGCAACTGACAGGGAAGTCTTTGATGCTGTGATGAAAAGTGACGGCTGTAATGCCCAGGGCAGCTCATGTTTGAGGGGCTAGCTGAAGTGAAACGGATGGTTCAGGGGTGCTGAGCTCCATGGAAATGTGCTCGCCAGAGAGGGGGTGGGAGTGGGGGGGGGGGAGGGGGGGGTTTACCCCTCAGGAGCATCACCAGCTGGATCAGAAGGAACCTAGCCGAAATCAAAAGGGGGAAATGTTTGAACAATGCTTTGTAGAGTTTCATGTCCTGAGCCATATTGCACCAGCTTATACATTAGAAGTTGATAATAATAATTTCATGAGTGGTTCGAGTGACGAAGAGTGGAACGAAACCAAAGCAATGTACTGCTGTGGACAGGGCCAGCAGCAAAACATGTTTTACCCACTTAAAAGAAAGGCCCACCTAAAAAAAAAGATCAATATCAGTTTAAGTGTACATTATATTTAGAATATTTTCACTGCTTTACCTTGCCACCAGACAGCCCTTTCTGACGAGGAACTGAAGCCGTTGTATCCATCTATGTTCTCACCAAAGTCGCCAGACTCCATTGAAAAAAATAATAATTTTACCTCGCAGAACACAGGGGTTGCTGGTCTACCACTGCCTCGATCAGTTAGTTTTTTTGTGCTATTGTGTGACTTTGGTGAATCCGAACAAACACCAAAAAACTAACTACTAACTGATCGAGGCAGCGGTAGTGCAGCAACTCCCGTGTTCTGAGAGATAAAATGACTGTTTTTTCAATGGAGTCTGGTTTCATTGGCGAGAGCATAGATAACGGCTTCGGTTCCTCGTCTGAAACATAGACTGTATAGTTGTCTGACGGCAAGGTAGACCGGTGAAAGTATTCTAAATATAACGTACACTTAAACGGGTATTGATTTTTTTTAGGTGAGTCTTTCTTTTAGGGGGCTAAAATACGTGATGCTGGCGGCCCCGTCAACAGCAGTACATTGCTTTGCTTCCGTGCGGTGACTCCCGTCTGGTACTCCAAACTGGGGGCGTGCCGAACGTGATCTAGTGTAGGTAATACACCGACTATGGATAAGTACCTCATACAACCCCACTTCAAAACACCCAAACTATCCCTTTAATGTGCATGTTGGAGCTGAAGGCAGCATCACACAGTGATTTGATGGTGGGAAGATGATTTTATATCAGATTTACGTGTTGCCATCCTGCACTTCTGGGACATAGTGTTGGCGTAATGTTTATTAGGCAATGTTATATACAGATTAGATTATGCAATATGGCCATAATTCAATAATTAGCCTACGTTAAATAAATAAGAGCTTTTTATCAAACCTATTAAATGCATTATGTCTCATAATGTATGTTTCACCCTTTAAAGAGACAAAACTAATTTCTTACTTATTCAGTAGCTTTGTGGCAAGAGAGACCTTGGAGTAATTTTTTGTTTCATGAGAAAAAAAGACAATAAAATAAATGAAAGGAGCATGATAAGATGTTAAAAAAGAAAACATATTTGCTCTTTGTGATAAAAAATAGGACATTTGATCTTGAAAGATAACAAGGCTAATAAGAGTTTTCTGTCTGACTGCTCGGTTTAATTTGTTTTTTTGCCCTACAGTTTGATTCGTTTACTTCAAAGCAGAATTTGCTCGAACTTCATTAAGAACAAGTAACCCTAATAACAGCAGAGCACAATATGTGTCGTCTTCTCAATAAACAGAAAAGCTCTTAGATTGTGTTAGTATTTACTGCAGTATGTTGACAGCATGTAGATGATAATTAACTGCATGTCACCATCAGTTATAAATAAGTTAAGAATGTCAGTTCTGAAATAGCATCTCTAATCACAAAGAAACTTCATTAAAAACACTAATTAACCAGTTAATCACTGGGAAAAAAAACAACAACTAATGATGTATGACAGAATATCGAGATTAGAACTCGTTCAGCATCGATGCACTCTGACCTGTTTGCTCCATTAATAGACCTTTATATGATTGTTTTTAACAGTGCTGCTGTCACATTTCATCATTAACAGTCGTTGCCCTTCATCCTGGATATTCAACATGGTGGACAGGGCCGATGATCTGGTGTAATACATCTGTAATAGGAATACATTTCTATATTTGGCCACCTCATGAAAAGTTAGTATGACAGCGTACGTTCTACGATCATGTTCGAGAATAACTATAGGGTTGAATTCAGAGCTGAGATGGCTGTCAGTAACTACAGCTCGGAGATGCTGACAAGTCATTTTCAGCAAGTCCAATGTTGTGTCTCAATTCACATACTTCCGTACTGACACTTGCTATTGTGAGTGCACAAGTGCTTTCACACTGAGAAGAATGGCAAACTGCAGTGGACTTTATATTTATCCGAATGTTGTACTCAAAACGGTCAAAACATTGAGTGTGTAACGCTGGACACTTCTCACCCTCAACGGTCGCCATCTTTGCTACATAGCAGAAGGGGAGGGGCCACCAACCAATTTCAAACTTGTGAAAATGGCGGGCGAGGAAGCTGCAGCAGCTGCGATTAAAACGGCCAGACACCGAACTATACAAATTTAAGTCATACATGTGTTTTTCACTAAGTACCACTATACTGTAGTCGGACAGAAGCCATTATTGGGTTAATTTATCCGTCTGAATTGAATTACTTACGATACGGCGTGATGTCCGTGACTATCACCAGCTGATATACCGAGCTTCTGGTGAGTGCACAACAGCCGTGTGCTATTTGAGACAACACTACCCGGTTGAAATTCATGCACTACGCAAGTAAGTACACAGTGTGCACATTGTACAAGGAAGTGTACAAACGGAAGTATCTGAATTGAGACACAGCTCTAGTCAAGTCTCAAGTCTCTCATGGTTGTAATGAATGTATGTACTGTATCATCACTCCTTTATCTATTAGCATACAGTATCAGAAATGCAATTTGAAATTAAAACAAACACAATGAAAACTTTCCTTTAAAGTAAATAACTGTATTTTGTCCCTAACATGGATTTAGAATAATGTTACTCAGGGAAACAGGAAAATATTGCTAACATTATTAGGCATGCAATAATAACCGTAAAATATTTTTCAATAGCAGTTAGAGTACAACGGTATTGTATAATTACAATGGGTCTCCAACTAATGACAGTTTATAATCTACTGCAATTTAACACATCCCTCTCACCTCTCAAAGCCAGAGATGCTCACAAGTCATTTTCTGCAAGTCCAAGTCAAGTCTCAAGTCACTGTGTGTGACTTAAAGGACCAGTTTGTAACATTTAGGGGGATCTATTGGCAGAAATGGAATATAATATTAATAAGTATGTTTTCTTTGGTGTATAATCACCTAAAAATAAGAGTCGTGTTTTCGTTACCTTAGAATGAGCCGTTTATATCTACATAGGGAGAGGGTCCTCTTCACTGAATCCGCCATGTTGCACCGCCATGTTTCTACAGTAGCCCAGAACGGACAAACCAAACTCTGTTAACTCTTCCCGCTTGAGCCGGAGTCGATAACGTTGCTCACTCCTGACACCGCCACTCTCTCTCTTGCTTCACCACTCACTTCCCACGTACACACACACTCTTACAACAACCCTCCACAGAGGGCAATTCGAGTTTTCGCGTCGGCCACGGTAGAAATCTTGGCACACGGGAGAAATTGTAATCTGCAACCTCACCGCTAGATACCGCCAGATACTACACACTGTTTCTTTAAGTGTGACTTGAGTCCAAGTCCTCATCTCTGCTACAACTGAATTTACACGTCCTGCATCAGCATAGCTGCGCAGCTTTATATAAATAGCTTAATTTGCCCGTGTCTGTAAGGGTTAGTGTGATCCATTCACATGAGGCCCAAATTTAAGTCTGTTTGAACCATACATGCCGTCTACACATGTGAGACCATCTGCATTTGAAGACGATATGGCCTAGTAATTAACCCACTCGGGGATATGAAGCAAAATCTGCTCTAACACAAATGATCTATTAGTGATGCACATTCCCCAAACAAATTGGCCATGAACCAAAATACCGAAATTAATAGGTGGCCCTTGTGGCCCCTCAGGCCACGGGGCAGTTGCCCACTTTGCCCAGTAGGTAATGCAGCCCTGGCAGATGTCAGTGTAGTATAAACAGAACAGCTGTCTGCATCCATATTCATTTAGGGTTACTATAATACCGACAAATTACAGAAGTTGAGCCAGATTCAACTTTTCTCCCGGGTGACCCTGCATTGGCACCCCCGCAGTGCCAGTGTAGTTGTCTCATTGAAATGAATTATGGGATTTCATTATTCCACACAGGACGGTTGTGTTCATCCTGGCTGTGAGCAGGATCCTGAAGCAGGACGGATAACCCCCGCAGACCCATTCACAGCAAATGGCAAACAGGTTTTTCCTGCACCGCTGCTTTGGAGAGAAAAGGGTGTTTGTTGTCAGGATGAGAGCTCATCCAGTATTGATACCCCTGTGTCTAATATCTCTGAGCAGAACTCAGTTTCCTCCTCCTGCAGGCAGCGATTCATCACGGCTCACTCTCTCTCTCCAAGCCGAGCCATCTGTTAGGAAAACAATTTTTCTGTCACTGTGGATTCAATTGGTGCGATCAATCAACTTGACAGATGAGGTTCCCTGCACTGAATTAACAAATTCAGGAGTGCTGTGTTGAGGATTAACCGTTTTTTATCAGGTTACAGTGAACTTAAACCTCGCAGTCACCTGGTTGGGAATCCAACAGAACGCACTACTTCTGCACTAAGCACAGCCTGTTTAAACATTTGGAGACAGCTATTTTGGCAAATAGCATTGATTTTCCTCCAAAACGAATTAGAGGACTCAGCAGCATCGATAGCAAACAAAGCATTAGAGAGATTGGCTGCCATTGTTACGATGCTAATTGCCTGAGGTGTCATTTGTTCCCCAACAGAAAGAGGGGAAAAAGGCTTTTTTTTTTTATTTCACCCTCTGTGTTTGTGGCTATAAACAAAGGAGAAGAGAGAAAACACATGTAATGAAATTTGTCAATCCTGTATTAATTTGTTCCTCTTTTAACATTGAATTCTTTTCAAAGCACTTTTACTCATCTGGCTTGTTTTGAAATGACATTTCCAGATGTTTGCTTTGACAGGTCAGCTTCCGCTCTGGCAGAGGAAAAGGCTTAAAGTAGGCAGTATATGTTTGGCATCATTGGGCAAAAATTCCTTAATAATTTCAGCATATTGTAATTCAAGTGTTCTGAGAGAAAAATAGACTTCTGCACCTCCTCATAGCTCTGTTTTCAGGCTTTAAAAAAATCTAGCCCGTGACAGAGACTTTGGCCAATCACAGGTCATTTCAGAGAGAGAGAGCGTTCCTATTGAGCATTCCTATTGGCTGTGCTCCGGCTGGTGGGCGGTGCTTGGTATTTCCTCAGCTGCTCTCAACATGGCTGCCAGGTCACAAACCTTCTCATTTTACAGCTAAACAGTACACTACAAGATGTTTCTGAAAACATTTGAGGAGAGAAATAGACATTACAGTAACAGAATTTTGATTCATATTTGATCAACGCTGCCTAGTTTGACCATTTGATCAGAATTTGTATGTGATTGACAGCTGCTCAGAGGCATCCGTCTCCAGCTCGTGTGAAATCTTGCAGATGCCATTAGGAGCACCGGAGGACACAGAGGCACATGACTTTTTTCAGATTACCTGTCTCATGCAATATTGTCAGGATATAGTGACCGTTTTATAAAAATAACTTGTTTTTATCATATTTGCTCCAATTCTACCCACTGCAGCTTTAAGAGGAAAATGCAATATTAACCACAAACTGAAAAATAAGACGTACCACTGTGTCTCCAGGTACGAATGAGGCTGGCTATAAACCACAGCTCCTCTACCTTGAAAGACAACGCAGCGCTGCCTTTTTGATGCGCCGTGCGCTTCATTTGAGGCATGATGGATGCTGGGTCACTCTCTCAGGCAGAAGCAGAACAGAGAAACTGTGGCAGCCATTTCAGTTCATTTCTTTGCTTTCCTGGGTGGCTGCTCACTCTTTCCCTCTTCTATCTGATTAATGGCACCGTCTCTCTGGTGGCCGCTGTAATAAAGTCAAATGATGTCTCGAATGGCTGAGGCTTTGTAGAATCAGCAGCGGGTAATTGAGGAGGTGGATGTCTCAGGTGGGGAGGTGTGTGTCTGTTCCCTGTCCTTACGGCAATGAAATAGTGTTTCACTTTTCCCTTCGGCGGAGTTAGTGAAGTCAGTAATTCTGTTAGAGAGGCCCTGCTTCGCTGCACATTGTTGTATGTTTGGGTGGTTGTGCTTGTGTTCGGTTTTAAAGGTTACAGAGCTGGAAGAAACATGCCTCCTCCTCCTCCCTGAACGCATCAAAGCGTTCTCAGTTTGTATCCTGAATAATATAGCGGCATGAGGGGCGATAATTGAAACGTTGTAATCCACAGTATCTTCTTTAACCAACAGTGATGCCCCTTTGTCAGAGGGACATGTTTGGCTTCCCACGCTGAAATCTGTAGCAGGAATTTCCAGAGAAATCCTGCCCGAAGCCCGTAATCCTCAGTATCTCCTTTCACCAGGCAAGACTTTACTCTTTTGTGTGTAGATACTTTGCTTTATATGGGATTGTCTGCGATACCAAATAGTGTATTTTAACGGGTAGTAGGTGTAGCAGAGCACTCCACTCCTACTGGGAATATGGCTTTCCCCCCTCTTTGGTTCAAATTCAGTCCATTCTGCAGAAACAACACCCAGCCAACACACACACACACACACACACTATGACTGGAGGAAGCAATTCATGGATGTGTCAGGACTGACATTACAACCTGACTGTTTATTGTTCTATAGTGTCGGTATTTGACACATTTTTAGACTGTCATGTAACGTGTGTCTTCTCTTGGTGGATTATTGCGAATCACTCTCAAGGCCACAAAAGTTTACGTCACCACAAGTTTTTAATCTAGCAGGGTAGAGTCTTTAGGGAGAATTTAGGCATTTCCCAAATCTCCTCTGACAACATAATTGCAGTAAACAGATAAAAAAAATCCATTAAATGCTGGTCAGGAACTGCTGTGAGCCATTAATAAAAAGGGGTCACTGAGGGAGGCAGTGAGGTAAAATTGCGTAAAAAATAATAAAACTACAACTGTTGGTGGTGGTCTGTTATAGACACTTATAATAAAAATCTGAGTCTGTCAGTGACAAAAACGAGCACTTTTAGTGGATGTAAACTGACGGTGCCA
Source organism: Sebastolobus alascanus (assembly GCA_916701645.2). NCBI lineage: Eukaryota > Metazoa > Chordata > Actinopteri > Perciformes > Sebastidae > Sebastolobus > Sebastolobus alascanus. The sequence continues at coordinate 1,215,309 of CAKAOJ020000048.1, read as the reverse complement.
GGTTGCACAAAATAAGTACATTACAGCTCGTTTAGCGGCTGGCGGCTGCAGCGTTCTCCCTAAATACTGGACCAATTTCAAAAAGTTTCCCCATTAGTCACTTAGACACAAAAACATGGGAAAGTAGGGTCCAGGTTAAAAAATACCTAAGTTGTCCTTTAATGTATAGGCTAATTAGAGTGATCGCGACAAAACCTACATACCGACATAAACCCCTCTGTTTTTTACAATAAATAGAGGACTGCACATGTTGCTGCAATTGCACATGTAAACTTGCATGTGACATACGCAGAGAAAGAAATAAGTGCCTCCAGAAAAACTTCAACTTAATCAACAGAAGAGCGTAGAAAAAAACACTGCAACACTGTTTTAATTATAAAGTGTTTCCTTGGTAGAATAAAAACACCACCATCAATTACAGCACTTTTAATTAGCTTAATTATCTTTTAACCAGCATTTAGAAGATAGAACAAAAACTTTAAAAACTAGAACTTTAAACCTGTTTAAGGTGCCCAACAACTACACAAACTAACATGTGGGGAGCTAAACACAAGCTTTTACAGATTGTAGAGATATTAAACTTTGTCAACACTTGTCCCTTCATTAATGTGCTGACAACAGACGTTTGCCAAATTATACTTAATGAAACTAATTTTTTTTCTGAAAGAATGCCACTGTTGAAAAGGAAAGAAACATTGTGTCATGCAAGTGTGTTTTTAATCATCACGTATCATGTTGATACTTCTCACACACAGCATGTCATACAGTAGGTAGTAGTTATACAGCCAGCACTTTGTTACATACCCTAATCCTTCCAAGTGGATTTAAAGTAAATCCCCACATTAATTCTTCGTTGGCTCATTAGTCTGAATGGAAGCAGAAATTAGTTGAAAGTACTAATGCCAAAGACTTGAGTCACTGTGCTTATACTAATTGGTATCTCTACTGGCATGCTGTGCTGAGGGTGCATCACCAAGGCAATCAAAAGGGGATGAGAGAAAAGGACGGGGAATAAGGTCAATGTGGCATCAGATTTAGTAACGAACCTCCCACGGGAGAGCCAATCCTATCGCCAGACAAGAAAGTCGATGTTGAACAATTCGGCAAAACCCTGTATTACATTCAGTCATATTTTTGTTTTTTATGTCCAATGACAATGTTTTGGAAATGTTCACCTTGTGCAATATCAGCACTTAGTAAATACTATATGGTTAAGGTTAGGAAGAGATTGTGGTATGGTTAAGGTATGGTTAGGGTTGGTTAAAGGAGCTATATACAGGTCTGGGCCGGGATTGACTGCACACAGCTCTCACCTCTGACGTCACAAGCCAGGCTGTTCTCGTACACCATTTGTAGCTATACCTACAAAATGTAATGCACTGTAATTCTTATTTATCCACCAAAATCAATTCATATGTAATCCACGTAATCATGAACCAGGAATTATAAAGAGCATCTAACACTGCATGGGGGGGAGGCCGGGGTGGATAGGTGGGTCACAAAACACCAGACTTTCCCCCTGGAGACCGGTGTTCGTACCCCGTGTGAAACCAGAAGTCAACTTTGATATATTTTTCACGTAACTTCCGTACTTAAGTTACATTGCTTCCGAAGTTATTTTAGACCAAACCACGATCTTTTCCTTGAACCTAACTAAGTCGTTTTTTTTTGCCTGAACCTAATGAAGTTGTTTCCTGTAAAGATGGAAGTTTATTTTGAAAAGACTGTATGCATGTAATGAGTGGAAAGTGACACATGTTGCTGGACATTCGTAGGAAAACGCACGAAAAATGAGGAGTAACTTTTCGTAAGATATTCTATGAACGTTGTACGAGGATACGTTGCACAAGCAAACTTGGAGGTGGCTGAGCCAAAATGGCAACGGCTAGCAGTGCTAGCTGTGCTAACGGTGCTGACAGAGCTGACAGGGTTAATGGGGGTTAGCTCACACTCACCGGGGCGACCTGGCTTCCACGGCGACGCTTTCGTGTCAGGTACCGAAATTTGACACCGATTGATTTGACTTGATATTCAGTAGTACCAACGTAATTTGGTCAGTACCCTTAAAAGTACAGAGTTCGGTACCAAACCCTACTGAACATTTGCACATATTGTGAGGTGCAGATTCACTAGTGATATTACTATTGAGCTAGTGATCAAAAAATAACCCCTGCATGTTAAACAGGGGCAACAGTATGTTACAACTCATTAGGTGTTCTACACTGACACTATATCTGTGGGCATCTGCAATGGGCCAGAAATTATACAGCTCCTTTGGCTATGGTTATATTGTTTAAATATGTATGAGTAACATTTTCATGCTCTGCCTCTTTATCTCCTTTACCTCTAAGAGCCTTTATTTTACCCGTAAATGTCTTAAAATCTAGAGCCATTTCCGATCTTTATGACAGAATGAGTTCCAACACTTCACTGAAGCTATGAATCTTAAATGCTTAGTGAAATATTCATACCCAAGGTGCTACGTTTTATGGTAGCACAATTACATTAAATGGAAATATCTTAGATGTCCCGTCTATCTTTTTATACATATTTCCCCAAAATTACGGTTACATTTTTGTTATCTTTGAAGTTTTGAATTCTCAACTGGAATTTAAAGTAAAGTTCTTTGTCTGAATAACTTTTGGCTGCACGGCATGACTTTTATATCATCTCAAGCACAATGCGAGATGTCCACATGTGGTCTGACTCATTAGATTGTACAAAGAGAATCTGAGCTGACAGCCCTCGGACCTGCATGTGATCCTGAAATGATCAGATGATAAAAGCTGTGTTGAATCAACTGTACTGTAACCTCATCCAGAGACTCTAAAACACACACATCCTGTTTTACTGTCAACTCTTGTACTACCTTGTACAATATCCCACTTGTTTTATTACTTTACTGTTGAAAGTTTTAACTGTATTGTGTTTTCAACATTTATATTGTTTTCACATTTCGAAATGACCAACAAATTTCATTCATGCGCCCGTTCCAAAAACCATAACCATAAACATCTGTGTTCAATGTGTTGTTTTCTTACAAGATAGCCTAATTTGCAAAAATTGTGAGCATAAGTGTCCATAAAATGAGGTTGCCACAAGTAGTTTTTGTGATATTCTAACATAGCCGGCAGTATTCATCATCAGTAAGTGCCCTCTAGAGTCGCAGCCTCGCTTTCAGCACCCATTCACCTTTCTGCTTCCCAAAACACACTGATGATCATTTGGTCCCTTTTAATGGCAGCCGATAATCACCATCTCCGATAGCTCCCTAAAGCACTCCCCCGTGGTGCTTTTGCTTTCCCGCCTCCACTCAGCTCGGTCGCAGTGTGCGGTTTGTGGTCTGAAGATTGGTAAAAGCCACCGGGAGGCTAAACGCTCTGCCTTCTTTTATTCTTGATCACCATTTCAGACAAGAGCTGCAGAGTGGAATGGATTAGGTGACCTGTGGGTGGGAATGTGGCAAGGAGACCAACCCGAACACTGGTGTAGCTGGAAGGCAATTCACTGACCAACATGCAGCATGTTGAATTGACTGTGTGCACTGACTTATTAAAAGGGTTGTGCTCTTTTTGTTGAGAAAAAAAAACATGCATGTATTGTACATTTTAATACACATGGCGCCTACAGAGGCATCCAGAGCCTCAAATACAATACACAGCAAAAGAACCGTCTGATGTGTCAGCGAACAGCTGTTTCCAGATGGTTCTGTAGGATGGTGAGACTTTGGGGAGATTGGGTAGACAAGCTGCCAGCTCTCGCAATGAAGTTCAGTTCTGAGAAATCTTCATCCAATGCATTTGTCTCCTCTGGAGAGGTTTTGCAACACATGGTTGTTTATATGTGTACACTGGCAACGGAATATGGGCGTCAGGTGTTATAAAGTGGTACGTCTAAGCCAGGTCATTGAACGTTGGCGATAATGTCTAAGACAGCCAACACGCCTAGCTGCTGCTGACTCGGTCAAAACTGAAAAAAATAATAATAATCTAGCCATACAGACAAGTACGTGCTGAATACCTTACTTTGTTGCTCTGTGAATCCTGCTAAGTGCACAGTGCAGATTGGGAATCCTCTAGACAGTTTTTAGAGAGGAAACTTATTGTCTAGGACTTGGGACTGAAATCATTTTTAAACTTTAGTTTTGAACCCAATCAATCTCTATCACATCATGTTGCTCATCACAGCCACACATCTACCTGTCTTATAATTAAAAATATTGGACTTCTGGGCGACATTTAGACCAGCTTTGTTGAAATTAAAGTTGACGCACTGACAGGACTGACAGGACTGACAGGAACGGACAGTCCTGAGGAAGTTATAAGAGGAACGAGAAGTTTTAAGTGATCCACAATTTTTCTGCGGAACTGTGTGAAATGTTTTCAATGTGTCAGTCTCCAACACGTCTGTTGATGTGCAGAAGAAACTGTGTAGAATAATCAATCAAAACGACAAGTTTGAGGGGCACATAAGCACGGGGGCACGGACCTGCCGTGAGTAATTGTGGCTTGGCGGTGCGCAACATCACTCCAGTTACAGAATACACATGGAACAGACCTGCTGCCTTCAGGCTTTTCCTTTACAGTAAAGGAAAAGCCTTCAGTATATTACCAAGGCGCCTAGGTATGTGTAAGATTAGTGGCTGTATTTGCTATCTCACCCTTATCCAATCTGGTGTCATGCAGGTCCTTATTGTTGGCAGCAAACAATATGCTCAGGAGTGTGAACAACAGTAAGACATTAGTAACATTTGTACTTAAAGTACTTAACAAAAGTTAAGTAACATTTCAAATGTACAACGCTTTCTATTACTGATATTAAACAGGTCTATATACAGTATATATTCACCTTCATATTACCAGCAGAGAAAAGTTCCTTTTGCTGAACAGGCAGATGATGTTCTACCTCTGCTTGGTGAGGTCATTGATGGTAGTCCATGGCAACGTCATTACATGGTTGAATGATCCTGCTCCTTTACTCCAGTTCTTCAGGTGTAAATGAGCACAAGGCGTCTACAGGAGGTGATTTACTGTCTGAAAACCTTCACCAGACTTTAGCTGAAGGTGATGCCGGCACCCCATGTTGTAAAGTGAGCTGCCCGTCTCGTGCGCAATTTAACGGATGAGTGGCAGGATGTAAAATAACGTGCGGTAGGAGTTGAGGCGAGGTGGTAAACATATTTTGTTGTGAGATAAGATCGAGTGGATGGTATATGTCAGGTTCTTACTCGAAAAATTGCTTTTAAACTGTCAGAAAACGCCGGTAGACTGAGTTATGATGTACCCTTGGGCAATTTCTATGACACAATTCTGATGTACTGTAAGGTATTGAGTGTGGATCTGAAGTTCATAAAATGGTACAGGAGAAAGGGACGTTCTGGTGTCCAGAGATCAAATCTAGGCCAAAACTGTTTGTGTTAAAGGCTGATTCACCTCGTAGACAAACTGCAGTCAAACAATGGAGACATGTTCAAAGGCAGCACACAAGAAATAGAGCTTCCTTATGAGCTGAGTGCTGCTAGCTGGCCTCAAGTGAAAATGGTGGCAGGTAACCTTTATTTTCCTCGAGAGCAGGAAGTAGTTCCTGAAATCTTTAAAAAAAGAACAATTTCAGGCGATTTGGGTGTTTTCTCTTTTCCTTTAATTTTCATATGCATTCCCCAAAATGGAAAATATAACGACTTTACAAAACCACTCGACTCACTCATGTCTTACAATAGATCCAAATAGAAATCCCAACAACTCGGAAGACTTTTGGTGATGAATTCTAATCATGTAATCCAAAACAAGTGCCACATATCACAAATATCAGGCAATAAATAACAATAATTTTAAAAACTCCAGTTCCAAAATTTCTGCTCATTTCTTACACATTGAAGTGTCCATTTCCTTGTGACCAGTTAAGCTATTCTGTGTGCCTAGTACACCTATTTGTGCACCTATTGTGTACAGATCTAATGGCTGTGGTCACACACAATGGAAAATGATACGCTGTATAGAAAATCATTCACAGAATGCAGATATAGTGAACGGCTATTGTTTAAATAAAACCTTACTCACTGATACACACTGAAAAAGGCATAGCTGAAACATCTGTGCATTCTTTCCCCTGTGCTGAATTTAGACATTGAAAACAGAATAAAGCAACAATCGTATTGATTTGGGTTTGTGAAGTTTTTTTGTTCTTTGTGGACTCTGTCTTTGGTTACATGCACCCCGGCTCTCTCTCTTTTTGTCTTATCTTGCTTGAGTGCTTGAGTTTGCAGAGAAAAAGGCTTTTTTGTCTGAACATCTCCAAGATATAAGTTTATATTTGCAACTTGTGCAAAACTGAAACACCTTCCAGAGCTGCTGTGTCCTTAAAGGCTCAATTCTTTCTTCAACCTTTGCGCGCTTCTCTCTCAGTTCAAATCTCTCACTTTTCTTTGTTGATGACGCAAACTTTCCAGGCTCTCAGTCAAGCTGTTGCACAGAGTGAATCAATGAGGGGCTATTCTTTACTGTAGATCCTGTTGGTAGAGTGCTCCTCTGGAAGGCCTCCAGCACAATGTCACTCTCAAGAAGTCTGATTATGTGCAACGGCACTTGGCCCATGGACACAAGCTTTTGTGCTCCGTGTTACTTAAATGCTATTGTGCTTCTACTTGAACCCTTGCTCGGTGAGAATCAGTTACAGAAATATTCATTCATATCATAATGTGAAACCTTGACTGGAACTTAAATCCAGAACTCTATTAGAATCATGCATTATTCCATTAAATGTTACTGGACGACAACAACTACTGGACAGAATTGAGATGAAATTTTGTACAAAAATTCATGGCTCCCAAAGAAAGAATCCTACGGACTTTTGTGATCCCCTGACTTTTCCTGTAGTGCCACCATGAGGTTGACATATTTTGGATGTTTTGGATGGTAGGGAATTTGTTTCAGACATTCATATCTCACTCTGGATAACTGACTTTTCATCGGGCACCATCATAATTTCAAAATTTTCATTTGTCCATTACTTTGGTTTATGACTCAATACCTGCAGCTGTAGTTTGTATTTGATACTAATTGGTAAATGTCGGCATGCTATCATGCTAAACTAAGATGGTGAAAATGGTAAACAGTACACCTGCTTAGCATTAGCATGTTGTCATTGTGAGCATGTTAGCATGCTGATGTTAGCATTTAGCTCAAAGCACTGCTGTGCAACTACAGCCTCACAGAGCCGCTAGTATGACTGTAGATCATAGACTGTATATAAAGATGGACGACATAACAGTTCCCCAAAAGTGAAGCCAAAACATCTGGATCGCCCCCTGGTGGCTGGCTGCAGTATAGGACATAAATCCCGCCCCCTCCATGTTAGTGGATGGGACATGGGCCAAACTAAAAGGTCAAAGTAAACGTCAAATACATTTTTTCCAAAAATAGTTTCTGTCATTTTAGGTAGTTCTAAATTACGCTGATGTATGTTCAAGTGTTAATTTTTCTGATACTTTGGTTTTAATTAATTAATTGATGCTATAAAAAGGGGGTGAGAAGTCATGATTGACAGGCTGCGATACTCTCTCGATAACAAGTTGCGATTGATGTGTGGACGGGGGACCTCAATACCACGGCTCCGCCGCTAGATCACTACGCAGACTCTGGCCCCAAATGACGTCAAAATCTCAAGATGGCAGCTCCCGTATCCGGGATATTTTGGCTTCACTTCTGTACAGTGGGAGAAAGAGGAGCCGTATCGTCCATCTTTATATACAGGCTATGCTGTAGACATTGTCTGCACTTTCCTTATTGCCACCATGACCTAAAGAGTCTCATTATATATATTGTACTAAATATTATATTCCAATCTTTTTCTTGTTATAACAAAATACTTGAATATGATAAAAATGTCTGTCATTATTATAAACAAACTTACAACAAAATACGTTTGTATGTCGCTTATTATGAACGTCAAACCCGCGATTAAGCTTGACAGTAAAACATGAAAGAACAAGTCCAATGAAATTTCAGGTAAAAACATATCATAAACAAATATGTTGCTCTGTGGTGGTCACATACTGATAAAACTGAATAAAACAGTTGTATACACAGCGACACACATTATAAACTGGAAAGAGAACAGAGAGTAGCTTCCAATAGTTACCATCCTTTCAATCCTCCCTCCTTTTCTTGTCCGTCTCACATCCCCCTCGGCAAAATTAATTTAGCCTTTCCTTATTCACAGCAGGTTTATTAGTTTGCTTTAGTCTTTGACTCCCTGAAGATTTCTGTAATTACAGATTCTCACTGCTAACAAAAATAGTGTGTGTGTGTGTGTGTGTGTGTGTGTATGTGTGTGTGTGTGTGTGTGTGTGTGTGTGTGTGTGTGTGTGTGTGTGTGTGTGTGTGTGTGTGTGTGTGTGTGTGTGTGTGTGTGTGTGTGTGTGTGTGTGTGTGTGTGTGTGTTTGTGTGCCAATATGTCAGTGGGTCTTTATGCTTTGAGGGATTTAGTGCAAGTGTTATTTCTAGTTTTACATGTTCCAACATTGGGCGATAATACGTCTCTGTCTCTCAGTGTTTGTGTGTGTGTGTGCACTCTCCTTTGTTTAATATCGGAGGTTCAAAAGCCCTTGTATGTGTACCCTGTGGGTCTTTGAAGCATTGTGTTAATGGATAGGTTATATTATGCATGCACCGCTGCTTTTACTCTTCTAAGACAAGAGAAGAAGAAGTTCATTCTTTTCAGGCGTCCTAAGTTATCGCAAGAAGAGCTTTCTAATTTGCCCAGGTGCAGTTCAAAGACTAAAACTTCCTGCAAGCCCGACGCATGCATTAGTTCATTGTTTCAGGTTTTCAGTAATATGAAGGAGTAGCATCTTGTGTGGCACCATCACGAGGTCTATTCCGTAACTGCGACGAATTATGATTCAAGTCTGAGTCTTTTATTATTTTTTTGCTGTTGCAAATCAATAGTAAGGCGCAAATGAGATCTTATTCCATAATTTTCACCTCCTCCTTCCAATATTTTCCTAAGCATCGAGATGGATGGGCATGCACAGGCATAAAAGAAATCCAGCAGGACACGGAGTGCAGTTTAACACCAAGTGATTTCTTTTCTTTTCTGTTAGTCATCAGCAGAATTAATATTAAATTTACAAAATATGGTTGTTTACAAGCTTGGATACAAAGAGTGAAATATATATATATATATATATAAGATCATTTGCATTAAAGAAATTAGTGGTGTTAAAACTAATTTGCGTTAACGCATTATTATCGCGTTAACTTTGACATCCCTAATCTGAAGACATAAACTTGGGCTTTACCAAATTTCGATGAGTCATATTTCACCGTTTTCTGACATTTCATACACATATGTACCTTTTAAAAAGGATACTATTGATCCTCAATCAATAAAAATTCTAGTAAGACTTTTTATTTAGAGCTTTTGTATTTTAGGATAGCATGTAGCACAACTAATATTCTCACTAACATCAATTTAATGCCCCCATACGACTTCAGATACAACTTGTGTAAAGCATAAAAGTATTCAGCCAACTAATGGCCAGAAAACATGGGGTTATGGTTGAAAGCCTGTCCGTTGTTTAGCCGTAGCTGTACAGCCACAGCTTGTCAGCACAGCGCAGATTCACTTGTGTAACACACACAGGCTCTTTTTGTCTGTTTTAGCTTTTCAGTGGCCTTAAGATAACGGGCTACTTCTGGGAAGAACCCAGAGGGAATGGATTTGGCTACAGGAGGTGAAGGAAGGAATGAGCGGGGAAGGATGGACATATGGAGTCATTTGTATTTTGGAAGCTGTGTTTTTGAGGCAGTGGCTGAATGGGGTGCCAAATGTCTATGAGTATGTGTTTGTGCAAGATTTTAGCTGAGAATAAAACACTCTCATCGTAGCCCATGCAACCAGGATGGTTTCCCCACCTGAAGATCAATGAGAGTGTTTTACTGTGTGGCTCAAAGGTCTCCATCAACCTCTTAAACACACACACACAAACACCTCTGCACAAAGAGCAGAGAGCACTTATATACACAGCTGGAGAACACTTTTTCCAGTCTTTTGACTTCAGCATGTTGAGTGCAAAACCGAGTCCATCGAGTCAAGTGCGTCAATCTCTTGTGGAAATTTAAAAAAAAAAATTGCAGCTGGAAATAGCACCGTTAATATACGTATAGTATAACATCTTAACTGTAGTCGCAACTTCGTCGCTGAACTGTCAAGATCATCTAACTCTTGCATACAGCATCTACCTGGCAAATTAAAATCTTTTGGATCTCCTTCACGAACAGTGTCTCCTATGCAATATGCTTTTGTACTACTATGCTTTGTCAAAGACATTTAGAAGAAAACAAAATAGCTGCCTTGGTTACATTTAGTGCACTGGCAACATTTTTTACAATCCAAGAATGTCGTCATTCATATTCTGCAAGGATGTTGTAGTGAAGGCTTTTGGGTGGATGACTGTGCATGCTGCGTCTGACATATTGTTAGGCTAAGACTGCTACAACATTTGGTTGAGGTTAGGGGATGGTTTTATTAAGTATTTTACAAGTTGACTCTAGTGTCATGCTTCAAGTCAGTATTGACATTGACAAGACTCTGATCTTTCCCTAAACTTAATTAAATGCTTTAAGTTGCCTAAACAAACCACTAAAACATTTTTCATCATGCTTTAGTTGCTAGGGACCAGACTGTGTATATATAGATGGACGACGCGACTCCACTTTCTCCCACTGTACAAAAGTGAAGCCAAAATATCCCGGACACGGAAGCTGCCATCTTCAGATTCTGATGTAATTTGGAGCTAGAGTCCGCGCAGGAAGCTGAAGCCGCGGTATCGAGGTCCCACCCACACACCTGCCCAAGCCAATCCCGAGCCGTGCACGGCCGCAGCTTGCTAGCATGAGCCACCTAGCTGCTACGTTAGCACCACGGTAGCTGTTTGGCTAGAAAGACACAACTAACCATAATATCTCTAGAACTACATTTATGATCAAATTGACATGTTCTATTACACAGACTTGTAACGGTTATGGAAAGTTAAAGTTACATCTCCTCTCTTGTAAATTCCTGAACACCCGGCGCCACGACTACTTCCCTCAGAGCAGCTGTCAATCACAGCTGTCAATCATGACGTCTTACCCCCTTTTTATAGCATCAAATAACTAATTCAAATCAAACTTATCAGAAAAATGAACACTTGAACAAACATCAGCGTGATAAGAACTACCTAAAATGACAGAAACCATCTTTGGGGAAAAGTTATTTGACGTGTACTTTGACTTTTTAGTTTGGCCCATGTCCCATCCACTAACATGAAGGGGGCGGGATTTATGAGCTTTACTGCAGCCAGCCACCAGGGAGCGATCCATTTTGGCTTCACTTTTTTTATATACAGTCTATGCCAGGAACAGATATTGTAGGGAAAACGACTGAAATATGTTGACAATGTTTTGCATATACAGTCAGGATTAACTTTGCACCTCGGCAGTGAGCAGTTTGTAGAATAAATCATACAAAATATATTTGCTCATCCAAACTCGCAAGTGTGAATAGTTTGCGTGAGGATTGTGCACAAACGCTTTCGCTCTTGTGCATTTGGTCGGAAACCAGCATTGGATAACTCACCTAATCACTTTGGGCTCTGAAAGGAAGCCCATGCAGGCCACCCACGACCACAGTGCCTCCCTATGTGGAACACTTTCAAACTAATAACACTCATTCTTCTTACTGTGGCACACAGCTGATGAATGAGGCAATTAACACTCATGCAGAATGACCACAGTGAACTTAACAGTCCTCTGGTGGGACAGTTAATGGTCTGGGAGGTCTGACACACTGATGTCAGGCAGATAAATTAAAGGTGATACATCTTGGGGGGGGAAACATGGGATACATTTTTTAACATTGTTTAATGGGAGCAATAGGCCTTACAGTAAGTGGGAGCATATTTTATTTCTACCCAGGTCTCATATTGACAAAAAGGTGGCATGGATTATTAAATAATTTATAACTCAACTCAAGCTATTTAAACAAAACAACTGATCAAAAATGCTTTGCAGTGCAGAAACAAATAAGAAAAGTACACACACAGATAACCAACCAACCACCTGAAGACCACAGACACATTTAGACCCGGACCGACTGTAGCAACAGACAGGTCTTTGGTCAGAGGATCTTAAGTCTGTGACAGTATGGTACGAGGACAGGAGTTCACTAAGCAGCACCATGCTCTGCAGAAAATAAGCTTTTTAACTCAGTTCTATGACTAAGAGGAAGCCAGCTGAGGGAGGAGAGTTGGAGTAATACTGTCTCTCTTTCCTGATAATGTTAAAAGCCTTGGCGCACACAGAATTAAAAGGTCTGAGTGATATAAAGTACAAAGAGTTGCAGTGATGAAGGTTGGATGGATATGAAGGTGTTGATGACTTTCTCCAAGTCAGACACACACATGAATTGTCCGGATTGAAGCTGATTTACCCAAAAAAATGTTTTTGTTTCTCCAACTTCAATGCAGAATCTAATATGATTCCCAGATTTTTCGTCATGGTGTCTTAGACAAGGTTTGGAGTAAGAACAGACATGGTCATACCAGCTTTTAAGACGATGTCATTTCTCGGCAAAATAAATTCAGTAATGCCGCAATCACTGGATTTGCTTGTGCGGACACAAAGTAAATCCACATACAGTACATATAACAGGAGAGACTTCAGAGACCAAGCACACTGGAGCACACAGATTTAAAGCAATCGACTTTATTAAAGACTAACGTTTCGAACACCAACTGCGTCTTCATCAGAGTCAAACCAATCTTAGACTCTCATTCTCTTCAATAACCTTGTGAAATGGTTGAAGCGCGTCTAACCTCCTTTCTTAAATCCACATACATTTTTCACATGGAGCGAATTCAGGCCATTGACTAACAGCAAGCTGTCTCTACAGTGCTGGTCTTTGACAGAATGGAGAGCAAGGCCAAGAGATGATGGATGGATTTGTCGCTAAATCTTAGTGTAGAAGTCATTATAATGAAGACAAGAGGAGAGGAAATTAGAGCATCGATGGCTTTCTCAATGTGAGACACTGAGTAATATGAGCTGTGATTTGAAAATCTGGGTAGACAAAATTGAAATACGTTCACCAATACATAAAATCACTGAATATGAATTGACCACATAAGATTTTTGCCAGCTCACCCGATTAGACCGTTATCAGACCATTAAATAGGCGTTATCAGTCGCTATAAGCACCAACGATGTGGGGCCTACTACTTCTACTACGTTGTAAAAGTGAACACGTTCTAACATGTTGTAAAACTGAATGAAACGTCACGTTTTGAACACAAACAAAAAGGCTTCTTTAGGTTTAGGCAACAAAACCACAACTTCTTTAAGTTAAGGCAACAAAACTAAAACTTCTTTAGGTTTAGGCAACAAAACTACGACTTCTTTAGGTTTAGGCAAAGAAAAATCTCTTGGTTAAGTTTAGGGAAAAACATTGTGGTTTGGGTTAAAATAACTACAAACACAAAAACAACTACACATTGCTGGTTTTACATGGGATACAAACTCCGGTCTCCTGAGTGAAAACCCTGTGTTTTGTGTCCCATCCATCGTCCCCGACCTCCATCCCATATGGAGTTTCACACTGTCTATACTACAGCAACTGACTTCCGCTCCGGTCACAATTACTACGGTTGCTAGAGGTCACTGTCGTGTTCTTTTATACCTTATTTTGGTGATCTACCATGGGAATAGACGATAAACGGTCTACTGGACTTGCTAGTGATAAATCAGTCCCAAAAGGGTAGTCAGCAATATAGGATATGGTACATGTCAGCTATCAAAGAAAGAAAAGTTCCAGTACGTTACAGCCAGTTAAAGCTAAATTCTTCTGAGGTATCTCAGGTTGAGTTCATGACCCTGTTGATTCATATTAAAAATTGTAATTAAATTAAAAGAACTTGAGTGAGACTTTCTGTAAAGGTCAAGAAATGTCAAGGATGAGCCATCAAATTGACTTTTTGTTGTTGGATATAATCAGAAATGAACATGTTTTTATGCTTGCAGTGACCTTTAATGCTCACTTAAGAGCCGAGAGTGGACAAATAGATGTTTTCCTTTAATTTATGTTGAAATCTTATTGTTTCCTCTCTTTGCTCCACAGAGGGATTCAAGGGAAGAAATGTGGCACTATCATCCTGTCCGCAGAGGAGCTGAGCAATTGTCGAGTGAGTAAGCTATGATAATCTCCCTTGCCAAACACACATTAGCAGGCAAACATCTGTCAGCAACGCCTGGTTAAACAGTCTTCGCACATAAAATGGATTGAGCAGGATGGAAGCTCAGAGGGGCAAATAAGTGCCAGCACACAGCTATAGACAAAGGAAACTGCCTGTTGACTTTGACAACTTTTTTTAATTTTTTGTTTAAATCACATATAGTCTTTTTGAGGTAGTATGTTAATACAGGTAATTTTACAACAATATTGCATGCTCAAACATAGCTTGTTACATCTCCTGGGAGTTGAAAGGTCCGCGTAATTGTCGCTATCCATGCTAACTAAAAATGGCTGATGTCATAGTGATGGTCAGTTTGTCTCTGTCCCTTGTTGTCACATACTACAATATGTTGCCAAGCATCTGCACAATTGTTTGCTTATATTACACCCAATATCCCTTTTTAAAATATTCCGGCTTGGAGAGGCCAGGCAGAAATCAGGGTGTACATACCTTTTAAAAGAAGAAAAAAATCTTTAGAAATACATGTATTATATATTTATTTATTCTTCAATGTGAGGTATCAGATAAAAAGTATTTGGTATCTGTGCTGAAACTGTGCTATCATAGTGGCAAGTATCTATCTACTTACCTATCTACTGTGTCTATCCCGTAGACTGTATATAAGAAGTAGACGTAGTCTCACCCATTGGTTTGTGCGCTACGTTTTTTAAGCGTCAAATCCAGCATTTTGGCCGTCGCCATCTTGGTTTGTTGGAACCAGAAGTGACATGAGAGGTTGGAGCTAAGGAGAACCAAATGCTGAATAAGATATTTTTAGGCAACCAAAAAGTTAAAATTAACTTTCATGAACTGAAAACACACTGTGAAAGGGTTAAAGTTGGAAGCCGAAAACGTGTACAACTCCCAGACCGGACAATGCCGTGGTAGCGACCTGTCAATCACAAGGTAGCCACGCCCTAAAGCATACTCTGCTTTATGGTCTATTTGACTCTAAATGGGACCATAATTCACTAAATGAACATGCTGCATTGAAGAAGACTTGAAACTAGCGATTAAGACCATAAACTCATGTTTACTGAGGTAATAAATCAAGTGAGAAGTAGGGTCATTTTCTCATAGACTTCTATACAATCAGACTTCTTTTTGCAACCAGAGGAGTCGCCCCCTGCTGGCTAATAGAAAGAATGCACGTTTAAGGTACTTCCTCATTGGCTTCACTTTCAGACCCGGAGGTAGCCAACTAGTCTATCAGTCTATCTACCTACCTACCAAGCTACTTATTGACCTATCTACCCCCCTACAGTACTACACTTACACACCCAGTCACACACACACACACACCTCTCTCTCAGAATATAACAGACAGGACAGCTGCTCTCAGTCTGCAGAGTGTCCCCCCTGTCTAATGAAATGGCTCAGGAACATGATGGGGTGAGTGCTGATCGTCCCCTCAACAATCCAAAGCTATGGATGCTTCACTGGGCTCCCAGCGCGCAGATTACTAGAGGATATTGAAAAGCAAGAGTGCAACAGAGCAAATAGCACAAAGACAGAGAGATAGAGTAAAACTGGCGCCATGAAAATGAAAGAGGAAACCAACAGTGATAAGATGGAGAGAAACTAAGACGTGTATGTGTTGAATAGACAGAGAAAGAGAGTCAGACAGATAGAAACAGATACAAAGACAGTGAAGTGAATCAATAGAGGATTATGTCACACTGGCGTGTACTGCAGGCTCTTAGATAGAGGAACGGCTTGGCTGATGACAGTGTGAGACCTAGCGTCCCTGTCTGACCTTGTTTCTTGTAGCCTGTGACACACACACACACACACACACACACACACACACACACACACACACACACACACACACACACACACACACACACACACACACACACACACACACACACACACACACACACACACACACACACACACACACACACACACACAGTACAGTATATAAAAAACACAAACATGCACACTTATCTTTCACACACTTGTTCACAACAAGTCTGGATCATAGACTGTATATAAAAAGTAGATGTAGTCACTGTGACGTCACCCATTGGTTTGTGGACTGCCGTTTTGAAGCCTCCAGTTCGACATTTTGGCCGTCGCCATCTTGGTTTCTGGCCGTCGCCACCTTGTCTTTTTGCAACCAGAAGTGAAACGAGAGGGTGGAGCTAAGTACAACCGAACGCTGAATAAGACATTTTTTAGGTGACCAAAAATGTTACAATTAACTTGCATGAACTGAAAACACACTGTGAAAGGTTTAAAGTTCTACGACGAAAACATGGACAACTCCTAGACCGGACAACGCCGTGATAGCGTCCTGTCAATCATAAGGTAGCCACGCCCTAAAGCATATCCTGCTTTATGGTCTATTTGACTCTAAATTTGACCATAATTTACTAAATGAACATCATGCTGTATTAAAGAAGACTTGAAACTAGCGATTGAGACCATAAACTCATGTTTACAATGTTTACTGAGGTAATAAATCAAGTGAGAAGTAGGGTCATTTTCTCATAGACTTCTATACAATCAGACTTCTTTTTGCTACCGGGTGAGTCGCCCCCTGCTGGCTATTAGAAAGAATGCAAGTTTAAGGCACTTCAGCATTAGCTTCACTTTTCAGACCTGGTGGAAGCCCACTGGTCTGGATACTTATTTGCATACACACACACCTACATTAACATGGAAAGAAGCATTTAGCAGCTAAAGAGCCAGACATTTTCCTCGGAAGTTGGTGGAGACTAAAACGGAGCTAAAAAGGAGAGTGATTATTGGACTTACATTCACCAGGTGGACAGAGACATGACTACAAATGAATGTTGCTCCGGAACTGCTGGATGTGTGAATAAGAAACAATTTGCTAACAAGTCACCATATTATCTCAAAAAGCAATATGTCAATGTTGTGTTTACAGCTTGTTTCCGCTGTCCCAAAGAAGCCTCAACTATTTCGAGCAAAATATCCAAATCTTCAGATTCCTAGTGCATAATTTTACACATTTCCCTATAATTCAGCCTGAAATCTTGACTAGAATTTAAGGTAAAGTTCTCTGGGTTATGCATAACGCTTGTCTGCACAGCATGACTTTGTAATGATGGACCCTCCGGTGGGACTGGCCGGGTTGTGGAGGTTAACACACGTTTAGCATTCATGAACTGACATTATTCATCAGTTTCCATTCAGTCCGTGTGTCTGTGTGAGTGGTTTTCTTTCTGCTTACATACCCCACAGTAGGAAAATACATTTGTACATGCTCATGATTAAACCTTCAGTCAAAACTAGTCCAGGTCAACTCAAGTGTGTGGTGTGCAGTTTGTCTTTGTCTGTTTTTGTGAAAAGAACTGTAGTGTTGTATCAGTTTGAAAGAAGACTTGACATCAAACAAACCCTGGTTAGTGCTTTTTAAATAACTTGGGGATGTATTTAAAACTTTTGTATAGCAGTATTTAATATAATATAAACCTTAGATGACAAAAAGAAGAACAGTTTTTACTTTTATTGAGACAAAGCTGAGACACTTCAGCTTTTATTGATTCGAGTTGGCAGGTTTATTCATCGGACATTATTATAAAATACAAAGTGATACAAAGTCAAATCATTAGCTTTGCTAGAACAGAAGGTCGCTGTGCCCTTTTTCAACTTTCCTACTGTGGTCCTCAAATCTCCACTGGGACAGGAAACTCACTGGAAAAAACATAAGTAGCCCCAGATGACCAGAGTTGCTGATAACTGAACACAAACTAAATATGAAAATTGTACTAAATTTCCCATGTTGAAAGACCCTGCATTCTCTACATGACACACTTACTGACTTTTTAAAATTATTTCTCAGTGTAATACCAAAGGTTACAACAAATTCAGAAACCAAACGTAGTGTAGGAGAAAACTGAAACTGATTTCCACAACAGTTTGTCTTTGATAAATCTGAACCATATGGACGAAATACCACGAGAGCTTTGAGGAACAGAACTGGTAATTAGGAAAAGATTGTTCTCCCATTTGATCAAGTTTATGAGGCGTGCAGTATCAATTTAAGTATATTGAAACATTTCTCCAACTCGCATGCGCTGGTTATTAAAAGTTTTTGTCAGCAATCTAAACACTTTGACTATCAAAATATTGGTTTACATGAATTTGATTTAACTCCCACTTGCATACACTATCGACATACCCGAAGAAAACCGATTTCCGGGGGTTGGTTACGGCTCTTTGCAAATACAACATTATATGGGGGGCTTCACTGTTATGTAGCCTTCAAAATAAAGGTCTGCAACAGTAAACCCTGAACCTGCAGGTTTTCTGACAAATATAACCTGTGCGTGGAAACGTAAAAAGTTAATTGTGGTTCATAGCAGAATATACAAACTTACTTATCATCAGATGCTAATGATAACAGCATCTCATAATTCCATATAAGAAATTTCATCATATTGACTTCCTGCTCCTGCCCACATTAGAGTAATTATAGCCTACTGCATTATTGAACCCTATAGGACCAACAGGATCCCAGTCCATTTGCAGCTCTCTACAGCAAAGCCATCTAAGGCTGGTCCATGAGGGAATTCTGTCTTTTTTTTCCTAACATATTTGCAACAGGGTGTGTGAGCAGAGCCGTGTGGGAGCAGAGCAGCGTAATTTTGCCTGGAGCGTCTCTCTGTGTTCCCTCTCGCTGTGAGATAAAGTTCCATCACACGAACAAACTGATTCAACCCCAAGAGGACTTTCATTTAGCTTTATTTGCACAAATTTAACCGCTGGACTGTCTTGCAGTCTGTGTCTTTTCAGCTGATTACACTGTTGGTACGCTATTAAATAAGCGTTATCGGCCGCTATAAGCACCATAGATGTGGGTCAATAGGGGCCTACTACAGCCTATAGTAGGTTTTATCATCTATTGACATGGTAGGTCACCGAACTGTAGTATAGACAGCATGAAACTCCATATGGTGTGGATGTCGGGGGTGATGGATGGGACACAAAACAGGGTTTTCACCCAGGAGACTGTTTTTGTTACCTAAACCTAAAGAAGTTGTAGTTTTGTTGGCTAAACCTAAAGAAGCCTTTTTGTTTGTGTTCAAAACATGACGTTTGATTCAGTTTTACAACATGTTGGAACACGTTATTTTGAAGTTTTACTTTCACTTTTAGAACGTAGTAGGTGTAGTAATGACCCACATCTATGGTGATGATAGCAACCAATAACGCCTATTTAATAGCGTGACAACAGTCGAATTGGGTGTCTTTTGGCCACAAACAACCAGTGGTGATGTTCCACGACTGACAGTATAGATGTGTGTTGAGTGTCTATCTCCATGTGTGGCAGGTTTTTTTGCCATTCCTTCTTCCAGGCCCTCTACTTTTCCTACTTTTGATCCTTTGAAAACCAAAAATTTGATGAAACAATCTCATTTTCTTATGTAGAGAATTTCACACGGCAGATCCACGTCGGTTCGCCTCAACTTCCTGTGCTTCCATTCACTGCCTTCTTTGATGCCTCTAAATTTCACTTCGCATTGTTCAATAAATGTGAAAGGCAGCATTCATCTCCGCATTTGCTACGGAGCAAACTAGAACAGGTTTTTCTTTTAGCACGAGCAGAGGATAACACGTGGGATAAAGAAAATATCAAATGTTAGAAAATAGAAAAACCTGGAGCAGCTGGGAGTGGAGCGATTAGAAGATGCGGGCGGGGAGTGGGAAGCAGATATTGCTGACGGTTCATTCCACTCACATACGCCGTTTGGCAATCCTTATTAATGCTACAAGACAACATGAATCACAGATTTCGTATCCTGTGGCTTTACATCAAGCAGGAAACGGGGAAGCTCATCCAGGCAAGGAATTGCCTATTTGTAGGACCATACATGTAAAAGAATGCATAATCACAGAGGATGTTTTAAATTTGAGTGTGTACTCGTGTGTTCGCTATATGACCACACAGGGAGCCACCATACAAACAGCAGGGAGTCATTGCTTATCATCTTATGTCCACATCTCCTTCTAACCTCATCACTTTGACCTTGTTTTCCCCGCTTCACCTTCGCCATATATCTTTTTTCCACACTTAATCCCCAAGAGACACAAACACACTGCCTCACACTAATTCATGCTTATTTGATTCCAATGTAAATCCACTGGTTGGGCCCCCGCGCTATATACTTTTACTACCTCTCCTCTTGTCTGCTCTTAATTAGTGCATCTATAACTCCTGTCACAAACACTCCCTCATTACTCCTCTGAGGGTGTGGACGTGTCTCTATCCAGCCTGGCCCCCCTCTTTAAATATTGATACACTGATTCTCTCCATATTAGCAAATGTCTGTTGATCACAGACCTTTGCAGGAGTGTGTGTTCGTGCCACAGAACCTTAATGAGGCAGGAGCAGATGAATATTTAATATCCTCAACACATTCCATCACCATAAACGCTTTTATGTGCCCATTAGCCCCGCAGAGCTTTCCTGGTGTGTCCTCCCTCTCGCTCACTCCGAGTTGCCAAATTCTGCTTCTTTGAATACCGGAAACCTGCGTTTACTTTATGAGCACCTCGATCAGCAAGTTCATTTAGTTCGTATAGAGCAAACACAGTGAAACATTGTGTTTACAGTTCATAATCTCTGTTATGTTAAACTGATATAAAGCTGACAGAATGAGAGTATTGGTGGATCGGTTGCTTTAATCCATTTTGGTCCAGTTGGGTGTAAGAAGAAGAACTAGTTGAGGCTTAAGACTGTTGTCATATATCAAAATTATATATTATGAAGGTATGACGTGGATTCACTGTTGAGTTTATTTGTTTAAACCATAGACTGTATATAAAGATGGACGAAATAACAGCTCCCCAAAAGTGAAGCTAAAACATCTCGATCGCCCCCTGGTGGCTGGCTGCAGTATAGGTCTTAAATCCCGCCCCCTTCCTGTTAGCGGATGGGACATGGGCCTAATTAAAAAGTCAAAGTACACATCAAATCAATTTTTTCCAGAGATAGTTCCTGTCATTTTAGTTCTTATCATGCTGATGTATGTTCAAGTGTTAATTCTTCTGAAAAGTTTGGTTTGAAGTAGTTATTTAATGCTATAAAAAGGGGGTGAGACGCATGATTGACAGCTGTGATTGACAGCTGCTCTGAGGGAAGTAGTTGCGGCCGGAGGCTCGGGAATTGTACGAGAGAGGAGATGTAACTTTAACTTTCCATAACCGTCACGAGTCTGTGTAATATAATATGTGTCAATTTGATAATAAATGTAGTTATAGAGATATTATGGTTAGTTGTTGTGTCTTTCTAGCCAAACAGCCACCGTGGTGCTATCGTAGTAGCTAGGTGGCTCACGCTAACAAGCTGCGGCTGAGCTCGGCAGCTCCCTTATGGGATAGTTCGATTCACTTTTGCACAATGGGAGGAAGTGATGATGCGTCCTCCATCTTTATATACAGTCTATGGTTTAAACACAGATGGAAGAGGTAATTCATTAAATAATGGGTTTTGTTCAAGAAATTGCAGTTTAATTTTTTGTCTTATTTTCAGCATGTTGATATTATACCCAATATTATGGTTTTTATTCTCCTCTTGATAGTTTAACGGATCCATCTAAAACCTTTATTCCAATAAGACTGAACGTGCTGTGGTTAACATGACATTTGGGTTGTAAGGCAACAAGGTTAAACTCCCACTTAGGGTTTTTCGCTTGCCCTAAATTGCCCCACTTGAAGCAGGAGAATCCACAACACTCCTTCAGTGCCATGCAGCGGTCTTGCATAGTTGCTAAATTTCATGTAGATTTCTGGCCGTGGCTTGACATATATCAACATCAATACATTTGAATTAGCAGCTCCATTTACTGTTATTGTTGAGACATAACTAACAAACTTGTTTCTCACACTGTACGGGTTCATGATCTGTTGCAGGACTGATGAATAATCTCACTTTAGCCGTTTTATCAGAAAGGAAAACAAACACGTTTTTAAAATGGGACTGAATGAAGGTGCTTTGACTTACTTTACTGCACTGTATCTTGCACTTAAGCCTTGGGAGTGATGTAAATCTCCATCTGTGGATAGCTGAGCCCCGGAGAAACCTGGAGCTGGGCTGTTTCTTTAATCACTTTTATTAGACACAGGGAGAAAACTTTCTTCACAATGTGCGTCTTCTTATGTGTGCTGCAATCCAGAGCACTAAAGCGTGAACACTGCTTTCATGTGTAGAGAGAGTACAGCTTCACAGCGAATACTTGTTGAAGTTAGGTACTTGTTGAAAACAGAACACGCACACACATCCAGTATCCAGGGATGAAAGACAAGAGAGCAACAGAAAAGAAATCTGTTGCTACAGCAAGTATTTCTACCGTCACATATTCAGATGACATAAGCATTCAACTGCTTGTGTGTCAATCATGGCTGCACATTCCCCAAGAGGATTAAAGGAGTGTTTGAAACAGAGTGAGTCTTCTGTGTAGGAGGGATGTGTCAAATGGCAGACGTATGGTGTGTGTGCGTGTGTGTGTGTGTGTGTGTGTCCTCGGGGTGAGGGCAGGAATACAGATAAAGTTCCTCTCGCTGCCGGAGTGGAGTGGATGTGATCATGAGTGTGTCAGAGGGAGGTGTGTGTGTGCTGCGCGGTGCCTGGCTGTGCGTGATAAAGACACAGAGAGGGACGCTATAGTAAGATGCATGCAGGAATTAAAATGGGCATCGGCATATGTGCACAGAAACACTCCTGCTCTCACGCTCACACACAGTCTGTCGCACTCGCACACATTCTTTTGCTGATTTGCCACTCGGCACACAGCCAGAACACAAGGTGCAAGCTGCAACATTAAAAAGCTATTAAGCTATCATTAGTGGCACCGTGGCTGCCCAGTGTAAAGGCCTCGAGCCCTGACATTAACAGCAATCTACTATTATAGCATCCGAACATGCTGTAATGAACCCACTGTGTTTCAGAGATTAGCCACAGCCCAGACGCCAGGGATAAGCCAGGCCCCTTCCCTGCATGCCACCACACAAGGAGAGCCAAGAACAGGGAGGGGTAATAGTAAACAAGTAGTACAAGCCTCAACAGCAGCCAAGTGATTTATATTTGGGGTTTGTAAAGGCGCCATATTTTATGATAAACAACTGGTAGAGAAAATGCACAATCAGGATTATTTGTGTGCGAAAGAGAGAGGGTGTACTACAGAGAAAGAGTAAGGGTTGGTTTGCAGCGAGAATTAATCTCCCAGCATCTGTTGCTGGTCTTTGATTTATTTAAAAGGTAAATATAACATTTTTATGGTCTTCGTTTGTTCAACTTTTGAATCCACAATATCCTTAGGTCACCTGCAGACACAGTTAATTCTTCATAAGCATAAAGAATTTTGTCAACTAATTAATTGTTGCCAAGCTGATAATAATGGTACAATCCAATTAGTCATTAAATGTGAAAATGGCCTCTACCGTTTGTGTGTGCTCTGTTTATATTTTGGGAATCCAGGTGATATTATACGGCAAATTTTATAAATCTGAATTAATCTGGTCATGTAAAGGGCAATTTCAGAATGGTAAATGGTAAATTGACTTGCATTTAAATAGCACTTTTCTAGTCTTTTGACCACTCAAAGCGTTTTACACTACATCTAAATACTCACCGATGGCACAGCCTTCGGGAGCAATTTGAGGTTAAGTACCTTGCCCAAGGACACTTCAACATGCAGACTGGAGGACCCGGGGATCAAACCGCCGATTAGTGGATGACCCGCTCTACCTCTGAGCCACAGCCGCCACCAAAGAGAAGCAGCATGCATAATGATGAGCTGCTGATGTGAAAAGATTGAAAAGGCCGCATGCTTATGCTTTCAAAAACTGAATTTAACAAAGTTTTGATTATAGAGGTAAAGAAATGGATGTCAATTGAGTCGGCGTCAGTTGGGGCTGAAGACTACAAGTTTGGAAAAAAAATCTGGGGGTGTGGAGTTAAAAATAAGTGAGCTTACTAGACCTCTGTCGTCTGCTCATTAGCCACACACATAACACACCTGCATTTCCGACCGAACTGACGCCGGTTGAAATGTATTGTGGGTAATTTAGGCACCAGGTTTTGACAAGGAAGAGGAATGGGTGGAATAAAAAAATAGGATCTCTTGGGTTCTGCTACACTGATTTTTATCTTTAAAAAAAAAAAAAAGGTGAGTAATGAGTCCAACGTAGCCCTATCTTATATATACAGTATATTAGTTTTGTGATTTTATAAAATATATGCAAAATGCAAATGTAAACTACCTTTTTTTCCACTACTAAATAGGTATGGTAAAGAGATAATTATACAAGGCTAAACCATACACTGAAGGAACATGCTATGCTAACCTTTTTAGAACATAATTGCAATTTAATGGGGACTAATCATGATTAACACCAGAAATTATTTGTTAAAGTAGTCATTTGCAACCTTAATTGAGAGGTAATTACTTAAAAATATTTGGACGATATGATGGATTGATTCTGCAATTCTTTGCTAAACAACTGCTGAAGCAATATTATGGCTATAATTTCTATCTAATATTTTACCCTGAACGATCTCCAAAAGTTCTGGATGTGGCTCCAAATTGAGAACAACACTGAGTGCATCATCATGTTATTTGACTAAAAAGAATAAGCAAAGCAGGCAGCCCTCAAAACATTTTAGAAAAACACAAAGCCCACAGCAGAAACTGTGCTTCGTGTTTGATGTTTCTCTGAGGCTGAAATAAACTTGAAACATGTGATGCTTTCCAGATGCTGTGACAGGTATCAGAAGAAGTTAGCCTGATGACCATTACTCATGCTAGAATTAGACTTGGTAAGCAGCTGGCACTAATGTTAGCAGCACCGCAGGTGGGTGGATATGGTAGTATGGTTAGGGATTATAATCCCTGCGTACTTGAACACACACACACACACACACACACACACACACACACAGACACACAGACACACAGACACACAGACACAAAGACACACACACACACACACACACACAGACACAGACACACAGACACACAGACACACAGACACACACACACACACACACACCATTAGGCTGTTATAGATAAAGATAAAGCTAGAGTGTATGGTAGGCTGACTGCCAGTAGTAGTAGAGTGGTAGCAGGTGACATTCACACGACACAGACTAAAACAATGGATAGCCATATGTCTACATCCTCATACAAATAAGTGAAGAGCATCAACTTTGCAAACCATGATTTATGAAACAGTTCTCCGAGCCTTTCTTTGCGTTTTCCAGCAGCTGTGGGTACTTTTATGGGATGTTGTATCTGTGCGCTTTTCTGCACGTCTACTATTCTTACACCCCCGCTGAAACTAATGGTGCTCGTCTCCAGTAGTGACACATGGTGAATGTGATGTGACATGTTGACATAAAAGAGATTGACATAATCACCCAACTGAACTGAACATTCATTAGGTCTTCTACTTAATCATTATCATTAAAAGCTACGTACCTTACAGTAACTCTGAATATTCTGCATTAGCTTGTGGTCATTACAAATCATGTACTTCATCAGCTACCCCACCAGTTCCTTCACAGAGTGGTGTAGAATGACCATGTTAATGCTACTCAACCTAAATCTCCATATGACCCAATATTTTGTTTTGGTTTGCCGTATTGCTGGGACGTAATGGCTCCTAGTGGAACTGAAACCAGTAGGCAACTTCCGGGTCTGAAAAGTGAAGCCAAAGCAGAAGTGCCTTAAACTTGCATTATTTCTAATAGCCAGCAGGGGGCGACTCCTCTGGTTGCAAAAAGAAGTCTGATTGTATAGAAGTCTATGATAAAATGACCCTACTTCTCACTTGATTTATTACCTCAGTAAACATTGTAAACATGAGTTTATGGTCTCAGTTGCTAGTTTCAAGTCTTCTTCAATACAGCATGATGTTCATTTAGTAAATTATGGTCCCATTTAGAGTCAAATAGACCATAAAGCAGGGTATGCTTTAGGGCATGGCTACTTTGTGATTGACAGGTTGCTACAACGGCGTTGTCCGGTCTGGGAGTTGGCCACGTTTTCGTCTTACAACTTTAACCCTTTCACAGTGAGTTTTCAGTTCATGGAAGTTAATTGTAACATTTTTGGTCGCCTAAAAATGTCTTATTCAGCGTTCGGTTGTGATTAGCTCCACCCTCTGGTGTCACTTCTGGTTGCCAAAAACCAAGATGGCGACGGCCAAAATGGCAAACTTGAGGCTTCAAAACATCAGTCCACAAACCAATGGGTGACATCACGGTGACTACGTCCACTTCTTATATACAGTCTATGATTGAAACATGCAAAATGCTAACATGTTACCATGCTCATAGTACAGCTCGGCTTACAGTTGAGGCTGACAATGGGCTAATAAACAGAGTAACAAAAGTTTAAACAATTCTAAATATCTAGTTGAGCCAGACAAGGTGATTCTGTGTCTGTAAAGACAATAAAACTTTCTGTTTTAGGTGACAACATGGCCTTTCCTCCAGGTCAAACTTTACATTCTTTGCCCCATTAACAGTATAAAGACATAAGAATAGTAAAGTTGTCTGATTTTCATCTACCCAACTTTTGGTTTTCTGGTGCGTCACAACCAGACTCACAGGTCTGCTAGTGTGGCTATTATTGCACACATGCTTACCTTGGACTGACTTATTTCTCCTAATATAAATGTAAATCTAATAAAACAAATAATAATAAAAAAAAGCTTCTCTATTTCTCTGTGAAAAAAAAACAAGATATTCACAATATGCCAAGAAATATAAATAAGGGTAAACACACACCCGCTGACACATAAGTACATGCAGAGACTACAGTATTTGTGCAGTATTCATTATCTTATTGTGTGATGCACAGACAGCTTCCTCCATCTGCTGATACAGTAGAAGATAAAAGGGAAGAAGCAGAGGAGGAAGAGCGAAATAGGCCACATAAATAATACCTTTAGACATCTTCAATCATGAAGAAGTTATGATACACCCCTCCCCCCCACAGCCTATCTCACACTTCTCCCCCCACATGCATCCCTGCAGGACAGCGCCACTATGCAGTTCTGTGCCAACAAGCTGGACAAGAAGGACTTCTTTGGCAAGTCGGACCCTTTCATGGTCTTCTACAGGAGCAACGAGGACGGAACGTGAGTGCTCGTTGTGATTTTGTTTGGAAAGGTAGCTGCAAGTGCTGGAATAATATCATAAAGGTTACAGTAACATCATAAAAAATTCAAATGGAAATCATCTGGGGAGGAGGGAGAGGCAATAACAGAGGGAACATTAGAGGAGATACAGTAGAGAGGGATGATAATTATATGTACAGTATGAGAGAAGAGCTGCGGTGGTTACTGAGGCATGCACAACTTAAGAGGCTGCATACGGAGGCAAGTATTCTGTTCACAACACAACTCCCATGGCTATGTCTTACATAAACGATTCAAGGAGAGCAAATAGGAAAGAGAAGCAATTAATGTAAAAAGCATAAAAGCGAGAATAAAAAAACACAATCTGCATTTTCCATCAATAGGAAAAACGCTGTCAGTTTCTGAGGCAATTCACAGAGGGATGCACTACACTCCCGATCTCCTCATGCCGTCCCAGAGTGCTGTTCAGCCTCCCCCAAGGGGCTGCGCAGTTGTGGCAGCGTCAGCCCTATGTAGCCGAAGATGCTTTAGCAAGTGCTTCATTAGCCGTCTTCCAGCTTTTCTCAGTTTTTTTTTTTTTTGATACATACCAGGGTGGGAAATGGATCCCCACAGATGTGCTAGAAGTATCTGCTGTTGGTGCCAAAGGGGGGTACAAATTAGAGGCCGGTGCAGCTAAAGGACTAACATGGTTTTAAAAGGCTTGAGGCACTTAGTGGAGCACAAGTAATCCAAGGCTTTGGGTGAAAAAAAAAGAAAAAAAATGTGATACGCCTTGTTGCTTTTTGAGAGGATATTTGGGGAGTATTTGATAGGAATTTATGTGGCTCTGCTCTGCGAAGCATTTCGGATATCAGAGAAATCCATTTGCATATCATTGTCACACTTGAGGTCAAGGGAAAGGATTTAAAAGCCAGACTGAAATATCAAATTATTCCCTGTGGTCTCACACACAATATAGCTGGGAGACAGGCCAAGCGGTAAACAAAGCTGGGTGCAGACCTATTTAAAGCATCTCTCCCGTCACTGTGGGATTCGACATTGTCTTTCCTGCTACCTCCGTCTCTTCAGTTGCTACTCCTCCCCTCATTTGCATATTTATCTCTCTCCCTGGCTCGTGTAATTAACAAATAATATTGCAATTTCTCTCTCTGCCTCTTTTTGAACATATCTTTTCCTAACCCTCCCTCCTCCTCTACTGTAGGTTTACTATCTGCCATAAAACAGAGGTGGTGAAGAACACATTGAATCCAGTGTGGCAGCCTTTCACTATCCCAGTACGAGCGCTCTGCAATGGAGACTACGACAGGTACAACCTCCCCCTCCCTGTTCTTTACACCTTCTGATCCCCACAGCTGCTCATTGTCCTTTCACTGCCGGCTCCATTCATCCCCTCTATCTCTACCTCATCACACACACACACACACACACACCTTGAATAGTCTATATAATGTTGACCCCATCTTCTGCCTTCATTGATTTCTGTTGGCTCAATCTATCGACTGCCTTGGTGGTGGCTCTAATGAAAACCTCTCTGAGTGACAAACTGCGTACTGATGGCAGCCATTACTACACCCCGAGCGTCGATAAGTTTAACCAGCAGAAATCAATTCAACACGGTGCAGCGTTAAGCCTCCAATTCCTTCTATTGTCACATTGTTTCTGCTCCTGTGTGCTTAGGACATCCCTCGGTATCGATCTTTTGCTAGAGTAGCACGGGTCAGGCACAATGAGCCCTTCTAATCTCCAATGACCTCCTTGTGGGGTTTCTGTGATCAACGTTATTCTTCTCAGATAGAATCTCTGAGCCATACACATACAGTATACTATTATAAGACTTACAATTAGTTGCATTTACAGTGTGTGTAGACTGGCCGTTCACTAAACCCCTGCCCAGAACAGGTGTTTACGAGAAAAACTAAATATAACTAATAAATATGATAGAGGATATTTAAAGGGGTGCTATTATGCTTTTGTGCCTTTTCCCTTTCCTTTAGTGTGTTATATAGTTTTTTGTGAATGTAAAAGGTCTGCAAAGTTACAAAGCCCAAAGTCCACGCCAAAGGGAGTTACTCTCGCCCACAGAAACACTGCTCCTGAACTGCCTGAAACGGCTCTATTGAAGTCCCGCCTTTTCTTCCGTAACGGATTCGGCTATTAGTGCGTTTTACAACCTTAAAACCTAATGATTTAAATAAGGGCTTTTAGAGTGTTCGTACTGGGAAGTTGATTTACCTCAAAAGAAATTATCCGCTGAGTTACAGACGTCTCTTTCCCGATGTAAGTCTATGGGAAAAAGTCTTTTTGGGCCCAATGGCATCAAGTGACGATCACGGACACAGAAGTTGCAGTACCGCCGTTTGGCCACTACGAAAGTTGGGATCAACGACCTGCGCTCTTCCTGGGGGCTTGGAAAATACTCATTACAATACTTTTTACTTGTCAAGTATAAAATTCAAACAGGAGTATACATGAAAAGACTTTACCATGAGGTTATTTCATATAGACCAGAAAACATGCTACATCGTGATATATATATATATATATCGTTATCGAGATATGAAGTGACCTGTATCGTGATATCCTGGCCATATCGCCCAGCCCTACTTTATTTTTATACTTAGAAAACACTCGGATCACATTACTGACTAAATATCTAAAATAATGATGGGTTGCTCTTAGGTGGGTTGGCTCATAATTAATGTAGACATGTTGTGTCACGAGGGAATATGAATTCAGTTCTCTCTCCCAGCGTATCTGCCTGCCTCTAATTTAGACAGTGCTGGGAAGAAAACAAGCTAAATCATGAAGGAGCTGTGAGATGAAAAAGGAGTGACAGACAGATTACTTTCGTGAGGGGGAAATATTTCATGTGGCATACTGTATCTTTTTTTCTCCCTCTCCCCCTTTTTCGCGTCTCTCTGTCACACAAAGGTGTCTGTCCCATCTTCTTTGTATGCCATCAAACCAATTACTGAGAATGCCGAGAACCTGGTGTGTGCTCAGAAAGCTGAGATAAATCCCAAACAGACAGACGAGAAAAGAGCTATCGATGGGGTCGTCTCAGGAAGTATTCGATACTTGGGAAATATTAGGTGAATTCGTGTGAGCCGATCAATCGCACATGAGCCCAAGAAGGGTTTGCTGTCCTGTCAGAGCCAATCATACACAAGGGACTGGGCTGGGCATCAAAGGTACTGCTTTCCTGTGCCATGCAAACATGCGCACACATGACTTGAGTGTAATATAATGTGACAAGCCACGAGCTGAAACAGACGAGAATTCTGCAAGTCTTGAAATATCACCAAGACAGCGCTATAAACAGGTTACATACATGTGTGTGTGGGTGAGGAATAAACTTTGTGTCACTGGTTTTTGTGTCCATATTTCTATGAAGAGGGAGAGGGAAGGTCTGTCTGTCTGTCTTTTTAATTATGTAGTTCTTAAGACCCACTAATAAATTGATTTTTTTCAACCTCTGCGATTATCATCCATGCAAGAAACATGGCTCTTCAGGCCGTCAATTCTTTTGATTATTGTTTACATCCATCAACTGATGGAAAGCCTCCAGTGGAAAGTGTGAATGTGGCGCTCAATAAATCAGTTCCGACCAATTTCTATTACATGTATCAAAAGTCTATGTTTAAACGAATTAGAGAGCAGAGACCGCCATACTGTTTCCTTTTCTCCTTTTGGTCCCAAAGAGTTCTTGTCAAAGACTGACGTCCGAATGTCCACCCTCACAGACTCCTGTCATACTTATCCTGAAATGCTCTCCATCATCATGTCAAGCGAGACGTGACTTAAGACCTCGATTGCTTCCGTGGAGATGAATTGAAGTATTTTTCCAAATGTTCTTCACTGTATTGATATTGGCAACTTGTGCAAGTTATATAGTTTACATCAGTGTTTCCCAAACTTTTTTTCTGGGGATCCACTTTTTAAAAATGACAAACCATCGTGACCCAATTCACAACAGGCTTTATATCTATAAATCGTGAAAAGAGAGAATTTGTATGGAAATGAATGTTCCTAATTTTTTACTGCCATTTCTGCATCACCTTATATTATCTTGAATAGGTAAACCAGCCATTTCGAAGAGATATATGTTTGATAAATCACAACTTCGTTTTATGCGTGTTATTGAAAACATACTGTATATTGTACACATGTTAATTAGGGAAGCACCAATCCAACTTTTTCAGTCCCGATAACGAAACCTGGGCTTTGGGTATCAACTAATACCGAGTACGGATCCAATACCAGTGTTTAATTAATAAGCTGTATGCCTCACTGTGTGGAAATGACTGGGATCATTCTGTTATGTGTAAGGCAACATCAGACTTGACTTAAGCATTGCTTTCCTAACTTTGTAAAACAAAAAGGAACAAATAAATAAATACATATATATAAATTATTTAAAAGTTCTTTATTAGTAAAATAATAAATTGTACACAAAAGCAAAAAAAATCTTCAAAACTAACAGGAATTACAATTCAGGTGTAAACCTTCTTAATGCAGCAACATGTTGGTCAAAATTTAAACATGATTTAAAATTACAGTATATATAGTATATGGTATATGAACATAGAGTTGAAATGAATAGATCGGCTCCATTGTCACCAATATCCGATCCAGCTATTTGAGTCAGTATTGGCCCACTATCCTATCCAGTATCGGTGCATCCCTAATGATAAATACTTTATAAATGAGACCAAATAAATGCATTAAGGTGGAGTTAACAAGATCTCTTTTTTTCCTTCTCATCAGTAAAACAAACGTATGTATGCGTACGAATGTACGCTGCCTTTCATATTACATTCAGGGTTATAAGTAGGCTACAATTATCAGAACAATACGAACATTCAGGCTCCCTCATGTGGCTCAAAGGTGTACTGCAGATATAAATGTTAAATTAAAGACTAAAGAAGAAATTATGCAAATTTATTTGGCGACCCTGATAAAATCTCCTGTGACCCACCTGTGGGTATCGACCCAGTCTTTGGGAATGACTGGTTTACATGGTATAAAAAGTATGGTTGGTATAAAGGGTGAAATTTTCCCTTTATACTGTATGTGATGCTCAACACTGCTAATGTTATATTTTCACATTAAACCCTTGACTGAGAATCCTCACATCGTAGATTTTGTATTTTATAACAAACAAATCCAAATAATTAAGTCGCTCTGGAAGTCTGCAGAAGGGCCACTCGAGGCTCCTTGTGGACTCAAGTAAATAAATTGTCGTATTGGAGAGCCCTCGACACTGACAGGGGACGCGTGGAAGTCAGGACATTTGGATCCAGTCTAAAACTCACACAGCCTCTGGATTTAAATGATTTACTTTAGTTTCCGTAAATATGACTACGAGGAGTTGAAAGCATCGAGATAAAAAATTATTAGTGCCAACAATTCTCCTGTCGGTTGCCATTAAACCATTAAAGAAGAAGACATTTTCAGTGTTTCAATTCAGTTTTT
Organism: Sebastolobus alascanus; assembly: GCA_916701645.2. NCBI lineage: Eukaryota > Metazoa > Chordata > Actinopteri > Perciformes > Sebastidae > Sebastolobus > Sebastolobus alascanus. The sequence continues at coordinate 1,182,436 of CAKAOJ020000048.1, read as the reverse complement.
TTTATTTCTTTTTTTTTTTTTATTTATTTATTTTAATTACATTTTTAATTGACTTAAATTTTTTATTATTTTTATTTTTATTTATTTCTTTTGTATATAAATATATATATATTTCTTAAGGGAGCTTCTGGAGAACACTCTGTGACTTCTCTAAATGCTTTGTCCCCAAGTCTGAGTGCTCAGCGTCGCTACTTGCTAAATTATAAATAGTATGAGTTACACAAGATGCAGATTACTTGTAAAAGAAGCATTGCTGTGTTTATTGCTGTTGTATCTGGGTGGAGAGGCGGTGACTGTGGCTCCAGCTGCTGGTTATCTGAGTTGGCACTCACTCTACTCTCTCTCACTCCAGCACATGTTGGAGAAGGCATCGAAGCACCTCTATCTGTTGAGAGTAGTAGCCGCTCAAGTATGTCAGTGGATGACCTACTGCTGATTTACTTTGCTCTAATTAGATCAGTGCTTTAGGTTGGACGTGTTCCTCTCGTTAGATGCACTAAAGGGCAAAAGGAAAAAGTCGGAATTCAGGTGTTTCCAAAAGGGGCACTCTGCTCTCCAAACTGACATCTCTAAAGGAACAATCTCTCTCTCTCTCTCTCTCTCTCTCTCTCTAGTGCTGCACTCTATTCTTCCTGCTGAAGCAAGTGCCATTAACTCTGATTTAACTCCGCTTTAATTGTGAGATCCATTTTTATCTATGGCACTCTCAAGTCAGAAAATGGAAAAATACACTTTGTATTTCAGTTCCATGGTCTCTCTCTCTCTCTCAGTGACAGTCTTGTGTCCTAAAACAGGGAAATTCCCTGTGGGATGTGGATGGAAGTGACTGTAAAGATCTCACTGACAGCTGCACCTCATTTGGGCTGACTGTCCATCCAGTCTTCAGTCTGTCTTTGTTTTGAGGCCAGTGTAGTGTTGCATGTTCAGTTTTTTAAGTGCCGTCACAAAAACAAGGATGTGCATCCAAACCTGTTTCCAAGTCAAATCCTTAACTCACTTAAAAAAAGTTAAACTTCTTAATACATTTGAAAACTTTTCTTTGCTAGATATGATTTAGGTGTGGTGCTGGTCTGCAGAGGTGTGGACTCAAGTCACATAACTCGGATTTGAGTCAGACTTAAGTCACAAATTTGATGACAAAAAGAACTTTAACACCAATGACTCATGACTTAATTTGGACTTGAGCCTTTTGACTTGAAAATACTTGATACCTTTGTTTGCGTAAAAAAACTATGTGGTGGTCAACAAAAAACTAATTGCAGTATGCAAAACGAGCGGGTCGAAAATTAAAGGCAGAGACGCAAATGGCATTACATTTGGTGAAGAGCGCATTATGACTTCTTTGGACTCAAAACTCAAAGTTTAGGACTTGGGACTTGAGGGCAAAGGCTTGAGACTTACTTGTGACTCCCTCCTCTGCTGGTCTGACTGCTGTTGGACTACTGCTTTATAAGCCAATTAAAAAAATACCTTCACAATCTCTCAAATACAACCTGGCAACGTAATGAGCAGGACCAAAAAGCTCTATGTCTTATGACCATTAGAGATCTATGGATCCAATACAGCACATTGGTACCTGAGGGATACCTGATCTCATCAAGCAGATAAGGTATCGGCCAAATGTGACCAATTCCTATTAAATACAGTCGTTTCACAATTGTACTGTAACAAGACAATGTTACAAACTTTCAAGAACAATATAATTTCCATAAGGAATAATGGTGTATGCACCTGTCCTCTTATAATGTAGCCTAGTTAAGAAGTGAAGTGTAGTTACAGCCTCATTTTACCCTACACATAAAATGATCCCTAACAGTTTCACACAGTAACGTGCAGGATATGGATTTTAGATCGAATAAAAAAAGAGCACTGGTATTGGATCAGGTCCTGGTGTCTATAATATCTATAATATAATTAGTTTTTGTATCTGTATTAGGACAGCAAAAGTGGGACCAGTGCATCCCTAACAACAACTATAACAAAAAACAAGATTTGTGTTTTGGGTATTAAGTTTTCATTATAGAGAAAAAATACATATATAATGTTAAATTCTTCTGCTGCAAAGGCAACATCCACAACAATGTGCAGCCACACTGAACAAAAGCTAAAAAGGTTACTGGACCGTACGCGATCGTTACTGCATAAAATCTGTCCTCGGTAAAGTGTTGCTTGTTATTGCTAGGAAACAACATCCAAAAATCCCAGATCTGAAGCATCGCCAGAGGCTATCTGTCGACCACATTTTGGTGAGATCTGTTGATAACCTTTTAGAATATCTTGCGAACACAGACAAGGATAAAATCCTGTCTACCTTCCAACTGGATGGCGCAGTGATTAGACAGACTGTCCTTCAAGTGGCAGGATGCAGTGGAGTCTCTGGTGACAGCGAGCAAAATACATACATACACACCTCAGCTCTGGGAGACTAGATTTTGGCAAAAGAAGAGGAGAGTAGAAGGAAGGAAAGCAAAGTAGGGATAGGGATAAGGGAGGAGGAGAAATGAAGTAGAGGACAATAACTGATCACAGACAGCAAAGTATACTTGCAGTGTTACAGAAGGAAAAACAGAAATCCAATATGTCAAAGTTCCAGACGAGTAAGTCAAGGAGAAGAGGATGAGGGAGCGTGGAGAGAGAGGACGGACACAGAAGGTGCTTCCAAGTTGTTGTATAATGGAAATTTAAATCCCCTCCATCTCCATCTACTGTATGTATACATCCTCCCTGTATACTGTGAATCCTCTGTGTAGGTGGTACATAAGGTATATTACTCTTATGCTGATTAAAAACATCAAAAGGATCCATTCTTCTTCATTAACATGCCAGCCCAGGTGACTGACGCGTAGTCTATTTCCGTCCCTGGCAAAAGATCACAGACGGATCTGTGTCGTCGGAGCTGAAGAATTGTTCAGTGTCAAATGCAGTCTCCCTTCTTTCCCCTCAATTATATGCGCCTCCATTACGGAAGATGAGTCATGTTTATTAAAGATGCCTTAGAATAGTAGCGGAGGATATGTGCGGCAGATTAGTTTTGGAGTGTATATTGTTGTGAGAGATCAAGGGGCCACTCAAGGATCTGAGCCCTTTGATGCAGCTGTAAGTCTGGATTTGGAATAAAATGATGGCGAATGCTTTGAGCCGGTATGATGACAGCTTCCTGGTACTTTGAGTACCAGCGTGCATTAAAACTTGCACTTGGCACTGGATGGATCGGTCAGGGGAAAGGAAGACTATATTCTCTGCCTTTCCTTCTCTGTTTCCGCTGTATCTATCTATCTCACCTCTACCTATTCCCTCCTTATTTCCACGTTGGAAGAGAAGCATCATTCCTGCCGCCTAGGTGCACATTTTTCTCTCCCCCGCAGCCTTGAAGATAACCTCAAAAGAACAAACTGTCACCACAAAACGACAGGGGCCAGGTGGCAGGGAGGAAGTTGGGCTTATTTCAGGCATCTTTCAATTCCTCCGTGTCGGGAGAGGAGTCTCTGATGTGCCGCTTGCTTCCATATTCTTTGGATCTGGGCTGGTGTCAGAACTCGTGAAAGACAAAGTGGGGAGGAGAGGGGAGACATGGGGTGAGATCAATGTGACTCAGGAGTGAAAGTGCCAAAAAAAAGTTTTGTTTTTTTTCTTCTTCTTCTTCTTCTTCTTCTTCTTCACTCTGCAGGGACATTGTTTCTGCTGCATTTGTGTAAAATGTCATCAGTGTCTTTTTTTTTTGTGATGTTCTTTTGAACGGTGGTTCAAGTTAACATGTGCTGCAGTTTGCGAGATTTTTGGAGGGAGTGCTTTACACAAGTTGACTTTTCCTCTTGCAAGGTGCAGCCAGCTGCTCAGCTGTGTTCTGAAGCTGGCAAGCATCCCAGATTTAGAACAACGTGACAGCCGCTTTAATTGATTTTAGGGTTCCCTTAGCACCATTTCAAACACTTAACTTTTAAATGAAATGATATCAATGGGCTCAAGTATAATATTTAAAAATAGCTATGTTGTTTGAGAGACCTATAATCACTTAAGATCCACTGAATCATTCAGTTATTAACACACCAAACTGAACTCTTTTAGGTAGACGCATAAATAAACATCCTCAATGGTTCTTCTCCTTGTACCACTCAGTAGTGATGATGAGCCTCATGTGTTTGGCACTGAAAACTCCAAGGCTCAAAGGGTTGACATGAAACAGGAGCACACACCTGTGGCTGCCGTCTCCTGTCCTTGTTAATTACAAAAGCCTTAATGACGCTAATGAAGTTGTTGCTGAGGAGAGTGTATTTTTTCCCCAGCGTGTTGACACTATAGCACCTATTCAGACATGCACTGTATTCCCTAAATGTTCTGATAATGTAACATGTTGGCCTCGTGGTTGAAACAAACCCCAAAAGTAATTTCTTCTTTTAATTTCTTTCTTTTTAGACAACATTCTTGCGTATAGCGCGACAACCAATGTCGCAGAATTAGGGCTGTCGATCGATTCAAATTCATTTTTTATCTGTTCAAAATTTACCTTAAAGGGACTATTTGTAACTTATCACGCGCATAAATCTTAACGGGTCGGTATCCCATGCGCGCTCGCGTGTGGGTACGCGAGCGCGCAGCAGCTCTGCTCCTGTCTGTTTGCACACCGCGCTCGTTCTCACACGCTCGGCTCGCTCCACCTCCACGTGAACGCGCGCACACTACACACTGCAGAAGAGTTAGTTTAGCTCTGAGAATATCTGGTGAATGTGCAGTGGACGTTTTTGCAGAAATAACTGCTGCAGCTCCTCCAGACCAACAGAGGTTTCCCGTGTCTTGTGAAGTGACGGGGCTCCGCAGAGAGTTACGTTATCGTCCCGACCGGGTGTCGGTCTCCCCCCCCCCACCCGCCCCCTCCGTTCCCTCCGGATCGGGAGGAAAAGCCAACACTAGGATCAGCATTGATTCATGGAGAGACCTTCCTCTGGTCAGCTAACATTACTGCCAAGCAGGTGAAATATAGAGTGATATTGTGTGTTAGCTGACGTGTGTCGCCTCACTGTTTAGACCGGTGCTCGTTCATGTCAATGTAGCGCGGGCCGAAAGCGCGAGCGCGAGCCACAGGACGCTGACTTTCGTTGACATTGCGGCCACAGGTGTCGCTGTGAACAAGCAATTTCTGATTCTTACATATAGCCCCTTTAAAGGGAGATTTGTCAAGTATTTAATACTCTTATCAACATTGGAGTGGGCAAATATGCTGCTTAATGCAAATGCATGTATATATTTATTATTGGAAATTAATTAACAACACAAAACAATGACAAATATTGTCCAGAAACCCTCACAGGTACTGCATTTAGCATAAAAAATATGCTCAAATCATAACATGGCAAAATCAACAGCTGTCAGTGTGCTGACTTGACTATGACTTGCCCCAAACTGCATGTGATTGTCATAAAGGGGAAACTGTAAACTGTAAAGGGGAAACTCGTGGGTACCCATAGAACCCATTTTCATTCACATATCCTGAGGTCAGAGGTCAAGGAACCCCTTTGAAAATGACCATGCCAGTTTTTCCTCGCCAAAATTTAGCGTAAGTTTGGAGCGTTATTTAACCTCCTTCACAACAAGCTAGTATGATATGGTTGGTACAACTGGATTCTAGTTTCATATGGTACCAGTATCTTTACTCTAGCTTTAAAACTGAGCCTGCTACAACCTAGAAATCCCAAGTTGCATTTATGCGTTAAAGAAATTAGTGGCGTTAAAACAAATTATTATTATTATTAAAGGGACTATTTGTAAGTTATCACGCGCATAAATCTTAACGGGTCGCAATCCCATGCGCGCTCGCGTGTGGGTACGCGAGCGCGCAGCAGCTCTGCTCCTGCCTGTTTGCACACCGCACCCGCTCGGCTCGCTCCACCTCCACGTGAACGCGCGCACACTACACACTGCAGAAGAGTTAGTTTAGCTCTGAGAATATCTAGTGAATGTGCAGTGGACGTTTTTGCAGAAATAAATGCTGCCGCTCCTCCAGACCAACAGAGGTTTCCCGTGTCTTGTGAAGTGACGGAGCTCCGCAGCAAGTAACGTTATCGTCCCGACCGGGTGTCGGTGCCCCCCCCCCCCCCCGCGGTCCGCAGGCTGAACAGGAAAAGCCAACACTAGGATCAGCATTGATCCATGGAGAGACCCTCCTCTGGTCAGCTAACATTACTGCCAAGCAGGTGAAATATAGAGTGATATTGTGTTTTAGCTGACGTGTGTCGCCTCACTGTTTAGACCGGTGCTCGTTCATGTCAATGTAGCGCGAGCGCGAGCAACAGGACGCTGACTTTCGTTGACATTGCGGCCACAGGTGTCGCTGTGAACATGCAATTTCTGATTCTTACATATAGCCCCTTTAACTCTGACAGCCCTACACAGAATATTTTAAAAGGTACCATTTGACCACTAGTTGTGCTGTGGAGCAATGTTTTTTACAAGTGGGTGTTTGTATTGTGCAAGCACGTAGGCGGGCAAATCCTGCCGGAGGTTTCACACTAATCTGCTGCAGTTGGTGGCAGTAATGTGTGCCAACTAAGGCAGTGAAGAAGAAGAAGACTGCTAGCAAGTCGAAATGGATGTAAACAATGTACAAGATAAAACATTTATAAAAATCGGCTTTGCGAATGTTTCATGAGGAAGGAGATGCACTAAACACATTTGTTAGACCTCAAGGACACACACATCATATATAAAAATCTGCCTCATGAACTGCCCTGAGGTCATAAAGTGTTGAATGGCACAAAACTTCCTACAGCTGAATGAAAGCAAGTCTGAAGTTGACCTATTTGGCCCCCCTGACTCCATTAAAGTGATTAATACCAACAGTCTTGGCGACCTGTCCATCCTTGTTAAACCCCATGTCGAAAACCTTGGTGTGCGAGTCAATGCAGTAGTAAAAGCTATTTTTTCCAGCTTCATATTATTGCCAAAATCAAGCCTTTTCTCTCATTCAAAGATCTTGAGAAAGTCATCCACGCCTTTATATCCTTTCACCTGGAGTACTGCATCTCCCTGTATACTTGGAGCAGTCAGTCGTCACTGTTCCGCCTACAACTGGTCCAGAACATCGCAGCCAGGCTCCAGTACGTCTCAGAATTGATTTAAAGGTCCTCCTGTTTGTCTATAAATGGCCCCCTCCTACAGTATATCACAGACCTCCTAACCCCTTATTCTACCTCCAGGTCCCTCAGGGCGGCTTACTTGGGGCTCCTGGCCGTCCCGCGATCTAAACTTAAGCTCAAGGGTGACCGTTGTAGTCCCAAAACTGTGGAACAGCATCAGATCTGCCCCCCTCCATTGACTCTTTTAAGTCCAGGCTCAACACTTTTACTCTCTATCCTCCTGATGAGGCTGACTCGTGCCCATGTGTTATTTATTTATGCCTATGAGCTGTGTGAATTGATGTTTATGTTGGTGTTTCTTCTATTTGTGATTTCAGCTACCTGCTGGTCTATATAGCACTTTTGTCAATGTTGGTTGTTTTTAAATGTGCTTTATAAATAAATTTGACTTTGACAATGTAGTTTGGTGAGAAACACTGAATGTAAACATACCTTGTGTTTGTTTAAAAGAACCTCCAGAGGGCATCTTTTTTAATTGCTGTGCCTCAGAGGTCATTTTGAAGCAGCAGAAAATAGACATTGGCGAGCTACAATGGCTGTAAATTGGTCTGATGCCGAAACTGGAGAACAGCTTTCTCTCTCTCCCTCTCTCCATGCCGAGGACCAAATAACAAGACAGTTTGGCAGCAGTAAACAATCTCTCACCTTGCACTGGCTAGTCTTGTGTGAACATCGCCGAATCCTTACCACGCTGTCATAACAGTACTGTCATGTTTGAACAACGCTGAACAATATGGAGCCAATGTGGAAGTTTAAGAGATCGGTGCACCCAGCAACGTCTCAGATTACTTTCTGTCCATCTTGTTTGAATTAGTTCCTTTTTGATGGATGGCACATTGATTATTCTATGCATTGAATTGAAATAAATGATGTCCATATACAGTAAGGCGATACATTGTCGCATGGTATCTTGACGAAGAAGATCCATTAGTAGCTGTTCTGGAGCTTCGGATCTTTTGATTGTTGATGTTCAAATTTAAATTTTTCTAAGCACTTTTTAGGGACTTCTCGTCCTAGTTGACTTAAAAGTTATAATTCCATTCACAACTGTGTGAGCTCCATCTGCTAGGAAAGATCGTGTGATATGATTGAAAGCTCCAGAACGAGCTACTGAACAGACCTTGTGGTAAGATTGTTTGCCATCTAGCACGCTGCTTTAAAATCGAACCTGATTGTATGTCTGATTTTTTTTTTCCAGAACGATCAAGGTGGAGGTGTACGATTGGGACAGGGATGGCAGGTGAGTGGGATTGTAATCTCCAATTTAAAAAATATGAACTCGTGAGGTTTAAGGTAAAAGTTTTTCAGAAATATTTCAGATCGTTTCCTGTCACGAAGTTCCATTTTTTCCCCGACATCTGTCCTGTTATTTGTACCTGACATATTTTTCGTACCCACTGGTGCTTCTCTTTTTATTCCTTTTCCCAGCCACGACTTCATTGGGGATTTTACGACCAGCTACCGAGAGCTAGCTCGAGGGCAGAGCCAATTCAATGTGTACGAGGTGAGTAATGCCAATGTTTTCATAGTTCAACATGTCTGTTGGCTCCTGAGATCTGGAATCCCTCCACGCAGTCTGCGTCTTGGATCCCATTTCTGACACGAGTGACATTTCTGTCTCTGACATCACTGTTGCCCTGTTTCCCATTACCCCAGCACATTCCTCCCAATCTTCTACTCCTGCGGCAAAACAATGCATTTATTCAAGAGTTACCAAAAAACATGTAGAAAAAGTTATTCCATACATTTGTATGGTACAGTATTTGTGCATTTTTCTCCACCTTCCCCAAGCAGGTACTGTATACATCCAATTAAATATTTATTCTGCCCAAGTTCTTCATTTGTTATTAGATTTATTTTGGCACTATAATCACCTGGATGCTGACACACACAGAAATGGAGCTCTAAGCAGCAGCATGAAACAGGATTAATAGGAAAACAATCCAGGGATTTACAATGATAATAGCTATTTCTCAATACTTCTCATGGGATAGCTTAACGTGTCCCTTAATAGCACACAACACAGCTCTGTATGCAAATTACAAACCCAACTCATTTAAACGTCCCAGAATCCAAAGGTGACGGGCACGGCTTGTAAATGACATAAATGTGTCCTGCGTTTATCAAAATCACTATTTATTTTGCCCAGAGCCGAATATATTATGTTAATTTATGGAAATGTTTCTGTTGTAAGATTTTGAGTATGAAGGCAACCATTGAACATTGACGCTTGTAAAAAAAAAAAAATAATGATAAAAATGAAAAAACTAGGCTGTCAATCGATTCAAATATTTAATCGCGATTAATCGCACATTTCTTATCTCTTCAAAATGTACCTTAAAGGGAGATTTGTCAAGTATTTAATACCCTTATCAACATGGGAGTGGGCAAATATGATTTCTTGATGCAAATGTATGTATATATGTAAATTAGTTTTAATCATGGAACCAAGCCAACCAGCTACAAGATGAATCGTGACCATAAAACATTTGATTCAGAGCAAAAAAAAAAAACATTGGAAAACGGAAAAAGGCAACGGTACAAGACTGTGTACATAATTATCTTAAGAGTGAAGAAACTACTCATCCCATAAACCATTGCAAATGGCTACTCGCCACCTCTGGAAACTCCCAAAAAACTTTTAAACTAACCATTGTCGATCTAAAGTGAAGACAGATTCAGCAACTGCGTGCCTTATTTCTCTCCTCACATGTTTTCAGAAACACATTTCTGTGAACTGTTTTCGTAATATAAGAGAAAGTTTCCAAACGAGCCGCCCATGTTGGCCCGGTGTGAAATCCGGGAGCAGACCATGGAGTAGCACGTACGAGCGCGCACCCTCACCAACCATTCGTGGGTGTGGTAAACATTTCCATGGTAACAGCGAGCTCCACCAATCAGAGATGTCGCCGTTACACTTGCAGGTAGTGTGATACCTTTCCGTGACGTCGGGAATAAAACATGTTTTTCTTAAAACGAGGTTGATATCATACAGACTTGTGGCTTCTACAGGAGCATATACCATCATTTCACAAGCTCGTGGTAAGTCTACCTTGGATGGTTATGACATAATAGCTAATAATCAAAATCCCGATTAAGAATATGAATGGGGTTTTCACTTCCGGAGCCTCACTATTGAGCTCTATAACTTCAAGTTTCTGTAGTTTGGTGGCCTTCAGCCGAAGGACAAATACCTGTCTTTTGGATGTCAGCTCCATTATACGCTACTCTTGATTCCTCTCTACCTCCCAGTGAGACTGAAAGGCCCTTTAGTTTTTGCATCAGCAGATTGTTCAGTGTGTCAGACAAATTGCCATCCCTCCATGTTAAATTAGGGGCTGTCACTTTCATGCCTAGCAGCCATAGAGGTTCGAGGTAATGAGCTGAGACGTCTTTGGTCTCCGGATTGACATTTCTCTCTCGTTCTAGAGCCGGTAGAATACCGGTACAGTACATGTAAGTCTCGCAGCTTAAGCCCTTCTCACCCATCGATTCTTTGTAGCTTCACATTTGTGTTTGAATTTCCAAACGTATCCCCTGTAATGGTGACATGTTGACATGTAGAAGATACTCAAGATAAAGCGTTTCTATCTTCTTACATGAGCTAATACACATCTGTTACTTCATGCACACACATCCTCTCTCACCTTCCTTAATCTCCTCTCTGTCACTTGGACGGACAAACGGCACACATTTATGTGATGGCATTCGCTTCTCCTCATGCCGCCCACATACACGCCTTCGTCACACTTGTTGTAAAACTACAGGGTGTGAATGTGTGTAAAAGAGATAGAGATGAGTAATGGAATTTCTATTTTAATGTGTGTAAAAATACATAGTTGCTAGCCAAATCTAGCAAACAAGAAATTATAGAGTTTTATAATTAGACGCTAGTAGTGCAGTGCTTCAGTTGGATGGTTGACTGTTTGTTTCAGAGTCTGAATAAAACGAGCCCAGCGTAGGAAAACACATTCTTATCAATCAATATGAAGTTAGTTAGTTAAGGGCATTTGCAGTGACATTCAGAATTTGCCCCATTGCAGCATTAGAGGTCAAAGGTCAAATTCTCTTAACCTCAGTATCATGACAATGTGACCGATGGATAGATTATAGTTTAAGCTTTACAATGATAAATTATATGACTTCATGATATTCTGTGTTGGTTACCCTCTTTTATACTGGATCTATGTGTAAAATGGCAAAAAAAAAAAAAAGATGGAAAAATTTTAATGATGGAGGGATGAAAAAAGGAGTGATAGCACATAGAAAGCTACCATTGCTACAATGCTATAATGCATTTCCCAACACCAGGGACATAAACCTTTAAAAAAAGAATCACCATGAGACATGGTCCCTCCAAATTGGCACAACCAACCGCAAGGCTCATGAAATATATCGTAATATGTTTGCTTGAAAGCCACAATATTAATTCTAAGCAGTTTCTTTGGCTAAATTTCATAATAGATCACCTGTACCTCTTGTCTTTTAGGTGATTAATACAAAGAAGAAAATGAAGAAAAAGAAATATGTCAACTCTGGGACGGTGAGTATGGCTCCAGCAGCAGGACTGGCACTGTGCCTCTTTTTATCTGCTCCACACCTACTTCTCTTCTGTTAAATGATTCCCCCTTTAATTATCACACTAGTGTTGGCTCCTTAGAAGAAGATGCCAATCTGTGCTTTCTATGTTGTGAAAAAAAGGAAAAGTAGATTTCCTCATTAATTATCGTATCACACACCAATTTATTAAAACATTTGGTAAAAAGCAAAGAACTTACTTAATCATTATATACTACAGCATGTGGTACTCTAGGTGATTATGCAAGATGTACTTTGTGGCAGTTAAGTATGTAAGTGGAACAAAACGAAAGATGAAGGCGCTGCAGAACTTGAAGGACATAAGATCTGAGAGACCAGACTGGGCGACACCAACGACCAATTGAGACACCAATTTTCACACGACTTAGCCAGCAGTGTGGGCATGTGCACGTAATGCATACAAATGCATCTCATCCTCTCTTCAAACTTGTCCTCTGGCAATGTAAATGAATCAGTCATCAGAAACCAGCCGCCTAACATCTTTTTTTCTAAAGTGTTTGTGTCGAGTGTTGAACCACGACAAGCTGTGGAGGTTTGTTTTGCATTTAGGAGGAAAAGGTCATTACCACCAGGTTTAATCAAATGTTTCTCCTGGTCTTTAATTCCAGGTGACCCTGCTCTCGTTCTCAGTGGAGTCAGAGTTCACGTTCTTGGATTACATCAAAGGAGGGTGAGTGACCGGCTACATACTAAAGAAACCATGAAATGGCCTCTTTACCACCTTGTATGACTGTGATTCCTGTTAAACAAACAAAAACACTCTATCGATTTTTAATTAATAGTTTACATGCAAAGATTTACTCATTCAATACTTCATATACTAATATTTAATTTGCAAAGAGAAGTACCGTCTCAGTGTATGAGCCCTCTCAGAGTATTGCTATGAAGTTGGATGTTAAACTGCAAAAAAAAGTTAACTTTTTTTTAACTCAGATTTTATACATATCGTGGTGTGTTGGAGTCCTGTTTCGCAAATATTCCCACTCCTTTCAGCTCTATTTTGTTCTCCGTCAACTCCCAAGAAAAATATTCGGTTCTTTAGCTGCTAAATGCTATATACTATAAAGTATGTTCACCAGGTAGTTGCTAACGTTGTTTTCCTGCCGTTTGGTGCTAGGCAGGTAGCATACACTGGGTCTATCAGAGCATTTACTGAAAACAGCTGCTTGCTGAAAACAACACTGATGAGAGCGGTGAGACTAAACCAAACAAGTATAGTTGCAGGCTGTAAAACCTAAACAATGAGCTGAAACTAGGGCTGCACGACACTGGAAAAAAATGACATTGCAATGATTTTGTCCTGCGATTTATATATTGCGATATGAAAAAATACAGGAATATGCCCCGTAAATTTTGTAGGCAACATTTAAAGTTAAATGCATCAATCTGGTGTACTTTGAGAGCAAAATTAAGAGACAATAAACAATTGTGTGCTCTTGGAAACAATTTTGTGCTCTAGTAAAAAATCTAATCATAAACACATTGGTTGTATAGATATGAACAGTGGTGACACGGCAAAAAAAAGTCACACCCACAAAGCATGGTTAACGAGTCGGGCTCCGTGTTTCAAGATGGGTCGGGTGGGCTGCCAACATCGCCGCAGACCCCTCGCACTGACGGCGGTCGCGCTGGGAGCCCCGTCCCTCCTTGCAGGGAGAGAGGGCGCAGCGAGCACTAAGTCCAGGGCCCCGGTAAGTGGCGAGGTCCGGGGGAGGGGCGCTGTAAAGTTCATGGTCTGAGCTACGAGCCATCTTCACTGCAGGACTTACTAAGCCGACTGTACTGTAGCCGGTCACGGCTCATATGGAGGAAATGTGGCTGGTGAGGGCCAACGGGGAGAGGATCCTCCTACACCGAGCAGCCGTCTCTGACCCGCTGAGTTGATCCCCAAGGCAGATGCGGACACCAATTGTTAAATCGTTAAATATAGACTGTTCATTATGAAAATGTGGCGGGCCTACCTAGACTGTAATTAATGGGAAACACTGTATTAGTCGTGGAAAATGGGAACTGTGGGAGTTTTCCTTTTGTATCAAGCAGCAAAAGAGTTGTAGCATGACATGTTTGAGTTAATCTGCGAAGTGACTATTGCGCACATCGCAATATCGATGCTGAAACGATAGATCGTGCAGCGCCAGCTGAGACACGCTAAAGCACAGAGTTCAGAGACCCCTTTCACATTAGTCATATAGTCATTTGAGCAATTGTTAATATGACAATTTTGCTTACAGCAGCTTTAAAGGATAATTCTGATTAACTGTCGATAGCAATGATGACCAGAACTACAGTACTAAAATAAAAATGAAGTTGTAAAAAAAAAAAAGTATTATACTTTAAGGATTAATTGCACATGCAAACTATTATAGAAAGTCGTCTTGATAGGGAATTACTGATAATGACAAGAATAATATATCGGTCTTCATTAAAATTATATTAAAATGCATATCTCTGTCCCCTTATCTTTCATGTAGTGACAGCATTAGCACTTAACTGTGTTAATCTGGTTAATAAATTCACAGTAGGTGCTGCCTGTAGTATTAAAGTGCCAAATATATTGTGAATCAGCTAGCTCAGGCCAAACTGCACAGCGGGTACCAGCCCTTCGACCTCAGTTTAGTTTTAGAGCTGGTGGTTGACATGTGAATATCAAGTGTGTCTCAGGTGAAGTGTGCCTTTCAGGCGGGTAGGGCTCTGCTTTGATCTCCACTGTCCCATCACAGCGGGGAGGCTGTCATGGGTTTTATGAGCTGTGGCAGAGCTGACAGGTGTGACAGATTCCACTGACAGTCGCTGGCTTTGGCTGATCTATGATACAATAACCTTAAGGTTTAGTGGCCTCACTTCAAAAATATCATCCCCATCAGTCTGCCCCCTAACATTACACTGGCACTTACTGGATGACACATTAGAGAGATGGTTCTTGCAAAAGTGTCTTGCTCTTTACAAAATGGATGGAAAGTGTGTCCCAAGCACTTTGCGGCATAAGAACCGGAGAAAAAGCACATGTAACAATCTTTCCTACTCTAGCTGTTAAAGCACTTTTCTGTAATGCTTGAAGTTACACCTTTCATCATGATGCAAAGTGAACTCTTATGAGCTTTTATGTCTCATTTGACAACCACTGTAATCATAAGAGGACAAGAATAGTTTGGCTATTCAAATGACTGTGCAGCACTGGGACAGCTTGGAATGAGAGGACATTATGCTTGGACTATAATGACAGAGGCTATGTGCTAAGGGCTAAGTGCACTCATAATAAAAAGTAGCCTAATGTAGAAATGTAATGTATTTTAACTCTAAAGTAAAGAGTTAACCTACTACTGTACATAACTAGACTGCAGTGTCATTTTGAAATGTCAAGGAGGCTCATTTCACAAGGGTTCAACAGAGTGACAAGAGTCTACAAAAGATGTCGGAGCAATTTTTTTTTAAAATACTGACATTTAGCTCAAAGGCTCACACACACACTCAAACGCACACATACAGAGTAGATATCACACCAAAAACCTAAATTTTCAACTGAGGAGAAAACAGAGGAACCACAGTAAACAAAAACATACCATTTCCTGGTGCAGGTGTACACTTTGCCAACTTGCCTTCCCATGCAGAGACAGTAACACTAGGGCTGCACTTTAATCGTTAAAAAAAACAAAAACAGAAACAGGAACTTCAGTCAAACCAGCAGAGATCCGGCTTAAGACTTCATCTGACGAGAACAACCGACACCAATCCATGACCAATATGTGATCAGCTTCATCCATAATGGAGAGAGTAATATTTAGAAATAGTGCTCATAATGTGTCCCACGCATAAATGCACTTCAAGGCCGATAGACTCTTCTTGAACCCACAAGTTTGCTAACACTCAACCAATATAATTAGCCACAAAGCTATCTGTGAGGTCAGGTCTGTGAGGTCAGGCCAAGCTCCCAGGAAGAGCGCCGGGCTTTGAAGTAAATTTTACATAGTGGTAGTACATAGCCAAATGGTGGAATTAATGCCATTGGGCCGAAAAATAATTTTTCCCATAGACTTACTTTGGCAAAGAGACGTCTGTAAATCAGTAGATATTTTTTTTTGGAGTAAAATCAACTTCCCACTATGAACACTTGAATAGCCCTTATTTAGCTCATTAGGTCCTAAAAGTTGTAAAATGCACTAATAACCAAATCCGGAGTTATTTCCCTTCCTCCGTTCATGAGAATGAGCCAGAGAGTGAAGGCTGGGAGTTAAAGGAAATGCTACTGCGCCTATATGGGCCCAATGAATGAGGAAGATCGCCGGATGATCTAAGAGTAATTTTATAATTCAGAGGTCAAGGATTTTTCGCTTCATGCGCCACTGAGCTACTTTCATAGTAACTCACAGCCACTGTATCCAGTTCTCTTTATACATCCATGGGTCAGCCAGGGTCGCAGTTACATAGTAGGCAGACGCAATTTTTTATGTGCAGTTATGTTGTTGACCGTGTTAGTATTTTAAGAAATGTTTAATATATGCTTTCTTCTTTTTTTTTTAGGACACTTTTACAGACAAGAAATGCAACAGTGCAAATAGCAATAATTTGTTTTGGTTATAGAAGAAAATAAACACTTTGCCTGATAACTGTGATCTCAATTCTTACAAAAAAAATAAAAAATGTCATCAATCATTTTATCAAGAATCGTGCAGCCCTTAGTAACACATTCATGAATTAATGGAATCAATTTTAGCCTAATTAATGCTAAGGTTAGCAGGTTCAGGCTGTGGCATATTCTCCGTCCCCGCCCCAAACGGAAAGGTTAATGTGAATCTTTAACGCGTTCGTTTTATTAGCATTCTTTCACCTTCCTCTCTGACGGCTCTCATAGATAATGAGAGGCTGTCGTTCGGGCCCCCAAAGGCCTTGTCTCATTGTCGTAAATTAGCAAGAAGAGGCGAGAGCTTCATCAGCAGGGAAGATTGGATTATGATTTGCTCTTAAGTGCTCCATCAACTGCTTGTTACCCATCTCAGTGTCTCAGAGGAGACTACGCCTTCTCCTGGGAGGTGAGAGTCAGATAAAAGTGTAATCACTTAAATCTTATTTGACGACTGACTGAGCGACTGCACTCTGCGTCTGATTGTAACTATATCGTACTGAGAAATAATTGCCAAATTTTGTGTATGATGTTCCTTCGTTTTAGGTATCATCTTTTCTCCAATCAAATAATGTGTGTGTGTGTGACAGGGTGTGTACTGGAATGTAATGAGGCCTGGCTTGTTGTTATTGCTGGCTGGTCTCTGTCGTTGATTTATTTTTTTCCCCTCATATCCTCCTCTCCATCCCCCTTCTAGGACGCAGATCAATTTCACTGTGGCCATCGATTTCACAGCATCTAATGGTGAGTGATACTAACGGCAAAGTGTGTGCGTGGAGGGGAAGGCAAGAATAGATAGTAGTGCTCTTTGAATGTGGCATGTCCGATTTCAGAATCAATCACACAAACAGACGGTGCGGGCGCACATACTGTACACACATTGTCACCTTAAGTTATAGCCTGTCCTGGATATCTCGTCCTCCTAAATGCTCTTTCAATAAACTCTAAATAAAGGGTATAGCAGGCGATTTAGCAAAAATAAAATAAATGGGGTGAAAACCCTCAGCTTGACATGAAAGACCCACACTTAAGTCTAATTACACTACTTATGCCATTAATAATGCTTGAACGCTTCAGTGTGAATCACAGTTATTTAGAGGAAAATTTCAATTTCCGTTTTCCTAATTGATTGTCGCTAAACTCGTCTCCGGAACAGCTATTGTCCAATCATTGCTTAGCAACCGTAACTAGGCACGGCAGGTCTGTCACATTTTGAATTGTTCACATGTGGAAAAGGTGTACATGGAGTCTGTAGTAAGCATATGGTGCTTTCAAATGAAACTCGTGAGCTCGTGTTTACAACATGGGAAGTCATGTACACGATATGCTTGGCGTTCAACAGGTTAAGTCGTGAGAACACCGCTGCTAAGCAACGGCAATATTAACATTACTGTCGGTGTCTAGAAGCCACAGAGGCTAACAATTTAGCAAGCTAGCAAGTGGGTAACATAATGCAGGAAATGCAAAGAGGAAAAAGATGAGGCTGTTGGGAATATCAACATTTTCCTTAGACATATTATACAATTACGAAGAATTACAATATACAACTAAAATTACAATAGATTCACTTATTATGTACCTAAAAATTAACTTCCATAGCCTCCGCCATTTCTGACAACATTAGCAAACACATCACAACTCAGAAAAGGAAACTTTCCACGTACGAGGTTGTGAATACCATAAGAGGGGGGCGTTCATATGGACTCTTCTCGTGAACGCAGTAAACACGACCCAATTTGAAGGCACCAATAGACTGTATATAAGAAGTGGACATAGCCCTCACCCATTGGTTTGTGGACTGTCGTTTTGAAGCCTCGAGTTCGGCATTTTGGCCGTCGCCTTCTTGGTTGAAGTGACACAAGAGGGTGGAGATAAGTACAACCGAACGCTGAGTAAGACGTTTTTAGTAGCAATCTGTCAATGACAAGGTAGCCACACCCTAAAGCATACCCTGCTTTATGGTCTATTTGATTCTAAATGGGACCATAATTTACTAAATGAACATCATGCTGTATTGAAGAAGTATTGAAACTAGCGATTGAGACCAAAACTCATGTTTACAATGTTTACTGAGGTAATAAATCAAGTGAGAAGTAGGGCCATTTTCTCATAGACTTCTATACAATCAGACTTCTTTTTGCAACCAGAGGAGTCGGCCCCTGCTGGCTATTAGAAAGGATGCAAGTTTAAGGCACTTCCGCATTGGCTTCACTTCTCAGACCCGGAGGTTGTCCACTGTAAGAGAAAAACTAGGTACACTAAGAGTTATTTTAGCCTTTACACTACCAAAACCACAAGAGCAAAGTTGTAAGAAGTGGATTAAACTGTGTGTTTTTATCTGCTCTAACGTAAACTGCAAAAGTTAGCATGTCCGGCTAACTAGCTTACTACCGGGGCTTAGCAAACAGTCCAAACTGTTGAAGTTTCCAACCACAACGTTGGTCGAGGTGCCATACAATTTGTTGTTAGATTCTAGACTACAGTCTTGTGTTACATCTTGTGAGCACACAGCCAGACAAGGCAAACAGCAGGATTTCTGCTATTAGATAGCAGGTGCAATTAATCAGATGCTGAGCACCTGTCACCTACAACCTCACAGGGTGCAATGACAACAGTATTCTCTGAAACACACTCAGAGTATCCCAGCTGGGCTTTTAATACCGAATGATTTCAAGGTGTGTTATTACAGAGGAGAGATATTTGAGAAGGTTACAGTTATTGACGAGCTTTCTAAATGCTCAGTTAATTAATGGAAGTATCCAATGGCTTTCCTCCCACTGTTTGTTAATGGGTTGCCCTTGATTGTGTCACAAACTTCTGAATTTAAAGTTAGGATTCATCCTCTCCGAGGACTTAACGTGAGAGCTCTGTCTGACGGGCATCATGTTAATTATGACCCATGGCTGCAGCAAACAATGTTTTTTTTAATGTCATATCATTGCACAAAAACAATATCTTGCATTCAAGAAGTGACATCTTTGCGCCTCATTACCCACAATGACCTCGAGATTGATTGATTGGTCGACAGGTAACCCGTCCCAGTCCACTTCACTTCACTACATGAACCCCTACCAGCTGAACGCCTACGCCATGGCCTTGAAGGCTGTTGGGGAGATCATTCAGGACTACGACAGTGACAAGATGTTCCCCGCTCTGGGCTTTGGAGCCAAACTGCCCCCTGATGGACGGGTTTCACATGAGTTCCCACTGGTGAAGTCAACCTCTCCTTCTTTCACCTTTGATTAATACGTTCAATGGATTTTTATCAAGACTATTTCATGCTTTTTTTTTATTTCCAACTAAATGACATCTAATGAAAGAGTGTGCTTAAAGATGAAGATATTGGTGTTCCTTTGTTTGATAAATGCGTTCACCATGTCCATGAAATAGATTTTCACAGTTTCCCTCCTTTTCAGAATGGAGACATGGAAAATCCGTACTGCAACGGTATCGAGGGCATCTTAGAGGCATACCACCAGAGCCTGAAGACAGTGCAGCTGTACGGGCCGACTAACTTCGCTCCTGTGGTGAATCATGTTGCCAGGTGAGAGAACAATGCAGCTGGTGAATAACTTTGACTTTTTTTGCTCCAAATAAAGTGGCAGAGCAACAAGGAGAAGACGACATCTATCCTTCCATTTGTCAGGTTTATTATTATACTAAAGAAACAGTAAGAGTCTTGCGAAATCTATTTTCACTCGTGCTTTTGTGGATATGAATTGGTCTAAAGCAGGAACACGCTAATTCAAAATACAAATTTGATGGATTGGACGAAAGGTCTTTGCACACCAAGTTTGTATTTTTCACATGGGTTTTTTTAATCTGTCATCCGATAAAAAACATTAAGCACAGAAACCTTGGACACGGACTCTGATGCGTTTTATTATTCTTTTCATGATGAAAATTCGCAATACCAGACAAAACTGAATTAATTATGTGGGTGTAATGGATACTGGTCCCAAACAATTGACATCGTTTAGCTGCCTAGAGCACAAAACTACTGTGTGATCTTTCATACATCCTTTGTTTTGTGATCATCCCAGATTCCAAGCTGTTCTGCAATCACCTGCCACATTAAACTTTAAATTCTGCATCTCTGTATTCTTTTATTTCTTTATCGTAAAGTGCGTTGTGCTGGGAGTCGAAGTGAATGTTTATCAGATGAGTTTTGCTCAGACGGTGACTGGTGGTGGTCAAACAACTCTCTTTGGCTTTTGACGGATGCGAAAAAACGCAGAAAATCGAATCTGTTTCGAAAGCTTTAATGACACAAAGTTTCGGAGTTTCAGTGTGTGAACGTGATTGACACAATGTGAGGTCGTATTTATTTTTAAACGTGACAAATTCAGACGAAAAATACGGAATTTGTGTGCAAAGGCCTTAATGTGTCATTTTTGTTCCATCCTCATTATTCATATTTTCGTTCAAATACAAAAAACACAATGATAAAACCAGTGAAACCTGCACAGATTTTCTCACAAATATATTTTAAAAATGTTTATATGCATAGAGCAGGAGACATTTTACAACAACAAACCTACTGACAATGATATAATTGATCTGTTTATCATCAACAATTCAGTCCAAGACTTCAGTTTTTGTGCAACAGTGCATACAGATTATTATACAAGATAATGAGCCGATTCTTCAAAATAACACATCAACATTTCTGACTGCTGGTCTTCTTTTGATTTCCTGTGCCGCTGCTTTGCTGACCCAGGACACTGACAACATCTGTCCTGCCAGACACCACAAACAGGATGTAACATGCTTGAATGTGAATTAAGTTCGGCTGACAGCTAGTGGCGGATTTAGCTGATGGAACAAATGGGCATTTGTGGCCATTAACATATACTGACATATCACATATAACACAAACAAAAACGTGTGCAAACTGTGACACGATCTGAGTGGATCCTTGTGCCCCCGACACCCACCTCAACCTCTCACTGTCACCGCTTCCCTCGCCGTCTCATTTGTTGAGCCATATCCAAACAACTCTCCATCTGATACGCCAGCGCTCTGCTGTAATTAAAAATGTCATTCTGATAAAAATGGAGTCACACATTTTAAACTGCGGCAGGGAGCCATAGCCATGAGAATACACAACCAGTACTGGTATTTAGCATTTGAGTAGGTGAACTCGAGTATGAAGAGATTTTTAACAAAGGTGTTAATCTGTGGATCAAACCGAGTAAACCAGCTTTGTATTAAACTTGATTGTTTGGGCTGATTAATCAATGAGTATTTGTGAGGCATTTTAATGAGTGTTAACTCAAGTGCAGCAAAAACAAAGAACATTTTTATTGAGTTTGCCTGCAGTGAGACTTGGATTTATTTTCTACATCAATATTTAGATAAATCCATCAATAAATCCTCATCAGATTTGTCCTTGTATTAAAGAGATTATACAGCTCATTTCTGTCTGCGTCTGTGTTTGCAGGTATTCAGCTGCCGTGCAGGACGGCTCTCAGTACTTTGTGCTCCTCATCATCACAGACGGCGTCATTTCCGACATGGCCCAGACCAAAGAGGCCATTGTAAATGTAAGAAGGGGAAAGGGGGAGATACAGTGCTTAACTGCACTATATACGGCTAGATATGCAAAGTTTCATCTGGTATAAACTAGAAAGAAGTGCCTTTGAAGTGAAAAATTAATTGACATTTTGGGAATTATGCTCACTTGCTGTTTTGCCAAGAGTTAGATGAGAAGATAGATGCCACTCTCTTATCTGTAGGATAAATATGAAGCTACAGCCAGTTAGCTTAGCTTAGTATAAAAAGTGAGACAGGGATTAACAGCTGGCTAAGGCTCTGTCCAAAGGTAACAAAATCTCTGCTGGTTGCCTAGCAACCTCAAGGTGACGACAACAGTTTTAGAAAATTACTGCTCCCAGCCAAGACATAGTCCAGCGATAATCCCCCATGTTTTTACCCTTCAGTTGTTGTACGGACTAAACAAATGAGATGTCACGTGTTAATTACTGAAAAGTAAAGCCAATGCTGAACTGCCTTAAACCTGCATTCTTTCTAATAGCCAGCAGGGGGCGACTCCTCTGGTTGCAAAAAGAAGTCTGATTGTATAGAAGTCTATGAGAAAATGACCCTACTTCTCACTTGATTTATTACCTCAGTAAACCTCAAGTCGCTACCACGGCGTTGTCCGGTCTGGGAGTTGTCCGTGTTTTCATCTTACAACGTTAACCCTTTCACAGTGTTTTCAGTTCATGACAGTTAATTATAACCTTTTTGGTCGCCTAAAAATGTCTTATTCAGTTCGGTTGTGCAGAGCTCCACCCTCTATTGTCACTTCTGGTTGCAAAAAAACAAGATGGCGACGGCTAAAAGCCAAGATAGCGGCCAAAACGCCGAACTCGAGGCTTTAAAATGGCAATCACGGTTACTATGTCCACTTCTTATATACAGTCCCTAAAACTAACCTAACCCACTGCTGTCTGTAGCTTCATATTTTCTGTACAGACATGAGTGGTATCTTTTCATGTTATTCTCAGCAAGAAAGCAAATATGTGTATTTCCAAAAATGTCAAACTATTCCTTTAAATCAACATAAAATGGCAAAACAGGACCAGGCAACTAAAGATTATTGTCAGTATCCATTAAGCGTTTAGTGTATTGAAAGTCAGGAAATAGCGGAAAATGCAGATCACAATTTCCTACAGTGAAAGGTAACATATGTTTTTTTTGTTGGATGAAAAGTCCAGTACCTAAAGACATTCAATGATATAAAAAAAAGAGAAAAGCAGAGAATCCTTACATTTGTGGAGCTGAAACCAACAAATGTTTTGCATTATTGCTTGATATATTACTAAAACCCTTAGTTGATTATCAGCATTGATGCTGATTTACTGTCAATCAATCGGCTAAATTATTCATCAACTAATTGTTTCAGCACTATTGTGATTTTTGTCAGTGCGTGTGGATCTCTGATTGGCTCTTGCTTTCTCGCTCTCAGATGATAACATGTAGCCCAGATGTTCATTGTGGTTGTCACTCCAATTCACACAGAAGGAGGCATGTGACAGTAGCAGTTGTTCTGCAATCTGTAAAGCAAAAGGGTTGGCATAATGGCGTCACATAACTGACACTTTTTTCTGTAACTGCAAGATCAATATATAAACTAATGATTTACCTGACAGCTATAATAGAGTAGCTCAACACCCAGGTTATGTTTTTTTTCCTGCTGTGAATGAATCCTCTACGGTCCTTAAGGTATTATAAAAAAAAAAAAATAGTCATGACCATATTTATGAAACGCAGCACTTGAAAACCTGCCTCTGTAAATAAAAATCATTTTGCTATATTCCTCTGAGCTTTCCCCAAAACTTGCCCTAAATCTTTTTTTCTCCGAGCTTTAAATAGAAGTTGGCTGCCTTCCTCTCCTCTTCCTTGGTCTCTTCCTCTTTTCTCCTCCTCCTCCTCCTCCTCCCCATCAGGCCGCCGCCGGCACAGAACACCCAGCAGACTGGATTTAAAGGGAATTTGCGACTGTTAGTCAAAACATTAGAACAGCCACACCTTCCTTTTAAGATCTTGCCTGCTGCTCTATCTCACTGCCTCCACTCTGTCTACTGATGCCTTCACTGCTTTCCCTTTAACTCTCCACGGATCCTCCACGGCGAGGGAGGACACACTGCTGACTGAGGTTATATAAAAGTCTTTCCTCATACTTATTCATGCTAGAAGGAACCTTCGAGAAAGAGCAAGAGGGCGTGAGAGAAAGCCTGAATGTGCACTCCTCTCTGGCTGTTGAGTTTTTGCATCTGGAGTGGGTTTGCATTTGTGCATGCAGGTGTTTTTTGTGTGTTTCCAGTCAACTTGTGGACATGTACCATGTGTCCCCCATGTTTTCAGTGATATAGACCCATGTGATGGAACAACAGAATCTGCTATTCTACAGAAATCCAGCTGTCAATCACTCAGCATCCCCCTCCTCTGCTCACGGCTCGGGTCCCTCTGCTGCCTCGCTCTCTTCCCCTCTGTGGAGCCCTCACTCGCTCACAAATACAAAGACTTTTGTTTTCGTCTCTCTCCATCTCCTAACCTCTGAAAGATCAAAATCTCTTCATCTGCTCTCTCAACACTCCTGTCGCCACATTCAGTCTATAACAAAACTCTCTGCGGCCTTTGATTTCTTACTTTTCTTATCTTCTACTTGTTATCTGTCAGTGTTTTTCGCTTCATATCTTTATCAGTGCAGGGGCCCACCCAAAGTACTTCACTTCACAAGCATTTTACTTCCATTCACTTCAACAAAAAATCCATATATATATACAGAACAGCAACAAGTAGTGTACAGACCTCCCCATGACTACGACGGGCTACATTACTCTGTATAAACTAATCAATGTGCTCAAAAAGGATAATGGCAGGTTCCTAATTCCAGTGGTAATTGCTAAACTCTGCCTGCTTAGTTACGCTGCAGCCCCACTGTACGCGACCAAACTGGTGACAAATTTCTCTCCCATTCATTGTGTATGGGAAGCGATCGATTCGCTGCACAAAGCATGCTGGGATACATGCGGACAAAGCTGGTCGTGCGACTAGAGGATGTGACAATTTAAAAAATTCAAACGATACTCACATCAAGAAGCTGCAGCACCAGCGACTTTGTGAACAGCTGTGTGTTCAACCAGGAAATGCTAAAGTGAAGCTAACAATAATTGTATCGTAGCTGATCATTTTTCCATGTAAAAAGCTTATAGAGCAGAAGTAACGTTAACCATATTTTAGTTCTTGATTTAAAACGGTGGCCACATCAGTTCACACACCACATTATTGTTTTCTCAGACATTTGCCAACATGAACAAGGTTAGCCTTCACTAATGCAGGGCCCTCTAGACATGTGGGATTAAATACAGCACCTTAATTGGCAATTCAAGTTTAATGAAGGTTGTTACATCCACCAAATATTTTTTTTTCTTTTTTGTCCTGTTAATTAGCAGGATATCTAACATTTTCTGTTATAATATCAAAAAAAATAAAGAACGGTGCTGTCTGTGTGCTCTCTGAGTGCACAGACGTGATTGAACTTATTCAAGATTAAAGTTATAAAAGTAAAATAATTGAAGCAGTGCAAGTAATGAAAAGAAACTGACTAATGGAAATGATCAACACAAAAAATGTAGATTATCATGGATAAATTTAATGTGCGCTTGGATAGTAAAGTATGTGAAAACATTAAGAAGTATTCTGAAACATTAAAAGCTTTAATTTTCATGAAATCCTTTATGTCCTTTTTAACACAGTTCAGTCTGTCAACATGTGAAGAATAGAGGACAGTTTATGGCAGTTGCTGATTATTCCTGACGTTCTATTCTAACAACTGGATGTGCTACTTTAATGCATTAATACTGTATCTGCACTCGGCTGGCTTTTTAAGTGTCCTCAATCTGCTGCCTTGAGCTTTTCTCTGAGCTGAGCTCTGAGACAGCCAATGAGAGCTGGTCCAGTGACTCAGCTGACCCCCTGTGCTGACGGGACAGTCACCTCTCCAAACATATAACCATAAACCTGTCCGTGCGTGCACGTGAAAGAACACACACCCATCACAGCATGCATGACATTTGGATTTAAGCAGCACGTGCAGAGTGAGTTGTTGGCGTAATGAGTGTTGATTGATGCTGTGTTTTGTTGTATCATTAAACTGGATCTCCACTGCCAGTCAAAGTGACAGGAGAATGTCAAAAGTGGGGCACGGCGCATTGCCAGGTTATTTTTGGTGCCTCTTTATGTGCGCGTGTATATCTGCAAGTGTTTGTGCGTGCCTGTGCGTGGGCGGACAGGCACTGACAGGAGTTGTGTTGAACACTGATAAATCGCGCTGATGTGCTGCAGCTTAGGTGGCGTCGACAGAAGCGGCTCTCACCCCCGTGGCAAAGGAGGTCGCCCGATTTGCCGCGGTGCATTTGTCTCGTGCCAGAGATAAAACTGCACTTGTTATAGCTGCTTTGTGAAAATATGACTGGAGAAAGAAAACTCATTACACATAATCGAGGCGTTTGCATGTGTGTCGCCGTCTATCTGGAGACTACAACAGACACTAACGTGGCCCGTCAGAGTGCAGCGCAGTCACTGTGACTCAAGCAGAATGTAAAAAATCACTTTAGTTGCTTTGTATACAAGTCAGATGATGAAAAAAACTTTCAGATTTTATTTATGAAGATCTTTCTAAGAGGATGAAAGAAGCAATTTTGGCTGCTTGAAGAGAAAAAATTACCGCAACACACAGTGTATAAGCATGTGAGTTAGTTACATATGAGTTATATGAGCTACTAGAGCTGGCTGAAATAGCTCAACAACCATATTGAATGGGTTGCCATGACATTTTATACAAACAATCATGTCCCCAACGGATGAATCCTACGGACTTTGGTGATCCCCTGATTTTTCATCTAGGGCCACCAGCACCTCAAACTTCTCACTTATTCTTCTCACTTGGTTCCAAATTTTGTATAGACATTCATGGTTCCTAAAGACTTTGGTAATCTGCCTTTTCCTCCAGCGCCACTTTTGTGTGAAATGTCTCGACAAATATTGGATGGATTTCCATGAAATTTTGGTATTGTCTTCATCGGGTCAAATGACATTCCCATCAGTCTTGCCTATATTTTATGTTTAGTGTTAATTACCCAATGTTAGCATTCTAACATGCTAAACTAAGATGGTGAACATGGTTCATTTCCAAGCCCTACGTGTTTTATAAACAGTGGGAAACCTGCGGTTCTGCAAAGTGAAGTCAATGCTGAAGTGCCTTAAACTTGCATTCTTCGAATAGCCAGCAGGGGGCGACTCCTCTGGTTTCAAAAAGAAAGTCTGATTGTATAGAAGTCTATGAGAAAATGACCCTACTTCTCACTTGATTTATTACCTCAGTAAACATTGTAAACATGAGTTTATGGTCTCAAATGCTAGTTTCAAGTCTTCTTCAATACAGCATGATGTTCATTTAGTAAATTATGGTCCCATTTAGAGTCAAATAGACCATAAAGCAGGGTATGCTTTAGGGCGTGGCTACCATGTGATTGACAGGTCGCTAACACAGCGTTGTCCGGTCTGGGAGTTGTCCGTGTTTTCGTCTTACAACTTTAACCCTTTCACAGTGTGTTTTCAGGTCATGAAAGTTAATATTAACATTTTGGTCGACTAAAAACGTCTCATTCAGCGTTCGGTTGTACTTAGCTCCACCCTCTCGTGTCACTTCTGGTTGCAAAAAACGAGATGGCGGCGGCCAAAATGCCAAACTCAAGGCTTCAAAACTGCAGTTCACAAACCAATGGGTGACGTCACGGTGACTACGTCCACTTCTTATATACAGTCTATATTCGTGAATGTTGGTATCTTCTACTGATTAACTGATTTTCAATCTAGATTTTGCCTTTGTTTGGAGACAGTAAACCTCCACAGAAGACAGACTAACAGCAGTGTTCTCTGACTTGAGGTGTGGCTTGGGAGTGGCTGGGCGGGTGACTGAGGACGGTCGCTGTACTGATTGAAGGTGGCGCCTCCTCCCTCTCCCTCCTCTCCCAGCTCACAGATGCCACACCGGCCACATAAGACCTTATCAAGGCGTCTGCTAACACTTGTTTTCCTCCCTGTGTGTCTCCTTGTAGCCTTAACCAGATTCTTAGAGTGTATAATGTCAGAACACAGCTCTTTTTGCATGTCAGCATTTGCTCAATTCAAATTTGTTTGGCTATGAAAACCGCTTCAGTACCGATACTACCGACCTGTTGGCCCAGTATGTCTGGGGATGCTGTTAGTGTTGTCAGTGAGTTTAATCTCCACTCCACAGCCTGATAACCAGCATTCAGTGGGCAATACAGTGTGTGCCATCCCAAGATAAGAACGTTCATACGACAGAAAATGGGATTCAGGGACATAAAACATCTGAGATAAGGAACGCATGGACAAAAACAAGTTTCTATCGAAGCATCTCCCCGTTTCGCCGTCTCTCACCGACTTCCTGTCTCTAATAACTCACCCTCTTTCTTCTCTCCGGAGGCCTCGTCTCATTTAAAAGGTCATTCAGCTAGTTAGAGGTTGATGCAGAACATTAGCGTGGTTGTAATCGACGTGGGTGAGCCTGTAACGGCTATAATGTCTGATATAGTAATGACCGCCTCAGGTCAGTGGTGATGTGGACTAGCTTATCTCCTCTCTCTGAACAGGAGAAATGTTGTTTGTTAAGATAAAAAAAACTTCCACTTGTTCTGTTTTTGATTTCTCTGCAGGGTGCCAAGCTTCCCATGTCCATCATCATAGTTGGAGTGGGTCAGGCTGAGTTTGACGGTACGGTGACTTTAATTTTTTCGACTACTGCATGAACGTAAAGATTAAATATTCTGGTAATGTAGTTATGGCAGGCACACACTAGATGTAAAGAAAACATCTTCAGCGGTGTTATATTCTGGCGTTTTCATACCATCTACATACATCAAGTCGGTTAAACAGATTAAAACATGCGCCAATAATTGACGTTTTAATTCATACAACTCACAGTCTATTACTGTTACAGCCAGCATTAACCTCTCTGGCACCATTTCAGAGAAACAGCCGAGAGAAAAATCGCTGTACAAACTCGTCTGAGACGGTAGAGAAGGGGATGCGTGGGTGGATGCAGGCATAACTGTAGAAGAAACGGCTGAGGTTAATTGCTGGGTTTGCAGTGTTTAGTACAGATGATTCTAAATTGCACAGAGACTATAATAAAGGACTTAATAGTTGATTAGACATGCAATAAAGGCGGATTATAGCTGTGCAGCTCGACAGCCTCTCTCCTTTACTAAAGCTGAAACAAAAAGATGTGGTATTAATATGATGTACGATAACTAAATCTGTACATCAACCTCGTCTCTGCCCTGAAGGCAGCCGTCTCTGCTTAGTTCTCACACTGTGTATGTGTGTGTGTATGCATCCATGCATGTGTGTGTGTGTGAACTTGTGTCTTCCAGCTATGGTGGAGCTGGATGGTGATGACATCAGGATCTCATCCCGGGGGAAACCGGCAGAGAGAGACATTGTTCAGGTGAGTGCCCTTTACAGCATCAAAGAAACTTTGACTGTATTCACTGCAGATTTAGAGACGAGGAGACGGAAAAACAAGCTCACAGAATTTCAGGAATAACTCAAGACATTTCGAGCGCACATCCAGGTCCAGATAACGGACGATACTGTCTATAAACATTTATCAAGCTTGGGCGCATGCAGTCTTTGGCTATGAGGTACAGATCCACCATTTATAGGCAACGGCGATTCCAGAGATTTACAGTGCGTACTGTCATATTTTACATTTGCCTCTTCGTTCTGGTACATTAAAATGTCTGTTTCTGACAAAGCACCATCTGTTGGCGCGGGCATCTCTAACAGATTAGGACATCTGTGTGCTTCTTGTGAATTCCCATGGAGACAAGCACGCTAGAAAGTTTTATATTATATGTCACTCTAGGAAACCGTATGCGCCTTGTTCACTTTTTGTTCCTGTAGTGTCAAAACTAAGAAGTTAAGTGACTGAATAGGGGGCAAAGGACGATGTGAAAGTGTTTAATAGCGCAGATGTCAGGGTTTGGGTGGCTTACCACTTCTGCTAAACAATTTCCTGGGGAAATGTTGACGTGCTATGACAAATAATACAAAAGACAGAAAAATCCAATGTAATTTTGTCAAACCCAAGCAGAATACTTATCTTTTCAATTGGGCTCATGTATTTCCTCTCAGTCCTGAGGGGAGCCGGAGCGCAGGATTAGTGACAGATCAGCATACTAAAGCTTGCAGAATCTGGCAAATGTTGACTAACATAGAGGCTTAAGCATGAGCCCTCTGGATTTCTCCATTGAGTTTACCACCCTGCTCTCAAAACCTACTTGTGTACATTGTCAAAAAAAAGTATTTAGAGCTTTTCATGAATCACTACAACAATTGTAGTTCAAAATCCCTAGATGCAATTATGCGAGACAGAGGAAACCATATGTTGTCAAGGCCCTTAAAGGAATACTTCACCCCCAAAATGATCATTTGTGTATCAATTACTCACCCTGTGTTACCTCGAATTCATGCTAAAAAAAAACGTTTTTTTCTGACATGCCTCGATGAACGAATTATCAGAAAACGGAGAAAATTCTCGAAGAATTTAAGTAAATGGAGGCCACGTTTAAAGGATCAACGTGTGACATTTCGGGGGGATCTATGAGTAGAAATGGAATATAATATTTATAACTATGTTTTCATTGGTGTTTAATCACCTGAAACGAATAATCGTTTTTTCGTTAGCTTAGAATAAGCCCTTCATATCTACATAGGGAGCGGGTCCTCTTCATGGAGTCCGACATGTTGCTCCGCCACGTTTCTACAGTAATGTGGCGGAGCAATTTCTACGCTTGTGAAACTGTGGTAACGTGAACCGCAGAGTGTAAAACCATGGTACCGCCAGCCGCCGTCTGACTTCCGTTGCTCCTAAAATAATGTTATTATGGTATGGATGGCCTCAGAGCGAGGCGAACAGCGTTACCACGGTATTGCACTCGGCGGCTCTCGTTACCGCAGTCTTGGAAAGGGAGGAGTGAGTCGAGGGGTACTCAGTTGGTTGCAATCTGCAACTACACCACTAAATCCTACACACTGTACCTTTAACAACAGCATAACTATATGAAAACATCTGTTTACAAACTCTCACACAACTCATAATCTATTAAAACTCTATTTAATCCATCGTATGGACGTGCAGCGCACCTGCGCAAGCGTGAGACTATTGATGTGGAAGTGTTTTAAATAGTAAGGTTTTAGCGAAGATGTTTGGGAAGTAGTGAGCATACGACTAGATAAATAAGACTTGGATTACACTAGGGCTGCAGCTATTGATTATTTTACTAATCGAGTATTATAAAAAATACTTTTGCTTTATTAAAAGAGCAATAGTAAATACAAAAGAGGAAATATGACAGGTCTCTTAAAATGAACAACTAATTGGTTTCATTCATTGTTTGAATTGAAAACAATAAAATTATCTGTCAAAAACAAAACGAAAAACTTAAACAAAGATGATTTTAGTAATTAAGTTAATCGAGGAATCGTTTCCGCCCTAGATTATACTGCACGTTGTGTGAGAGTTTGTAAACGGATGTTTTGACATAGTTGCTGTTTAACTCAGCCCCCCATTTACTTCAATTCATCAAGACTTTTCTCTGTTTTTGGATTCTTTGTTCACCGTGGAGGCATGCGAGAAAAACTAAAAATGAACTTCACAAATTCAACGTAAAACAGGGTGAAATTATCATTATTATCAAGTATTCCTTTTAAGTTATATAATTATACATTGGTATTCCACTTTCCTCTCTTCCTCCTCAGTTTGTTCCCTTCAGAGATTATATGGACCGGACAGGCAACCACGTGTTAAGCATGGCTCGGCTTGCTAAAGACGTGCTGGCAGAGATCCCAGACCAGTTCATCTCTTACATGAAGAGCCGGGGGATCAAACCCAACCCGGCGCCGCCTCCCTACACACCGCCCGGACACACACACCACCACACACAGATCTGACACCCTCCTCTTGGCTTCTCACAGAGGACTGACAGCATTCAGCAGCCACTCAGAGTCCAGCGGGAACTCTCTACCTTCTGTTTCTTTGGTGCAAACAGGAGCTGACGCACCAGGAAATTGGGTGTTGAATTTTGTGCCGTATCCTCCCAGTGACTGTTGGAACAGCATTGTTTTTCTGTGATATATTAATTTGGATGATTTCTCTTAAAGAGAGGCTCAAACTTTCCAGGACTCGTAGGTGAAAGTCTTTTGATCTGACACCGAGGCGGTGACTGTTTCACGTCTAATTTGACAGCAGGTTGGTTCAAAAAGGTCATGTTGTGGTTAAAACTTGTGCCTGTCTGTGGTTGTTTCTCTAATTGTATCAGGACATGTGAACTTTGACCTAAGCCTTGCTCGTCAGTCATTGGTGTGGCCTAATGCAGTGATATTTTTTAGACACCTTTTCCCTTCTGGAATTAGTTTTTATATTTGGGGATTATCTCCGTATCTGCTAATGCATCGGTTATGATTGAGGAAAAACTAGTTTACAGTTTATTAAGTTACAAACATTAATCAGGCTTTTCATACCATGAGGTGTCACCTCTTCTCTTCTTTAGTAGGTAAATGTTTATAAGAGCATGTTGTATGAGAAGTTAATTCCCCAAATCCCAGTATATTTATCCTCCAATGTTATTCAGAGTGGCATGGACATTTGATAGATCTGTTTTGAAGTGGTCACCAATTATTTTCAAGTGATTGCATATAAAAAGCACAACCTGTCTCTATACCAAGGACAACATTATGATGATGCTACCAGGTTAATCACATTTAATCATTTTGAGTGCTGCCATTCATAGTTTCTGAGGAAAGTACCCAGTTTGTTCATGCAAGTCAGATATCTTTGTACTTCAGCTGCAATTCAACATAAAATATTGAAACTATGACTCAGGATTTTTTAAGGTTCTCATTCAGTTGAGGATGAATTCCCATCACGAAGGACGATGTTGCACAAGAGGAACATTAACATTAACATTAATTAATCATAACCTCTGTTTCTTTTTGTTTTTATAATCCACAATAAGAACCGGGTCTCACTCCCAGCTCGTCAAGTACCGCCGCTTGGAACGTGCCCCTCGGCGTCGGATACTGGCTTTCAACTAGCTCCAATGTAAACCCACCTGCAGCAATATCCCACGGTCAGAGTAGACAATGTAGTATTAATAGAGTGCGGGTCCGCTAAGGGTGGGCGGGAGGGTCAAATAAACAAGACTTTCAACCAGAATAGAAACTAAAAGTAAACGTTTAGCCTACTTATTTTGTCACGTCAGTCGTCAGTCCTGTGAGTCGCAAGTTACTTGAGTCGTTAGTATTTAGAAATTAACGTCAACCACGACCGTTTCCTAACCCTAACTTATTGTTGTTGTGTTGCCTAAACCTATCATCCTGTGGAAACAGTTTATTTACATTTATTTTGAAAGGACATTATGCATGTAACGAGCGTATATTTGTACGCTGTCAATGACAGATCCAAAAGTAACGTAAGAGGGTTACCCCGTGCGTCAGTCTCCGATGCGGAGTGGCACTTGACGAGTAGGGAGTGGGAATGTGGTGACAAAAAAAAGTGTATTGGTTTTGTAATATACACTAAATACAAAATACATTTTCATATATGTCAAAGGCATACAGAGGACACAACATACAACAAAACATGTCATAAATACTATTTATAGCTGGAGTATCAACCTGGCAAAGCGGGCAACAACCACTAAATATACACTTTTAATATACGCCACTAAAGCACAATATACACAGTACACAGTAAGGGTCTTAAGGCAATGAGTATTACCTCTATTATCTTGTATAGATATCTAGTGTTCATACCTTTCCCATTTTACCTGATGCAAACAGTACATTGATGATGTTACATATTAATAAAGTAAACGTGTATTTTATCAAAATTTCACTAAATGACACACAGCAAACACGGGTGGAAAGGAAGCTCTCCAATGTAGGAAGACTGGTTGGTTTACTGGTTGAGGGCCCGCATCTAATGTCTGCCCCAGGGCCCAATACGGAGTTAATCCGACCCCGATACGATCGCAAACACACCGCCACTGCAACCCAGAGACTCCCATGTCAGTGGAAATCCCCAAGTCCCAAGCGGCTACGCATCAGCAGCCACATAACCTCCGTTGTCATAGACTTTACACTGGAAGTCGGTGCGATCGCAGCCAATGTTCCTCCTTCCCCGGAGATTTCCATTTCATATACAGCCCGGCCCTTGCCGCAGTGTATTACAATTCTCTGGTGGGAGACGGTTCACAAGTGGTCTCCAGAGCTTTAGGATTTATGTTCATTACATTCAGTACATAAGTAATGCTCTAATGTGTAAACACATTAACAATCTGTATATAGAGGGATCCTTTCGTGCTAATCCTGCCCAATCTAGCCTCCTACCATCTGTGACGTCAGTTTAGTGTGAAGAAACCGAAACAAACTGGCTTTCAAGTAGCAAATCCAATTTCACCGCATCAGTAACAAAGCTTATCATTTGAGACGCATCCTTGCACAATGATGCAACAATAATCCCTGACAGTCCTGTGATGTTTTGCCTTATAAAAATGCAGAGATCATACTGTAGAAGTGAAAACATTTAAGGAATATGATCCATGATAAATAAGCACACAGGATTCATAAGGAGTTTTTTTCGATAAAGGTACGGAATACAATATAACCCTCAAATCTTCTCTCCCATCATGCCTGTCATCTGAAATAGTATTTCTGATCAAGCTGCAGTAACAATGTTTCTTTCCAGTTTGTTTTGTTTCTCATTGACTACATTTACATGCGCACTAATATTCCAAATATGATATTATTTTGAATTTGATACGGGTCATGTAAACAGCAGATTCTGTTTGGATATTCTGAATTAGGCCTTATTTAAAATGGAGCATTTTCTAATTAAGACATGTGGAATATGTTGATATTATTCAGGTTTTAGGAGCATTTTGGACATGTATACGGCACATTCAGAATATGCATCCCAACTTGGGTTTTTACAGCAGTTTGTGACACACGGCCTCTTGCCTGTTTACGGTTTTAAACAAACCAACTAGCTGACAGTTTGCAGAGATGCATGCCCAAAAGAAAAGCCCACATTTCTGGTCGGAAGGAGAAACACACCTACTTTTAAACATTAAGAAAGACTTGGATATCAACAAGTTTTTGAATATGCACAAATATCGCAACGCCGACCTTTTCAAGAAGGTGGTTGAAGGAATGAAAGAGGGAGGCTGTGTTCGCACAGTCGAACAAGTCCGCCACCAGCTACGTTAATCAGAGTATGCACGGCTGCATGTAAACAGGAATATTAGTGGTATATTCATTTTCATTAGCCATATAAACTGCTTAGTAGGAATATGCTTCTTTCTTTTTCGCAATAAGAGCAAAAAACTGAATATTTTGTGAATGTAGACGTAGTCAGTGTTTATAGTGACGTAGTCCACTAGCCACTTTATTAGCCTTTCTACTCTTGGCTTTGTACTTAAAGGAACAGGACACCCTAATAAAAAAAAACATGCAGTAGACAAAGAAAAGCTAAAATTGATGGCAGCCATACACAAGTTGCATAAAAAAAGGGTATTTCCATGGAGATGCAGATTCTTCATTTAGTTAGTTTATTGAATTTTTAGCCGTGACAGCATTGAGACGGTCCTCCACTCTGGTCCAGACTGAAATGTCTCCACAACTATTGGATAGACTGTGAGGAAAGTTGGGTTCAGACATCACCTCCAGAGGATGTATCCTAACTTTACCTGTAGCGTCATCATCAGGTCAAAATTTCCAATTCGCCTCGATACTTACATTTCCAAAAACAGCGAATGTTATTTTGTCATTGTGAGCATGTTGATGTTAGCATTTAGCTCAGAGCAACGTTTTGTCCAAGTACAGCCTTACAGAGCTGCTAGCATGGCTGTGTGCTGTTTTTCTTTTTAGCGTCACATAGACATAAACGACTTTTCGACTTTTTCCACCTTTGTTAATCTTTCACCGCAGTCATTGTTCTTCTCTTGGTGTTATTCCAGTTTCACTTGGTTTTGTTTACTAGCTTAACCTTGATGCATCCCTCGTTGGTGTAGAGAGCAAACAGACGCAAAGACAATACTACGATGGGTATAGTAAACCGTAATAGGGGTCCTTTCCTTTCAAACTAATAAAGCGAGGCAGAATTAGCCTGAGCTGAAATGGTTCTATTCAAATGTCTAATGTAGCAAACTAAAGGCCTTAGTAATGTCAAAGGCAGTCACTGCATCTCATTTAGTCCTGTTCTGAAGAGCAGCTCAGGTGGATAGGTATGGCTCTTGGGTGGAAGAGAGGAGAGGAAATTAGTTGATGGAGGTCAAAATGGCAAACAGTTAACAGTGAAAAGTGGAAAGAGTGGACTTCTATTAGAATGTAAAGTGTGTGAAACAGCTGGTTTGCATATAGATCCCAACAGCACTTTATCCTCGTGCGGAGTGCTCATCGTATATGTTTGATATATTTTTGGGAATATTACTGTATTGAAGATATTTATTTATCTATTTTTGGAGTTTGTATGTCAAGCCATCGCTCCTGTCGTCTGTGTCATTACAGTGACCTCTCAGCGCCCTGATTTATTAGTGTGACGGATCGACTGCATGTTTTCTTGGGGTACATCAAAGAGTGCCGCCATCTGTATAATAATAATAATAATAATAATAATAGGAACCAGCCCAATCGGATTACATGCATGTCAGTGCCAAACACGGCAGTAAGCTCTGTGGACGGTTTGCTATTTCTTCTCTCTTGTGCCTGGTTCTCCAAACATATTCTTGTCTCACCAGTGGTTAAAAACTGTAGCTGAATTAGCGTGTTACAGTTAACACTTTTTTTTAAAAAAATCATTTTTTGGTTTAATCCCACAGTTTCTCTTTATATCTCTTGAGTTTTCTGATTCGCATGACTCCCTACTTTCCTTTAAATGGGTTTTTATTGTACATGATTATTGTCATAATATGGTGGGTTGTGAAATGCTTTGTAATGGATTGCCTTAACTGAAAATTAAAAAACAACTACTTTTACAAAAGTTCTTGGAGAGTTATATTTTGATTTCAGTGTTATAATTTCTTAGTTAAAAGTAGCAACAATGAGGTTAATTTTCAAAATGGGGTCTGGCTGCCGGTTGCTGATTAGTCAACTACTCGAGGGAAACTCCCAGAAAAAATCCAGGTTATTCATCACTTTCACAACGTACACAACAAATAAAAAAGCTGCAGGTTAT
This sequence comes from Sebastolobus alascanus, assembly GCA_916701645.2. NCBI lineage: Eukaryota > Metazoa > Chordata > Actinopteri > Perciformes > Sebastidae > Sebastolobus > Sebastolobus alascanus. The sequence continues at coordinate 1,145,253 of CAKAOJ020000048.1, read as the reverse complement.
AAGAGCCTGTACATATAACTGTTCTTGTCAGATACATACATAAATACAACATGCTGTCTGCAACAGCTTTTTAAATAATGTAGGAGTCAATGTCGTTCAGAAGCTTATTATACTCTTACTGTTTGCCGATGTTATTGCAATTAATTTGAAAAAAGATACGAGGTCTCGCATGCTTTTTTCAGAGCTCAAAATAAGTCAAAGTTCTCTCCTTGAAACAATCGACATTGATCCGAAAAACAAAGGAAGCATACAAACTAGGGCTGTCAATCAATTAAAGTATTTAATCGCGATTAATTGCATGATTGTCCATAGTTAATTGCGATTAATCGAAAATTAATCACACACGATTCTGTAAAAACAAACGATAGAATCCGAACTTTTGGACTTAAACGCTTGAATGTCGAAAGAACTACGCCGCCACAAAACCAGACGAACAGTGAAACAAAGGGAGAACGAACAGCGTCAACGTGCCACTACCAAATAGAACATGGCTGGGGAGGACATGCCAGTTTGGGCACAAGATATACTGGAACAGGTCAGAAGCATTAAAGAATAATTTCACAGAAAGTTTGAAGACCTCAATAATTCCATGAAAGACCTTAAAAAAAAGACACTCGCACCATACTAAACAGAGTCTCCAACGCTGAGAAACGCTGAGGTGATCAGAGTTCCTTTTAGAAAGGAAAACAAAAAAGACACTTTTGAAAATGCAAATATCTTCTTACACTTAATTGCATTGTTTACCATCGCTCTTCACTTGTCTTTGCAGCTACAAAACAAACTAAGGTGGGGAACTGGGGGTGGCTGTGGCTCAGGGGATAGAGAGGGTCATCCCTTAAAAAAGTTTAAGTCTTTTTTCCTCCATGTCCCTCCCTACCAAGAGTTGGAGGAAACTTTCCTTTTCCAGCTCAGATTTGTCGTTCTTAAATTATTCAGTTTGCATTATGTTCTATGTACATATCTTGCCTCAGCAGACTGTGGTGGAAGGGTGAAGGGATGACAGCTGTCATAAAACTGAATCAAACCCAAAACTGAATGTAAAAAGAAAATACATTCACTTCGGCTGACAGTATAGCCTCTCAGCAGCAGAGTGCGGCTGCTCTGAACATAGCAGGTGATGTATGCTCCACTGACATACAGTCATCTCACAAAGGTTCTCTCATTAAACATCCATTCATCTTATTTCTAAAAGGTGTTTAACTGGGCTCTCCTGGCCACATTTCAAGTGAAATTTACTGTCTGGAAGAAAAACACTTGAACACACTCTAGAGATTTCTGGAGTATATTTAGTTTCTGGGTCAAGAGGAAATAACAAGGTAGGGGAAAAGGAATAATTTGCAAAGTTTTTGGAGGGACTTTTTTTGTACTCAAAAGTTACTGCACCGTACAATTCACACTTCACAGGCTGAGAGAATAATTCAGACAGGCTGAAACTAATGAGCATGAAAGGTTATCCAAATAACGGTTGGATAAAAAGAAGGCATGCTCCTCAAATGTATTTTTGTTGTGTAAGTGCCCTTTGCTTCACTGCTCCTGCAAGTCAAATGCATGCAGTCCAATTCCATGCACTTTCTTGCACAATAAAGTTCTCAAACAACAAACTCTGGTTAAAAAAAAGGTAAAGGACTGTCAAACTTTCAGGAACAGAAAATAAAACTGGTATGCAACTACTACCTATTACCAACACATCCTTTTTTGTAAACATAATGCCACCAAATCACATGTCCAGCACAAAGTCTATGTTAACTGTACTGTATCTCCAAAACATCATCACCGCCAATGTTACTCCTACAGTGTTTGCGTTTACGGTTCTGGTTTGCAACTAAACGACAGACGGTGATCACAGACAGGAGCTCTTAAAGGAACAGTTCAACATTATGGGAAATAAGCTTATTCCATCTCTTAAGTTAAGATAAGATAGGAGGTCTGAGATAGGATAGGACACAGTCATGAGTTTAGGAATTGCTTCTGTAATAGGAAGATCTTTGAAATTCAATTCAATTTATTTTTATATATATTTATATTATATATTTTTGTCAAATCATGACAAAAGTTGTCTCGAGGGGCTCTGTTAAGTTAAGATAGGACAAGCAGTTATGATATTTTTCTGTAATGAGGCCCCACAACAACAAAAGGATCACAAACAAATTTCTTCATTTATTAGATTTTACTTTTCCTGATCCGTTATTCCCCCCCATTAACTTTTATTATGGATACAATTAAAATCAGAAAGAGTAGGAGAGTCTGTCTGTCAGCAAGAAACACTTTTTACATCATTTATCGTCATTTCCGTCAATCATTTGATATGAGTTACATTATTTCAATTTTCCCTTAATCATTTAGCCTAGTACATCATTTCCAGTGATCAAAAGACACAATAATCATATTTTGGATTATTAAATAATGAATTCACAATCAGAATTTCAATAAATACAGATGCAAATAATGAATAAATAACATTAAGGCATTGTGCCAGTAGAAATGGTTCCTGAGCCTCTAAGAAGGACACAGTACACAGTATAAATACAGACTGTTGTTATTCATGTGCAGGTGTTTGTTAAACAGATAACAGGCTACAGAGAGAACACTGCTGCTCTGCCACTGATAACTGTGTCCTTATTAGTATTAGAACAGTTCAGACACAAACTCCATCAAACGTCTCTACAGCTGTTAAAGCCGACTGACAGCTGATCCAGCTGTGATCAGCTGCCGCCGGAGGTCAATTCACGTGACGCGTCAGAGGAAAGGACGTCTCATTTCTCTAAAAACATATTTCCTCATTTCCTCTCTCCTCCTCATCTGTCTATGCATCCGCGGTGCATGACGCAAGTGAGAGAAACGTGGATGCAATTAAGAGACTTGGGATGCGACCCTGGAGTCTCCACTGGTTGCCTGGCAACATCACAGTGATGACTAGATTTCAGGAAATTACTGCTCTTTTTTTGCATTTTTGTTTATATACAGATTAAACAAACAAGATATAACATGTTAATCGGTGAGCTTTAGAGGTGCTGGTAGGCAGATTTTGTTACATTTGGACGGAGCCAAGCTAGCTGTTTCCCTCTGTTTCCAGTCTTTGTGCTAAGCTAAGCTAAGCTAACCAGCTGCCGGTGTATAGCCTTATACTTAACGGACAGATATGAGAGTGATCAATATATTATTATACACTGTATATTATATCCACATCTAACCCTCGGCAAGACTGAAACGCTTGTTTCCCAAAATGTCAAATTATTGCTTTAAGGTAAATTATTTTTTTTCCAACATATCTTTATTAATTTTAACACAGACACACATATACACATACATACATACATACATACATACATACATACATACATACATACATACATACATACATACATACATACATACATACATACATACATACATACATACATACATACATACATATATATTTATATAACTCCAGTAAAGACAAAAACTCTCACATACCCTGATGGGTCTGTAGATTCCTCTGCTTCCTTCAAGAAACGCCATTGATATTTTGTTGCTGTATATCTCAAAAAGTGCAAGTTCAACGATACGACTCGAGAGAGTACTCCAACACGGTTGATACTTCTGGCACAAGTGAACCGAGTGTGTTCAGAGTGGAGTATTTGTGAGATTTGGAATAGAATTCACAGGATTGTGGAGTACTAGAACTAAACAGACATGTCACATTCTGGTTGGTCACCAAGGAAACACTTTTTGCAAGAATCCTGTTGTTAAATATGAAGTGTTTATTTGTATGTACATCAGATGAGGAGAATCCTGTTTATTCCTCTTTAGTTTTCAATGCATGATGGGATGATAGAAGTTTTAATGACACAACCAGTTTAAATGTGAATAAATAAAAAATCGCTGATGTTTACGCAGCACCAAATTTGGTATAATAACCATCATTTTAAAAGGTAAATTGATATATATAATACAATAAATACATTTATTTTAATGTTAAACAAAGAAATGATAATTAATAATCACAATTAATAATAAAAAGTACATCTATCTATCTATATCTACTGTATCTATCTATCTATCTATCTATCACTTCGTTACACATAATTATCAGATCAATAATTTAAGCTTATTAAGTTCATAGTTTTTAACCAGGACCTTCAGTATTTGGATCAAGTAGCTTGTGAAAAATAAATTGTGGAAAATCATTCTGCAGCTGTTAACTGAACTTAAAAATCAAGAAGATTATGAATTTATAACATTAACTGAGAAACAAGTCACTTCCTGATGTCGAATTCCTCTACAAGGTTTTTCCCCACAGCTTTTACTGGAGTGTTTCACAGAAATTAACACCTCAAACAGTTTTGCCACATCTATTTTAGTTCACCTAGATTCACTCTTTGCCCTCACTGTGTCGGTCTAATGCGTGGCAGGCATCAAGCAACACTTGTGCTTTGGCACACAGGCCAGCAGTTTGGCCTTTAACCTTTGTGCAACAGCTCTGTCTGTGGTCGTTCCCGGGGGCTACTGTTGTGTCTGCAGTCTCCCACAAATGAGCGGCTGATGGCAGAAGCAGCTGGGATGTTAACAATTATCTGACCACTGCCAAAAAAAGCAGTTATATGACTTGGCAGTCGCTAGAGTCATCAAATGAGTGGCTAATATCACAGATGTTCAGCTGAATTAAGCCCGGAGCACTTTAACTGAGCCCTAAACACTCGGCACCCAAAACCTCACTGTGAATGGAAACTCACTCAGAGATGTCACCCGTATACAAATGTCTCAGCCATGAGTGAACTAATCCCTTCTATAATCATCAATCAGCAAACATCTTTCTACGTCCAAGGCTGATGTCAAACTCCCTGTTTTTTGTTTTTATAAATACCCAGACATCTTATTGATTACCTGTCCAATAACAATGTATTTAAAATGCTTTCCGTCAGACTTTACAGATTCTAACTCCAGTAAAACACTCATAGTGGTCAATTATGTCCTGCGTGCTACCGATTCTTTTTTAACTTGAATACTTTTATTACTCAACCCGAGCATATTAAGACTACAGCCAACACGGAGTAAAGCAACAGCCTGATTTACATGATTACAGAAAGTGACAAATCCCCATCACAATCCTTTTTCATGAGTGAAGTTTTTGAGAGTTTTTGCTAAAAGCAACTTGTTTGTTGTCCCTCGTGTTTGTCTTTATGACCCTCCTTTCCCACATCTGCCCTCTAGATGTCCTCAGTGACATTCACCCCCACAAGGGGGTTTAGAAAAAGTGGATAAATAGATTGATGTTCTGGCACTCCCACTCGTTTATCAGATGGGCTATGCCAGTGATTTTCACTCCTCTCCTTGGAGGCAAATTGGAGGGAAAATGCAAAAAAATATAATGAAAAAAATAATATAAAATTATTATTATTATATTTAAATATAATTTATAATAATATACCATATAAAATATCTGATTCTTATTTGCCATGCCCATCTTTCTATTTGCCTGCCAGTCAAAACAACATTCATCACGTCATAAGCCGTCAATGTTGACCTGTAACGGTCTGCAGCCGCTACGAAGCTGTTCCGCTCCTGAAATTCTGCAAGGTAGCTTCGTTGCTAGCATCTAGCAAGCTAGTGTTTTTAAAAAGGTAAAGACCTGACGAGTAGACACAAACACACAGACAAACAAACAATGTTGTTGAATGTTGTTAAACTAAGCTGACAAACAATGCTTATAATGGTAAATAGAAATATTGAATCTAATGGAACGATTAAATATATGTAAATGTAAATATTATTGCATTAATAAAAGTAAGGAAATATATTCAGATGTTTTATGTTATTTATTTATTTATTTATTTATATATACATTTGCCGTTGTATTGCCAATGAGTTTTTAACGACATCTTGCAAAAGATGGCCCCGGCCATAAGCTAATGCTGTTTGGGGGGCCTTGGGATGGAAAACTTTGGGAACACCTGCTCTATGCTGTTGTCAGTCTCTTATTAATATCATACCTGCCCATCACAGACTGTTAGTTTTTTTTATATCTGCTGTGTCCTTGGTTTGTGCCCAAGTTCTTTACACCAAATCACACAAGCAACCACCAAGCAACTTTTTTGAATGCTGCTATACCAAGTGCACCCCTTTTTTTTTTAAATTGCAGTTATTGACGATATTTGTCATCAACATTCTTCAAACCTGTACATTTGTCTTTAAGTGCCAGATATAAGGATGCAGATTCACCTCATTGTTTAGATATTATTTTGTTAACAACTCTCAATTCCATAATTACTAGACAGGCTGAGAATCTTCATCTTCCGTTGTATAAAACATCCCGTGGTCAGTTTTCTATCAAATTTCGTTTTCGTATATTATGGAATGAAAATTTCCATTTAATGGATTCCTCTGTGTCATTGTCGATGTATAAAAAGAGACTTATAGAAACGCTCTGCTGACAAAAACATTTGATTTGGAAAAACATGATCCCTCTTAGAAACTGTAAATATGGCAATTACTCTTGCTTCTTTGTATTTTCTTTGTTTTGTTTGAACTTTACTCCTACACTGTACACTCTATATTTCTATATGTGAAATGTTTTGAACACTAATATCTAAAATGTACTGGTGATTTTTGTCATGGTAATATTTTTACCTAATTTTTACCTGGGTGTGGTTTTTATATAAGCCATTATAGGTTTCTACCACATCCTCACCACATATTTTCACATTCCTTTCATGTGAATCGTATTTTACTGTCTTTTTATACGTGTGAAACAAATAAACAAATAAACCAGTGTAACGATTCCTCCCCGTCTCTCTTAAGGGCCTTTCACAGAGAATGCTACAATGTCACCACTGCGCTCAAATGGCTGGCGCCGCGCCACGACGACTTTCTGCTGCCAGGTTGAACTTTGGGTGCAGCGCACTGTGATGTGATGTGCACTGAACCCAGCGGTGAGCACAGCTCAAACCGCGTTCTGTCTGAAAGGGCCATTAGACTATCTATAGGTGACACATGCATCCTAAAGAGGCAAGTCTTTCTGGATGTGGACACCAAATGAGGATAAGTGGGACCCAGCAGTCCTTAGGGAGTTCAATAATGCATAACGATTAACTAATTACTGCATTCAATGCGACCACAAGACCTCACAGTCTACGGCCTGCCCTCCTGTCCTCCTGTCCTCTTGACTGTTGCTGCTGCAAACGTACGAGTTTAGTCCCGATGGTTGCAGCCTGCGGGTAGTGAAAGAAACTGCAGATACAATCATTGGAGGTCAGGCTCCTCTGGTGGGGGACTGGCGTCGCTGTGCGTGTGCAATATAAAGTGAGGAGTTCAGGAGTTTCATGCAGCTGCTCTTCTCACAAGCAGAGAAGTCAGCTGAGGTGATTCACACACCTGGTAAGGATGTGCAACCTTTCATTGGGAGGACCTTGGGGTAGAACCACACGCGATTCGATTACTGGAGTCGTTTTGGATATCACACTTGACAGGGAACGCTGAAACAAGGCAAAACAGTTTTGTGTTTGTGTTCAACTTTTCGGATTAGCTGGTAGCCAGATTAACTGGTGACCTTTGTCTGAATGCGTCTTTGTCTACTCGTGGTTGTGGAAGATACAACAGAGAGTTTATTTTAATAACTGACTCGGATTTTACCAAATATTCATCTAATGTGGTCAGTAAACTGAGCTCATGCGAGAAACCATCTCTTGAATATCAAGTGAAACAAAACGTTTCGGCTAAAATCTGTATCATTTATGACATTTCTTCTAGATGACGCAGCCAACACATAAGGAAAAATGTTTTGATTTGCCATTTGAAAAGGGCACTCATCCAGACAAAAAAGGGCAGTAGCCCCCCCCCCCCATTCAGCCTACTAACTCCGTGTGGGACTGAATATCATAAACAACATAATACATGTGAGGTGACACAGAGAGGTAACAGCGTCCGTAGGTATTCAGCTGGACCACTGAAGCCCAAAAAAAAAGTTATAGTCTTACTCAAAAGATAAACACCAACAGAAATAGCCAACATTTTCATAAACATCTCCATGTCAGAAAAATGCAGTGTGCCGTGCTTTTCCAAAAATACAACGACCTGATACACTTTAGAGTTTTTAGGGTTTGTTCAAATAAATATAAATAATGTACAAATAATAAGCCATACAATACCCTAATTGGCCAATATAGGCCATAGTTCCCTGGCTTTCCCGCCAATTATCTGCTCTATACTTTAGAGTATTTTAAAAGAGTCGAGGAAGTGTGAACTGTGATGAGAAGAGGATAATTAGTAAGAGCAACAGAAAACAAGTAGTGAAGACAACTAAGTCTATAATCCTTGAGAATTAATTAATGTACTTGAAACTCCACGACCGTTTCCTCCAGAGAATCAACGAACCAAAATCAAAAACACAATTAAAAGAGGAGCCTCGATCTCTACCGTCGAGGGGTAAGTTGTCATGTAGGCGCAAACTCGCTGTCAATCATAGATGGTCTGTGCTCAATAATTCATGAGCTGCAGCCTCCCTCACTACTGCATTGGACTTTGAAACCAAAACAAACATTATGCTGTATATAATGCTCATTGAAATAAATATTTATACAGGAAATGTTTCAGGATATGAACATCGTCAGAGAAAATCCCACTAAGTTGGTCTGGTATTTGTTTCAACACAGAAAATATAGTTCCTTCATCATTTGGCATATAAACAAGATACCCATCTGAGGCACCAACAACGATGATGTGGTGAAATCGTGTGAATATGTGGTTTAGGGCTGCACAATTAATCGAATATTAATCACGATTTGAGCTTCCCACAATTAAATGAACACGATCGACTGCAGTATTGACGTTTTAAATGTGTGCTCCGCTCATAGAAAACTCTGCTGCATTTCAAATCAAGCGTTTCCTAAACTAACAGTCAGCCACCAGCCGGCGATCGAGATGTTTTGGCTTCACTTTTGAGGACCCGTCATGCCGCTCCTTATTCTAAGTCTTATTTTGATGCAAACATTCGTACAAATTTAGCAGGAATGTAGCACAGCATGGAAGTGAAAGCAGTGCTCTGTTTATTTAAATGTGAAAGTGCAATAAAAATATGTTGTCCCTAAAATCAATGAATAATCGTGATAAATGATCGTGATCTCAATATTGAGCACAATAATCGTGATTATCATTTTGGCCATAATCGTGCAGCCCTAATATGGTTAGAGGATCTAAATGATATAGGGTGTAAACTATCTAACTCCATACATTATTATTAGTTCAGTTCAGCCAATACACATGGAAAAGAGAGTTGATATTAGGTGTCTTGGCCCAAACATCATCACTCCCAACAAAATAAACCACATTAGATTCAGATCTCAACACCAGCTATAATATGGAGCCGGAGACCAGCTGCCATGTGGCCATTACCAACAAAGCACCTCCAACAACTAATACACAATTTTATGAATCAATCTAAACCCATCTGATGTGCAGCAGCAGGCTAAGAACATGCCAGATATGCAGCAGATTAACTTATATATCCAAAACATAAAAATGCAAGAATTAAATTTCACACTCCACAAAAGGGCAGGGTTTGGAGCACACAATCTCTTCTTAGGCCTAAGGCCTAAACTTGGCAATGAGTGCAGGCGAGTGTAACAGTGGTGTAGACAGGAGCTCAACAGCAACAAGCAAACTGAACAAAGAGGAGAAACAAAATATGTCTGTAATGAAATGAAGAAAATGTGGAGAAAATGTCCTATGTGACATGTTGAGTTCCCCATAAAGCCAATATTACAAATAGGCCTATTGTGCATTGCCGGACACCAGCACACTGGTGATTATGTGAACAATGAGAAAATAGTTTACATCCCTGAAGCCAATATTCAATATGAACTTCTATGCCTGCGACCTGAGTTTGCAGCCAGCTAATAGAAAATCCCCCAAAACAAAAAGGCAACAACCTGAGGGGAAATCAAATCAGCACATAACTCACAAAACATTCATATTTATACCTCAACATTAGGTTAATTAACAGCAGGGACGCATCATAGTAAAAGTGTCAAACAACAAACAAGCCATACCAAAAACAAAGCATTAGCAGCAGTGTGAGCAAAACTTTGCAGCCAGCAGACGCCAAAACATCAACAACAAACAGATCTCAGAGAAACAGCCGGCACAAACATCACAATGTCCATTCTCGACATGAATATTAGCACAAACAGCAAGCACTTAGCTTTGTTGATGTGAAGCGGTGGTCCCAGGTATCTGATCCTTTATGAAGAGCTGTCACGGTGGCAAAAAGAAACTCCAGATTTTGTCCTGAAGTGAGGCCAAACAGCTGGGCGCAGAACAACCGCGATTACTCCTCCTCAATCCTCCATGAAGCCACGTGAACAGATGGCAGGTTAGCTCGTTGGCTAATGCAATGCTGCTGACTGCACCTGCAGCAGGTGTAGCAGGTGTTAGTTAGCTTTGGAGAGCAGCAGCAGCAGCAGCAGCACATGACCTAACTGAGCTACAGAGAAGCTGCTTGAATAGCCCGCCTCACTGCATGAGGTGCGTTGGATTTATGCATGTGCAGTATGGAGGGTGGCTAGAAGCAGCCTACCTCAAATTTGTACTTAAGTACAGTAATTGAGTACATGTACTGTCCACCACAGCTCAGCAGGCTTCACTCTTCACTAGATAACAGCAGACAAAGTGGGCACAATGGCACACAGCCGGAAGTGGCATTTGGCTCAAAGACATACAAACATTATCTGTGGTTTTAAAGGAACAAATGAGAATTTTAGGAGAGAACATGAGGCGAGAAGGACAATTTAAAAACCAGGACCGTGTGCTTTTGTAAAAACATAAAAGACCACCGGTGCAAAGGTGCAATGAGGTGGAATAATGCAGATTGACATGCTGGGAACATTTACTGGTGCCAGCACTGGAGGAAAAACAACAACACCTGCAACTATTGATCAGTATTTCATTACGCGGAGCCAGAGGAGAGGATCCCAGCTATGCTGGAAAGAATTGAAAGCCTCTCTTCTCTTCTGCTTTCCCTGATTCAAAAGCCACAGAAATGACTTCCTTTGGTCCTACAATCACGTACACAGAAAACAAACGCTCCCACCATCCACTGTCAAACATCACCAGCCTCATTTTATGGTGGCAGACACACAGAGTCGTGGCACAAATTCTCTCTCTCTCTGTATTTATTGATTTATTAACATTGCCTCTGTATTATTGGTGTCAAAGGTTTTAGCTCCTCTGTTTCATCAATCTCCTCTCATTCCAGGTTTTCCACCCTCTGACCACCAGTCAGTGACCTCACTTTACCCGCTCAGCTGCTCTCCATCAGCCAGTCTACTCCAGTATATATCTATCTATATATAGATATAGATAGATATATATTCTGTAGTCAGTGTTCATTCTTTGTCAGATTGTCTATGTTGTTGTACTGCTCTATTCTCTTGTCTCGGCTGCCTGTCTTAGTTTTTTGACCATCATCCTCTTTGTTTTTCATCTTCGGATGTGTTTGCTGACTTACTGGCTTCTCTGTTGAACCTCATGCTGCCTTGTCTGATGCTTGAGCCAAAAATCACAGTATTAACAATTATGTCAGAGGAAAGGATCCAGCAGAGAGACGCTGATGTATTGTACCTTCACACTGGGTGCTTTATCTAAGTCCTTTCATTTTCTTGTACTGTTTTCCTTTGCATTAATGAGACAACGGGTCATTTCATTTTCCATTAAATGAGGGCTTGTGAGACTATTACAGCAAAGGCAAATTCAGACTTCACTTCTAAAATGTATTTATTTATTTATTTAAAAGGATCCCCATTAGCTGATGCCAGTGGCACCATCTGTGCACTGGTGCTATAATGTCGCAAATAAGCAAAACCAAATAAGTGAAGCCCCTACATGTATGATCTCCTTATGTAATGTAGTTTATGATACTTAAAGGAACAATATGTAGGACTGACAGCTATCATTTAAAATACGTATCAGCAGTCCAAATTCAAAACATTTGAGCCTTGGCCCGTCTGCTCCTCCGGTGTGACTGATAGCAGCGCAAATTTTCACAATTTGGTCCTTTAATCTTACATATTTGCACGATAACCGATCACGTCCATGGGTTCTGTTGGATAGCACCTCAGTGTAGATCAACATTTTGGGAATCCCGTTATGGAGAGATACATGAGCTTTGATGAGGTTTATTTCATCTGCGACCAATTTTCTGTGTGTATGCCATCACACTGACTTCAGTGTATCACACAGCAAAGAAGTGAGTGTGACATCCCCGCTGATTACTCTGGTGTACGATTCCTAATCAAGACTTTATTCTTTCCAGAGGAGATGGAATTGCATGACTGGGCAACCCAATTTTCATTTCATTTCTCTGACTGACATGCCAGAGTACAATGTGTGGATGAAACATGCTCTTTCATTATTTTCATCTTCTCTGTCAGTCCTCACAAACAAGGCAGCCGCCATGGTGGTGCAAAAACAAGACACACTTTTACCAAGATGAGCATAAAATCTGATGTGTGGAAACAAAAGAGACCAGTTATATGCAGTTTAACACCACAACTGGTCTGTAACATAGTTTTGGAGTGGAGTCTTTGGTGCCGGAGGTGAGAACGGTTGTGGTTTGATGTTGGCATCAGTGTCACAAGATGGATGCATGGTCTACAGGTGGGGGTGTGTTAATAAAGCGCATGTGCATTAGTGATTGGCTCCTGTGTGGAGAAAGAGAGAGAGAGAGAGAGAGAGAGAGAGAGAGAGAGAGAGAGAGAGATACAAAATAGTGTTAAAATATATGAACTGATAGGAACCTAAAGAGGTGACAGAGCCTATAACACACAAAGCTGTTCCTACAGAAGATGCCATATGGCTTGGCTAGAGGGAACCAAAACAAATTTAAAGGTACAGTGTGTGGGATTTGGCAGCATCTAGCGGTGTGGTTGCAGATTGCAACAAACTGAGTACCCCTCCGCTCACTCCTCCCTTTCCAAGACTGGTAATGTGAGCCGCTGAGTGAAAACTCCGTTCTCCTCGCTCAGAGGCCATCCTTACCATAATAACACTACTTTAGGAGCAACAGAAGTCAGACAAAGGCTGGTGTTACCACGGTTTTGCACTCTGTTGCTCACGTTACCGCAGTTTCACAAGCATGTCGGAGAACTACGGTGGCCTTCAGATAACGTAAAAATGTGAAAGGCTCTCTCTAGAGTCAATGTTTGGTTTGTCTGTTCTGGGCTACTGTAGAACAGAGGAGCAACATGGTGGACTCTGTGAGGAGGACCCGCTCCCTATGTAGATATGAAGGACTCATTCTAAACTAACGAAAACGCAACGATTCTTAGTTTCGGGTGATTATACACTAATGAAAACATAGTTGTGAATATTATATTCCATTTCTGCTAATAGATCCCCCGAAATGTTACACACTGTTCCTTTAAAATATGAATAATTATACCGGTAATTCAGTCTTACTTTCAGTTGGCCTGATTCGGTTTGTGACACAATTCACAATCTGTGTTATTATTAATATTAGTTTAACGATTAGGAATTATGACAAAGATACAGCAAGAGACACTCTTAATCCCCTGATAGTATCGACACTGAATCTTTTATTTCCCTACACTGCATGGTCACTGCACAAAGGCTACAGCATACATGCATGTGAGCAGTTGGTTCCATTGTACTCATACTTGTAGACGAGTGACTATCGGATGGAGATGTAAAAAACATCTCACTGGTGGTGATTGAATTGAATGTGAATAATTTAGATGCTGAGGAAAAAAATAGAATTGTTTTGGTAATCAGTTTATTTTCAGCTACAGTGTGTGTGTGTGTGTGTGTGTGTGTGTGTGTGTGTGTATGTGTCTGTGAACCAGGGTGGGGCAGCAATCTGCAAAGAATATCGTCAGTAGGTGAATGGCACCATCTTCTGGGGCTGGTGTGTAAGTGTGTGTGTGTTCGTGTGTTTGACCCTCCCTCAGGTGATCAGTGGTCAAATCTGGGTCAAACTGTTTTATGGTATTTTACTTTGTTTAAAAACACATTTTATTTAAAGTAAGCGAGTAAAGTTTAGAAATAGTCTAATGATAAAGCCTTGAGTTTACATGGCTTTCAGAAAATCATGTTGCCAGCCATGCAGTGCTCTGTATGGACTGGAGTTCCCCTGATGTGAGCAACAAAAATGGCATTAGCATATGGGAGAAGTCAGTAGTGCCTGATTCAGCTTATTGTATCCCAGTGGCTGTCACTGTGAACTACTGTTTCCATCCGTCTTAGCATCTTAACACTCATTTAACCAACAAAATGGACCCATACAAAAGTATTTTGTTTGAGTTTTAGAGATGAGCACAGAGCTAGGTTTTGAGCAGTACTTGCAGAATGACAAAAATGTTGTCTTGTCATTAATGCACTGGTTATCAGACCCCAGGCCTCAGACTGAAGCTTGTTTCCTGTCCCGCTAAGTAGCTAATTTCAGTTCATTATAGACCTTTTCATTGCCATTCTGTTAATATAGGGCTACAGCTTTGGTCCAAGATTACATTCAAGCATTTTTGGTTGGGATAACTAACAAATCATATGTTGCTCTGTGGGTGTTTTACTGTATGTGTGCATACTGTAGAGCCATGTGTATCCTATCAGAGCTTTGTTACTAAGGTATCTGTGCCCTCCCTAAAAGCATTCAAACTATTTTCCACCTTACTGTTATTCCTGCATTCTAGTTTTCTATTTCCAAGTCCTGCCGATCAGGCTTCTTTAATGAACTCCAGGGTTTGTTTTGTTTTTTTTCAATTTTGTGGGCCTTCTTTTTGAAACCATAATCTGCAGCTGATAATGCATCTTAATTATGTGCTATTATTTTTAGTTTACTGCTTCTTTCCAGGGCGGCACTGTGGTGCAGTGGTTAATACTGTCGCCTCACAACATGTCTGTTGTATGTGTCAGCCCTGTGATTGACTGTCGACCTGTCCAGTCGCCCAATGTCAGCTGGGATCTGCTCCAGCCCGCCGTGACCCAGGATAAGCGGTTACAGATAATAGATGGATGGATGGATGCATGCTTATTTCCACATCATCCACTTTTAATACAGTTTTGAGAAGCTGACCGACTTTCTCATTCCCTCCAGTGTAAACATGAGCTGATAGTACTGCCTATCACATAACACAATCATTATATAAACGAGGGTGGAGGTAAGCCAATGTCATGGCAAGGCAACCTCCACCTCCACTATAAAATCCTGCATATGACAGTAGAATAGAAATAATGTTGTTTTACTTTTGTACGGCTCTTCTTAGGCAAAGTTTTACTGGCGTCCGGAAGTCGCTTTCAGTCAAAAATGGCGGCCAGCAGCTTTGCTGTTGGGCGCTGGTGTTGTAATGGAATGAACAATTGACTCTTTTTTTTTTTTCAATAAACTTTATTTTAAATTTGTAAACAATACAAAGAACAATTAAATCAACACATAGGTAAACAATACATATAAAGGAAATAAAGGGTTAAATAAAAACAAACAAACAAAAATAAAATAAATAAAAAAGTCAAATTAATCACAAAACATGCCAGGGGTTAATATAAATAAATAATAGTAACTTAAAGCTGCAGTATGCGATATTGGCGCAAATATGATTTAAAAAAGTTATTTTTAGAAAACGGACGCTATATCGTGACAGTAGTACATGAAACAGGTAATCTGAAAAAAAACATGTTCCTCTGTGACCTACTGTGTCCTCCGGTGCTCCTAACGGCATCTGAAGGATTTCACTTACCGGAGGGAAAACCAGGTCCACTGTCCAGGTGCCATCTATGAGAGCCGGCTGTCAATCACTCGCGAACTCCGACCAAACGGTCAAACTAGGCAGCGCTGATCAAATATGAATCAATATTCTGTTACTGTAATGACTACTTCTCGCCTCAAATGTTTTCAGAATCATCTTGTAGTTACTGTTTAGCTGTAAAATGAGAAAGTTTGTGACGCGGCCGCCATTGTAAAATCTGTTGAAGGAAGCCAAGTTCTGGTCACATGACCGGAGCACAGCCAATAGGAACGCTCTCTTTCTCTGAAATGACCTGTGATTGATCAAAATCTGCTGTCACCGGCTAGATTTATCTAAAGCCTGAAAACAGAGCCATGAGGAGGAGCAGAAGTCTAGTTTTCTCTCAGAACACTTGAATTACAATATGCTGAAAGGTTATTATGGAATTTTTGCCAAATTATGCCAACAAATTGTTGCCTACTGCCACTTTAAGTAAAAACATTAAAATGGGAGCACAAACTCACCGTTTTACTAGCCTTTTTGTTTTTTTGCATAAGATATTGTCGTAATATATAGTTCAATTTCTTTCTTAAAAACATCAAAGTGAGGTTTAACTCACTTTATGAATGTAAAACTTTGCGAGAATGAGAAAGAGATTATAAGAGATCTTATAAGAGATTCTCATATATTGTGTTGAACCTTAAAAAAAAAAAAAAAAATACATTTTCCAGTAGAAGTCGAACAATTGACTTTCACTTCCTTTGGTAGGCGTTGACCTCGAGTCTCGCGAGATTTTTCGTAACTTGGGGGGGGGTACCTTGCGTAACCAACGGTAACCAACACATCGCTTGCGGCTGCGCTCTCTGTCGGGTGCAGCAATGGCTCCAGCTGAACCTTTTGTACTCGAGTGGCAGACCTATCAAATAATCAAATGTCTGCTTGAAGACGAGGACGAGGTTGAATGTCGTCTATTAGACGCTGCTGCTTTGGAGGTTGACAGCTCACCAGCAGCGAGCAACGGTTAGTTGTTTTTTTTCTGTCTGTGAATGATATAATGTGCTGAGAGAGAGAGAACTGTCCGGTATAACGTTAACGTTATCTACCGTAGGTGAACTCTCATTTTCCGGTATGCTACAAAACGAGAAGTCGAAGTGTTAGGCAATTATATGTAACACAGCAGGCTCGGTTTTACTATATGTTAGGGGTTTGTTCGGGTACAGTCGATAATATGTTAACGTTACATGTATAGGCAGTATCCACTGAGTTGTTTTTCAACTATAGAAATATTTATATGTTTCAACCCTTAAATAGGTGACATTTTACTGCTGTAGACTACAGTAAAGGCTCATTTTGCGTCACTGTTGATCACTTCCGGTCTCAGCACCTACAGCTTGTTGTTGTTGCTGTTGACAGGTTAGGTGGGCTTTTGTCCCTAACGTTACATTACAGTAAATACAGATATTTAGCCTGCTGTCACTGACTGTTAAAACGTGACTTTGTATGTTTTTTTGTTTTTTTTCAGATGATAATTTTGACCCAGTGCTGATAGCTGATAAACTGAGGAGTGTGGCTGATGCAATGAATGAAGACGCCAAGTTTAGAGCTGAACTGACTGACCTGAAGAAAGCTGCAGCACAAGAGGTACACACACTGAACATGATTTATGTCTATTTTTATTTCATATACTTTTATTTTTTTTTTTCTACTTATTTATGTGTTTGTGCTGCTGCGACACCTGAATTTCCCATCTGGGGACCAATAGAGGCATTATCTCATTTTATATTAATCCATCAATGGCATGCAGGAGCAGATGTTATGTACACTTATGGGAAGGGGAAGCACTGCTAGCTTTCTACCCGTTGTAGGCTAGATGTATCGGACCTTTGCCGGCTATCCATACACAGACACGTTCACACAGTACAATAGTGCCATTTTTTTTAGACTAATACCAACTTTCTTAAACAGGAGTAGACTATTTTATTGTGCAAATGCACTGCGAAATTGGTTGAGATGTAGTTTCATTAGTTATCGTGGGAACGGCATGTCAAATAATTAGTTCACCCAGTTTTCATAGGGACAATTTCTTGTGTGTAAATGTGTCCAATGAAAACTATTTATATTTCACTGTTCTGTGACTGACTTGACTCGATCACAGGTAGCTCAAAACTGCATGAATTTTATAATAAATTCAGATAAATTTGTGTTTTGTATGTTTTAAATAATTGTAAACCAGCACACAGTTTTAAAAGAAAACAAACAAAACATTTGGAAATAAATCCAGCATTAAGTCATGATGTGTTTTTTTTAGGGCTGTCAATCGCTTGAAATATTTGATCGTGATTAATCGCATGATTGTCCATAGTTAATCGCGATTAATCGCACATTTTTTAGCTGTTCAAAATGTACCTTAAAGGGAGATTTGACAAGTATTTAATACTCTTATCAACATTGGAGTGGGCGAATATGCTTGCTTTATGCAAATGTATGTATATATTTATTATTGGAAATCAATTAACAACACAAAACAATGACATATTGTCCAGAATCCCTCACAGGTACTGCGTTTAGTATAAAAAAATATGCTCAAATCATAATTTGGCAAACTCAAGCCCAACAGGCAACAACAGCTGTCAGTGTGTCAGTGTGCTGACTTGACTATGACTTGCCCCAAACTGCATGTGATTATCATAAAGTGGGCATGTCTGTAAAGGAGAGACTCGTGATTACAAATAGAACCCATTTTCATTCACATTCTTGAGGTTTCCTCGCTAAAATTTAGCGTAAGTTTGGAGCGTTATTTAACCTCCTTCGCGACAAGCTAGTATGACATGGTTGGTACCAATGGATTCTTTAGGTTTTCTAGTTTCATATGATGCCAGTATCTTCACTAGCTACCCCTTCAAACTGAGCCCGCTACAACCTAAAAATCGCAAGTTGCGTTAATGCGTTAAAGAAATTAGTGGCTTTAAAATGAATTTGCGTTAACGCGTTATTTTTTTGTTTCCAAACTTTTAAAGGAGTTTGAGTGGAGAATAATAGGTGTAGTCAGGACCCATCTCTATGTCTTCTATGATGTTTTCATATTGAATTTCCTGCTCTATAATATCTGGACCCCTGTGTTTCATCTTTCCCCAGGCCATAAATGCAGCGTTTAGCCATAGCGTGGAGGCCATCTGCAAGGCTCAGGTCTCTCAGAGGGCTGAAGTGGCTCCAGAGATGCAGCTCCTCAGGGCCTCGGTGGCCTTCGGACTTTATGTCAAGAATTCAGCCCCAGAGCTGAAAAATAAAGTCCAGGCGGCCATGAGTGCATTCCTCAACAGCCGTGTGGGCCCATGGGTGGATCAGCAAGGTGGATGGGTAAGAAGGTTCTTTTCATATTTTCTAAAATGCGATCACTTGCACAGGTCAGGACAGCAGGAAAACTACAATATAAAAGGTGAAGGAGACGTTTCTGAGGAGATTAGATGTTAATTGTTGCAAGGGTCAAGGTTTGGAACTACTGCACCAGCCCTTTGCACCTGATGAGTGTTCATATTTATGACATCTGTTTTTATACACCAAACCCAGCAGTGCACACATTGCAAATACTGAGCAAACTAAATGAGGTCAGTCCAGGAAGTTACCTTTCACACTGTGCCACCACTGACCTTTACATGCAGTATAACGGTTTATACAAGCAATCAACTTGTGATATAAGTGGAAGAAGATTTAGATCAGATCTTTGATTCTTCAAAGGAAAACACTTTTTTTTATTGAGATCATTATTGGAGGTGTTTTTCAGTCCCTATAGTACATGTTATGTAAGTTGAGTTTCTTTTGTCTTTTCATAGCCCACCCTCATTTAAAAAAAATATATTCTTTAGTGAAAGTGCTTTTGTCTTACACTTTCGTAAACCACCACGCCTCACTGGACTTTGAATGACTGATGCAAAACTGCATAGCAACCTAGTGCCCTCGTGCTTACCCAGCAGTCATTATACACTCCTACTTCCTTTATGCCAGGTTAATTCTTGTGAAATGAAACTGCACTGCCTGAACTTGTTTAACCTGCTGCATCAGGTAGATTTGCCTAGCCTTTTATGCCTTTACGGGAAATAGCAGACAAGCTTATTATAGTTTTAATACTGAAAGTAAACTCCATAAATAAAATGATTTGTCACCGTGACTTTCTAGGGTCGTAAATTCCTGTCATAGTATTATAAACCACTGTGCTCACTGTGTGTTTTGGTGTCCGATAAGCCTTAATCATGGATTTATTATTCAAACTGCATTTCCTGGATCATCACCTGAAACCACGTGCCACCACCAACAACCAATTTCTTTGGTTTGATAGCCTTATTAACATGTATTTTTAGTCATTTTAAACACTGAAATTGACCAGATGAATAATGCTACATTAGAATTTGTATTGGTGTCTACTGTGCATTACCCTTCATTAATACTGCAGCCATTTACTACTTGAATATACAGTACAACCAACTATTAGTATGTATTGCAATACAAAACTTTAGTGGTTAGTCTGCTCAATGTAATTTGTCAGATGCTATTAGCACCCAAATGTCAGTAGCCAACAAGTATTTGCACCCAAGGCGGAATAACCAATGTGTCTATTTACACCCGGGTGTATATAGCATGGCAGAGACAGGTGTCCTTAGCCAACAATGCTATTTTCACCTGACCCGGGCACACATTAGATACTGTATGTGTATATATATGTCTGTTTTTCCTAAACCCAACCAAATAGTTTTGTTGTTGTTGTAAACCTAACCAAATTGCGACGGAAAATAATAATTTAAAAAATAGAAAATAATAAGTCAACTAAGTGAAAAATAAGCTTTGGACATGAACCTCGCTCTCTGTATAAATAGCCGAATAGCCGTTTTATCCACACACTGAGGAACCATGCAGTTAAAACAAGACTTATACCAGTACTACATCAGCACATCTGCACCCTTACGTTGAAGTTCTGTCTTAAGTCTCATTTCCAGTTTCATTCTGAGTGACTTAGGAGTTTTTTGCAATCTTGTAATTTTGTGTTTGTTCGGTTCGTTTCAGGACAAAGTGGTTTGAGACTGAATCTTGCCAAACCAGCCTGCCTGTAATAAAGTATGAACACCTGAACAACAACATTTCACCAGACGATGTGGAGCCGCTGTATCAGTCTGTAATCTGTCTGTAATCTGTCTGTTCGGGGTTCTGTTATCACGCAAGCAGACATCTGATCACACACTAAACCTCTTCATTAGAATTTCTGTTTTAGACAATCTGGCATTAATCCTCTTAATTATTGTACTAGGGATGCAGGTGCACGGGTTAATGCAATCATGTGTGTTTATGGGAGTTGATAAAATGGATTGCAGCTGCCGTTGAGAGAAATAGTTTCACTTCCCACAAAACAAACGATTTAAATAAGTCACTTTCATCCTCATAAATCTAATGTTTTTCATCAGAAGACACTTAATATCACAACATGGTACTACTGTTTTCATTCTCCACTGCGTCACTGCTTTCACTAATGAAAAAAAAATCTTGATTGTCGTCATAGGAGTTTTCTGAGTAGGCTCCACTTTTGCGTATTTATTTTCATGCATGTAGGTCTATCTATGGGGCTTCTGTATCTCTCACGAATTTGAATGAATTTAAATTATTTCATTTTGCTGATGTGTCTCTTTTTGCTTTCCTTTTTATATACAAATCACAGTGCCAGAAAAGCTCTTTACAAGTCATTGTAATTTCTGCAGAGAAAAAATTGCAACAATTAAGCTGTTAAACCCACCATGTTCACAAGTTGGCATCAATAAATGTATGTGTCTAAACTGTGTGTACTCGATCAGATTCTGCCATTTTGGGGGCTCAATCAAGCTGTGATTTCAAGTACTGAAAGTGTTTGTCACTTATTTTTCCACAAAATATATACGGGTATTCTAATATGTCTTAAGCTATTAAACCTTGATTTTCTTTTTGAAAAAAAGTCTGCTGAATGTTTTAATCACATACAGTTGTATTCAGGATTTTACATTGAGTGAAATATTTTAAAATGAAATATTCAAACAGGCACTTTCATCGTTTTATACATGTTTGTTTGCAGTTAAGTGGGATATATTTGGTATATTTGGGAACTCTGATATCTTACATATATGGTATCTTATCTTAAGTCCGTGGAATCATTTAAAATAAATGTTTTATAGGAAGATTTGTTTTTATTCGCAGCTTTTTGAAAACTTGATTAAAAGGGCACCTTTTCTTTTTTTGTAATTTTTTTAATAATTTCAATAAAAAAGTGAAACATCTGAAAATGACTAGTGAATTATTTAATTGCATGTTTTAGCATTTAATAGACAAAACAAAATGCTAATAAGTCAATTTTTCCATGCAAACATGCTATGAATACAGAAACAAGGGAGAGTTTCTGTGCTGAAAACTGGCTAGTATTATAATTATAATAATAATAGAGCTTGAGTAATGACGAAACACACCTGTACGTAGATATGATGTTTTTATCTGATACTAATTGATCACTGAAAATCACGTTACATATCCATTAAATTTATTTTCTCCAATACTGGATCACAGGAAATACATACGGCGGGAGAGAAATATTTAGATGACAGATTAAATGACATGGGGACTAAGTCATTTCTGAGACGAAGCATGTCTTCATCAATTAGTTACACATATAAGACTATATAAGGAAATGTTTGCATTATTTTCTTCTACACCTGGTAGTACACAGACCTGAACTATTTTGTACATGAATTTCAATGTCCTTTCGAACATGTAAGTAAAGAAAAATGCTGACTTGCTTTAAGTTTTTAAACTCTCCTTAGCCCTGTGTTGTCTCATACAGTATGTAGTTTCACTACTGCTCAGTAACCAGCAGAGTGCAGCACTGACCACTTTCAACCACTAGATGCCAGTGTGAACGATGCCACCCATAATTTGAAACTAGCCTTAGCAACATCATGTACATGGAGAGAGGGGTTTGTTATTGTAATGGACAAAAAGAGGAACCAAACAAGCCTGGATCAAGTTTGATATCAGAGAATCTCTGAAGTATGCTTGAAGGTATGGACATATAAATAAACAAAACCTTTTTTTTTTCAGTTTTTCTATGTTGTCGTGATCACAGAGCCTCTAGTTCTCTGGCTGCAGTTCACACTGGGATGTAAAGGCATCTGACTAGTTCTTCTCCTCTGAGGAAGGTGGAAAGTCAAGGGCGCTCGTAAATATGTGAGAAATTCTTGCTGACAGTCTTGACACAACACACACCTAATACCTTCTTCACAGAACAATTAATCTGAAGAATCAATTTGCTTGTTTTGTGTTTATTTGATTTGGAGTAATATACATTCGTCGCATTCTTGGCCTGCAGTAGCAGATATTCACGACCACTCCCCGGGTCGAGCTGTTTGCACAGTCACACCTCTCTCTGTGCTGCTGTTTGGCAGTCTGCATCAACCCCACACTAACGCTGTGAGACATGGCGGGGGAGTTCTGGACCAGGCAAGCCAATTCAGCTGGGAGGCAGATCCACAGCTAAAGTCTTACAAGGGGAAATAATCTTTGATCTGGAGTCTCTCTATTTATAGGGTGGATAGTTCCAACAGACGCTGACTTTACAGTAAGTCTGTGTTTCCATTTAAAAGTACCATAAACAGGGGGCTTCATTTAGAATAAGTACAACACACCTTATTTATATATGGCAAAAAATACTCTCATTCCCAGGGTGTCAAATACTGAGGCTTTGTCGCAGCCGTTTCCATTCAATACCGCCGCACAAGGCACCCTTTAGCGTTGATATTAAGCGCACCGGCCATTCCATTAACTATAATGTAAACCCATCCGCGGCAACAGTAAACGCTCAGGGAAAGTGCTGTGGTGACCTAGTTTAAAAATCGAAAGAGACTCACTGTGCAGGCGGGAGGGGAGGTCCATGGGTTCGATTACCACAAGGCTTTCATCCAGGAGACCGTTTTTGGTGTCCCGTGCGTCACGTTACAATCTACTGTTCATTTGTGTCCCGTGTTAACAACATTCAGTGTCATTTTCACTGTACAAACGTAGTAGTTTTAAGCTCAACCATGTAGTTGTTTCCTAAACTTAACAATAGTGGTTTTGTTGCCTAATCCTAAAGTGACGCCAAGCGTAACTATAGTGATTTGATGCCGAAAATAAAGTGCTGCCGAGGGGTGCGACAAAGCTGCGGTAGACGAGTTGGAATGAGAACGTGTTGAAACTACATGCACACTGCAGCAATTCCCAGATAAATATTAATGGGCCTTAAAGAGATTTATCATACAATGAAGCTTGAGTTAAAAACATACCTGAACTTTGATAGCCTTACTGGCATCAGCTGTTGTGTCTTTATTGTTCCCAAATGACAGAGATTGTTGCGCCTTTTTCACAGCAGACAGACTCGTCAAATCACAGGTGGAACCAATAACATTAACGATGGCTCTGTAGCAGGAAGTAATGCTGTGCAGCAATTAATGATGTCATTGGAGACATCTGTGGTTGAAGAGTCAAAATGATTGCTGGGAAAAAAAAATAAAACATTTCTCTGGATACAAGTTTTATAAAAACAAAGATCTCTTTGATGTCAATTTATAAAATGAAATGTAAAAGTATTTAATAATGGACACTGACATATGTGTTTGCATCTTACAGTATGTCATTTACTTTGAAGATTGTGCAGCCCTCTGGGACAAACCTGTGATTTCAGGCTATACATAAACTTGACTTGTCTGTGCGAGCGTGTGCATTTGACAAAAAGAGTGAGTGACAGAGAAAGAGAAAGAAATATTCTGGTATTTGAAGTTATTACAACCTGCAAAGAGCTTCTACCGAACATCAAAAGTACTCGATAACACCTGTCATCAAATTCTTAGTCAGCGTCCATGATAAAAGCAACTTTATTTTCTTTCTCTAGTGTCTGACGTAAGTGTATTTTCCAACAGCACAGCATTTAACATAAACTGCATTGACAAAATGTTCACATTTATTTAAGATTAAGAGTCCTCTTTCTGTGTTTTTACTCCATCTATTGACCTATTTATTAATGTATTCCTTCATGATTAGAGATTTTGACAAAACAGCTCACCATATTAGCACGTACTGCTCTGAACCACCAACACTTGGTTCTGATTAACACTGTCTACGTGTACAATATCTAAGCTATAAATTATCTTTTGATATTGTTAATGTACATCAGAGAATATTGCACAAATCATGTTTAATTTATCACACTGGTTCAGTCAAAGTAAACAGATCAAAACTTAAAGCACTGTGTGTAGAATTAAAAATGTCCCCCACTGTGTTAGACAATAATATGTAATCCCCCATCCCCATCCCCCATGCATATATTGGCCTGCTACGAGGACCAACACATTTTCACTCCGGCCGTGTCTAGAAGGTAACCCACAATTTGGGAAACTCTCGCGAGATGGTCAAGGTTAGGCATTGACTTCGAATGGTTAAAGTTAGGACAGCACGTTTTTGCAATTTGCGGGTTACCTACCAGACACAACCTCTCACTCCCAACTCGTCAAATGCCGACGCTTGGTCAGTGCCCCTGCGCTTCAACCTATGACGCTCTAGGTATCCCTCTATCAGCAGATTTCGGCGTGTCAGGAAAGGCATGTCAGTTTCTGCTCGTTACACGCATAGTGCCTTTTCAAAATAAACTTTGTGTTCACAGAAAACGTTCGGCTTGCGCTCGTTACATGCATACAGTCTGTTTTCAAAATAGACTTCCAACGTAGGTTTACTTAGTTTTTAGGTTTACTTGGTTAGCTTTAGGAAAATATAGTGGTTTGGGTTAAAATAAGTATGTTTGTCACATATATTATGTTAGTTAAGTACGTAACAAAACTAAGGTAAAGTAAGTCAACGTTGGCTGGGTTTCACACGGGACATGAACAGCTGTCTCCTGGGTGAAAGTCCGGTGTTTGTTTGACCCATCCTACCTCGACTCCCTCCTGCCCTATACGTGGACATTCCCGCTCTTTATACTACGTCAGTTGCTCTGACAATCTAATAATGACGTGGATGGGTTTACGTTGGAGAGAGTTGAAAGCCCGGAGTGTCTCATACAGATGCTAAAGGGTGCCTCGGTGCGTCGCCGGTATCAGATGCCGATGGGCACTGACCAAGAGTCGGTATTTGGCGAGTTGGGAGTGAGAACGGGTTGCTAGGACACAGAGTGAATGGGCTGAAAGTAACACACACACTTTGCACCAACTTTCTTCTGGATTGCCTCATTTTTCTACAAAGAAAAATGATTTTAAATATACTATAATATCTTGTATATACGGTATATCAAATTCTACACATAGTGGCTTGAAAACCATTTCACAGGAGCACAAAGTGAGATAAGAATCACATCGAAACATTATTACAAGAGCAGCATTTGAAATACAGTGAGTTCACTCATCTGACAAAGTCATATGTATGTGTGTACTGTATATGTTGTAACACAATGTACCACGATAGGTTAAGACAGAGATCAACAGGGTCACAGTAACAGGCCTGTTTATTTGATTAGAAAGCATTGCGGTTGCCTCGATGTTGACCTCCACAGAGACGTAAACTCCTGATGAGTTCCTCAGCTGCACTCTCGCCTTCTGGTTCCCTTGTAAACAGAATAATCCTTCCACCCTGTCCCACCTCAGCCCTGGACTCCCACACCATCATAACCTCCTCACTTATTCACACGAGCAGCTCTCTCTGCCGAGTGACAGAAGATCGATGTGTGCGCACATAAATTGGCCTCCCACCACTGATGACTTGAGCCTCGATCCAGAGAAGCATGGAGACAAAGATGCTATTTCTGTCATATAGCGTAGAGTGGATTTTGATGCCTCCACCTGCTAATGCGCGTACAACGTTATGAATTTATATCAGCAGGGCTCACCATATGCTACTACATTTTTTGCTGACTTTTTTTGCTTACTTTCCTGTCTTCATTTGTCATTAAAAAAATCTAATGAGATGCTTGAAAGGGTGGATTTCCAAATCTGCCATCAACAGCTGTAGAAGACGTGTCAGAGATAAACAGCTGTTGGCTCACTGAGGTGAATTTTATACAGTATGTCCCATTAAAATGTATACATATATTAGTTACATACAATACATATTATAAGTGTCAGCAGTCCTGTCTCAACACTTTTATGTTGAATTTCCCTCATTTTAAGGTGCAGTATGTAGGATTTGGCAGCCTCTACTGGTGTGGTTGCAGATTGCAACCCGCCGAGTGCCCCTCTGCTCACTCCTCACTTTTCAAGACTGCGGTAACGTGAGCCGCCGAGTGCAAAACCATGGTAACACCGTTTGCCTCGCTCAGAGGCCATCCTTACCATAATAACACTACTTTAGGAGCAACTGACAGCGGCTGGTGATATCAAGGTTTTGCATTTTGCGGCTCTCGTTACCGCAGTTTGCGTGTCGTAGAACTACGGTGGCCTTCAGGTAACGTAAAAATACGAAAGCTTCTCTCTAGAGCCAGTGTTTGGTTTGTCCGTTCTGGGCTGGACTCTGTGGAGAGGACCCACTCCCTGTGTAGATATGAAGGGCTCATTCTAAGCTAACAAAAACACAACAACTCTTAGTTTCAGGTAATTATACACTATTGAAAACATAGTTATGAATATTATATTCCATTTCTGCCAATAGTTCCCCCGAAATGTTACACACTGGTCCTTTAAAGGAAGACACTGGTCAGTTTACTAGAAGAAATGACAGAGAGGATGTGATGACGCTACATTGGTATAACCGACTTCGTCACGAATTGGGGGAAAGTGAAAAAGGTAACTGGAAACACCTATTAGTGGAAAAGGTCTGGTGATACATGTACCGTAGAGGTTCATTACAGAGTTCAAACTTATTATCACCCAGATCAAATTAAGCTTATTGGATGGAGGAGCTCCAACATTCCTTGGATTCACAGTCCTGTAGCTACAGATATATAGTTACTAATAGGTGTCTCCACAGTTTTTAACCATTGTCCATGTCCACAAATATTTGAAGAGGAGCATCAAGTCATTTTTCTTGTAGCATGGATGCTATTTTCAGCTACAAATATTAGCTAGTATTAGCCATTTTGTCAGTCAAAGTTGGATTGCACCACACATCTGTGAGGGCCTTGAGTCTCATGAGTTACTGTGCAACTCAAACCAGACGTTCATCGCACCAAAGGTCCTGGGTTTTAATTCCAAGTGAGTCAGTTCTACATTTTTTCATCCATCCAGCCACTATGCAGCACATCCTGTGTCCTGGTCAAAGCACCAAGCTGGTTGCGCAAACTTCCTGCTTGCCCACCACCAGATTCACACTATTAACACAATGTCTTAGTTCCTCTTCATTGGATTTTCTGTCCTTAAGGCCACAGAACTAAGCATGTACTGTAAATGTAGCACATAATACGATGCTTAACTATTTGAGATCATTCACATAAAAAAGGCCATGAGTTTTAATTCAGGTCAAAAATACAATACAGTATATACTACTCTTGTACCGCATGTGCTACAGATATACACTTACTGATTCAAGTTCAACAGGTTGGTGCTGAAAACTGATGAGGAGCCCCCTATTTCGTACGGCAACATCTTCATTTTGTCAGCCAGTGGAGAAATAAACATTTAAATCAAAGTCTGATTTAGGATGTTTATCCTGTCTCCACGCTGATTGGTCATCCTGCCCTCTCAGACTGTGTTGGATGGAGGAAATCAGTCAGTCCACGATGGAGTTCCCTCATCTCTTTCATCCCTCTGACATCCTGCGATGCCATTAAGGCCGTTTTGACCAGTAATCCCTCGAGCGTGAAAATAAAGCCAGAGTCTTTCCCGTTCTGTGAACCAGTGGAGTGAAACTTAACAGTTACACAGCAATCCAATTAGTTGCCAAGGGTCACACATCATCATCATCATCATCGTTCTGCCTCAGCCTCCTCTCATGGCTCTGTCCTCTCTGACTCCCTCTTTGAGGAAGCCGACCGACTGGATCCTGACAAAGAACGTACTGTTTCCAGATTTTCTGGAACGCTGTGCGGAATTTCTTGATGCGGAAAGCGTACACGATGGGGTTGACAGCCGAGTTGCCGTGGGTGAGGATGATGGCGATGTAAATGAGGAACATCGGCTTGTCACAGGTAGGGCAAAAGAGGGTGATGCAGTTGAGGATGTGTAGAGGGAGCCAGCTTACCGCGAAGAGGAAAAGAACGAGGGCGAGCGACTTGGCTAGCTTGAGCTCCTTGCCATAGTAACGGCTGGGGTCTGTGTGGCTAGCTGTCACCTACAGAGAGATAAAGGAGAAGATCGTCAGTGTATAGATTTAGCATCAGTTCAGATGTCACACTAAGTCTATTTTAATAGCAGAATAATTGTCTTTTATTCGCTGCATATCAAACAAAGTGACCACAAGAAGAGGAAGACCTCACCTTCTTGTTGAGCTGCTTGTGGATCATGTAGAAAATCTCGACATAGATGGCCAGCATGAGGAGCAGAGGGGGCAGCACCCAGCCGAAGAAGTTGAAGTAGACCATGTAGTTCATGCTGATGACTGTCTCAAACTCACAAGTCACCAAGAGGTCATCAGTGACCAGGGAGCCGTTGTCACGGAGATGCTGCAGGTTATTCCAACCCAACATGGGCGTGAGGCCCACTACGATGGACACCAGCCAACACAATAACACGGCCGTGCCAGCTCGCCGAGGGGTCACCACCCGCTTGTAGCTACGGCAACAAGGGAGAAGATCTTGTTTTTAATTCAGTCCAATACAACATATAAATCACTGCAAAAGATTTACAACAAATACTCCCTTTGTGAAGCCATAACATAAGCGATTCTATCTGGGGGTGTTGTTTCAACTCTTAAAGCGAGACTAAGTAACTCTACTGTCGCCCCAAGTTACAATTAAAGGATAATGGTGAATGCTAAAACATAGAGCAACAGTAGCAAAAGCGGAAAAGAGTAATATAGTCAACAAACTGGCTTATAGAGCAATATCTAGCTAAAGTTTGCTGACATTAACTAATATTTTGTAACCATGAGCTACTGGTCATACTAGACCATGTAAGGTGGTAGCAACAAAACCCTTGAGTGTGTTGAATTGAGCTGTGGTGTGTTTTATTGCCTATGAATTAACCCTCTAGTACACAGATTATAGTTTTCATAAAAAATGTCATCCTATTTTTTTTTTAAAAATTTAGGCTCTCTGATAATGTATCAATGATCGAATTTGTCCCCTCCCACAACCACTAAGGACATTTTGTGTTGCCTCAGGGCACTACTTGTTCAAGAACATTTGTATTTTGCAGCACTGCCCACAGTTCATTGGCAGTGAGGTTAAGTGGCTTGTTGGCATCCATCTGTACAGCATATAGATTGCTCTACAATAATGTCAAGGACATCCTCTGAGAAGAACGTCTGGGACATGATGTCATCAGGCTGTGGAAGTGTAAAATAAATTGGGTGTAGACCAGCATTTCTCTACCTCTCAAACCTGATTCTGGGGTGAATTCTTCCTCATTGTTACTTCCCTCAAACTCACTGTCCTCACGATTAGATCCTAACTGTTTGATTAGGCTCCTTTCTCCCATAGAATATCCCTGTGGCCATTGCCTGTGAATTTCAGTGGATATGTTCATAAAAAACATCGATCAAGACCTTAATTTTACATCACATTACAAGTCCAAGTCAAAAGTAGACTAACTGTCTTGGTCTTTCTCTTCGTTACCCTGTGGCAGCCAATCAAATTTTACACAGTGGCCAAAGGGTGGAATTACAATTTCTGTGTCGGTCATGTAATGCCATTGGGCCCAAAAATACTTTTTTTTAGGTAAATCAACTTATGAACACTTGCATAGCCCTTATTTAAATCATTAGGTCCTAAAAGTTGTAGCATGCACTAATAGCTGAAGCTAATGTTCTTTCCTCCGTTCATGTGAATGAGCCCGAGACTGAGGGCTGGGAGGCAGAGTTAAGGGAAACGCTAGTGCGCCTGCTCTATGGGATGCGGAAGATCGACGGAGGATGCGGGTAATTTTACACTCGGTAGTCAAACTTTTTTTGCTTCATGTGCAACTTTCATCTAGTGATGTGCAAAAATATATGAAAAAATATTTTTGAACGACTCTTCTTAGTGTCCGGTATGTACCGGGTTAGCCTGTCGAATGGATCGAGTGATCAGGAATCCGGACTTTTTCCACTCGCCCACTCGCTGTTATCGTAGGGAACAGCTCACGCTGCCTGGTATGGTGGTGCAGTCGCTCAAAACATTGGAAGCGGCGTACCCAACGTTACTGAATAAACACACAAGGACTGACTGAATCGGACTTGAGTCGAGACGGGCGGTACGGCAGGTTAATGGTGTATTCATTTGCTCCTCGGATGGCCCCCTGTAACGGAGAGTCACAAAGAAAATTACGCTATATATTGCAAGAGGTATTAAAACTTGAAGGAGCCGATTCTGTGAAGAGTCGGTCCAGACATCGCTTCTTTCATAGGAATGAACGGGAGTTCTCTTTATACATCCATGGTGGCAGCAGGTGACGTAATTTCAGTTTGATCTTCTTCCTCTGAAAATCGCTGCTGTGTTCTCAGAAACAAATCAAACGTCAAGCAGACACAAGCAAGACATCTCTGCTGTTCAGAAAACTGTGGGAGTCGTTGCCTAACATAGCTGTCTGCAGTTCTTAGGATGTCACTCACCCTGTCTCTCCCACACAATGGTCTGCTATTGGACAGGTCCATGAATTAGTCATTGTCAAGCGGACATGAAAGATTCCTGTGGTCGACCGGGCTGTTGATTTTTGTAATTCAACCTTTATTTCTAAAGAGTCATGTGCTGACTCAATCAAATGACAGGGGTGGCTAAATAAACTCTCACTCTCTCACTCTCCTGCACATGTGAAGCACTTTTTTCTCTCTTCTTATCATGCCGGCTCCCTGGCTAACTTCACTAACGCTAACACAAAAACACACTGAGATATGTGCCCGAGCCAGACTCATATGTTTTCTCCCCTCATTTGCTTTCTCTTGCCTTTCACTCTGTCACATAAAACACACTCACACTCAGGAGTTCAGCCAGGGTGAGTCAGACACAACACAGGACGTATGAATGAATACTCAAAGGATGTTTAAAGAGAGTCTGGTGTAGGTATTCCCATATGTGACGACAGCTTTTATCTTTACAACGTTCTGTCCACCCGCTTTTAAGGCTCGGCAGTCTGTCTGCATACAGATCAGCTGTCCGACTAGACTGCCCTCCATCTATCTCTGCTTTCCTGAGGGATTTCCACCTGCTAAATCCCATACTCCAGCTAAGCGCAGTAGCAATACTTTGGACATTTTCAATATCCCAGACACGCCACCCTTATCGTGACTTGTGTGCTTTCAAACCACCTCTGCTATAAAAAGCAATCAGTGCCTGTTTAACTGTGTCCCTCTAGAGTCCCAGGGGTGGTTTAGGGAGGGGGACTCCAATTCTGGCTGACATTATCACGTAGCACGAGACAGTAAAATACAATTCACTGGTGTTTAAAATCTGAACATGTCCATATGGGAGTACTGTATCTGGCTAAAATGGATCAGCAGTGAGATGGAAGTACATTTTCTCTGATTTGTGTTTTCTTTGTGAGGGAGCACCAGACTTTTTCTGCCACTCCTGAGGAGAAATATTGTATGACCTGATACAGAATATGATTTAAACGTATATTTATAATCATTACAATTAGGGCTGTCAAAGTTAACGCCATAATAACACGTTAACGCAAATTCGTTTTAACGCCACTAATTTCTTTGACCGATCTTTCTGAGGTTTCAGCAGGCTCAGTTTTAAAGCTCGAGTGAATCTGGATCCATTGGTACCAACCATGTCATACTTGCTTGTCGCGAAGGAGGTTAAATAACGCTCCAAACTTGCGCTAAATTTTGGCAAGAAAAAACTGGCATGGCCATTTTCAAAGGGGTCCTTTGACCTCTGACCTCAAGGTATGTGAATGTAAATGAGTTCTATGGGTACCCACGAGTCTCCCCTTTACAGACATGCCCACTTTATGATAATCACATGCAGTTTGGGGCAAGTCATAGTCAAGTCAGCACACTGACACACTGACAGTTTTTGTTGCCTGTTGGGCTGCAGTTTGCCATGTTATGATTTGAGCATATTTTTTATGCTAAATGCAGTACCTGTTAGGGGTTCTGGACAATATTTGTAATTGTTTTGTGTTGTTAATTGATTTCTAGTAATAAATATATTCATACATTTGCATACAGCAGCATATTTGCCCACTCCCATGTTGATATAAGTATTAAATACTTGACAAATCTCCCTTTAAGGTACATTTTGGACAGATAAAAAATGTGCGATTAATTTGCGATTAATCGTGATTAACTATGAATCAGGCGATTAATCGCGATTAAATATTTTAATCGATTGATAGGACTTATCACAATACACTATTTTTTTACATGCTACACAAAGTTGTCCCGTTTATCCTGTTTTGAATTTGAAAACTGTGAGACATTTGTCCGGTCACCCCATCCAGTACTGTGTGTGATGAAAGGGCTGAGAAACCCTGCGGCAGCACACTGATACATAACAGTTAAAGCCGATAATATTGAGATCATATTACACAATGTCTTTTTTATTGTTCCTGTGTAGTGTCCTCACTGCAACCAGTGTGCTAATGTCCTCTGAGTGACAGAGTGCAGTGTTAGTGTTCGTGTGTGTGTGTGTGTGTGTGTGTGTGTGTGTGTGTGTGTGTGTGTGTGTGTGTGTGTGCATGTTTCTATGTGTGCGTTTGCTGCCAGCTTGAGAAATTATGCAATCCATCAACCAGCCACCATGAGCCTATTGACCAATCATGCATCCTCATCCAGGCTCACTGTCCAATTAGCCAACTTGAAGTGGAAACTTGGAGTTTTCAGTAAAATTATGAGTAAGGTAAGAGGAGTGCTAACTGATGATAACATTTACACTTTGAAAATCTCTGTTGCCATGCAACAGAAATGTGAGTTTACCATCAAGTTAGTTATTAACAAACCAGATCAGAAGTAGTAAAGAAAGAGTTACAACATTTATGACCTCCACATGTTTCTTTTATATGTTTAGCTCAGGCTGGAAAACAGCTGGCCTCCCCACAGATGTGAAAATCAACAGCTTTAACAGTGCCGAATAGGCCTGGACACTAAGATAATATCTTTCTATCTATCTATCTATCTATCTATCTATCTATCTATCTATCTATCTATCTATCTATCTTCCTTGTCTTGTACAAATACATTTGCAGCTATATTCAGACTTCGTATGTTTACTTGTATGTATGTTTACTTGTATGTATGTATGTATGTTTACTTGTATGTAAAAACAATCCTATAGTCTAATTATTTTAGAGGGGAAAATATCACAAGACAATCTGTGTTATTCATTTATATATTTTGAGCAGAAGGCAGTTAATTTAAGATATTTTTTTTTATATGTGTATTACTTTGTTCCAGTTTTCAGCTCATATTTGGGGTGACATTATGTGTCGGAGGTGTACTCTTAAGAAGTAGAAGAATAAATGCATGAATAAATAATGAATTAATAAGTCTAAATATTATTTGAACTTATATTAAAAGCTGTTTATAAAATGTCTTCATTGTCTTTTCAGTTGAGATATTACAGAGATGTCAGAACAGATTAATGTAGCCCCTTAAATTAAGGTTACTATAAACTAATTAAAATAATGAAACACACCTTTACTCTACATATTACAGTCATTTCTGGTCGGAGCTGAAATGAAAAATCCTGCATGCCCCGCTCAGGTTGTGGTGCCCTTATTGGTCCGAGCATCGCTCCAGACACAAAGGCTTCTGTAATTGACACAAGACATTGGGAAGTAGAAGAATTCACCTTTAGGCCTACCTCATGGGTATCTTGACTCTCAGATAGCGGTCGATGGCGATGGCCAGGAGCGCCAGGATTGAACTTTGAGTGAGGACGAGCACCGTGCAGGCGACCAGCAGGCAGCTGTAGAAGTGCGTCTGGAGTCCGATGCTGATGGTGATGGCGAGCGGGATGACGAGAGCCCCGACCGCAATGTCAGCCAAGGCCAGGGAGACGATGAAACAAAAGGTGGTGTCTCTCAGAGAGCGGTTAATACGCACAGCCCAGACCACCATCACGTTGCCGATGACCGACGACACGGCGATCACCACCTCCATCCCGATGTAGAGGGCTTTAGAGGAAGGCAGACCCGAAGGCATGTTCACGGATGCTGCTGCTGGAGGAAGGAGAGTGTGCGCTCGGCGGAGAAAAACGCGTCGAGGGAGTTCCCTGTTTGAGTTTGTGGGCACCGACTGAGACACCCCGACTAAGCTTTCGCATGTTTTATGTCCCCGCAGAGGTAGATGTAGTGTCTGTTGTTGCTCTTGAGTTATTTTAGGATCCGATCCAGGACGTGGAGCTGCGCGCAAGACTTGGTCTCCATACGGTCCGATTCCGGGAAGGATTCCTGTGCCGTCCTGCTGACGGAGGGACGGGACGGACCCGGGGTACCGGCGAATGAGTCACAAGCAGGTTCCCAAAGCGCGGATTAACAGTGTACATTTCATCGATGTCAAACACGTGTCAAAGTTCGGAAAAAAAATAAACAGAATTAGTCCGAAATAGTGGCATTTCCTGGCTGCTGACACTGAGTCATTTGGATAACAGCTACTCATTCAGGGGTTATCTCCTTTATTTGGATTCAGTTGGCTTCAAGACATCTTTATTTTCCTCGGGGTAATTTGTTTCTTGTGAAGTAATTCCAGTTTAGATATGTCACCCCATGGGAGTTCAGAGTCCCTTATCTTCTCCACGTGTGTGACGCCCTCTGTGGGAGTGGACACACTGAGGAGGAGAATGTCAAACATTAGTCCATATGACAGGTTTGTCAAAGATGCTGTAACTTATTGCAATGCAAATAACACAACATCTTTCACCCGCTGGCATCATTTAGACTCACTTTTATGCATAAAAAACGTATACAGACCTCATTTGAACCACTATGTCCTCTGTTCTTTCCCTCAGTGTGACTTGTTACAGGCTGAAGTGAAGAATGGGTGACAAGTAAAAGCCTGTGAAGCTTTGACACTCTGGAGAGAACGCACAGAAAGGAAGCTGGATGAAGACAAATGGTGCTTTGTGTTAGAGGGAGACGATAAAATAAATACTGGACAGCGTCAGCTTGGTATCAGTGGAAAGCAGCAGGATTCAGCTGGAAGACAGACGCACGCAAACACATATAGATGCAAATGAGACACATAAACAGGTGGCATGATTTTGCATACAGATAGGAAGTATACACAGATACAGAGTACATGCAGCGCCTACATCTGCATTGCATTTGATTGCAAATAGGACTGCAGTTTTTGGAAAAACTTCTCCAGTCTGGGTGAATACAGACCATCACTCTAACGACCTGTTCAGAGCTAGAAAATGATCAATGTCAAGGCCTCATTCTCTCACCTTGACCACAGTGAAGGTCTGAGAATGATTTATGTCTGTCATCATTCAACACTCCTCTATGACTTTCATCAAGCCTACAAGATCATTTTCACCACTTTCAGTCCACATCAGGGACACTCTCAGACAAATTTACCTTTTTTTTCGCAACCTCTTGCTGATGAGTAAATACCACAGTTCATTCCTGAGCTGGAAAGAATTCCCCAGAAAAACAACGAGGAGCTAATCTTTTGGCTTTATGCCGCAAGAATGTGTAATATTGTTAAAGGTGTTCCCACTTTTCATAATCAAAAGGACAAGAAGCTGCTGACTGAATTGGTGGTACAGTAAGAAGCCTCATATGGGCTCATTATAAGCCAATTGTTTACTCTTTTTTTAGGGCTGTCAATCGATTAAAATATTTAATTAATCGCATGATTGTCCATAGTTAATCACAAATTAATCACACATTTTTATCTGTTCAAAATGTACCTTAAAGGGAGATTTGTCAACTATTTAATACTCTTATCAACATGAGAGTGGACAAATATGCTAATTTATGAAAATGTATGTATATATTTAATATTGGAAATCAATTAACAACACAAAACAATGACAAATATTGTCCAGAAACCCTCACAGGTACTGCATTTAGTATAAAAAATATGCTCTAATCATAACATGGCAAACTGAAGCCCAACAGTCAACAACAGCTGTCAGTGTGTCAGTGTGCCGACTTGACTATGACTTGCCCCAAAACTGCATGTGATTATCATAAAGTGGGCATGTCTATAAAGGGGAGACTCGTGGGTACCCATAGAACCCATTTTCATTCACAAAGCTTGAGGTCAGAGGTCAAGGGACCCCTTTGAAAATGGCCATGCCAGTTTTTCCCCGCCAAAATTTAGCGTAAGTTTGGAGCGTTATTTAGCCTCCTTCACGACAAGCTAGTATGACATGGTTGGTACCAATGGATTCCTGAGGTTTTTTTAGTTTCGTATTGTAGTATTTTTTCAATAAGCAAATGAAGACACCGATTTCTTGAGTTCCTTGTCTGTTTATTCGAGAGATGAGGCACCCAGTCTGCAGAGTGGGAGAATCCTAACCCTTGCATCCTACATGCTCTTTTTATACAGTTTTGACATCGCCTTCTCTATTCTTTTAACCTTGAACCATAAGAGAAGCAAATTAAATGGTTCTACACTTCTGTCATCGTCTTATCTATTATTTCACTCCCTTAACTTTGAAGCATCAGAGACCATATTAAATGGTTTTATTCCGAACTCAAAACACCGGAAAAACAGGTCAATTGCAGTTCACACAGGGCACAGAGAACATGTTTTTGAAAAGGCCTTGGCCTTTTACACAGCAGGAAATAAAATATATTATACCAGTAAAAAGGGTGATTATACACTACAGTATGATACCAGTATCTCCAGTATTTAGCCTTAAAACTGAGCCCGCTACAACCTAAAAAATCGCAAGTTGCATTAATACGTTAAAGAAATTAGTGGCGTTAAAATAAATTTGCGTTATCGCGTTAACTTCGATCATTTTAGTCAGTTGCCTATGTGTATGATTGACCTTGTGCGGTTGATGCAAGTCTTATTTTTAATCATGTAAACACCATAATAAAGTTTTTTTCTAACTTTTGTACTATAATGAAGCAATGTGTTTTGATTTTTTTCCCTTTCTTGTGTGCAGTATTATGTCTAAAGCGTATATGTGATTTCTGGTGAAGCTCAGTACTAATAGTAAAACTAAACAGACAATATGTTATAGCTCTCATATCTTACAACAGGAGAGTGTCACTTTATTCACCAGAAAAAAACAACAACTAAGTTTTAAATTTAGTATTAGTGTCAAATTTGGATAAAACTTTACAGTGCATCATACTTATATGTTGTCAATTATTTTCATACCTCTTAAAAAAATAAATTCTTAATATTTTAAATAGCAAATAGTGTCTTGCAGGGCTGCTGTCTCACATTTTACCAGTGTTTACATAATGATTTGACATTAATGAAAGTTTTATAACTCTGGTATGAATTTTATCGAGGTGTCGTGACCAAATAATTAACCTTGGATTAGTTCACTGAAGCATAAAAAGATGTTTTCTTCCCAAATAAGCAAATGCACGAGGACAGATAATAATCCTGTTTGTGCTCATATTCATGTTTGCAGTTTGTTGGTTGAATGTTTGTTCATATTTGTATCCACTGCAATCAGAATTATTTAAAAAAAATCCGTCTTTTTGTGACGTTTAAAAATAAATCTGAATCAAGATTAAATCCATGAGCGTTTCCTTGTAAACGAGGTGCTCTGAGTCTTCCTGGCAGCTTGTTGGTGGTCTGTTTGTATCAGTGGTCTTCATCACTCTTCTACGTTACTGAGGTTTTAATATGTTGAGCAGATTGACCTAAAATATCTGAATGATGTTTGGCTGTTTATAAAAGAATAAACATGTGTTTTTATCATCCCTTCCACTTCTGAAGAAACCGAATGTCAAAGTGTGTGTGTGTGTGTGTGTGTGTGTGTGTGTGTGTGTGTGTGTGTGTGTGTGTGTGTGTGTGTGTGTGTGTTTTCTCAGTCATTACCTCCACAGACTTTAAAGGTCTTATCTTTGCTGGAACAACCTAATATTTATGATACATGACCGTAATTGTTATGTGATTCATAGCCTGCTGAGCTTCTGTAGTCACTCACAGCAAAACTATCATGACAACTCTGATAGATGAGGCTCTTCTAAGGAACAATTACCCCACGCAACTACACAGAAAACTTTTTATTAGAGAAGTCATTGGAGAAATATCAAGTATTTATTTGTTACAGCAAGAAATAAATCAATCTCTTCTACACACAGATTGTAAGCATATGTAGTCAAGTCAAGTTTATTTGTACAGCACGTTTAGAAACAACTAGAGTTGACCAAAGTGCTGTACAAGTTAAAGAGAATAGAGATTAAAATATCATCAACAAAACAACAATATGTTGCAATGGAAAAATACAAGGCAATATTATAATATATGCACAAATCTAAAACAGAAACGGATTAAAACTTGTAAGAGTAATTTATAAAAATAAAAGTTTATAAAATACTAAAACATTAATAGTAGGAATGTCAAAGTTAACGAGATAATAACGCGTTAACGCAAATTCATTTTAGCGGCACTAATTTCTTTAACGCATTAACGCAACTTGCGATTTTTAGGTTGTAGCTCAGTTTTAGAGCTACAGTGAAGATAAAACTGGAAAACTAAGAAATCTATTGCTACCAATCAGGTCATACTAGCTTGTTGTGAACTTATGCTAAATTTTGGCGAGGAAAAACTGGCATGGCCATTTTCAAAGGGGTCCCTTGAACTCTGACCTCAAGATATGGGAATGGAAATGGGTTCTATGGGTACTCACGAGTCTCCCCTTTACAGACATGCCCACTTTATGATAATCACATGCAGTTTGGGGCAAGTCATAGTCAAGTCAGCACACTGACACACTGACAGCTGTTGATGCCTGTTGGGCTGCAGTTTGCTATGTTTAAATAGCAGCTTTTCACCACAGAGTTTGATCTGTTTGTCAAATTTCAGTGCTGAGTCAAAGATGGCATAAAGAGTCCTTGCATTGGCATGTACAACAGCACTGCATGGAGTCCAAACTTTACCACAGAAACAAGGGGTCTACGGTAGTGTCGCACAGTATCTGGAAGCTGTTTTAATTAAGACAGATCAAGGCTCGATGGCCCACTTTAGCTGCAGACTGTCAGCTCCAGTCGTGTCTCCCCCGCAGACAGACAGCAGGTGTAGGTAGGCATCAAGAGAGCCCCGTCTGGATGAGGCTGTGATATAAAATCACTGAACTGAATCTGTTCCTCTGTCACACATTTAACTCAAGCAGGAGACTCTGTGTTTGGAGCGGAGAACGGGTTTAGATTGTCCTTCGGGCCTTGCAAAGTTGCAGCGTTACAGTCATTTACTTTACAATTTGAAGTGGCAGTAGGCAGAATATTTTTGGCATCATTGGGGCAAATTTCCATAATAATTTCAGCATATTGTAATTCAAGTGTTCTGAGAGAAAACTAGACTTCTGCACCTCCTCATGGCTCTGTTTTCAGGCTTTAAAAAATCTTTGGCCAATCACAGGTCATTTCAGAGAGAGAGCGTTCCTATTGGCTGTTCATTCAACCTATTTTACAGCTAAACAGTACACTACAAGATGTTTCTGAAAACATTTGAGGCGAGAAATAGGCATTACAGTAACATTATATTGATTCATATTTGATCAGCTGCCTATTTGACCGTTTGTTCGCGAGTGATTGACAGCTGCATCATCGACGGCAGGCTCCAGATCATCTCTGATTAGTTGTTTTCCTCCAGTCTGTGAAATATTGCAGATGCCATTAGTAGCACCGGAGGACACAGAGGCACATGATTTTTTTCAGATTACCTGTCTCATGCACTACTGTCAGGATATAGTTACTGTTTTATAAAAACAAAATTGTAATCATATTTGCTCCAACTTGCCTACCCTAGCTTTAAACCCAAGCAATAGGGCAGAGGTCATGCAGAGGTAAAATATATAACAGTTCTGCACTGTATTTAGAAATATGGAAGTTTATTATTTATTGCGCAATCATCTTGTTTTGTATTAGCATTACACTACCAGACTAAGAGCAGCAATGCTCTAATACACTGTTAGCAGTCTCACACACTAATGCAACCTTAATGCGAGTACGGAGGCCCAGCAGCTCCATAAACAGTGAAACTCATGAGGCAAAATTATTACTTCACTGTGTTACAGCCTCATAACATTCATTCATTCACATCTGTAATACAGCACTTTTACTCATTAACTTCAGTCATGTTGCAATCAAACAGCTGTTTCACATAAACTTGTCCACAGTGTCCGTGTGAAGGAGACAGAAACCGTGGTGGATATAAAACAACAGTCCATTGTTAGTGCTGTTCATAATGATGTAGATCTACGCTCTTAAAGGTACAGTGTGTAGGATTTCACATCTAGTGGTGTGGTTGCAGATTGCAACCAACTGAAAACCTCTCCTCTCACTCCTCCCTTTCCAAGACTGTGATAACGCAGCCCGTTCTCATTCCCTGGGCGTTAAATACTGAGGCTTTGTCACGGCCGCCGACGTTCGGTACCGACGCATACGGCACCCTTTAGTTATAATGTGAACCCATCCACGGCAACAGTAAACGCTCCAAGAATATGCACTAGGGAGTGTGGTGACGTAGCTTAAAGAGCGAAAGAGACACACACCGGACAGGTGGGAGGGGAGGTGGATGGGTCCAACAAAAACTTTCACCCAGGAGACCGCTGTTCGTGTCCCGTGCGTCATGTTACAATCAGCTGTTCGTTTGCATCCCGTGTTCAAAACGTCAGTCATCTTCACTGTTATTAAGGGTCATCTTCACTTTACAAACGTAGTAGTTTCAAATATGTAGTTTTTTTCAAAAACGCCAAGGGTAATTATAGTGGTTTTGATACCGACAAGAAATTGACGCCAAGGGGCGTGACAAAGCGGCGGTATGTGACGAGTTGGGATGAGTGTTGGGAAACGTGAGCCGGCAAGTGCAAAACCGTGGTAACGCAATTCATCTTGCTCAGAGGCCATCCTTACCATAATAACACTACTTTAGAAACAGCAGAACTCAGACGGCGGCTGGTGGTAAGTAAGAAAAACTGATCAAAACTATCATCTTGTTTGAGTAAAATGAGTAAGACTTGTTTTTATGTTACTAGCTACAGTTTATAATTTCAAACAGCGGATAGTTTTCATCACCCGTTTGCTATGCACTGCAGATCAAAACAATAATCTATCTGAAAGCAACTTTTCCTTTCTTGTCTTTCCAAGAAAAGAACCTTCACAGGCCTGCTGGATGTTTCCCAGCTTGCATTGAGGTCCATTGTGTTGAATCTGTGCGGCGGCTGTTGAAGCATGATAATTTAGGGAGAGAACGTGCTCATCAACCCTCTCCAGCCCGGCGTAAATGGAGGGAATTGTTCAGACACTTTATACTGCTGTGCTGAGCCTCGCATTACAAGAGCTTCATCTGCCGCAGGATTCAACAGAACATGAGCTGGAGTGGAAACCTGTAATCTGTGCAATCACTAAAATTGGTGTTCCTGCCGCTCAGCTAATCATCACATCACTGAAGAACAAGCAAGATGTTGAATTTTCACTTTTCATTATTTTACTTTAGATTAAGCTTTAAAAGAGTGCGGCCTGTGCAGGTAAGACAAAAAAATAAACATCTTATAAAAATGTCTCACTCCCTACCAAAGTGAATAAACAACTAAATGGAATCAGATACAACAGAAAGCTTGATAGAGATACATGTCCAATGCAGTCGGTTTGTATGTGAAAGTGGTGTGGTCCATCTACAGTAATTAAAGGGATATAAATCTGGGGGACTTACTAGAGACACATTTTTAAAGAGGACCATATTATGTTCATTTTCAGGTGCATATTTGTATTTTAGGTATATACTAGAACATGTTTACATGCTTTAATGTTCAAAATATGCTTTATTTTTTTCATACCGGCTGAGCCGCAGCGCCTTTTTTCTCCCTCTGTTTGAAACGCTCAGTTTGATCACCACAACTCATCAACTTTAGCAGCTGGCATGAAGACTTAAGTGCTAAGTCACTGTTTATTTAATCACACTACAGACAGACGCGGGTGTGAGTGGGTTAAGACTGAAGTGTTATTTGTTAATAAATTGCTTTTCAAATAACTGATCACCTTGGTTGAATGTTTTGCAAAGCTGAAGTACCGCACCAAACAACTACTTCCTGTATTCACTGTAACGTTTCACAACTTTTTGGTCTTGTGTAATCCTACAGAATTCTTTGAATCATCCACAGTCATAACTGTTCCCACGAAACACTGAATCAACATCTCTCATCAGTCATTATGAAGCCTTCTGACAGATCGGTCTGTCCCATATTCAGACTATGCTCAACGCTAACTGGTTCAGATACACTGAGTCATGGATCTCCTGAAGCCCCCCAGGGCTTATTTGTACATTTGAGTCTAATATTAACAACCATTCCTTAGAAAAGCGATGTACAAGATGTTTTGCATAATCCATCATCTGAATGTGTGTGGTGTCTCAGCATAGGTCTGTACCATCATGTCTGCAGTTGAATGCCCTGTGTCTTTTACATGGGAAATGTTTATATGTATGTTTATATTAACCTG
This sequence comes from Sebastolobus alascanus, assembly GCA_916701645.2. Classification (NCBI taxonomy): domain Eukaryota; kingdom Metazoa; phylum Chordata; class Actinopteri; order Perciformes; family Sebastidae; genus Sebastolobus; species Sebastolobus alascanus. Next base: position 1,101,860 of record CAKAOJ020000048.1, on the reverse strand, counting down.
CACAAAACTCATCATGTCAAGTTCTTAATGAATAAATAAATTCATTTTAAAATGTGTTATTTTCCAATATAAACCGGGCCCCATAATGTCTTTCCTTTTATCAACTTGGCACACTGTAGAGAAAGCTACTCACTCCAAGTTAAAGTGGCCTATTTTCCATAATTTTGCTCTTCTTACCGGAAGAGTCCCTTTTTCATTTCCTCAGTGAAGCAATAGAGGTATCCATATCCTGTCTGATATCTGTCATGAGGAGTTGTCTCAGAGCCTTTACTGACTTGCAAATATTATTCGATTTACACTGTGACAAATGACAACCTGTGACTGTGACGTTTGTCTCTTGTGACTGCTGGTTTGACTCACCTGTTGCTACACATTGTTTCCCTGTGAGGCTGGTGGTGATAGCAGCTGGGAGGCCTCTTCAGGCTTTGAATCAGCTCGCTCTTCTCTTGATGAAGCCAGTTTATATTTATGGGTAAAACATGGATGGAAAAGTGCCCAAAACAACAAATCAAACAGTTCACCCTCTCAAATTCATCATGGCATGGCTCCACTCTACATCCACTGTTTGCTCCACTGGCATCTCCCAGCTGTGTTGCATCATGGGTAACGAGCCAAACCTCCTCTCCACATGCAGGTCTGATCCTCCAACATCTTCCTACAATACTATAAACTACAGACTTATCATACTGTGTATCAGGGAGTCCTTCAAGGTGTTGTTCTTCAAAAAGTCTATATATATATATATATATATATATATATATATATATATATATAATATATGAACCTCTCATCTTTTCATATCTTTGTCTTTATACTGCATAACTTCTCCATGGAAAGAGAGCTTGCCAGTTCTTTCAGCCGCTGACTGAAAGTTTTTACGTCACAAAAACAAAAATATGTTTTTTTTCCCCATTCCTTAAGTTAGAAATAGTAGGACACATACCAGATAAATTCACAGGAAGTTCATGACAAAATACAATCCACCACTTACCAAAAATCAGATGACGGTAACTGCTTGAATGTTTTGACTTTTATTTTTGGATTTTTCCAGAGGGACACATTTCAGTCTCTTGAGGACGTGTTAACAAACTGTACAGAGACGTGTTTCCTCCCACTTGTTGTCTGGATATCTGTTCGAAGTAGCTTTGCTTTGGCCGACTAGTGTGAGAAAATACAGAGTCCGGCACAACAACTAGCTCGGACTGTACCAATCCACTGCACCATATCCAGTTACAAACAAATACACAGAGTACTCAACGTCAAATCAGATGTTATGTTCTGTGACTCAGCACAAATGTACCAATCGTGCCATTTACTAACCTCTTCTCAAGAAATCCAATGACGATCCTTCTTTTTCTTGTGTTGTTGTTTGGTTTTCATTCCACTTACTCCTCCCTTTCCAAGGCTGTCGTAACGTGAGCCGCCGAGTGCTAAACCGTGGTAACGCCGTTCGCCTCGCTCAGAGCCCATCCTTACCATAATAACACTACTTTAGGAGCAACGGAAGTCAGACAGCGGCTCTCGTTACCGCAGTTTCCCAAGCATGTCGGAGAACTTCCGATGGCCTTCAAGTAACGTAAAAACGTGAAAGGCTCTCTCTAGAGCCAGTGTTTGGTTCGTCCGTTCTGGGCTACTGTAGAAACATGGCGGAGCAACATGGCGGACTCCGTGAAGAGGACCTGCTCCCTATGTAGATATAAACTCAAAAACTCATTCTAAGGTAACGAAAACATGATTCTTAGTTTCAGGTGATTATACACTAATGAAAATATAGTTATGAATATTATATTTTATATTTTATATTTATATTTAGATCCCCCAAAATGTTACACACTGTTCCTTTAAGAAACTTTAAAATAAATTTCTCAAGTGCCACCGTGTGACCTTGACTGTTGTACAGATGGCAAACATTGTGCAATATTAAAGGAGAAGAGCAAGAGAGCAGGTAGAAGCATCAAGCTGGATTAAAGTGAAGATGGAGAGGAGATTGAAAATGTCTGTGATGGGAAGTGAGAATTGGTTCAGGGTAGATGGTGAGTGACAGGATCATTGAAGATGCCCGTTAGTCCCCTTACTGCAGACTGCAGGAGTCTGTAGAGCCACTATAAATGAAAAACTCAATCGGGTTAAATTAATTCTTTATTTTGGGAACACAAAGACTTTATTGTTCATTACAGTTATGGTCCATAAAAATCTGGCAGGTATGTGCCGAAGTATTAGAAACAGAACAAAATGTTCAGTGATGCGTGAATGTTTGAGACGAGGGGAGGCTTAATAATCCTGAGAGGAATGTCTCCTGCTGACGTGATGCTCATACCAAAATATTACACACATGAAACAGTCTTGGATGGCGGTACCTCGCAGTAAAGCTGTATTTTATATTCAGCATGTTTTTATTAATTTCAAAGGGGCACTCCACTCATTTTACTATCCACAGGGAGTACTACACAGCCTGTGAAAACAGCTGTATAATATAGATTCAGTGGCAACTTTATGAGGGTACACCAGTACCAATTCATGCAATCCAATACAACTGTTCTGACACAAAGTCTATTTTTATTATGCCTATTAAGTCAGCCCGTTCTCATTCCCAGGGCGTCAAATAACAAAGCTGTGGCGGAGTTTGCGAGTGATTGACAGCTGCTCAGAGACGGCAGGCTCCAGCTCGGCTCTGATTGGCTGTTTTCCTCCGGTCTGTGAAATCTTGCAGATGCCATTAGGAGCACCGTAGGACACAGAGGCACATGATTTTTTTCAGATTACCTGTCTCAGGCACTACTGTCAGGATATAGCGACCGCTTTATGAATTCAGTGTATTCAGTGAATCCACTGTTGTAAGTTGACACTATTTTCTCTTATGAATCCATTATGAAAACAGTTTAAAGAGGGTTTGTAACCATTTTAGTTTGCTGCTCTGAGTGAACTTAAAAATACAGCAGCTGTTTATAATATGTTACTTTGAATCCTCTTTGACAGCTTGTAGAAGGTTTATATATCTGTGTTTATTCCTTAGGGAAAACAGTTTACGCAGGGTTTTTTCGCTTGTAAATCCACTTTGAAAATGCTGTTGTCCGCACTGTGAAAATGGTGTACACAGGGTTAACCTTGGGAGTAAACTTTTTAACAAAGCACTACCTCAAATTTGCCTAATTGACTTTGTGCCATATTTAGTTTACTCGTGAGATAGTGTTATTCTAGTTTTGTATTTGCTCTTGAAAATGTGCTGTTTGTGGTAACAGTTGACAGAAATTTGTGTTTGCACTTTTAAATCTACTGTGACAACAGTTTACACAAGGGTTTGCAATTGTATTTGCTGTTCTTAATCCACTCTGAAGATACGTTTGAAGTACCTACAGTATAAGCTCCTATTGATACACTGTGAAAATGGTTAATGCAAGGTTACATTATATGTATTGTGAATCCATTGCCCTTTATGCAGAATTTACATTATTTCTGTCGTGAATCCACTGTTTGGTGAAACCACAAACGGTTTTGTGGTTTGCATTATGTATTTGTGTTTAAATCCACTGCTGCTGATGCAGGGCTCAATATAGGAAAATGTTGGTACAGAACTCTGCCTTTTTTTGTCAATGCAAATCAGCTTTTTTACATTTATGGTTTTGTATTTGCACACACTTAACCGGAACATGGAACCGATGTCTACAATACGTTTGGATAGAGTTAACTATAACAAATCAAGTTAGATTTACAGACCTAACTCGGGTACCAGGAACTATAATGGAATTGTTTTAAAGTTACACAATACCTTTGAATAATATCAGCATTAAGAAATCAAGTTGGATTTACAGTTGAAAACCAGGTACCCTGAACATTACACAATAAATTGGTATTACAGTAACTGAAAAATAAGGTGTTGAATCAACGTGATTCTTTTAAACAGTCTAATGTGAATGAAATATGTTGGTTTGTTGAGCAATAATTAATTGAGAAGAAGAGGAAAATTATGTCAGTTGGCCACATTCTGATCATGTGGGACCGATTTCCACATTAAAATCGAGTTAATCCAAAGGACTTTTTTTTCCAGTGTATTTGCTCCATCTCTACCCACTGCAGCTTTAAGTTGTGCACCCTTTTATTTTCTCTAAATCTGGAGACACAGTAAACTAACTGAAATGATTCCAGTATAAGATAAAAACTTAATCAATATTGCGTTACTTTAAAAGGGAAGAACGGGACAGTTACAGCATCTTGACAAGTCTTACGCAATCAGTGGATTCTTGAGATAAGATACAGAAGTCCTGAAAGGTTTTAGATAGTTTGGGATTGGAATTTCATCAGAATTTCCCAGAACATCAACAGTTCATTGTTGCAATACCACCCTGCTGATGTAATCCAGTTAGTTTTTTATCAGCTTTTAAATCAATCCTGTGTACTTTTTGGCTTTACACACTTTCTCATGTCAGTTTGTGGTTATAACAAATACCAGAGCTTGCAAAGAATACTTTTGTTAATAAAAAACACTCAATGGAATTTCAATAATATACTTCATCTGTTATTACATTTGGCATAAAGATAACATCAGTATATTAGTTAAAGTGGCAGTAGGTAGTATATTTTTGGCATCATTGGGCAGAAATTCCATAATAACCTTTCAGCATATTGTAATTCAAGTGCTCTGAGAGATAACTAGACTTCTGCACCTCCTCATGGCTCTGTTTTCAGGCTTTAAAAGCCCTTGACGGCAGACTTTGACCAATCACAAGTCATTTCATTGAGAGAGCGTTCCTATTGGCTGTGCTCCGGTCATGTGACCAGTACTTGGCATTCCTTCAAGAGATTTCCAACATGCCTGCCGGGTCACAAACTTCTCATTTTACAACTAAACAGTACACTACAAGATGATTCTGAAAACATTTGAGGCGAGAAATAGGCATTACAGTAACATAATATTGATTCATATTTGATCAGCGCTGCCTAGTTTGACCGTTTGGTCGGAGTTCACGAGTGATTGACAGCTGGCTCTCAAGGACAACAGATGGACAGCAGACCTCAGATCAGCTCTTACTGCTTGTTTTCCTCCGGTCTGTAAAATCTTGCAGATGCCGTTAGGAGCACCGGAGGACACCAGAGGCACATGATTTTTTTCAGGTTACCTGTTTCATGTACTACTGTCACGATATAGCGACAGTTGATTGCAAAGATTTATAGGCCGGTTCATGATCCATTTAAGTGCTGATGGCTTCACAAGCAGAATGCATTAAAGAACAAATCAATTTAGTGTTACAGTCTTTTTCCAAAGAAACATTTCATGGCGATGTTTAGCCGGAATAATGTTTGCTAACCATCTTCGAATGGTTAACAAACATTACGCAGAAAGTAGCATGCTATTAGGCTAGTTAAAATTTTTTATATTTTCATGGCAATCCATCCAATAGTTGTTGCGATATTTTACTCAAAACCATGAATGTCAACCTTGTGGTGGCGCTAAAAGAAAAGTCAGGGGATCTCCAAAGTCGTCATCTGGGAACCATGAACGTCCATTCATGGTTGTGCAAATGCATCTTTTTAGTAAATCCAACAAACACAAGGCTTTCATCCAGGAGACCGCTATTAATGTCTCGTGCTTTTCACTTTCGCATTTCACAAAGTTTCACTTTCACTTTACAATCAGCTGTTCGTTCGTGTCCCATGTTCACAACGTCCAGTCACATTTTCTCTGTACAAACGTAGTAATTTTAAGCCCAACCATGTTGTTTTTTCCTAAACCTAACTAAGTGGTTTTGTTGCCTGAACCTAAGTGTTTTTGTTTAATTCACAACATTAAGCACGTTTACAGTACTGCGACTGAAAAGTGACACCGAACAAGCAATCTGACAAAGCATCAGTATATGAGCTGGGATGAAAACGTGTTGGGTGGTCCTAAAGGAAAAGTCAGTAGGAATCATCCTCTTAGGACCATGAATGTGAAATTTCATGTCAATCCATCAGTAGTTGTGTAAGGCTTCTAACAAAACTGACACAATGGAACCCAAAAGCACGACAAGGAGGCAGGCAGTTTAACAGTAAAGCAAAGCTTTTACTTTGTAAAGCAGGCAGAGGTCAATACCAGGTTATCAGTCCAATCAGGCAAACAAATCCGATGAGGGGCAGGCAACAGGCAAGGTCCAGGAATCGGGCAGATCAAAAAACTAGTAAATCAAGCTAGGTGGCAAAACGCTAGACAATCTGGCACTGGTGAACTAGGACGGGTATATATGAGCTGAGGAACTGATTAGGGAACGAGCTGCAGGTGAGGAGATGGCCAGGGAAACCCAGGTGAAGGGAATGAGGTGATTACAAGCAGGAGGGAGGGGCAGGCTCTGAAATGACATGAGAGGTTAATGATGAGGCACGAAAACAGAAAAAATGAAGAAATAAAGAGTTGGCAGGGGTCGTGACGAGTTGTTGGATATTTCAGTGTGGATCAGCGGTGGACTGACCGACCACCAGACTTTGCCATCACAACAGCCATACTGCTAGCATGGCCAAAATAAATTTGATCAGTAACAATCACAATGTTTCTGTTGTAATATAATTTAGCTTTTGTGAGTCAAAACCACCAGCGTACGCACAAAACAGGGCCTGAAATGTGCGTACGCCACTTCCCACGCACAAGTTGTGATCTATAAAAACAAACTTGACGGGAGAATGTGCGCACCTGTACGGAAACTTTGACCCATGCGTACGCACATTATGGAGGCACCGAGGTAGGGGAAACTGGCCACGCAGATGGTGAGGTGATGAATTGAAATCAGATTGTAGAAATTAAACATTTAACGTCACTTCATATCACACGTTACTTATAGATCCACTTTATAATAGATATTTAAACCAGCAGTGTGCTAGTGAGCCATACTTAACCCATAAGCACCTTACAAATGTTAAATATATCAGCCAACTCAAATCTCAAAGCAAATTCCGCTCAATATCTCATCAGCGCTGTCTCACGTCCTCCCCCCCCACCTCCGGAGCGGAGAGGAGCGGGCCGAACTACCGACACTCAGCTGTGGAGCAACTTAGCTGTTGAAATCATCATCATCGGAGATATCAAAGTATGATAGTAGTTTTTATAAAGTGTAAAATCGCTGCAGTGAACACGATATGACTTATTTATGGTTTATTAGATAGGGACATATACAGTATAGATAGACAAAAGGAAAACAGCTGTCCGATGTAACTATCAGACTGTCTCCAGTGCGCCACCGCGGTGCGCCACACACACTCAGCTCCCTCCAGTCTCCTCCACCCGGCACATCTTCACCTCCTGCACATACAGTATGGATGGAGTAAATTAGCAAAGTGTGGAAATAAAGCCAGTGACAGCTCTCGCACAATCGTTACTCTCCATATCGTCATATCATCATCAGTCTTAATCATAATACAGGCCAAGTTCGCCATAAAAACTTAAATAAATACATTGTGTTCACCTGTCAAACTTCCTTTTTAAATGATATCCAGGTGGGGGGATATTACTGATTGTCGCGATCATTTTGACAAGTTGTGAATCGATCAGTCTGATAGCTGTAAACATATAAACACCGCGGTGAGACTCGTAACATGCTGCATGGTGGATGCACTGTCACTGTGAGGACTACGTGATGGTAGAATGAGGAGGGAACGAGTGTTCACGGACCTCCTCACCCACAAGAACCTTGATCTCTGTATCGGAAAAACTCCTTTTCTTGGTCTTCCTCTCGGTAGTCGCCGTGATTCACCGTAAAGATCCACTGATCAACAGGCTCATTTACATGCAGAAACATTCATGAGGTGCTTTGCATTGACCATTTATGGCTGAATGTGGGCGTGTCGAGGGCGTGATGTGAGGCGGATCCACGTGCGCACATTTCCAGGTGGTCTGTGATTTATAAAGGGAACATTGCCTGCAGGTGTGCGTACGCACAGTTTTATAAGTCGGAATTTTTTTTGGCGCACGCCATTTTCGGCTTTTGTGCGCACGTACATTTTTAGTATGGATCCTACGCACAGTTTTATAAATGAGACCCCAGCTGACTGGGTTTGCATGTCCTCCTAAACACTTTAGAGAATGGATGGTTGCATTTATTCCTCCTTGTCTATTAAAACCAGTGACCACCTGCTATGTAAAGAATAACCCAAGTGATTGGTAGTGGAGTCTTAACATTGGTCAAGTTTTAATGTTCTATTATACCTTTCATAATTTATATTTCGTAAACAAACACCAGGCTACTTTGTCAGAGTGGAAAAGTGAGATAATAAAGAGTGTGGCTTTTCTCACTTTCGATCATCCAACTCTTTCGAGCAATAAAACATCAACACATTCTCACTGCGCTGTCTAATTATGGGTTTGGATGTATTTAGTTGCAGATACCTAATCTGCATTTTCAACAATACATTTCACACATGAATATTTTTCATCACCGCGTTTCATTTCCCATTATACCCACTCAGGAAACAGGTTGTTTCATGTCTCAGGTTCTGGTAAACAACGTGCTAATTATGCATTTTCGAGCCTTGCAGTGTTTACAGTATATCTTTAAGCAGACGGAGCGCAGTGATGAGTAAACATTAGCTTTTTACTTGCTTTTACGAGTAGATTGTCTGAGTGTGTGTTTGTCTCACGTCTTCATGCACCTCAGGACTCATTTCAACCCCGTCTCCTTTTATATATCCTTTTATAAACTAATGTGTTTTGCACAGAGGAGGCTGGGTGGCTGTGGTGGAAGCTAATGTAACATCATTACCAGAGAGGTTCTGGTCAGGAGGACGTGTTACTTTATCTCTCATTTCTTACATTTGAATATCTTGAAAAAATAATAAACAACCTGTCGTAACAAGAGTGAGGAGACATGTAAACACTGAGCTGTGAGTCACGGTTGAGTTGGTGTCCAGTCTGACTGGTTAATGACATTCACCAGTGTGGTCTCTCCGGGCCGTGAAGCTAATGCTTCGGATCAACGGTCTGTGGAAAGTGGAACTTTAAATCCCTCTTAATCTGTTTTCACTCATCTAGTGAAAAGCTCCTGAGAAGATAAGACATATAAACACACATATCTGCTCATTATCATTGTTCAAATACTCACGGAAACACATCCCCGTTAGACTCTGAGGAAGAAATGAGTGGCTGACATAAAATATATCTTTCTTTGCTGAACTGTGTAAGATATTGAACCCATTTGTGCCCAAAGACCATATTTAGCATGATAATGCCACAACATTTGTTCTGACTGGTTAATAATCTTGAAATTTGGTACTGACATACTTTGGGCGAGTATCTAACAGTACAACTTTGACATTTTTAGATCACATTAAAAGTCACACTTTTATTAATAGTCAAAGTCAGGATTTTTTAAAAATGAGGGAAAAAATGCTTACATTATGTTTATTAGAAGTTTTCCATATGAAATATTTTGTGCACACTGCATATGAGTGCACATCTTTGAAATTCAACTTGTTATGAGTTCATGCTCCTTGTAGTTTCTGAGATATAGCCATTTTCTTATCATACTACATGTAGTATTTGGGCATATGGGACAACTGTTTTTTTCCTCAAATATAATGGAGTCTATTGTAAAAACAGTAGTCCCATGTGACCAAAGACTAGATATAATATGATAGGAAAAACTCACTTTTCAGCCACACGGTTTGTCCGATTTTGAAAATGTCTTCACATTTGTGCTGAGGCAAGCCTAGAGAACACATCCACCAAAATTATAAATTTCAGTTGCGAACACAAATGGGTTAATTTAATTACATTCTGTCTTTATCCAACCATTCAGATACTAATGTTGTTTATTGCTCTGTCTTCTTTACTGTTATACACATAAAACTATACTGTATACCGTCTCCTCATTGCTTTTATAATTTCTTTAATCTCTCTTATCTGATTTGGAGTGAAACAATTTTATAAAAATGTACATTTAATGTGTATGTTATTGGAAATGAGGTAGATCTGCTCACAATAAGTGTCCCATGTGTAAATGTTGCATAAAGCCAAATTTTTGCCTGAGTTTTTTAAAGTCAGCCGCTCTGACACAGCTGATCATTAGTGGGAGAGCTGAGCCCTCACCTGTCAGCTCCTCTCCTGGTGACTTCGAGGGGCCTTTGGGTGTCCTCTCTTCGATGTTTTTCTCCCGGAGCACCCTGGTGACCCGTCCATCAGTCTGCACCCTCTCAGACCCACATGGCGTGTTAACAACAAGTCAACAAACGTGTAGAAGTGATAACTGATGGAAGAAGCGGGCTACATAATAATCAGACTCTCATAGTCTCAGCAGAAGGACCTGGCAGATTATTCGCAACAAGACTGCCGACCTGTGTTGGACATATTTCACAGATGTCTCACAGCAGTTGGGATATGACATCATCATCATCAATGTGATGAGAGAGAGTGTTGCTAAGCCTGAGACTTCACAGAAAAGTATACGGGCAGCTGTTGTTGTTAGCGTGATTCATTGTGACAGCTGGGCTGTTAGCATTGTGTTGTCAGAGGGTTCAGATATATCACTGATCACCAAATCTCTACTTCAGATTACAAATTAAGTTGCATTCTGTGGTTTATAGATGCTATACATCAATTCCACTAATGGCGTGATAAAAAAGAATACTGCCTTACAATGGTCTCCATTTGATCATATAAAAAATATCACGCCACAGAAATATAATTTCTTTGAAAACAGTTACAAACTAAAAATCTAAAACACAGCCAACTAGACAGCTAACTAATGCTAGAGAGCTGTATCAGGTGAAAGTAAAGTCCTAGCTAGCATTAGCTGCTAATTTACCTGCTTTTTCTCCCTTGCTCTCTCTGTGATTGAAAAATATAATTTTTAATGATCAGTTTGTTTTTCCACATAACTAAATGTAGCCGTAGTTAAATCCTGATGATGATGAAAAAACAGCTGAATAAGTTTGTCTAAAAGGTAACCAGCCCCGCTTAGCGGAGGAGCAGTAACTGACAACTCAATATTTGAGTTGGTGTGGTTAAGTTACCTATAAATCACATATTGAAATGTATTATATTATAGATTATTCTTTATATAAACTGGTGTTTCCGTGGGTCCTGATCAATACACCTGCCATGACATAGTTGCAGCCCCTAGCAGTGTTAGAGTATAGGCGTCATTTGGGTGCAAAAGCTCACACGAACATCGACAGAGAGCGAGATGTACCCAGCATGCCTTTCGGCAGTGTAACAGTTAATAAGGGTCCCCTCTCAATACACACAGTTTATACACAACCCCACTACTAATAAATATGTCCTGTAGATCTGAAGAGCTCGCAATCGACACTGCACTTCCTCAGGTCCTCACCAGCAATACACTCGCCAAGTGTGAAGTCTATTGGATGAACGGTTGGTGAGAAAATTGAAGGACATAGGCTACATAGACTCCTTCCATTTTAGTTAGATTTCAGCATAATTATTAATAGTAGACAGGTACAGAGCAAAACAGAGATTTAAAATGTAAATAATCAAAATAAAAAGAACAACCTTTGTTTGTAGATATGTTTCTCTGCATTCATTGAAGATAACACAGAGTCTGCACATCTGCATTTTTTAGTCATCATGTATGGGCTATGCCAGGGATTTAGGGGGTGGAATAATCAGCCTAAAGGGCTTTACAATCAGCCAGGCTGAGCCAGGCATTGAATCTTTTTTTCCCATCTTCTCCGCTTCCGTTATTCCTGTCTTCCTTTGTCTGGCATCTACTTAACTCACTATAAATACACTTGAATTCTGAGATGAAACATGTTTGTCTTGATTTGAACCTACCTTGAAGCAGACAGGAGAGGTGACAACGTGCTCTGACAGATCAGATACACGCCGAATGAAATTTAACCTTTTCAAAATTCTGATGTCTCACACAGTCACATCTATCGTACCGATTGCTTTTAATTTGGATTTGGATCATTCTGAGTCATGGTGCCACAGCTGTTCAGAGCAACACACATACACACACACACACACACACACACACACACACACACACACACACACACACACTAACTAACCTGCTAACTTGCTTTTTTCTCCAATAAAGTCACATAACTCTTACAGAGGCCCACAGCTATTACTGTGGGTGTGAGTAAGTGTGATGTACCCGTGACTTGCACAGCAAATGTGCCCCAATTAAGATGATAGAAAAAAAAAACTATAACAGTTCTCTAACAATGCTGGTTTTGATGATGCCCATTACATCATCTGTGTTTGGCTCATTGGGAAGGGAAAGTGGCCGTGGCCAATCAGCGGCCCTGCTGGGCTTTGTAAAAGCTCTCAGGCACCTGCCAGCCTGTTTCTTGTTTGTAGTTGTAGCAAATATGAGGTCTGCTCCTGTGCTATGTCCCGGAAAATTGAAAGGTTTCAGCATCTGCTTCTGGTCAATCGTAGCCTACAGCTGTGATTGTTCCACTTTTTTTTGCAATCCAGGACCTGAGGATAAGAGCAATGTTTGGATTGCAGAGGGAGTTATTCTCTGCGTCTGCTTTGTGGACGGGCAGATGTTGTTTGTTCCAAAGAACCGGCCCAGATGGTGACGTTTTTAAAATGTAAACATAGTAAATGAGTATGGTAAAAAATGTTTGTTCTCTCTGCTTGTTTGTGGCATTTACTGTAGCCTTAGATTTCAAGCTTTTCTCAAGGCTGTTTAAGTAGTTTCTACATTCACTTCTTCTTTTTATTCATTTTTTTTTATTCTCTGCACAGTCTTAATTTTCAGCCTTGACATTACAATATCTCAAGTCATCACTTAATCTATTTAAAATTACAAGTGTGCACACATAAAATAATAAAAGTAGTTTAATTCTTGTTCCGTCCTCATTACAGCTTTTTGTCTGCCTGAGTAAATTAAAAAACACTTTAAGGTACAGTTTGTAGGATTTGGCAGATTGCAACTAAGTACCCCTCCGCTCACTCCTCCCTTTCCAAGACTGTGGTAACGTGAGCCGCTGAGTGCAAAACCATGGTAACGCCGCTTGCCTCGCTCAGAGGCCATCCTTACCATAATAACACTACTTTAGGAGCAAGTGAAGTCAGACGGCAGCTGGCGGTACCATAGTTTTGCACTCTGCGGCTCATGTTACTGCACTTTGCGTGTCAGAGAACTACAATGGCCTTCAGGTAGCGTAAAAACATGAAAGTCTCTCTCTAGAGTCAGTGTTTGGTTTGTCCGTTCTGGGCTACTGTAGAAACATGGTGGAGCAACATGGCGGACATTGTGAAGAGGACCCGCTCCCTATGTAGATATGAAGGACTCATTGTAAGCTAACGAAAACACAACGATTCTTAGTTTCAGGTGATTCTACACAAATGAAAACATAGTTATGAATATTATGTTCCATTTCTGCTAATAGATCCCCGAAATGTTTCACAATGTTATTTTAAAGGGTCACTCCACCAATGTTACACATCATGATCAATCTCTTCGTCATGGAGAGTACAACTCTACTAAAACTGTTGTATAATGTGTTCTGTGATGCTGGAAGAGCTTTGTCGAGTCTGAAAAGAATACCCTGATGATGTCACCAGGCATCAAGTTGCATTATGGGAACTGAAGGATCAAGTATTGTTGGTGCTTGACTCATACCGAGGACTAAAAGTCCCAGACTACACCTTTAAAACAATAAACATGCGTCATACAACCACTGGTGAGATTATTAAATATATTTTTGAATAATATCTGAACTAAAAACGAGACTCCACAGTATGTGCCTTTGTTACTGACTAATCTTAACATCATAACTGAGTGATTCGCCACAAAAGAGGCGTAGGATCATTGTGAGTGTTCATGAAACTGAGCTCTGCGGCTGCCAAGCTCTCATCAATAATGAGGCCAGATCAACCTTTTGACCGCAATAATGATTTCAAAAAAGCCAGTAAAACCTGGTATGAGAAATATTCCTTTCGTGCCGGGCAGAGTTTATGCTTTTGCATTCCTTAAATGGATGTCCGATTTGTGGATAAATTCTGTACCGCTCTGTCCTCTCCCTCCTCACACTCGCAGTGAGCTATGAGTCTGTAGTTTACCTTGGCACCGTCCATCTATCATTCAGATGAGTCCTCAGGGAAATGAGTTTGCTCACAATGAAAGGATGTTGGGCATTAGTGGTAAGTTGTAAATAGATTTATATTGTGATTGATTTTGTCTCATTTCTTCGCTGAGTCTTAATCTCCAAACTGTCAGCCACGAGGCTTCGAAGTTCCAGTCCAAGATGTCTGCGAGTAAGATCATTCGAAGCACGGACATTCACATTAAAATGATAGAAAATGATCACATTTTTAGAAGAAGAATTAGATGATTTGCACACAATTAGGCGAATTAACATCATCAGCATTGTAATATGTGTTGTAGTCTCGAATCAACATGAACATTAGGTTAAAGTTGAGGCATTTATACAATCAAGCAGACAGTTTTATGCCCAGAAAAATGAAACAAACAAAGTAATTCTGCTTGAAAGATGAATTCACAGACTTCTCAGACACCTCATCTGTAGATTATTACAGTTTTTGGGGGAAAGCTTGCCTCCTCGTCACTGTGTAATAACAAGAAAGGCAAGCTTTCTCATCTCCGGCTGCTGTTCGGTTAAAAATAGCTGTTTTCTTCTTCTCCCTAGGATCAAATCACAAAATTGTTCCCTCTCAGTGGTGTACTTTTATAGCCCTGCTGCTGCTGCACCAAATATTGCCTCCTGGCTTTGCGTTAAAATCCTGCTGCGACCTTCCTCCTTTGTGTCACGTCTCTTTCCCTCTATGACGAAAAAGCTTGTTTTTCTTCAAGTTGAAGCAGGTTTATTAAAGTGAGTAAATGACTGATTAAATAAGACAACAGACATGATAACTGAGACACACTTGAATGTTTGATGTTGCTGACAACCTAAAATCATCTGAGAAACAGAGTGATTGAAGAGGCCAGAGAGAGTCTCAAGAAGGCAAGAAAAGCAACACCAGATTGTTCTTCAAAGCTCTCCTGATACATCAATTGTAGAGCGACGTTAAACTGGTCAAAGGCCAGAAATACAAGCAATCTTTTAGACTAAATCCATAAAATGGACACTGACAGATTCAGCGAGACAGTTCTTTCTTTCGCTGTTGTTTAAATAACAGCACTGGCTCTCCAGTTTAATCAGAAATCTATGCAAATCCAGATGAAGCACAAAACAAAATCTGGCTCTGCATCACAATATCTCTACTCAATCACACCTCACAAGGTCATACTGTGCACGGCATCTCTTAGATGTATCTACTGAGGGCTGCCAGAATATAAATGAATTAGGCACCCACCAAAAAGCCTTTGGCATTATATCGCCCTTTAAATGATTGCTGGATGGAACAGATGTTGTTGTTTTTTTTCACATTTTAATAAGCTCAACCTGAGTTCATTATGTGTTTTTAGTTAGTTCACATTCACTTTGATCATTGTAAAGGCTGTGCTCCGATCCAAACCTTTTAGCTTTGAATCGTTTCTCCTCCGTCTTTCTCTGACAGACAGTTCGGGCTTGTTTGTGAGGACAAATGTTAATATTCTGGGTGAAATTCAGGCATAAATGTATTCAAATAAAGCAAGTTTTCAAAAATCAAGTTGTCACAGACGCTGAAACTCTTTGATTTTAAAGGGAGCATGCTGGGGAAGTGAGCCATTGTGGGGAAAATAGGATTAGTGGTTTAGATGCATGAAGAGGCTTTGGAAATTACTTGTAAATTCAAAATGAAACCAGCTGAACATTATTCATCAAAAGGGAACCTGATAAAACAGTTTTGTGTGTGGCTTTCTGACTTTAAAAGAAAAGTTCGACAGTTTGGGAACTACGAAGCTGGAGTCAGAAGACAGTTTAGCATAAAGACTGGAAACAGGGGCAAACCACCAGCCTGGCTCTGTTCTAAGGTAACAAAATCCGTCGACCAGCACCGCTAAAGCTCACCAGAGCCAATGTCCGGACATCGTGTCCAGGCTAGCCTCTGTTCCACTATCCTGTAGCTCAATGCAATGTGCCATTCAGCAATTCTTTCATCGGTCTGAAAAATGAAGCGTGTTTCTATATCGGCCCTAATTTCTATATTCTAACGCATTGGCGTCCGTGACAACAAGGCTTGCTATTAGAAGTTTAAATTGTTATGAGTTTTAATATCAAAGACTGCATATAAGAAGTGGACGTAGTCACAGTGACGTCACCCATTGGTTTGTGGACTGCTGTTTTGAAGCCTTGAGTTCAGCATTTTTAACCGTCGCCATCTTGGCTTTTGGCCGTCGCCATGTTGGCTATTTGCAACAAGAAGTGACACGAGAGGGTGGAGCTAAGTACAACCAAACGCTGAATATTTAGGCGACCAAAATGTTACAATTTACTTTAATGAACTCAAAAGGGTTAAAGTTGTAAGACGAAAACACAGACAACTCCCAAACCGGACAACGCCGTGGTAGCGACCTATCAATCATAAGGTAGCCCCGGTCTATTTGACTCTAAATGGGACCATAATTTACTAAATGAAGATGAAGAAGATGAAGAAGACTTGAAACTAGCGATTGAGACCATTAAAGCTGAAGTGGGCGAGATTGGAGCAAATATGATTAAAAAAAGTTATTTTATGAAACAGTCGCTATATCCTGACAGTAGTACATGAAACAGGTAACCTGAAAAAAATCATTTGCCTCTGTGTCCTCCGGTGTCCTCTGGTGCTCCTCACGGCATCTGCAAGATTTCACAGACCGGAGGAAAACAAGCAGCGAACTCGCGAACTCCGACCAAACGGTAAAATTAGGCGGCGCTGATCAAATATGAATCAATATTATGTTGCTGTAATGCCTATTTCTCGCCTCAATTGTTTTCAGAATCATCTTGTAGTGTACTGTTTAGCTGTAAAATTAGAAAGTTTGTGACCCAGCAGCCATGTTGAGATCAGGTTGAGATGGCTTGAAGGAACACCAAGTACCGGTCACGTGACCGGAGCACAGCCAATAGGAACGCTCTCTCTCTGAAATGACCTGTGAGTGACCAAAGTCTCCCATCACGGGCTAGATTTTTTTAAAGCCTGAAAACAGAGCCTTGAGGAGGTGCAGAAGTCTAGTTTTCTCTCAGAACACTTGATAATAACAATATGCTGAAAGGTTATTATGGAATTTTTGCCAAATGATGCCAAAAATATACTGCCTACTGCCACTTTAACTCATGTTTACAATGTTTACTGAGGTAATAAATCAAGTGAGAAGTAGGGTCAATTTCTCATAGACTTCTATACAATCAGACGTCTTTTTGCAACCAGAGGAGTCGCCCCCTGCTGGTTATTAGAAAGAATGCAAGTTTAAGGCAGTTCCACATTTCTCTTTTCAGACCCGGAGGTTGCCCTCTGGCCTGCAAACAAGAAATAATCCTGCCCCATGATGTTGTCGTTTTTATAATTAAATCTTTGTACAGATTAAACAAGCATTTCCCAAAATGTCATACTACTTCTTTAAATCCATAAGTGATTTAGCTCAAGCAGATGAAACGGTGGGCTTGCAAGAGTAGCAATTCGCTGAAGGTCAGTTTCATTAAGAAAACTGCTTACCTAAGAGGCAACTGCATCAACACACTGTCTTATGGCACTCTGATGAGATATTAATTGGAAATTGCAAACATGCCCACACAAACCCCTCGCTGTCGGCAGATAGTTTAGAGGTTTGGTTACGGCTGTTCACTAAAACGGATAGTGTGTAACGTGTTTAATTCCACCCACCATCAAGACCCCGTCAGAGCTGGTTGCACATATGTATCGGAGAATCCCAAAGAGTGAGACGGTCAGTGAACCGAAACAAGCTTTAATTAAGGAAATTAATCAAAATATGTTCGTAGGTGAAAAGGGAGAGAGTGTATCCATCATAAGAAACTATTTGTTAATCGGTTAATTTGTCAATACAGAGTGAATAGAAAACAGAGAATATCTTTCTCTGTTTGCTTTGTTTCATCCTCTCTGTTGCTCAGAATAAAATAACCCAATAATACCTCTCAGTGTTTTCACTCCTAATTTACCTTTTCTTCACTCACCTGAACCCCCCTCCCTTTATTTCTTCTTCTTCTTCTTACCTCTATTTCTCCTCCTGTGGCTCCAGTATTGACTCAGACAGACTGAGGGCTGAAGCTCATTGTAATGCTGCACACCGCAGCACTGGAACAGAGCAGAGTCTCCTAACTGAAATGTTAGAACGACCTCCACGTATATCTGTGGTATATATATACTGTATATGTGGATGTCATTTATTATTTTTATGTCTGGGTCCAAATTCCAACAGAGTCACCGCTTTGTGATTTCCATAAATTTACATACCTGACAACAGAGTTTATTTACTCAAAAAAGGTGTAACCAGGTTTAGATTATGTTGACGCAGCCTCACACGTAAAGTGAGAGTTAAACAGACAAAGCGTATCCTCTTGAGATTAAAAAAACTGTGAATGTCACTCATTAAAGGGGGCTTTGCTGACAGCATCACTTATGTATGCTGGTGTTGGTTGAAAGGCCTTCTGTTATTTTTATACTTCCTTAACGTCACTATATGAGGCCTCTGCTCAAGGCCAGAGCTCATAACGCTAAGTGGATTTTTGGCATGTTGACATCCAGCTGCCACAATGTCTTCTAGCAACAAAACTGTCAGATTTAGCATTAAAGGAGCAGTTAATCTATTGGGAAATGCACTTATTAACTTTCTTGCTGAGAGTTAGAAGAACATTTTGATACCTTGATATCTCAGACAGGTGAGTGGTTTTGATTTTCTCGTATAACTCAAGAAAGCAAATAAGCATATTTCACAAAATGTCAATCTATTTCTATAAAGGTACAGTGTGTAGAATTTGGCAGCATCTCGGGGTGTGGTTGCAGATTGTAACCAACTAAGTATCCCTCCGCTCACTCCTCCCTTTCCAAGACTGCGGTAACGTGAGCCGCCGAGTGCAAAACCGTGGTAACTCCGTTTGCCTCGCTTAGAGGTCATCCTTACCATAATAACACTACTATATTTTACCGAGTTTCACAAGTGTGGAGAACTACGGTGGCCTTCAGGTAACGTAAAAACGTGAAAGGCTCTCTCTAGAGCAAGTGTTTGGTTTGTCCATTCTGGGCTACTGTAGAAACATGGTGGAACAACATGGCGGACTCCGTGAAGAGGACCTGCTCCCTATGTAGATATGAAGGGCTCATTCTAAGCTAACGAAAACACAATGATTCTTAGTTTCAGGTGATTATACACCAATAAAAATATAGTTATGAATATTATATTCCATTTCTCCTAATAGATCCCCCCAAATGTTACACACTGTTCCTTTATTTATCCTTAGTATGACTTGTTTATGTAAAACGATTGTTTCTGTTGTTAGAGTTTCCCTTCATTTCCTCTACTATTCTACTGTGAATGTCATTTAGCTCTCAGTGTGTTAGGATTGTTATGTTGTGCTCTCTCTATGTCTGCTTTATTCTGATCTGTATGCAGCCGTGGGGGGTTAGTGTTTGTCGTCCTTACTGAATATTTTTGTATACTGGGGCGGCTGAATTCTGTAAGTGATGTTTTCTACATTTCACTGCTGAACATTATATGGCAGTGACACAAAATGTCTTCAAATTTTCCGTGCCCTTCTCTCCACAGGTAGGTCATTGTGTCTGTGATACAACACTTTTGCAGCCAACAAATGTCAGCCCTGCAGGGTCTCACACACCATGTTGGTTATAGGAAAACGTGCTAACATGACACCTCATGAATAGGGCAGAGTACATGTAACATCCTGCAGGTGACCTTTAGATTTGAAAAGGTTGATCAGAGCAAGAAAAAAAACATAAATCATGTCTTTGTTTATCTATAATACTTAAAAAAGGCTTATATCAAGCATGTCACTAATTCAAAGTCAAAAGTGCTCCATACGACATTAACTTTCATGAACTGAAAACACACTGTGAAAGGGTTAAAGTTCTAAGACGAAATCACAGACAACTCCCAGACTGGACAACGCCGTGGTAGCGACCTGTCAATCACAAGGTAGCCACGCCCTAAAGCATACCCTGCTTTATGGTCTATTTGACTCTAAATGGGACCATAATTTACTAAATTAACATCATGCTGTATTGACGAAGACTTGAAACTAGCGATTGAGACCATAAACTCATGTTTACTATGTTTAGTGAGGTAATAAATCAAGTGAGAAGTAAGGTCATTTTCTCATAGACTTCTATACAATCAGACTTCTTTTTGCAACCAGGAGTCGCCCCCCTGCTGGCTGTTAGAAAGAATGCAAGTTTATGGCACTTCCTTATCAGACCCGGAGTTGCCCACTGTTTCACACTGTTAGCTCTGTCAGCAGTGTTGTCGTAGTTTTCACTGTTAGCACTGTTGGCACTATTAGCTGCAAGTCGCCAATGTTGAGAGCCGTGCAGAGGCAATAGAAATGCTCCCACTCTGGCATTCAGCAGCTTTAAAAAGTGCTCGTAAATCATATAAGAAAGTGGTAAGCACTACTTCACTTTTCATATTGTGTCCCTCTAGAGCAGAGCATTTCACCAGCAGTGTAGTTTGGAGCACATGAAAGAGGAATGTGATATTATTCAGAGAAAAGAGAGAGCTGAAAGCTTGTCGGTTTGGACAGCTGTGAACTCCAGCAGTGTTACCGCTGTAAATGTGGTGGCCGGTGCTCTGACATTTGTTTGATACGTCACCGCCTCAAAGAACAGTCTGGTCATTCATGCAGAAACACGCTGCCGTGACTGACTGCTCCTCTCCGAGGAACCAAGCCGAGAGTCTCACAGACTCAAAGGCCTCTCTGCTTCAGCTGGCTTCCGTGTTTCACTCTGACATTTTGATAAACCTATCTCAGCGACTGGCTGAACTAAATGTAGAATTACCTCTGAGGATAATCCGAGGGATATTTGTATGGATCTGACCAAACTTACACTGTTAACAAGATTGTTTTTTACTTTGTCAGCTTGTCACGTTTTCACTGCATAGTCTCTAAAAGTGCTAGTTTTGAAATGTTCCAAAGTTTGTAACGTCACTTGCTTTGACACTTGGGTCATTTTCTCATGGACTTCTATAAAATCAGACTTCTTTTTGCAACCAGAGGAGTCGCCCCCTGCTGGCTATTAGAAAGACTGCAAGTTTAAGGCACCAAGATTTAGCCCACCGGATAAAACCTAATATTGGGTGTAGTAGGCCCCTATTGACCCACATCTATGGTCCTTATAGCGACTTATTTAATAACCTGACAACAGTCTAATCAGCTGGTTTTGTGCATTATTTTATGTGTTTGAGTATACAAACTAACTGAACAAATAAAAATGCATTCAATACAATATATCATGAATGACGTTCCAGTCAAACTCTGCACACAATAGATGCCCATATATTGGAATATAAGAGTAGCTATAGGGGGTACAGTACATACACAAGTCTCAGCCATTTATAAATAAATATATAGCAGAAGGAAAAAGAGGAAGAAGAGAGATCTCCGAGAGACTGAATGCACACAGCGTGACCGAACTGAATTACATCCACTCAGGTTGTCTGAGGACTCTGTCCTGAACCAAGGTCACTATTAACTTGTTGTGGGTGAAAACAAACCTCTCCAGAGCTCTTATACAGCAACATGTAATAAAGAATAAGGCATCTGAGCACCTGGAAATGATGCGGCGCACCTTGAAATTGAATACAGAGATGGCTGTTTTGATGGAGAGTGGCATAGGGAGAGCTTTGATGATACACTCAAGAGCTTTTATTGATCTTATCGGTTGTTCTAATAGATGTATGACTTGCATGAACCCACCCTGCAAGCTTGAGTAAAAAGGAAGTCTTGTCAGTAGAACAGCCGCAGTCTCGAATAAAATGGTTTAAAAAGTCTGTGCCTGAAATTGGAGAATAAACTGTTTTGAGCCAGACAGATGAGCCTAAAAGACAAGTATTTCCCAGAGAAAGTTTTAAGATACCCTCAATTTTAATTCAATTTTCTTTTATGGTGGCAATAGTAATGAAATGGCTTTATGTGCAGGATGGATATGTCATTTGAGCTGGAAAGTATTAAAGGTATATTTATTGTCTTCTAATCATCAGTCCAGCTTTTGGCAGGATGCTGGAGAACGAGTGCATTAAATCACTTCCATCACTTATTATGTGCCTAAAATCCTTTATCCTTTCTTTGGGGCTGTGCCTGTTCATTTAACGGGTGAGTCTATTACTGATTTTCAGGGTAATTCTTTCATCAGGATAAATAATTTCTAAACAACAGAGGAGTCCCAGGGACCTGAGTGGGGCACCCCTAATCCTGATTATTCATCCAAGCCTGTCCTCTCTGGACCCCGTTGCCCTCCGTCGCCCCACTGGGGTCAAAGCACCGGGGTTGTTAGCGAGGATCCTCTTTTATGAAGCTTCATCTCTAATGAGGCCCACTAAACTCAGCGCCCAGTCAACCAGGACTCCCTCATCCTCTCATTTGCTCTCTCTTGCCCCTTCTCTCTCCCTCTTATACTGTCAACACAAAGTAGTAGCCAAACTAAAAGTCGGCTGCATTATAGTGATTCCAGGATTTCAGTTATTTACAGTAACTTCAGAATAACCTTGTAGATGACCTTATTTATACAAGTTATTGTATTTACTTTGGCAAGTTTCACATAATAGCGAGCTATGTTTTTAGGTTGCATTACTTGCCCATAAATTGTTTGTTGTGACTGAAACTGATAACCATCTGAAATCAAACAATGTGGCTGAAGCCAAATTCAATATTGTTGGGAGAAGTGACACACAAATTGCATGATAAATGATATCCAGTGCCTTTAATTAAATAGTAATTTTGGTGGATATTCCCGGTAAACGCACCAGACCAAACCTAATCAAGTAAACATTTAGAGAGAGAGGGGTGATATGAGGACCGAGACCAGCTTCTGTGTGTGTAACTCATATGTTGCCTGTCACCCGCCCATCCCTCATGTCATCCTTCACTTAAAACTGTCCAGTGAAGCAGAAAGGTCATAAAAGGATCTTGTTAAAAGCAGCATGTGATGTAATGTATAAATAGGCTACATAGCCTACAGGAGGCAAACAGCACCATAACAGCTGCTGGTAATAGTTGCCAGTGTGGAGCGATAAGTAAATGGTGACATTCAAAGCAAAAATTATGGAATAAAATAAGCCTCCTGTCACAGTCCCTCCTCCGTGACACCTGCCTGCCTGGTTTCAGTGTGTTTTTATTATTTTTCTACCTTTTAGTATGAGTGACGTGTGCTTGGTGTGTTTTGGTGTTGTCTGTCTGTCTGTTTTGCTTGTCTCCCTCCCCCTCTTGTCCTCTCTCTTCTTCTGACCTGGACTTAATCTGCAATCAGCACACCTGCCCACCAATCAAGCTAGCTCCTCTTCACCTCATAAACCTCTGCTCCAACGGTCAGTCTCCGCCGGTTCGTCCCCATTCATGGTTTGTCAATGTGCCACGCCTCCAGCTCTTGCTAGTGATCTTGCCGGTTTGTTTCCTGTTTATCTGTTTGCTTACCTGCTCGCCTCTACTAACTGCTGCTCTCCACCCTCCAGGAAAACTATCCCTACCTGCCTCTTCAGCTCATCCAGCCCGCCAGTCAGCTCTCTACCGGCCCGTCTGCCAGCTCACATCCCCAGAACCCCCCTTTCCCCCTCACCACCGCTAACGTCAGCCTGCAATATCAAAAACTCCTGTAATAAAATACTTTTCTTTTCACCCACCAGTTGTCGAGCGTCTGCATTTGGGTCCAGCCACAGAAACCCTGAAACCTCCTGAACCAGGCCACTGTTGCTATACATGTCAAGCTTTCCATTCTTGTATGACACATATAGTTTACAGTGGCAGATTTACCACATGAAATTCACACTAATTTTGGAAATAATGGCTATTACATAGCCTTTATGGTAGCCTATTTCACACAAACAGAAGAGGAAAAAGAGCAGGCTTCTCATTTCTAGCCGACAACCATAGATTTTGTCGGCTGACTATAAAACTCTGTGAGTTGGCTGAAGTCTTTGTGATGTTTCCAGCTGATTTATTTTAAATCAATAAAACCTGTCAATGGGTCTTTAAAGGAACAATGTGTAGGATCTGGCAGTATCTAGCGATGAGATTGCTACGGTGGCTGACGCGAAAATGCCCTCTCTAGAGCCAGTTGTTGTAAGAGTAGCGTAGGTCATTCGGAGCAGAGCCAGTGCGTAGAGTGAGTGGCGAAGCAAGAGAGAGAGCAGCGGCGAGAGCATATATGGCTTTTTTTTATATATATACATAATATTGGTAGCCTACCTTATAGATTTTTTTTTTTTTTTTCCTTTTTCGGATGCAACCAGCAAGCCACTGGTGTGTTTGATCTGTTTAATCAAACTGTGGTTCTAAGGAGGGCCAACAACATTTGGGGCATCTAATGCTTATTTCTTTCCCTCCCTGTTGATTTGTTATCCCTCACAGCATCATGAAACTCTGAAGCTGGGTGATTTATTTTGCCACTTACAGGCGATCACTGCCAGTAGGTGGAAAAAAGACACCAATTTCCCTGTTTGCCTGGATGGGGGGGATCAGAAAAATGGCTGCGCATGTAATCCCAGAGATTTATGACAGTGCACGTGCACCTTGGCACATCAACATTAAAAGGCCGCTGTAAAATATGATGGCAGGGCTGCAAGAGAGAGTGAGAGCGGAGGAGGAAGTGATGGATAGGGTGGGGGAAGGACAGAGGTGTAGAGAGGTGGAGGGGGATAAATAAAAAGGATATTATTATGTAAGGAAAGAGGTAGAGATGAGGTTAAATAGAAAAAGAGGGGGGGGGGAGCAGAGGATGGAGGATGAAAGGATGAGGCCCAGACTGTGCGCGCGAACAATGCATAGGATCAAACATGAGAATGGTTGCCGGTGGTAGACGATTGATGCTGCATTCCTCTCTTGAATCCCTGATAGGGTGAACTTCATTTGTTGTAAGAAGCCAGAATCCTGTGTCCTGTGTTGCCTCTCCTGCAGAACAATAATCCTCCAAATACCTCTTAAACCCTACCCTTGTTTCTTTCACACATTCTCAAATTCCCGTTCTTCTGTTTCTTTATGTGTTTTCACCCCTGTGAGCCTTTGAACAACTCAATTTCTTGAAGTATTTTATATCCAAGCATTTCCCCGCCAGCTCTTTCCAAAAGCTGCCAGTAACTTAGAGGAAGAGACAAGTGGGTTCTGTACTGTTGATGGTATTTGTGACCGAGGTCTGTAATCCTATTACGGACAAATTAATTTCCTGTGATGCTTATTGTGGATTTTCTGAGAGATTATATATAGTAATTAGTCCACATGGCAAATCATATTAGTGTAAAGCCACAACTCTTTATAGCGCGAGAGACTTTGGCCTCGGTGACCTAAGAGGTCAGAATCAAAGCTTAATAATTAGTCCTCGAGTTTCAATCTGTGCCACTTACGTTAGTTTTCAGGAAAGGGAACTCTTAATCCATATATCCAAGATACATTTTCCTAAATCATGAAATTATTACATAACATATACAGCATATATCTTCATCGTTCTGTTAAATTATCTGTTTCTTCCAATTTTCAATAACCCTCTATGTTGGAGCAACTCGCTTTAGGGCATCACATGACTACACTGAAACCACATTACTGACTTACTACGTAAATACCTCTGTAGTTACTGAGGAAGTATTATTCATGCAGCCACATCTTTCTGTCTGGCCCTCAGATCACTTAAACTCCTGCCAACATACAATGTAGTCTTTCATTTCCACAGTCCTCCAGAGGCGTTGTGTCGTATCTTGAGATAAAACAGGGATCATCAGAGATGCAGGCGTAATCCCGCCGTCTCCTCTCCCTGTGTGGAACAAATCGATGTGTCATAGAGCGGTCATCAGACAAAAGCTGCAGGATATGTGAGGTGTGAGGAAAATATTGACAAGCCGTTAATTTTTTCAGCTGACGTGTATGTGTGTGTGAGAGTGTTTGGGATACAACCAGAGATAGCTGGAAAATGAAAACTTCCTTGGAGATATCATGTTTACCACTAGTACTCTTGGATCGATTTGATCATTTGCACGGGGTAATAACTCATCATCAGCACAGACGACATATAAGTAGAACTGTAATCTGTAAAATGTGGTTTTCTATCACGGTTTTGTCAACATGTGATGTCTAAATAAGAGCTTTAATATGATTATTCTATCGCAGAGTTACAGACACAGTTGCAAGATTCTTCTTTGCTTAACAACAGGACAATGATGATTGTTTCTGATCTAAAATGTTCTGGCAATATCGAGGCCCTTTTGTTATGTCTGTTCCACTTGTTCAGTCAAACAGTTTTCAAGGCTGACCTGAATCATCTGCTCAGTAACCAGCAGCAGAAAACGGATAGCTTCAGTCAAGCTGCAAAAACTCTGAATCAACCAACTGTTGGTCTGGGTCAAATTCATGAGCAGAAGCCTGACATTTCTGGGAGATATCCTTCTATAACTAAATAAACATACTGTAACTAAAGTAGTGTCTTTTCTGCATTAGATTATTATGAGCAAGTGAACATCAATTCATCACGAGAATGTTATTTTGTTGTTATTTACTTATCATAATTCCAAAACCGCTGAATAAAACCTAAAGTAAATATTATCCAGCAGAAATATTTTCATGATACATCTGTTACTATTGTGGCAAACCAAACTCTGAGCGAGCAAGCATCACACAATCTATCGTTTTTTTTTAGTTTTATTTTGTATTTAATTAATTGATATATTTTTTTACTGTTTTTATCTACTGTACTAGTTTATCTTGCTTTCGTTTGTTTGTCAAAGCACTTTGTAAACTCGGTTTTTAAAGGTGCAATATCAATAAAGTTATCATTATTATAATAGGAGATGTGAGAGCACCGTTTGACTGAATAACTGACTGATGTAAATTTGGCTCATGCTTAGGGGTGGGACAAATAATCAATAATGCGAGATATCATGATACGGTATAGATTGACTGGCAACAGTATTGTGATGTGCTCTGTTGTAATACTGAGGTGTTTTCTTTATGTGAGCTGTTTTGCTTCCTTGAAGTTCTGTTTTTTGCCATTTTAAAGGAATTTGCAAAAATGTGCTTATTCGCTAGAAAAATCGACTTTGCAAATGTTTTATGAGGGAGGAAACATATTAATCACAGTTGTTAAACATCTTGGATCCACAACATTTGTTTTGATGAGAAAAACTGAATATAAATATACATTTGTTTCCAAGACAACGGGGGGAAGCAGCTGGCCTGGCTCCGTCCAAATGTAACAGAATTCATCTACCGTCACCTCTACAGCTCACTAACTAACATGTCGCCTCTCATTTGTTTAATCTGCACACAACTGAAGTGTAAAAACAACGAGCTGTAGTATTACAAGGGTTAATTCAGGCTATTTGTCACTTTCTTGGACGCAGTGACTTCCTGGTATCTCATTGTGTGGCAACCAAACGGTGACGATACAGAAAGCGAACACGCACATTCCCCCAAATGCCCAAGTAAATGATGGCTTATGTGTTCATGATGAAACCCCATGTGTTTGGCACACGCTTCCTCTCAAGTCGTCTATCTAACTAGAAACTGTTTATGTGCAGGAAGTAGAGTAAATGCCTGATTCCTGCTTTGCGCAAGACAATGTTCCCGTTTATGTGACTTATTGAAATCGCCACAGGATGACTGACCATGAAGTTGAATTTTTTGCTGTCATGATAAACTATTAGGGTTTTACAAACACAGTGTTCTCCAGTAAACAACGGGACAGACTGGGCTAATAGAAACTCTGGTCTCTTGGATGGGCTAGAGTGGCTGCCTGCAGGGCCACACAGTGTACCGTCTTCCTGCAGGCTGCTCTGAAGAGATGAATGCTGCTCCCCTACAGGGAAAGAAAAGTCAATAGATGTTCAGAAAACTCGTGACACACAAAGCTGACCACACTCATGTACAACACTGCACTGCACATCAGGTATGTGTTGTTTAATGTCCATACATACAATATAGAACAGAAAAACTGTTTTGTTCTGTACCTTTCTGTCCTCTTGAGATGAGAAACCACTTCTTATGAATTACTGTTCTGAGGCTGAATATATTAATCCACGGTCAGAGATCTATTTACAAATGTGATGTAAGCTAGACGCTCGTCTAGAAAATATACGAGACCCCTTGACTGCTATCCATCTCAAGTGCCCTTTGCTTCCAATCTACATGCCGCTACTGACCACAAACCATATTTATGAAACTTGATATTCATGCCAGCCAGTGTGGGTTATGAACTGACATCTTCATTGAATGCTTAAACTGGAGATTCATCAACATTTGAATGAGATCTCTGGAGAGCACTCATTTCACCGCTCCCTCAATCAATCAACAGCTGTCAGACATAAATTACTGATGCTCTCCCCTATTTTTAGATATAAAGGGCACGGCGATTGTTCAAAATTTCCCCTTCAGGAGAAGTTGGGAAATTATTTTGGATAAAATGTCTGACAAAAGTAGACTACAGTGACTTTTTGGGTGTAACTTTTTATGAATGTAATTGCAAAGGTGAATCAATAGACATCAGCTCAGTAGCTGCATGGCAATTAAATTCACTGTATTTCTGTTGGTGTTGTTGCTGTCCCTTTCAAAAAAGAAGTATACTTCAAGTTTATTTTATGGAGTAAAATTAAGTATAGTTCAAGTATATTCCCAAGTATACTTTATGTAATAAGTATGCTAATATCAATGTACTAGTCGTATACTTGTAAGAGTACTACTTCAATACATCCAATACTAAATTGCACACTTTTTAGTTTATAAAAGTATACTTTTAAGTATACTTTAAATGTAGGAGACTTTGAGTACACAACTACATCCAAGATGTATTTTGTACTGCAACTATAATATGAACTATACATACTACAAGTGAACTTATAGGTATACTGTTAGTTATATACTTGTAGCCCACTTTTTAGTTTATGAAAGTACATCACTAGTTTAATAGTTTTTACTGCAAGTATACTTGTAAGTTTTCTTTAAGTTAACTTATAGTACTTAGCCAAACATACTTTTATCCTTTTCAGTATAAGCCAAGTATACTTGGACGCTTCTGTATACTTGTCAAGTACACTTAGACTTTTCTGTGTACTTGTCGGTATAAGCCAAGTATACTTAAGAATAATTTTTTTAAGTATATCTCTGATAAGTACATCAAAAGTAAACTGAAAGCAAGCACTAATTTCTATCAAAGTGTAATGCCGTGGCCATGCACTCTTGTGTCTCCTTCTCCCTTTTCTTCCCCTCTCCTCTTGTCTCCCTTGTCCCTGGCTTGTGTGTGTGTGTGTGTGTGTGTGTGTGTGTGTGTGTGTGTGCGTGTGCGTGCGTGCGTGCGTGCGTGTGTGCGTCTTCACCTGCTGCCAATCAGCTCGTCACCTCCCCTGGCTCCCTGCTCTGCACACACCTGTCATCAATCCACTCATCAACTCCTCAGTATTTCAACCCTAGCTTTCCTTCCAGGTCGAGCTAGTTAGTTAAGTTCCTTCTATTCCTGTAAACCTGTGCTAATCTGTGTCTGTTTCCTGTGCTCTAGGGTCGTTGTCGCCCTGTCTGCTACCCTGGTTCAACCTCAACCTGCCCACATCACTCGTCCAGCCTGGTTTCTCAATAAACCTTCTTAAAACCTCCCCAACCTCTTATCAGTGTCCTGCGTTTGGGTCCACTTATAAAATAGAGATACTCCAGATGAAAAATGTTAACTGCAAACATGTGTGAGCTATCCAGAGTAACATTTGGATCGAGAGGTTTCTGTTGAATTGTACGACAAAATCACAATTAAATGTCCATTCAAATCCTTTTTTGGGGGGTGATGGAGGATATAGGTTATCTCTAAAAACCTGGGGCAAATAAGGACAAAACTATCTGCTTGGCTGGATACCACTAGGGTAAGGGAGAAGATATATTTTTTCATAATTTGTAATTGAATCACATATTTTAGGGATCATTTACATGACAGTTTATAATTAACCTCTGAAAAGCCTCCAGGGAAAGCTCACTGTGAGATATAATTACATTTGAGAGTAAGTCAAATCAGAGAGGGGTAGATTTTATTAATGAAATGTTGAGGAAAGTGTGCAATTTTCCTTTAAATCTCTTCTTAAACCTCACTTTTATCGTATGACTTTTTCTTAACTGATGGTATATTGTTGTAACTATTTAAATGATTTTATCTTAAGTTCTGGATGTTAATTGCTTTTGTCATGTTTTTATTGTAAAGCACTTTGTAACTTTGTTTTTGAAAGGTGCTATATAAATAATATATTTTTATGGTAACAACTGTTTTAAAGGATGAGATGTGTGTTTTATATTGAGTGTATATTTATTTGTTAGCAGTTTAAGTATATATCTAGAGGTGGGAGCCAACACTGGCACTGAATGCCATGAATCCCTTTACACAACGTGTCATCATCATCTCATGTTGATGGCTGATTGCACCACAGGGGTCTGATATGATTGCCTGTGATTGCGTAATGTAATCATACATTAACAGGAAAGATAGACTGTCAGACTGATCCGCCTATAGGGGAAGTTTATCTCAATAACTTCTGCTTGGCAGCTACTGACATTTCATATGAGCAAATGAAAAGCAGCACATCACCTGCATCTCCCTCAGTCTCCTGGCTTCACGGCATCGGAACCCCCTAGCTCTTCCCGCCGTGTGCATCCACAGTTTCCTGCCTGCCAGCGCCTTGAGGAGATGTGACACTCGCTGCAAATCACAGGGCTCTGTGTGTGATCTGTGTGATCTGCTACGTCTGCTTGGTTTTGTAATCCGTCTCTGTATTCACGGCTGCTGGCAGACATGCCTTTATTGTCGACATAGAAACAGAATACGTTGTTATGACCGTGATAAATATCACAGGACTGAGTATTCCTTCACATCTCAAGAGGCGTTATATCATGAAGATGTCACTGGAAACATGTTGTAGTCGTTCCGAATGATTTACTGGTGCTTGTTAAGAGCCGTCAGTGACAGCCTCTCTCTTACTGATGAACTCTCTTCAAAGATATTAAGCTGTCATGTGTAAATACATGGTGCTGCACACGGCTGCATACAACCAGATGTGTTTACATTAGCAGCTGCCAATGAATATATATATATGTATGTCTATATGTTCATATGATGGCAAAAGCAAATTCCAGTTTCCAGTTGTTCCTTTAATAAACTATTCTTTATTTGCTTTTCATTTGAGGTATTCATGTAGTTGGAGAGCCATTCATCACATTTAAGATTAAAAAGTTCACTCGTGAAAAACATTGAAATGGAAAGTACACCACCATGTGTTTTATAGCGGTTACTACAAACACAAACAATGCAGGTCTTTTACTATAAACCAATCTCTCAATCAATTTTTTTTTTACACATTGTTTGTCTAATTACTAACAAATGATGGGTGTGAGGATTTTAATGTGGTTTGAATATTAGTATTTTTTTATGCATAGCAGTGGGATCTGGAGTTAAAATAGCAGTACTGTAATTGAGAAAAAGCTGTATGTACGGCTGGGCGATATGGCCAAAATCTTCTATGACGATAAAGGATATGTCATATCTCGATAACAATATATATCACAATATAGCAATGGCTTCTGGTAATTCAATAAATAAATAGTCTATATGAAATAACCACATGGTGAAACCTATTTTTACATACTGCTGTGTGAATTAAATACTTGACAAATGAACTGAGTATTTTCTCATTTTAAGAACTTGAGTTTAAAATGAACATAACAGTTTTAAGTAAAATTATAGAGAAAAACAAATAAATATAGGTCATTCCTACATCGCGATAGAAACAATATCGAAAAATATATACCATGGACATTTTTATATAACGTTTTGACAATATATATCGACATATTGCCCAGCACTAGCTGTATGTTCTCCAATGGGCTTTTTTTTTCACTGCAGACATTTTGACTTGTCTTAGTAGGTAGAGCACAGGTGTTACTAATAACACTAACGATGGCTCTGTTCTGTTAGTGTCCCAGTCAGCCATCACAGTGTGACAGTGAGCCAGCATGCATAACACCATACAAGATTATTTTTTATCTTTTTACACCTGTGCTTTGCCCACTGACATGTCAAGATTTCATCTGTGAAAAAGGCACATTTCCCTAAAGTATTTATTATGTGATAAATATTCAAAGTTCTGCGGCAACATTCAGTGTAGGAGTTTAAAATCCAGGGTCGTGATGCATGCTGGCTCACTGTCACGACTCACTGAGGCACTTGAATACAGAGACATCGTTAATGTTATTAGTAACACCTGAGATTTTCCTGAAATGACAAAGATAACCAGAGAAACGTCTGTATACAAAGAGCTGCCCCCTCTGTACCTGTAGAGTAGAATAGGTCAGTGGTTCCCAACCGTTTTTCTTAAGGGACCTCTTTTTCTATCATTCAGTAAATTGACGACCCCTGTCTAAGGAACATATTTTATAGCTATTTCATATTATATTCAAAGCATAACAATAGCAGTACAGAACAACTGAAACTGTACAGTTAACCCAAACAGTGAACGCAATAAGTATACAAAAGAAGTGTGTGTGAAACAAGCGATTTGGATGAATTTTGAGCAGATTATTTCGTGTGAATGATGCATCAGTTGAGTTTTCCTGTTATTTTAGGGACTTTTAATGCAATTCTCTGTCTGTATTATGTACTGTTTTGAATTTGTATCAATCATACATACTTAATAGGCTTTCTCCTGATGCTTGGCCATTGTTCTATCAGCTCTTTGGTTGTTTTAACTGGGTACTTTTCTAGTGCAGGACGAGGCTGTTTAGCAGAGAGGGAAGGCTCTGTGACTATAGCTTGTGTTCAAATCTTCACAGTGTCATTATCCTGTATATTTTTTTAAAAAGTTGTCTTACCCCCCTTTAAAATCAAGAAAGCCTAACGACCCCCGTGAAGCTGTGGCGAGCCCTAGTAGATTTTGAACCACTGGAGTAGGTCAGGCTAGTTAAAAAAACACTGGACTTTTGCACAGGAGGTCGGCGTGTGAAACCAAAGGTCAACGTTGATTTATTTGTCACGTAAGTTACACCACTTCTGGAGTTATTCTAAGCCAAACCCCAGTCTTTTCCTAAGCCTAACTAAGCAGGTTTGTTGCCTAAACATAAGAAAGTTGTTTCCTGTGAAGATGGAGGTTTATTTTGAAAAGAATGTATGTAATGTGACGAGCGGAAATTGACACGTGTTGCTGGACATTTGTAGAAAAACACACAAAAGAGGAAAAACTTTTTTGTAAGATATCATACAAACTGTTTGTGTATGAGAATACGTTGAGTAGGTAGCTAGCACTGATCATCAGCACCATTTCATGTTAGATTCTTAAAAGTTAGCTCAGCTTGCATATAATACAAGACAATTAACAATGGATACTCAATTACTACTTTATTAAAAAATAACATTTAATACGCAATGGTACAACACTGTACATTAGAGTGTGTGTGTGTGCAGGGGGAGCAAAGGTGTCCCAGAGAAGACTGTGAGTGAAGGGCTGCTGGTCAGCTGTGAGGACGTGCTGTCGTTGTCTCATGCTGCATTCATCACGCATCGAGGGTTCGCTGGTGTGCATCCCAGAGCAACAACTGAGCTCTGACACACTCTGAAGGTATATGTTATTTAGTTCTTGCAGGACGTTCAGGCGCAAATTGTTATTTCTATGTTTTGAATTGTTATTGTCGTGTTTATTTCTGCAACAAGCAGGGACAAATTGCATGAGAAAACTCCCAAACCCTGAGTTTCTGACTTCATTAATAGCTGTATCAAGTCAGACGTTAGCATTTCTGGTGTATGCCCTCATGTTATGAATGCAGCATTAGTCCTGAGAGGAGAAAGGTGACTGTACTGTTCAGGGGGTCAGTCCAAGATGGGCAGAGGAAGTACCTGATTCCATGAAAAACCAACCATCACCTCTGAAAATCAACCACACCTGAGGCCAATCCAAAAATACCTCACATGTGAATGACAATTGTGGTGGAAACACAGGTGAACATGAATCTTTGCAGACCGAGAGACCCCCGAAAAACCACAGATAGGTTCAGCTAATACTGTACGGCCCTATTATAGAGTGAATTTCTGCACCGTCTTTAGACAGACGCCATAGTGCATGTCATTAAAAAAAAAAGACACCACAAAATTGCAAAATGAACGGTAGATCGAGACTAGTGGTTTTTACAGAATATCACATTATGTCACAAAATAGTGGAGCAGTCTCACAATAGATTGATCCATTTTTCAATGGACGACATGAAGCACTGACGATGTGAGATGGCAGTATTTAGCTCTGCAACAATGTAACAGCACTAAGAAGAAAGAAAAGACGTTAAAATAAAGACTAAAACGGAGATGAGTGCTGGGTCAGACTTCTCCTTGTTAAGCCCACAGCTTACGGGCGCATTTCAGTGGCTTTTGGTTCACCTAAATTGTGTCATTGTTTAATTGCTACATAAAAAACTGGCAGTGTTACTGGCAGATGACACACAGGCTTCATTTGTCAGGCCATCAATTCTCAAATTAATTGAGAAAATGGAGCTCATTTCATGCACTGACTCGTAATTTTAGGCCCTAAAATAACGATTACAAGATAGATGTCAAGTCCGCAGATTTTAAACTCAAGTGTAAACGGATGGATATGACGTGACTGGTTGATAAAAAGCCGTGACCGTGTTGTACATTGTTGCATTTCTTAATGTATCTCAGTTTCAAGGCATGTGTGGAAGACTTCATCATGCTAATTATATGACTAAGAAAAGGCTAGATAATTCAGAAAGGCTAGCTAATAACTCAAATTGTGTCTTAGAGATTTAATACTCAGTGACAAGTACAAAATTAAGTAAATGACATACTAAACTGGCTAATACAAATTCTATTAAGGGACTATGGCGTGGAGAAGTGTTAGGGTTAGATTAGAAACTTTCTCTAAGAGTTGCAGAATCCCTAGTTCTTGGAAAGTAGGAAGAGAAAAAAGCCTTGTTTTAATGGCAGCGATTTTAGCTTTTTGTAGGAAAGTTTCCCTCATCAACACGATTCACAAACTGGGGTTGTTTACACTTGCATCATTGCCCTGAGAAATATGTTCCCTCGCGGTTATGGGTCTGGAGATGCCTTTTGATTTTGTCAGAACGGCTGAAGCATTTGCCACAAACAGGGCAACTGTATGGCTTCTCCCCAGTATGGATCCTCATGTGTACCTTCAAGTGAGCCATCTGTGTGAAGCCCTTTCCACAAATCTGGCAGCGAAATGGTTTTTCTCCCGTGTGGCTACGCTGGTGCTCCTGGAGTCTGCCGGAGGAGCTGCAGCATTTCCCGCATACTCCACAGCGGTACGGTTTTTCTCGAGTGTGCACTTGTACATGCACGTGCAGGTGCCCGACGTGACTAAAGGCCTCGCCACAAACCTTGCAGCAAAAGGAAGACATGTGACCTTGTAGGGGGGATTTTTGATGAGGGCAGTCCACGGCATTGGCTCCTTGGTTGTTGCGCATGTGAGAGGCCTGTCCTCTGTTAGCTCCAGTACCATTTCCCTTAGCACCAGCCATCTGTCCTCCGTTCTCCACCCCGATAATGTCAATGTTGTTCTCATTTGAGCAGTTTGGGTTGACTGGTGCGAGTGGCTGGGCGCCGCTGTTGGAGGAAGTAGAGCCTCTGTGGCCTCCTCCACTCTCCACCTTCACGTGCCTCGAGGAGCCTCGAGATGCAGGATCCCTCTCCCTGTTCTCCACACCTTGACTCTGAGGGAGGTTGGACGTGTGGGGGGCTTCCTGGGGATACTCATTTCCAACGCGCGGGGGAGTGAACATGTTCTCTGGTGTGCTGCAAGAGCCATGGGCGCGGAGCTGATCGTCTCCCGGGTTGGCCCGGAGATCTCTTTTGTCCTTAATCTGAATAGGGATGCGCTCTTCATGCCCCATGCTGGGACTCCACTCACGGCGGGGATGCTCACCATCCTCCTCGTCCAACAGCGCCATGGACGGACGATCTGAGAACACAACAGGAGGAAGAGGTTCAGATGAAAATGTTAACTTCATCACTGCAAACACAATGTGAGTGTGAATGGTTGTCTGTCTCCATGTGTCAGCCCTGTGGTAGGCTGGCGACCTGTCCAGGGTGTACCCCGTCTTCGCCCAATGTCAGCTGGGATCAACTCCAGCCCACCCGTGACGAATAAGCGGTTACAGATAATGGATGGATGGATGCTGTAAATACAACTGTGTCCATGGCACAGTGCAGCGCTAGTTGAGCTACTTCGCACTTGCAGCTCACAGAACTTCATAGTAATGTAGTTATGATGGTTGTATTTAAATATCAAAATGGACTTGGTCCTCAACTTAGTTGTGGCTAAACCCAAGGGGAATAGACTGTAAAGTTATGGCAGAGCCACCAGAGCATGTCTAAATAGTAACTGCAGTGTTTTTCTGTAAAACACCCCTTAACCAGACAACTTTTTCCATCAAAAATGCAAAGAGCTGAACTCACTACCTTGTACCTCGATATCGTAATTGTGACGATAATGTAGGGTTGACCATTAGTGCTTTAACAAAATATTTACACAATGAGATTTTTGATAAATAATCATCAGTAATATAGTACTACAGTATAGTACAGCAGTATAATGACTAAGTGGATAAAGGCAAATAATAGAACAGCTAAAACAGTTTAAGTTCAGAAAATGACATCACTTTACCGTAAAGACAACACTTATGCCATATTACCATATTCAAAATCTAAGACAATATCTGGTCTCTTATCATGATATATAATATTGATATATATTGCCCAGGCATATTGTTAACTGAAACTAACAGAAAATGTATATAATAGAAATATCCATTTAGAAATATGTAACTGTGGTGACACACAAAATGTCTAAATCATAACAAAGCTAGTCAACATAGTACAGTACCGGTGTTTACAACAGGAAACTTTGTAATCAATTTGATTACAAAATAATGGCCTAAGCAATAGACTCTCTCTTGTGTAATGTATTTAACTCTGCTATAAAAACAGTATAATAGTCAATAACACTGTATGTGATGCCTACATAAAGCATTCACTCCATTGATCTCTTAAGTGTTGTATAGCATTAAATCACAGTGGATGTAACTGGGGATATTTAACACTGCTAACAGAAAGAAAGACTGATGTCAAGTGAAAGTGTAAGTAAAAAATCTCTACAAATGGATTGAAGTTAAACTTATAATACATAATGGCACCCTTGGCAACAGTCTGCAACAGCCTAACGTTACTCCATGTGGGAGTTTTATAACTGGAGTAAACAAACACTGTGACACAACAAGTATAATAGTGTGAATCCGTCTTGTACCTGTCAAATAAGTCGTGAATAAGTACATGAACTACGTCCAAAACACACAGTAGTAATACAGATACAGCTAAATGCTAACCCTGGGTGTGTGCTAGTCGGCTAAACTAGCTCGTCGGCTAACGAACAAAGGTTGCTAACGCGCTAGCCGCTCCATAACAACCGCAGCTAAAGTCAACTAGCTCGCTAAAGGATAAAGTTAACTTGTTTGGAAGTGTGGGAACATTACTATGAGGCTATTTGTTGTGTTGTTACACTTGTCCTGTACGTAAATCGTTGCTTTTTTACCACCTAAAGCCGACCCACAGACTGGGCAGACGGGACGTAAAAAGGGGCGCCACTGCACCGTTAGCTTCCAGCGGAGCTAACCTGGCCATATTTCGATCCCGGCGTCCCGCAGCCTGCGTCTCAGATGGTCGTTCTCCCGCTCCCGGATCGCTATCTCCTCCTGGTACTCCAGGATCGTGTCCTCGACGGATTTGTAGATCTCCTGCGCGGCGAGCATGAGACGCTCAGTCAAAAAGACGTTTAAAAACTGCAGTTTGGTCATTTTTTCTTTTTCTTGTTGGGGTTTTTGCTAGGAGCTCTTTTGCTATCTTCTTCCAAAATGGACCAAAAAAAAAGATGCTCGACCCAAATCACGTGACCCGGAGTTGTGTCTTCTCTTTCGCCTTCTTTCTTCTTCTTCTACATCGTTCCCCCCAAAAGATTTTTACTGTGACGATCAGGTCACAGAATATGAAGGGTCACAGAAAATGGTGTAACACCTGTGACAGAACAACTAATGTTGTGAAAGTGCCAGAATATTTTATGCTAATCCATGCACCTAATTATTTGAATAGATGACAAAAAAATCTTTATTCATAAGGCAAAATTCTTAAAGACCCATCCCATCTCCATGTGCTATTATGATGAAACTCAACTCTATATTAAGTCCCTGAAATTAATGAAATCAAAATATGCCAAAAATGTCTTACCCTGCAACTAACGATCACTTAATCCTTTTTTTTTTTTTAAACTTTGTTTTATTTATGTCATGCTTTTTATTTTTTTCATTTTATTGTCTGTGTACATGTTTTATGTCTATTGTGATATCTGCTCAGTTTTGAGGATAACTTTGTTATTGTAATGATTTTTGCCTTGCTGTTTATAAATTAATTCATCTTGTGAATAAAAAATAAATAAATAAATAAAGACTATGTTTTGACCATGTTTGTCATGTGGCTGCAAATGGTACATCAATGGTACTGTATTAACCTGTGATTTCATGATTACACTTTTTAAGAACAAATCAGTGATACTCAGCACATAAAGTGCTAGCTGTTTCTTGACAATCCGTTTTCTCATAGCAATACAATAAATAGTATAATGATGCAATAAAATGAGCGTAAAGTATTTTTTTAATACTTTATTTCAAAAGTTCAATACAATAGATTCATAGACATGTTCAGGTTTTTCATTACAATTCTGCAAATATATTTTACAGTATAAAATAATATAAAAATAAAATGTAGGGAAAGGAAAAGATGAATTAAAACAAAATAATAAAAACAAACAAACAAACAAAAAACAATCGGGGTCTGTTGAACAATTGGAATACATTTGAAATGTCTAAACAATCTAATAGTTTTTGCCTATTTAGAATTTTTAAGTTTTCAATCATAGTCAAATATGTTTTAGAAGCAGTATCTTTAAAAATAGAAAAGGATAAAAAAAAAATTAAAAAAAAAAAGCATAAAGTACCCGCATGAGTCCTCCAGCTCGGTAGGCGGCGAAACTTGTTCCGATAAAAGCGGAAATGACGAAACGTCAAACTTGCACACTGCACACTGCACTCCTCCACGTGTTAGAGCAGTAGAGTCCGCATTGACTCCGAAGCTCCACCATGAAGCGACCGAGTAAGTACGCACTGATAGTAATGTTACTTTAATATACGAGCTCATAAAAAACATGTTTAATGCTTTAGTGTTCGGTTAATCCTCATAGCTAATAAACTAACTAACGTTAATCGCTTGGTTTGTCTGCTTTAGCTTCGTTTTAAGCTAACGTTAACTATTCAACCGTTAAACTGTTTTATCTTTTCTCTTCAGAGTTAAAGAAAGCGAGTAAGCGGGTCTCATGCTCCAAACGCTATAAAATACAGAAAAAGGTAAGTGTCTGACTTTATTAACGTTAGCTACTTTAAAGATAAAAGTGCAAGTTTTTTAGTTTTTTGGACCATGAGGCCTGTATGAACGAGATGGGACTGCTAAGCCTCACTGCTACTATAGCTAACTTCTAACTCGTTTGGACTAAACAAGGAACTGAATTACATGTTTTGTGTTAATGTGTTTAGGTCCGGGACCACACCAGAAAGCTAAGAAAAGAGGCAAAGAAGAAAGGAGTGAGCAAACGAGTGAAGAAAGATCCCGGTGTGCCGAGCAGCGCTCCCTTCAAAGAGGAAGTCCTCAGGGAGGCCGAGCAGAGGAGGCTACAGGTGGGCTTCATTCATGCAGTTTAATCACAACTACTACCTTCTATACATGTAGTGTCACTTTTCAGATGGGTCCCTGTGTTGGGACAGGTTTAATACAGTACCATTGATGTTAAACTACCATTTGCAGCCACATGACAAACATAGTCAAAACATAGTCTTTATTTATTTATTTATTTTTTATTCACAAGATGAATGAATTTATAAACAGTAAGGCAAAAATCATTACAATAACAAAGTTATCCTCAAAACTGAGCAGATATCACAATAGACATAAAACATGTACACAGACAATAAAATAAAAAAATAAATAAAAAGCATGTTAAAACTCATTTAACATGTTTTTGTCTCACAGATTGAAGAGGAAAAAGAGCGAAAGAGACAGGCTAAAAAAGTGGAGCGAGCCCAGAAGAGGAAAAGGGAGAAGGTGGCCTCAAGTAAAGAAAAAGAACCCAAGGCCAAGAAGGCTCGGCAGGTAAAAGGCAAACACTAAAATAATCAGTTCAGAGTTTTATCACTCTACTGTTAACTAACTTTTATTTTGTTTCCATAGGATGTGGTTGAAAAGCTGTCAGAGAAACCGCCTGCCCCAGACAAGAACTCAAAACGGTACCTTTGCTCTGAGTTAAATAAGGTAAAACTTCCCAATCTCAGTCAGCGTTTTACTGTAGAAAAGGAGCGATTTTCACCTGATAATATTCAGCCTGAACTTCTACTTTTTTCAGGTAATTGACGCGTCTGATGTAGTAATAGAAGTCCTCGATGCTCGTGATCCACTGGGGTGCAGGTGTCCACAGCTGGAGGAGGCGGTGCTGCAGAGGGAAGGCAACAAGAAGCTGCTTTTTGTTTTAAACAAAATAGGTAAATGGACATGAATCGCTGCCGTGTTAATTATTAGTCAAGTACACACACTGAAGAGCAGGTTTGCGGTCTGTTGTGAATTTGATTGAGCTTGTCCGGACTCTAAATGTTGTTTGATATTCTGTGTCGTAGATCTGGTACCAAAAGAAAATGTGGAGAAGTGGATACAGTGCTTACAAGTGGAGTTTCCAGTTGTGGCGTTCAAAGCATCAATGCAGATCA
The DNA here is from genome assembly GCA_916701645.2 of Sebastolobus alascanus. Classification (NCBI taxonomy): domain Eukaryota; kingdom Metazoa; phylum Chordata; class Actinopteri; order Perciformes; family Sebastidae; genus Sebastolobus; species Sebastolobus alascanus. The sequence continues at coordinate 1,060,997 of CAKAOJ020000048.1, read as the reverse complement.
AGGACAAAACAGTGGTAGGAGGTGCATTTTACACGTCAGTGATCAAAAACACGTGTTTGGATTGTTTTGTTACTAAAAACAAACTTGTTTTTATACATGGTTGTGATGTGGAGGACTGAGAAGGTTGAGCAGCTTCTGCTGTGCTGTTATAACTGGTTATAACCTCCAAGATTAAAACACAAACCATTCTCTTAAGTGGCTCTGTCAGAAACAGAGCTGATGTGTAGTGTGTTTGTGAACAAAATCAGTCTTTTTTTTTTTTTTTTTTTTTTTATAAATATATTTTCCAATATGTGCATGCTGTATTATTTAGACGGAGCTTCAGCCACTTAAAATGCAAACCTAAATACACATTGTTTATTTGTGGATGGTACTTAAAAGTAATTTATATGTCTTGTGTCTTCATCAGCAAGCCAAGAAGCTGAGCAGGATAGTGGCCTCCAACGAAGTCCTGGACAGATCCCGAGCAGCCGCCTGCTTCGGAAACAACTCTCTCACCGAGCTCCTTACAAGCTTTGCTACTAACAGAGAGAATGAAGCTTCACTCAAAGTGGGCGTCGTTGGTAAGCACCGATTTTTCCCTTTTGTGTGACATTGTATTTTGTCAGTTGTGGATTTAGATGGAGTATTGAGTTCTATGAGGAATTGAAATCCTTTCTTATGCAGCTCTGTGGTTTCGATAAACTGTATTGATTCTGGTTGTGTTCATTTCTTTGAATTTGCTCAAAGTACATAATCTGAATACTCATCTTTGATGCAATCTCCTTTCACCCTCAGGTTTTCCTAATGTGGGGAAAAGCAGTCTTGTCAACAGTATGAAGGGGATCCTTGCATGCAATGCCGGCGTCAAGAGAGGCATCACAAAGTGAGTGACGAATAAGCATAAAAAACGCTCGAAACGCAATTATAGTATTTTCTCTGGGATCAGTATCACAGTGTGCATATTTAGCAGAATTGCCAATTACAAATTGGAAGCATTATGCACCTTACTGTTGGATTATGATCAAATTGTACGAGTTTGTAATTAACATATTTCTTAGGTCCCCGTTTTTGTAGCTTATCCCAATAATGTTACCTGTTACCACCCCCTCAGATCCATGCAGGAGGTGCACATCATGAAAAACGTGAAGCTAATAGACAGCCCAGGAGTCGTGGCGTCACCGTCCAACCCACCAGCCTCCATGGCTCTGAGGAGCCTGCAGGTGGAGGAGGGCCAGGACAGCGTGCTGGAGGCCGTCAGGACTCTGCTCAAACAGTGTGACCACAGCCAGGTAGGAGGAGTAACCATCACAGGAGAGATGTGTTGAGTAAATGTGTCAACAGGTTAGATGGCTTCAGGTGTTCTCTTGTAAATTTAAAGTGATTTTTAAGTAATTTCAGGTCATGTGTTCTCCTTGTTTCAGATCATGCTTCAGAATAATGTCCCCGACTTCAGAAACTCTCTGGAGTTTTTAACCTTGTTCGCCAAAAAGCGTGGGTATCTGCAGAAGGGTGGAGTCCCGAACACGGAGCAGGCAGCCACAGCTTTCCTCGCTGACTGGACAGGGTGAGTGTTGGTATGAATACAAAGGGGTGGGCAGCTGTAGCGCATCGGTGTGGAAATGAGGACAAAAACGCAAGTCTAGATTTCATAATGAAGACTTCTAATCCAACTCTGATCCCAACACTGTGCCAGGATAACTGCAAATATGTAAATTCATAAAGTAGAGTAGGGAATGCTTTGCTTTACTTGATCTCACAGAAATGTGTGTCTCCTCAGTGCCAAGATCAGCTACCACTGCAAGGCACCGGAGAACCACGGCCTCCCCGCCTACATGTCTGATGCCGTTGTCGCTGAGATGCAGAACGGCTGGGATCTAAACCATTTGAAAGCGGGCAACGAGGAAACTCTGAAAGGTACTGAACAGCAATTTGGTGGAAAGTTTGCAGTCCCATAAAACCACAAATTATAAAACACTACATTAATGCCAGACTAAATAGATGAGGTTTTAGTTTACGTTTAATAATATCAGTATTTTCAGGTCCTCTCAGATCCTCTGGAAGGCTGTTCCAGCGAATTGGAGCTTAATGGCTTAAAGCAAATGATTTTGCTCTGCATTGTGGAACAGCTAAAAGAGAAGAACCGGAGGATCTTCCTGGTTCATAAACCAAAAGCATCTTTGAGAGGTCGTCTGGTGCATGGCCATGTAGTACTTTTTATAATCTAATAAAAGAATTTTAAATTCGATACAAAAACTAACCGGTAGCCAGCGTAAAATCTTTAAAATAGGCGTAATGTGTGCTCTTCTTTTGGTTTTGATCAGCACTTTAGCAGCAGACTTTCTGAATTGTAGCTCATTTATTATATTTCTCAGTAGACCAGAAAGGAGAGCGTTACGATAGTCTAGCCTGCTAGGTATAAAAGCGTGAGAGGCTCTAGACTTGTTAATGTACTGTTGTTACTGAAAGAACGTAGTCACTTCTGTCTGTGGCGCTTAAAACAACTTTTACTTTTTTTAGGTGTTAAATTCCCGAGCAAGGCCAGCAGTATAGGCTTCATCTCTAAAGGGCCGACTGCAGGCCTGCTGAGTGTCTCTGAAGAAGAACCTGCTGCTGCTGCTGCAGCAACAGAGAGAGATACAGAGCAGAATAATGAGGTAACTATTGATGTAATTGGGGGCTTATTTGGGAAACTGCCAGACAATACAGCTGCTTCAAATAATGCTGGCACACGAGTCTGGTCTCCTGGAAATGAGGACAAAAATTCAAGTCTTGATTTGTTTATGAAGACTTCTAATCCAACTCTGATCCTGCTGGCTGGACCTTTCTCAGTGAAATCTCTGTTTATCTGGAGGATTGTTGGACTTTAAATAGTTGAAACATCTGCTTTTCTTGCAGCCTGAACAAACTGCTAAGGAGGCAAATGAAACCGAAGAAGCACCAGAGAAACCACAGACGGAGGCACTCAAAAGTAAGTTCTCTTTTAAACATGTCCCTTTTTTAATTTATTTATTACTAAAATCTCCACCTATTGAGACTTACTTTTACATCTCGTCTTGTCTTCCAGAACAACCAGGCCGTGTGCAGTTCCAGTCTGTCCCCATTGACATCACCCTCTCTGCAGCGACAACAGATGACGCCTATGACTTCAACACAGATTTTAAATGAGCTTTGCCTTCTTTGTCCGGAGGACATGCAGACCTGGAGTTGTCAGCATGCACAAACATGCTGACGTAAAGAATCACTGTCAGGGCGCCTTTGACCACCTCATGACGGGCAACGTTGGTTCAGAATCACAGTTTGAAAGACACTGCCTAGTTGAGTGGTTGCAGGCTAGTCGGTGGTTTGTGCCCTTCCTTCAAACTCTGAATCTGGAAGACAGTTGGACAGTTTCCAGACAAGGACTGACCTTTTATCCTAGACAACAATTTTCAGTTGATAACTCAATTGAATTGTTTGTCTAGGACTAATCCCGGCCCAGAAAATTGCCTTTATCTATTAAGTGGTCATGTATATATCCACTGGCTTCTTCCAGATGTTGTCAGTGAAAGATCACCTGTTTTAAATGTCCAGAGGTCATTGTAATATTTTGTGTTCATGCAGAATACTGTATATAGACGACGTACTATAAATGTAATAAACCCTCTACAAAACCTAAATCTGTTCTTACTGTATTTTCCAAAACTATGATGTTTCTCGCAAACTGTAACGGTTTCATGCTGCCGCCGATACGTTACACGGAAACACACCGTGTTAATAATAAGCCGACCACCTCACGGTACCGCCAGCTGTGATCTGTTTTTAAAGTCAGGCACCTTGGCGGAGGTCTGCGTTCTCAGAGTGCCATTTTAGTTGGTAATCAAGTCATCATGTGTATCACCTGCATTGCCTCGTCACCTGTGTATGGCACCATCTTGTGGTTAAATTAGAATACATCAATTGAGCCAAAAGAACAAACCAAAATATATACATATATATATAAGGAAACATCTCAAGTCTAGCTCTTCATTCGGCGATAGTAACCAAAATGCTTCACATTTCCAGAGCAATCGATCCTTTTTGTAGCAGATATTTTGGCTGGTCAAAGCAGGAAAGCACAGGTGTAACTAATCACATTAACGATGGCTCCATTCCATTAAGTGTCCTAGTGGTCCCTGTCAGTGAGTGAGCATGCACTATACCAGAGCCCTGGAGCTGGCTCACCTACATGGAATGCAGCCATAATTAATGTTATTAATTCCACCTGTTCATCTTTCCCACATACCTCAAACCACAAGGACACTTTAACAAATAAACACACAAGTAATGAGTCCCTCTACATTGAAGGGGATGTCTGTGCGTTCCTTCTCCTCCTCCAACCAAATCTTCAAAAATTCATTACAGATAACTGGAAAATAAAATGACAAGATTTAAATGATAAAACCGTAACTTTTATTTCACGTACTATACAAAGGATGACAAATATTTACACCAGCAAGGCGAATGCTTTTCAACGAGTATAAAAATCCTGACTGAAGGGATATAAAGCATTGTGCAAACATTAATGTTCTTCAGTTTCTGCAGAGGGGCAGTTTGCTTAGTGGTCTCCTGCATATATAAAGTCATTAAAAACCACAGTAACAGTTCAGCATGAGAGGCAGTACATTAGTGTTCATCTATGGCATAGTTAGAATTGATAGACTGGGATAAATCAAAAATGGCAGCGCATCATAAATGTAGCTGCACTGAATTAACAATTCATATTGTGAAAGTGCCTTTCAGGAATTATAGAGGAAGAGGGAGTTAAACAACATTTTTATGTAACGGAAATGCTGCACTGTTAAAAAGATCGGATAAATAAATGCATGTGCAATTAAGTATAAAACTCACTACTTTTCCACAGGAAATACTGAATTGAGGTAATGACACGAGGCATCTGCATGGAGAATATGACTACAATTCAGACTGAAGTGATAACTGAGGGGAACTTGTTTAAACCGGGACTGACTGCTATACCATTATAGCTGAGGTAACTGAATAAACTCCTCTAGTATGCAAATAAATCAGCAAGTATTAAGCTGCATGTGAACATACCTATTTAAGCCACATGGTTGTCTTGGCACGTTGTCACAAGGTATCTCATTACTGCTGACTGGGATGCATACATGTCTATTATTATACCCTTAAAGGTGCAACACGCAAGCAATCTCAAGGGCACTGAGTTTCTGGATTAAAAGAAATATGAAATATTTGTGCACTCTAAGCAATAAAAAGATGCTCTGGGTATAGGAAAAAAAAGATGCGTGTTGAAGGGAATGTGAGAGTACACAGGTCTACGTGTTCGGAGGATGACAGAACTCAAGTACGGGGCTGGCAAATGAAAAGACCTTACTTAGTTCCTGAGATATCGCGAGGCGTGGTGCTGCTGGCACAGGGCGGGCTCGGCTGCTCCAAAGTTCCTGAAACCCGTTTTTTTTTTCAGTCCAGTCTAGTTCTCCCCTGCGTGTTTTCGCACGGGATGAAATTTGTCTGTGGGGTCTGGAATGAACCACTTGTCCCACACGTCAGAGAAGGAGGAGGTTCTCCCCCAGGGCTTGTAGTGGCCGTTCCAGTGGAGGAGTTTGGCAGCTTTCACAAACTGTGGGGAGTAGCGGTTTCCTGCTCCTGTAGTGCCTGAAAAGCATCATATGATAATATGACAATGTCATACTGTCTACTGTTATCCATGGTTATATACTGTATGTGTTTGATGTAGGGCTGCAACTAAAGATTATTTTCATTGTTGATTAATCTGTCAGTTATTTTCTTGATTAATCAATTAATTGTTTGGTCCATAAAATGTCAGAAAATGGTAAAAAAAAATATCAATCAGTGTTTCCCAAAGCCCAAGGTGACGGCCTCAAATGTCTTGTTTTATCCAGAAAATATTCACATTTAAGAAGCTGGAATCAGAGAATTGACTTTTTTTTCTTTAAAAAAATTACTCAAACCGATTATTTGATTATCAGAATAGTTGGAGATTAATTTAATAGTTGACAACTAATAGATTAACCACTGCAGCTCTAGTTTGATGCACATATTTCGTATATTTTCTCATTTCCTATTTTTGTTATTAATATTTCTCTACATATATTGTGTAATATATTGTAGCATTATGTATACATTTTACATGTTACATACTTCTTTATTTCTACCTTTCCTATATTTCTTTCTTCTAAAGTCCCAATTTCCCAATAATGTATTTCGGATTCTGATTGTATTTTGTGTAAAAAAAACCCATTCAAATCATTAAAAACGTTTAAAATGAAAACTTGCATCCTTCACAAAGAACAGAGCTCCTAAGACAGCTGCGATTTCTATTATAATTAAACTGACTAGATGCTTTTACAGCAGAAAAATGCCTAAAAAAAACTCAAAAAAGTCTGTTAAAGGAATGATTCAACATTTTGGGAAGTACACTTATTCGCATTCTTGCCGACAGTTACACGAGAAGATCGATGTCCCGGTCATATCTGTCGAAATGTTGAAGCATTTCTTTTAAAAAACTATAAAAGCTTCTCAAAATACTCACGTAGCACAAGTCTTGGGTATATACTCATATGCTCAGTATTGTGATGGATACTGTGATATGTGGAAGTATCACACAAACCTCCCAGGGAAACAATAATTGGGGTTGTCCGTGTGTAAAATCATTTTGATCTACAGCCAATGAGACAAACTCACAATGTATTCTAGTTTCCTATCAGTAACTAAGCAGAACTTACCAAGGTGCCTGACGTGCCACATCGGCTCAATGGTGGAGTGACGTTTGTAGAAAACGATGAGGAGCGGGGGGGTCGTGATGCTCTCTGCCAGTGTCTTACTGTACAGATCCTCCCTGAGGAAACCAACAAATTCAGCTCAATACAAACAGAAAGAGTCCACTGGCCTCATCTTCACCCAACTTTTCACCGGTGTGAGTTACGTACTGCGTATTTAGCTCCATCCAGTGCTCCAGCTGCCGGGTGATGTTCTGGTTCCTCCACTCGGTCAGGTTGGCGATGATGACCCCGGGGTTGAAGGAGCACGTGTTGGCCCTCATCCCCAGCTTCTTGATAGCGTCCTTCTTGAAGTCCAGGAAACCTAAATAGTTATTCTATTGGAAAAGATTTGTTATTTAATCAAATGTCGCCATATTCACATTATAGAAACATTCCACATTATGAAACTCTTAACATTGTTTTTTTTACATAACTGGGAAAACTCATGCAAGAGATGGCCCAACCTGATTTCCAGCCCCTCGAACGATGCCCTTAGCAGATGCTGAATCGCAGTCATCAGAAAAGGCAGCTGCGTGTCCTGGTTTGAGGTTGGTTTCATAAAGCTCCTGAATGTCCCCTGAGATCCAACAGAACAGGAAAAATCCATTCATTGATTCCCTTCCAGAGAACATTTTCTCTTACTGTTACAACATGTATAGTTTTGAGAGTTCATGAGTGCATTAGGAGCATGAAAAACGAATGTTCTGAATGACAATTAGCTGTAAAAGTCTTCATTAAAGGGCCAGTGTGTAGGATTTAGGTGGATCTATTAGCAGAAATGGAATATAATATTCATAACTATGTTTTCATTAGTGTATAATCACCTGAAACTGAGAACTGTTGTGTTTTCGTTAGCTTAGAATGAGCCGTTTATATCTACATAGGGAGCAGGTCCTCTTCACAGAGTCTGCAATGTTTCTACAGTAGCCCAGAATGGACAAACCAATCACTGACTCTAGAGAGAGCCTTTCACATTTTTATGTTACCTGAAGGCCACCGTAGTTCTCAGACACGCTTGTAAAACTGCGGTAACGTGAGCCGCTGAGTGCAAAGGTCCTGAAAGATATCACGGCGTTACCACGGTTTTCCACTCGGCGCCTCACGTTACCGCAATCTTGGACAGGGAGGAGTGAATGGAGGGGTACTCAGTTGGTTGCAATCTGCAACCACACCTCTAGATACCACTAAATCCTACACACTGTCCCTTTAAGTTTATGACCAAGTTAATTCTCTTCCTTCACGGTGGTGTCTTACCTTGTACAATGGTATCGTCATCCAAATAGATAGCTTTCTCTGCCTCGGGTATGTACGCGGGTAGATAAAACCTGGCAAAAGTCAACTGAAAAAATAGAAAACAAAGTTTGCAAGAGACGAACATTTCTAAACAGTGACATGAATATTTCTTCTGGCCCAGTGATAAAACATCCGGTTGTCTCACCGGTTTGTAAGCTTCCAGCGTCTGAGGATCTTTAGATATCTTCCCATTGAGGAGCTCAGGCTTGAAAATGACAATCTTATATTTGACATTTTTTAGCCGTGTCTTACTAAGCCACACACTGTTGGTAAAAACAAGGAAGAAAGGTTATGTCAGACAAGGGACGTTTCATAAATCCCTCTTAGCTCTATCTAAAGACAAAGAGATCTGCATTAACACGTCCAAGGCCATAAATTAATATGCATGATGCAGCAACACAGATGTCTTACTTTAGGTGATCCACCGTGTCGTTCAGGGTCACTATGGTGAAGACGACATTGGCTTTACTGTTCTGGTAGACACTGTTCATGGCAGCGATAACAGCTCCGAGTCGTTCCTCAGCAGCAGTGATGAGGACAGGGATCTCCTCTCCTTTCCTCACCGACTCTAGTCTGAGCTCCGGAGACAACTCGGATTCAAAGGGAAGAACCATCCCAGCATCTGGATGAAGACATATTTAGGATTTTTTACTTCCATGGTGTCATTTTAATGCATTATAACTAACAACAATACACTTGGTATTCTCTGGAAAGGGTACAGAGCAGCTGACACACTGTAGGTTAAGTTCCCCAGCACCGAGACAAAACATACCTGGGTTTTCCTTGTGTAAAATATCACTGAGGTTGAGGAGATTTCGTTGAACTATGATGAGGAAGGCCACAGCCAGCAGCAAAAGGATGACCACGTTTACTGAGAAGACACAATGAAGAGCTGATTTTAATGATAGCTGTGGTCAACGGTGTCAGTATGGGAACTGTGAAAGACACAAATCTGTTGGGAAGTGATGTTAAATGTAAATGGCAGCCAGGTTAACCTCAGTATTAGTCGACCAGTTCCTATTTAACTATTACTATCTAACGCTTAGACATGATTACAGACCATGCATCCTGCAGACGGACTCACCTCTCCTCATTGTCATGACAACGGCCTCATCCGTTCTTCCAGCACACCTGATGAAAAAAAAAAAAAAAGATATAAAACAGGTAAAAGAAAATCTCAAAGCTGGTCTGAGTGCAGTCCAAGATGCATTAGCTGGCTACTAAGCTACTGAGGACTGAGGTGAACCCAGATCGCTGCTGCACCGCTCCGCTGCGTGGCCGCCTCATAAACACACAACATGGACTGGCTGCAAACCAGTGGCTTTTTAACTGTGTGATTATATGCTTAAATCTGAAATATATATACAGCGCAGACGAAGTTAGCTCTTAAAAGAAATGAGATAGGACAGAAAAACGTAATTTACACCAAAGCCAAACTGCCAACTCAACATCAACAAGTTTATCCGCCGTCACAAATGAACGTAGTAATAGCTGCCCGAGCGTTCGCCTGATTGCAAAAAATTACATTAGCTTGTTGTTTCCAGCAAATAAAAAAATTTAATTATGAGTTTAATTTAGTATGAATATAATTTAATGACTGGAGACACACGGTAAAAAAAAAATGTATGCGTAAACTATAAAAGCTAAAAAGACGCTAAACATATTGACAGGCAGTCATTTAAGGCAGGCAAAGCTTTCCACTGACACCAAAGCAAATTTTCCAACAACATGGCGCACTTCACCCAATCCCCATTGTTTATAGATACGCGTGACTCTGCGCCGCTCTGCGCAGGCTTTTTTTTATTTATTTTTTTATTTCAAAAGTTCAATACAATATAATCACATGTTCAGATGTTTCATTACAGTTCTGCAAACATATCTTACAGTATAAAAAAATAATATAAAAATAAATTGTAAATTGTACAACAAATATACTGTAAAGAAAGGAAAGATGGGAATAAAAACAAAAAAAAACAAAAACAAATAAACAAACAAAAAACATTCGGGGTCTGCTAAACAATTGGAATAAATTTGAAATGTCTAAACAATTTAATAGTTTTGGTCAATTTAGAATTTTTGAGTTTTAAGTTTTCAATCACGGTCAAATATGTTTTAAAATCAGTACCTTTAAAAATAAAAAAGGAGGGTATTCTTTTAAGCCAAATCATTTTTATGTATATAATATTTTGCTAATATAACAATCAAATTAATTAAGTAAATCTCATCTGCCAAAAAACTGTTATTGGTGACATGAGTAATATCTCAATTCTTGTCAGCACGATATCCTTTTCAAAATGTTTAGAGAGATTCCTCTGCAAATGAAACCAAAAAGAAGTAACATGAAAACAATCTACAAAAACATGTTCAACAGTCTCTCCTTCACAATTACAAAAAGTGCATCTATTACTAACAGTTTCAAAGAATATCCCCATTGTTTATAGATATGCGTGACTCTGCGCCCTTTCTGCGCAGGCTCTGCTCAGGACTAACCGGGGGAGGGGTCCTTCACAACACGACGTATCTTTTTGAAGCCGGAAGTCAAACAAAATCTTCGGTTTTGCAAACCAACTTGCAACCGTTTGAACCAAATTTCTGTCCGTTTAATGCTTGTTCACTTTAAGTGGAAAGATGCTGTCGATATTCAAGTCCATTCCCTCGCACATGGTAAGAGATGATGAGCGTATTTGGCGCGGAGCTGCGTAGTAATGCTAGCTATTCATCCATGCTATTCTATCGAGCTAACGGTAGCTAACCAGTGCCATGGTTACATTAACGGTGCCTTGGTAACAGCTGCTAGATAAAGTTATGATATCCTTCAATGCTGTAAGTTAATCAACCATCCAATGTTTCTGATCCAATGTAGGTTTTAAGAGAGTGACCTATCAAACACGAAGTTAACCTGCTGTGACTGGACTACTGTTGTTTAGCAACGTTACTGTTAGCTCGTTGTTGTAATTTATGTATCGCCAGTAAGCTCATTTTTCACTACTTCAGCGTTATTTAACCTGTTTCTAACGTTAGTGTAACGTAAAAAAAAACAACTATTAGGCAACACCAAAGTTTCACCAGCTATTTATTTTGCACAGATGGACCCACTAACCCTCCTCAATCTGTAGCTAATTGATTTTAAGAGCTGCAACAATTAATCGATTAGTAGTCAACTATTGAATTAATCGCCAATTATTTGGATTGTCGATTAATCGGTTTAAGTAATTTTTTAAGAAAAAAAAGTAAGATTTCTGATTCCAGCTTCTTAAATGTTAATATTTTCTGGTTTCTTTACTCCTCTATGACAGTAAACTGAATATTTTTGAGTTGAGGGCGAAACAAGACATTTGAGGAAGTCATCTTGGGCTTTAGGAAAATTCTTCACCATTTTCTTACATTTTATAGACCAAACAACGAATCGATAAATGGAGAAATTAATCGACAATGAGAATAATCGTTTGTTGCAGCCTTAACTGGTTATGTGTTATTAATGTTGCCTAAATGATGTTTCCCTTTATCTTGTGTTACAGGATTATAAAGGCCAGAAACTGGCTGAACAGATTTTCCAAGGAATAATACTCATCTCAGCGGTAACTAAGAATGACACATGCAAACTAGCAGTGCAAAACATCCCACTAGAACGCCATTGAATTTCTACCTGTTGTCAGGTTCACTGAAATCATTTGTATTGTCTTCCCAGGTGATTGGATTTGTGTATGGTCTGATCATTGAACAGTTTGGGTGGACAGTGTACATCGTCTTGGGCGGTTTTGCTGTGTCCTGTGTGGTAAGTTGTTTTACATTTTGTGTGCTTTATTTGTGGGAAAGGGACGATATATAGATGCGATAGACATTGTGCACTGAAGATAATAAAAATGTCTGCCATTATGCATTTTTTTGTTTACACAATACAACGCCATAGATTAGGAAATTAGGACAAAATTCCTCCTCATTGTGGGCTGTATACAGTGTAAATACTTCTTCCTGGGGGCCATAAACTGACAACATAATAAAAATGTCTTCTCTTTCCGTCCTTGACTGTAGTTGACGCTGCCTCCATGGCCAATGTACAGAACTAATCCTCTGCCCTGGCAGCCAGTGATACCAGAGACCAGTGTGGAGTCCATCCCAAAACCTCAGGAATCTCTCAAGAAGAAGAAGCACAAATAACTCAGAACTATCCCTGCCCGGCTGTTAATACATCGTTTATATCGGAAACTATCTTGATTTTTTTCTCACCGTTCACATTTGGGAAGAAAACATTGTTACAGTGTTTGTCAGGCACTAATGAAATACTTGTGTCCAAATAATAAACATCGGATACTCTCTTTTATAAATGGGATGTTTCATTTGTATTTAGAATTGGGGTTTTTATGCAAGACTTTAATTGTGCACCAAGAAGCAATTCTTATTTTTTATGTTTATTTTATTGTGGTTCTTATCATTATGGAAAATGGGTGTAAACAAAAAATACATTTAGAATTTATTAGAAAAGATTCAAATGTTTATATCTACAATGCATCTACATTACATTATTTTGTGTTTAAGAAAATACAGAACAGCAGCAGAAGTGAGATCTAGTGGATTCAAAGATACAGCATAGGTAAAACAGTTATTGAAATTCTAGCATTATAAATAAACAAGTATCCACTACAGAAAGTAGAAAGAGGAGTGCTTTAACATAACTCAAAATCTTTGCATAGACATCCTGAAAATTGCATGAATATTAACGAATTCTGTGCAGAATGAGGTAAAAAAAAAAAAAAAAAAAAAACTTTACACAGTAATTTACATAAGATTGCTCACACACGAGCAGCTGCATTGTGGCAGTTCCATGACAGAACCTGCAAACATCGATGATGATTTGCATGCAAGCAGGAAAAAGAAAGGGGCAATGCCACAGAAGCAGATTGGTGTTTTGGCAGGAAACAAATAATTGACCTGGTTGTCACTTCATACAAGTTTCTACTTCGAAAACTGAAACATTTCTCTCAAAGACGAAGTTTCCTGTTAGAGATCAGTCAAGATGCTTGCCTCTTTTCACAAGTGGTGTCATGGAAATGTAGATGTGTATGCTCCCTTATATACAGCAGTTTCCCTAAACCTGGATGGCAATATCCTCAAAGAATTTCAGCTGCCTCACCATCACAGCATAAGCTTGGTACTTCTCATCCCCCATCTGGTCACGAAGGCACAGCTGCAGTGAGAGAAAGGTGAATTAACGGCTTGAGTTCTCTACAAACTGGGTTTTGAACTTCGCAGACAAATTGATTACACTGTGCGTGGGCAGGTTAATCTATTCTAAGGTGTGATATGGACGGAATGTCATACAATTTGATCTTCAAGTTATCATTTTGAACAAAGTCAGTCAGTCTAACTTATTTAACTTGTAGCCCCACTCATGGATGGGATGGAAGGATGTCAGAACTCATAAAGAACACACAAACAAAAAGAAAGCAGTCAGTGACCTAACCATTGCATTAGAAAATCATTAAGTTGATTCTGTGTGTAACTTGTACACCGGGCTTACACCTTTGTGACTTATGTTACACTTCCTGGTATAAAAGTGCACAATGTATTTCACTTAAAGAAACCTTAATGTCCCTGAGCATTTGCAAAGCATTGTGTATAAATCAAACCAACAAACACAACGCCCCAGATCCTATTTAGTTGCTCCTCCTTAACACTTAATGTTACTGTACATTTCCAGTTAAAAATGGGTACAGTAGGGATGTAAGAAAATATTGAAAATATCGAGTATCGTGATATCATGTTTTGTGAAACTGTATCAAAGTAAACTTCTTTTTTACTCAGATTTTATGCATATGATGGTGTGTTCTTTATACTCCGACAGTTTTCCTAAAATTAGATTTAAAAAATTGCAATATATCGCCTCGCTTACGTATTGAATCGTAACCCCCGTATGTATCGTATCGCCAGATTCTTGCCAATACACAGCACTAGTGTACAGCATAAATGGTTTGGTGCGTTGCGTTTTAATTCTTGAAAATCATACTTCTCGTTTGACGTCATCCTCCACCTCCATGATTTCCAGGACTCTGTCCAGCAGCTTGACCCCCAGGCCCTTCACCACATCTGTCCTCAGGTGCTCTATGGCTCTCCTGATCTTGGCTGGACCAGACGTGGAGCCTTTCGGAGAGAGAAGCCGGTTAAACACAAGGAAGCTCCCAGAATTTGCAGATTGATGATGATAATAGAGTTTGATCGAAGTATCTCACCGATTGGTATTTCACCGAGTGACAAGTTCTCCGCTTCCTCTCGAGCCTTCCCGTGAAGCACCAGGGTGTCTCTGTACTTCCTGTTCAGTTTAAATTCTGGCAATGCAGTAGAGCCAAAACTGCTTTTGTCCGCCTCGCTCACACCGTCTCCAATATCCATTCTCAAAGTTTGGGTCATCATGTGGACTAAATCCTGCATGTCGTTGGATTCAGTCTTCCTGCAGATGACCCATAAATAATGGATTATACAGCAAATTTACTCAAACATGTTGCCATAGACTTTCCACAGCTAATAATATGAAAAGAAAAGCAGTATGTTGACTACATTCAAGTTCAGGTTATTTTCTTGTATGCTCTCACCTTTCCCTGCAGTCTCCCTCCGAACGTTCTGTGGAACTTGTGGATGAGCTGCACTCGTCTTCATCTGACCTTTGCTCCGCCAACTTATCCTGCTGTAATGAAACAGATCCCACTGTTTGACACAGACTTCTGTTTAAATTAACTGTAATATGATTAAATTAGACTCATAAGGCACATATAGCCTTTTTTTGTCATACCAATAGACATTCAAAAAGTGCAGTTACCTTTGTACAACTGAATGTCACAGTGATGGGGTGTCAGTACCTTATAGTTGGTCTCAGTGATAGAGTCTGAAACCATTCTGGTATCTGGGGCGTTGTAGTGCTCATCCTTAGTGGAAGTGACGTCATAAGAAGCCCTTCTTACAACACTAACATCTGTAGAAAGAGCAGGAAAATAATCAAAAAAAAAGTCAACTACCAACTATTTGTTTTATTATTGTTCTATTTTTTGTTTTTTTTATAGAATTGTAATAATGTGCAGAATATTTCTTCTAAAATGTGCACATGCATGTTTTTTTCCTGGTGGGATTAAATGTGTGTATGTGAGCATGTGCATTTTCTAGGATTACTGTTTTGCTATTGTTTTTACATTGCTTTATCTCCTGTAACTTTAGTGTTACTGTTGTTGTTGTTTTGTTACAGGTCAAACTATAATTTTTGGGTTTCAGTTAGTAAAAGATATTAAGTACCTGGTTGGTTGGCACTCTCCTGGGACTGCCTCAGTCTTCTTCTCTCTCTGGCAGACAGAGGACGATCCTGAAATAAAATTGACCCACATTTTCTGTGATTGATAAACTGCTCCTGCTGATTTCAGCAAGAATAGACCAACATATCAAAGTCATCAGTACAAGAAGAATTGGGACAGACACAATGGTTTTATTATCTATTCATCTTTCAATATAAAATTGTACAAACTACGGCCTCAAATGCTTTACACTCACTGAAAAAATAACTAATTACAATTTGTTTTTTGACTTCAGATTGCTTCAAGAAATATTGATACAGCTTATTATTTTACCTGCAAATAAAATGTGTCTTATTCAGAAATGTACATGTCTTTGCAGTAATGTGGCTGTACACAGGAGCACTCTCACCTGTGGCAGTGGTAAGAATCCGTCCTTGGATGTTGCAGCTCCATTGGCTTTCTTGCCCTCTGTGCTCCTCTTGCTCTTCTTCCTCCCCTCAGCAGCTATGCTCTCAACAGGAGGTGGAGGTAAAGGTCTAGGAGCAGCCACCTTGGACTAACAGAGGGCAAAAAAAGATAAATAAAAATCAAGTTAAATTAAGATTAATTTAATCAACTTGATCATTGGGTTATTTAGAGTCTTACATTTATCATATTTACTGTTTCGCTATAGTGCTGCAGACAAATTTACTTATTGAAGAGGATATTTCCAACAATCATATCTTAACTTGAGCTCACTCAAATGCAATATGGTGGTCAGTTTGAATAAAGAGCAGACCTGACAGCAGTTGAGCTAAAAGCAGAAAGATTTTCTGAGGAAAAAAACTGTTGTTTGACATGTTGTCCCATGAGGCACTAGGCTTGAGGATAAATTGAATCCTGTAAATGAACTGCTTTAAGATTTTTTATATTTTGATTCACAGCTCAACAATCCTTCCAAAAGTTTCAAATACCTGTCATTACCTCCTGTATCCTTACCTTGTCCTGATCCCCATGTGTCCGTCTGATGTCTCTCCCTCTGTGCTGCTGTGATATAGACGGGTCTGATGAGAAGTAGAGGGGAGTTTGACATGGAGTGGTCGGACCCGGCTTACTGGCTGGTGAGGGAGATTCCTCCCGAACAGGCTCCTAAACAGACACAATTACATTTTTCCACAATCTTCCCACAAAACTCCCTTTATTTTGTGCCATTAGGTGTTAGCAGTGTTACAAAGTCAGCTTATGGGCTTTATTCTGGCGAGAGTTCACAGAATAAGTACAAGAATTTTAATGCTCACCAGTGTTGGAGGGAACGGCTCTAACAGCTTTTCAGTAGATTCTAGGCTTTCCTACAAAGACATAAATTAAAACACGTTAAAAAGTAGACAAGAATACTTCCTGAGAAAAGAGAAATACCGCTCTATTACTTCACAAATGGGGCATGCAGCCCAAGCCCATTGTGTGCTTGTGGCGAGGTGCAAACAATGGAACACATCATTGAAGCTTGCCCACTCCACTGTCTAAAAGGAGGGTTAGTCACCCTCCATACAGCAGACCAGGAGGCAACCGCCTGGCTTGAGGGCTTTGCATTCGCTAAATAAATAAATTACTAAGAGCACTTACTTGGATGTCTGAGGTATGGTGTTGTGTCGGCGCTCCCTTGAGAAGGGTAACGGTATCACTTTTATCGTCCAAATTCACTTCGATATTTTCTATATTGGATCTGTGTGCAGATCTCCTCTCACGGATAGAAAAGGCACCCTCTCTCTCCACTTCCAGCTTCGGGTTCTGCATGTCAGCCTCTTTAAGTAACTCCATGGTATCGTCCTTATCATCCACACCTGATATCTGTCTCTCCCCACAGACAGAAAATGTATCCCCAGGGTTGGGCGTGGCCTTTGGATGAACGTCTAACGATTCATTGGACGCCCTCCTCTCACCTGCTCCCTGACTGCCAACACCTGATACAGACTTCAGAGGGGGCTTAACGGGGGAAGGAGGGGGAGAGGGATCTGGTTTCCCTCTTCCCTTGCTGTCTTTGTGCACACTGTGAGTCACAGGTTCATTGCCTGCCCGGTGGTGTGACACACCTGCCTGGGGCCCCTGCACCTGTCTCTTCACCGGGTCCTCGTCCTCCTGCAGTTGGACGTCAATATTAATGTTGCTGATGGTTGCCAGGGATACGATGCTGGCTTTGAGAGCATCAGGCGAAGGAGGTTTGGGTGGCCGAGGTGTTTGGACCGGAGTGCAGTCTGCGACGCCGTTCCGAACTTTATGTTGTTGTGGTTTCTCTTCTTTCTGAGGATGAAGAGAAAAAACACGGTAAACACTGATGATTCTCTGCTTGACATCATTATTATATCATTACCAGGTATTTGCACAACGCGACTTGAATCTAACAACACCACTTGCTTACTGGCTTTATTGTACAAGAGTGAAAAGAATTACTACTACTACTTACTGTGACAAAGTAAAAGTACTTAAGTATTAAGTATAATATAAGAAAATCATGGGATACATTTCACTAAGTGACAACACAGTAATTCAATACTTAGTAAATGACATCATGGCTTACTATGAACATATTCTAAAATATTATAGTATTATAATTGAGTTGTCTGTATTAAACCAGCCTTGTTATTCTCCAGTCACTCACCTGTTTCCCCCTGGCCAGAGGTTCAGGCTGGGGACTTCTCTTAGGTTTGGGCTGAGGTGACACCACAGACGGTCCACTGTTGGCCTTACAATCCCCACCGCCACCCACAGCTTTCTTTCTTGACTTAGCAGTTTTTCTTGTAAGAACCAAATCAAACAAAAACATGTAAGAAAAGATTTAGATTCTACTTCATGCTCGCAGCTCACTGTGGCAGACGAACAACAAAAGGAGGACAGAATGATTCCAATTGAAGTATACACAGAACTAAATGAAAGTTGCATGCAAATAAATAGCTTTAAAGAAATCAGAAATAACAGCAAGGCGGTCTGCTGTCAGCGCCACCTACTCTTTAGTGGCCTCGAGGAACATAGCAATTTGTCGCTTGATGTAGGGCTGCCGGAGGATAAGTTTGACATCAGGCCTGTCTTCGGGTCTCTTACACAGCATGCTCTTGATCAGGTCTCCCAGCTGGGGATCATACCTGCCGGGCATCTGTGGCAGCTGATGAGAAAACCAAAGAAAAATGTTAGAAATCATTGTGAAACTACTATATATAAATTATATTTCCTGAATCGGGTTTCAGAAAAATAACGTACTATATTAACTAGAATCAATTATTAAACTCCTGATCGAGATGGCTAAAGTTACCAATGGATAAACCCACAGCTTTTTCATCTACGGTTGATCGGGACAAGGAAAAGTCTGTTCATGGAGCTAAAAAATGTCCCAGAACTCTTCTGACACTCTCAGGAAATAACAATAAAACTTCAGACTCGGATCAAAAATTAACTTGTATATCTGTTTGCAAAAAGAAGAGAGATATGTCCCCAGGAAATGCATATATAATGTATCAAAAATAAAACCTTTTAAACTTGACCTTAACAGAAAATATACTTTATTCTAATAAAAGACATGTAAAAAGATGAAACCCACCTTTCCTTCTACAATGCGATAAACCAGTGAGTTCATGTCCTTGGCATTGAAAGCATGTTTCAGTGTCGACATTTCATACACACAGCAGCCCAGGGCCCATACATCTGACTAGAAACAAATGCAAACATCCATTTGTTAAGCAGTTCCTATGTCAATAAACTACACACAGTAAGAGCAGACAACCATATTACCTTGTGGTTATAGGGTTTATTAGAGAAGAGCTCTGGACTCATGTAGTAAGGGGTCCCAATGAGTGTGCTGGCCATATCATTCTGGTTCTCCAACACTCGCGCGATGCCGAGGTCCCCAACTTTGATGATGTTGGTCTTGGTCAGGAAGATGTTCTGCGTTTTAAGGTCCCGGTGAAGAATGTTCCTCTCATGCAGGTACTGCAAAGAAAAATCACAACAGTGGCATCAGATACTTGTATAGAAAAAATAAAGTATGTCTGACTTTACATGGCCTTCACATTCAATCAATACCTGGAGTGCCATCGCTATCTGGACAAACCACTCCACCACCTGCCTCTCAGGTAACAGTTCGCCCTTTTGCTGTTTGAGTCGATGATAAAGGTCACCGCCTTCACAGAAACCCATCACAATGTACAGCTGGCAGTCGTCTCCTTCCCAAGACTCCCTGTACGTCACAATGTTAGGATGTCGCAGCTCGGACAGGAGCTGCGCCTCCTGCTCTGCAGCACGCCGTTCCCGCTTGGAGGAGGTGGTTAAATTCAGCTTCTTGATAACATACTGGTGGAAAAAAAAAAGAAAAATGCACAGTCACTCTCCCTGATTTGGAAATTAAGGAAAACATACAGTATTTGTCATTCTATTTTTATTTATTGAACCTTTATTTAATCCGGTGAAACCCACTGAGATTAACAATCTCTTTTTCGAGCGGTAATGCATATACATACATAGATACTTTGATATTTTCCACTACATATGTGATTGTGTACAATCATCTCTTTGAGTATATTATGTGCTATGTATACTATGTGTTCGGGATCTAAGTCTGGTGTTTAGTTGTTGTTGCCACTTTGTGTTGGTGTATTGTTGGTTTTGTCTGTGTTTGTGTTTAAAAGCCTAATAAAAAATATTGTTGAGAAAAAAAAAAAAGTTAATGACTGATTCACAAACCCTGTCAAGGGTAGTGATCCATATATGAATGAGTACTTTTCAAGCAATGAAACACTGACAGAGGAGCTCTGCACCTGAAATAGTTTTGTTGTTTTATAGCTTACATTCAAACTACAAAACTTCCCTTTACAGGAGGGGGATAACAGTCACCATGATGGTCAGAAGTATTAATTATCCAGCTACAGTTTCTTCAGGTTGAATGGGTTAAAATAAATTGTCCCTGTTGTCTCAGACCCTTCAAGTCTCTCTTTAGGAACCACTGCAGACAGGAAACAACTTTTATAAACTGAGTGTTATTGCCCTGTAAATAACAACATATATTACCTTTACTAACATATTACTTTATTTCGTCGTGTCTACCAGCACATTGGATGTGTTAACATTATTGTGTTGGCTCCATAAATCTCAAACATAATGTTAAAAGAGCGTAAACAAACCTGTTACTACTTTAGCTGGCCTAACTTTAAGCCAGCTAGTTGAAGCTTAGCTGGGTCAAGCCTGGTGATTAGAACATTTCAAGCGACTACAATTGTTTAAAGCTATACGTCGCTTATTTGAACTGTATTTAATTCCACACACACTTTTCGTTTTCTCACCTGTTTTCGGTCTGTCTTGTGTTTCACCAAGTTCACCTCCCCATAGCTCCCTTTCCCGACGACCCTGATGAAAATATAATTATTCATCATTCTTCAAAAACGCTTCATAACTCGACCGGAAACGCCGACAAAACGCTACGAGACATTCACGGCGACATTAAGAGATTTTATTTCGTCCCGTACTCTCCCGAGATAAACATACGAAATCTAGTTTGGGGAAAGTTCGCTCTATAGCTCAGTAGTGCCAGCGATGAGATTTTGAAAACGCAGGAAATGATCAGCAGCAGTCGATAGTTTTTCGTCACTAGGCAACTAGTCAGCTCTGTGCCGACGATGGGGAGAAGGTCCGATTGGAGAAAAAACACAGTGCCGTGTGCACCACAGCGCCACCCAGCGTCTGCAGGTACACACCGCAGCAGCTTCACTACAGGAACAGCAAGAGGCCATTCATTATCAATGAATGAATGATCCCAGAAGCAAGTTTCCACTTTTTTTGGTGTACCTTTTCTTACCTGGAATTGCAATGCCAAATTGTTGTATGTTAATAAAAGGAGGAAAAGTAAGAGGCCTTGGTGTAATAATAACACAGGCGTAATCAATCAACCATGTTCCCTTTCATTTAGCCAGCACACACCAGAGGCCCACTTGGTAGGCCTACATGTGATGCAACCTTCCTTAATTAAAGTTAGGAGTTACACCTGTACTCTCTGACATGACATGCCAGTAACATTTGCCATTAAAAAGGCAACAATCTTAATTAAGAATTTAATTAGGAATTAAAAAAGTAAAAAAAAAAAAAAAAAAAAGATAGCAAATGGTGACTATAAACATTGACGATTGTCTATAAATCCCCTTTATTAAAAAAAAAAAGAAGAAGCTATAACAATAAATAAAATAATAATAATCATTATCATTATCATTATTCGTATTCTTATTCCTATTCTTATTCTTCTTCTTATTATTATTATTATTATTATAAAACTAATATTTTAACGTTTTAGTCACATACAAATGACCAAAATGCCTACTAGCCTAAAAGTGCACCGGACTTGATGCACAGCACCCTCATGTCTTGACTACTACTACTTTCGGGCAGATAGTTTCTGTAGACTTGCCATAGACTTGACCTTGCCTATCCACTAGATGGAGCACTAGACCACCACAAGCTGAGACAGCACAAATTCAGTTTACCAAAGTAGGTTCGCACCTGGCAGGGTGAATGAATAGGAGTTTTTGTGTGCTAGGCAAAAACAAAGATATATATAGATATATATATATATCTATATATATATCTATATATATAACTTCTCTATACATACTACATTCCTGTCTACACCTCTGTATATATATATATATATATATATTAGTACTTCTCATTATTACATATAGCCTACATTCCTCTTTACACCTCTGTGTACATATATTACTTCTCATCATGCATATACATACATCCTATTTACATTCAGTTTTCCCGTCTGAAATACTGTCGTCCTCAAAATTACAAATTATCAATTTACATTAGTATTTTATACTTACATATGTTTATATTTACTTTAACTGCACTATTTTATACCTTAGATTATCAATTTGCTTTTACATTTACTTGTGTGATTTCCCCTTTTATATATACATGTACATACTTTATGAGCGTTGTTGAAGGAACCTGAGCGCAAAGATTTTTTTTTGCCAATGACTGCTTTACTGGAATTGACATATGACAAATTAAGAACCTTGAACCTTGAAGTAGTCCAGAGTTTTTATGATAATGCCTACAACTAGAAATCCATTATCATTGTCAAAAAACTCATGCCATTACCACTTGCTACAGTCACTGCTAATGATCTTCTTCACCACCATGTCTGATGTTAGTAGCATTACAGCAGGTGTCATTTAAAACCGGCACCAACTCACCTCCAAGCCTTGTATCATAAGTACAGCCCAGGGTGTCACTGGTGGAGAGAGGCGACCAATCGGGTCGCAGAACTGTTTACCTGCGCGCCACAGCTCGAGCGCTGATTGGTCCGCTGGCCGTCCTGCCCTGAGGTGACGTCAGGAGGAGCGCTGCTGGTGGAGGTTGCCAAGTACAGATTCCGTGTGAGAGCGCTCCGAGTTGTAGAGAGAGACGGACGGACGGACGGACACTGGACACTGGACCCTACAGACCGGTACATTTCAGGTAGGAACGACTGCTGCTACACAGACACGACACAAACTTTAATTCGGACTCTTTCTCAAAAGACTAGAGGGGATGTTGGAGCGTGGTTTCATGCCAGGGTTTGTTTCTTTTTGACAGCTCGTTTATACGCAACATTTATCAGTAACCCTAGCTACGGTCGCTTTACGTTCTCTTCGTGTTATGGCGACTTTTCGTTTAGAGGGACGTTTTTACAGCTGTTCTCTGAGGGAGATTTAATGACTTTAAAACTCGTTTTTAGTAGCCCACAGGAGAGGGAGGGGGGGAGGCTGCTGGAGTTAACCCTCAGTCTCGTTATGCAGATGTACTGTCACTCACATGGAGAAGACCTGTGTGTAACTGAAGCTTCAGCTTCGTAGATCAGATACTGTGATGGAATATGCGAGGGACTGAAGTGATAGCTTGTTTGTCTTCTTCCATACAAACCAGTATAACTAGACTGCTCTCTGAGTTAATGTAAAGACACGTTTCTACAGTATGGTCTTACCAAATATAGATAACTTAAAGTGGCAGTATGCAACAATTTTTTTCGCATAATTTGGCAAAAATTCCATAATAACCTATCAGCATATTGTAATTCAAGTGGTCTGAGAGAAAACTAGACTTCTGCTCCTCCTCATGTCTCTGTTTTCAGGCTTTAGATAAATCTAGCCCGTGACGGCAGATTTTGACTAATCACAGGTCATTTCAGAGAGAGAGTGCATTCCTATTGGCTGTGCTCCGGTCATGTGACCAGAACTTGGCTTCCTTCAACAGATTTTACAATGGCGGCCACGTCACAAACTTTCTAATTTTACAGCTAAACAGTACACTACAAGATGATTCTGAAAACATTTGAGGCGAGAAATAGGCATTACAGTAAGAGAATATTGATTCGTATTTGATCAGCGCTGCCTAGTTTGACCGTTTGGTCGGAGTTCGCGAGTGATTGACAGCCGGCTCTCATAGACGGCAGCTGGACAGCGGTCCTTGTTTTCCTCCAGTAAGTGAAAACTTTCGGATGCCGTTAGGAGCACCGGAGGACACAGTAGGACACAGAGGAACATGATTATTTTCAGGTTACCTGTTTCATGTACTACTGTCACGATATAGCGGCCGTTTCCTAAAAATAACTTTTTTAAACATATTTGCGCCAATCTCGCATACTGCAGCTTTAAGTCTTGGGAGAGCCTTGTTGGTGTTATTATTAGCCTAATCTTACAGCAGAAATGTCATTAGCTGTATTTTTAGTTCCCCTCATTTCTCATTTCTCCTTCCTTCTTTCTGTTTCTCTAACTCTCTCTCTCTCTCTCTCTCTCTCTCTCTCTCTCTCACTCACATCTCCTCACCTCTTCTATCTATGGGATCTTGTCTGCTTATCAATTAATAAGCTGACTTTAAGAGGAGATTTGTTGTGCGTCACTGACACCAGCTGACCAATTAGACTACTGTTAGCAAATCCTTCTGTGTTTGTTTGCCAGTGGATGCAGAGGGTTGATGCATCCAGACAGAGCCATGCAGTTTTGGACATGCAAAGCCCTCTGTTGAGGGAGCAATGGTCTAGATTAGTTGTATTGTTTTCAAGTTAATAAACAGGGAATCACAAACTGCCTCACTCTGTTTTCATCGCTCGCCCACCACTGCAGAGACCTGTGATCGTTGCCAGTTCAACCATTTGATGAATCATTTTTATTTGCCGTACTAAATGTGTGACTGAAGTTTTGCTGTGCTGGCTCCAGCTTCTTTGAGCTGCATGCACAGGGGCAGACTTTACCGTTAGGCCAGGTAGGCAACTGCCTGTACTGGGGCCCCCAACTAAAACTAACAGCTATAGGTTTATTATGATGTTTACATATGAAAAGTATTGAATTATGTTACTATTCTAACTTATTGTACCCCGAAATGACTTACAAAAAGCCCCCAAAGCACATAAAAAATATGCAACTCAACTGTAGCCTACTACTTACTTATTGTGTACTTCTACTTCAGTAGTACTATATTTACCTGAGAGAGAAATGTAACTGGTTACGTTGCAGATTCCGATTTGACTCACAAAATATAACAATTAAAATATGATGCATCATTATCAGGGCTGTCAATCGATTAAAATATTTAATCGCAATTAATCGCATGATTGTCCACAGTTAATCATGATTAATCGCAAATTATTCACACATTTGAAGTAAAACTTTGAATGCAGGACTTTTACTGTGCAGAAATTACAGTTAATAGTTTTGCCTGGGGCCCCCAAATCACTAAATCCGCCCCTGGCATGCATTTCACTGTGGTGGTTGATGCATTTATCTCTTCCTGATAACCCAGATTTCCTAAGAGACAATAAAGCCATTAAGGTTGGGAGTTAGAAAAGGGATTCCTGCCCTTCGAAATGCAATATACCTGGGCAGCTGAATGTGAAAACCAATGACCAGCGTTGGTCTTCAGGCCAGATTTCAGGTTGATCAGGAGGGTCGTGCCTTCTGCAGCTCTGACGGCATTCAAAGTTCAGAGATGTAGCTACAGTATATGCACCTGACATAATGAAGCCCTGAAAAGAAGTCGTAAAATAAAATCATTACAAAAACATCCAGTGTAGTAAATCTGCTCTAACAGGAATGCAGTCCGTTGACACGAGTTAAGTGTTTGTTCTTAACTTGGCGGCAGAATTCCTCGCAGTTTTGAGCTGTGCAGTAGATTACCTGCTGAGATATTAAATAATAGTCGTAAACACAAGCCAAAACCAATATTCAACAGTGTTTGAAGACAAAGGGGAACCAGTATGTAAGTGTGTTAGTTTGTTATCGGCACTTAATGTAGAGTTATGAGCCATCTAGTTAAGAGATAACAAGATGCGTTCAAGATCTCAGTTTCAACTTTTAGACATGTGGTTTTAATATTAGCTCCATTGTCTGCTTGTAATGTTTGATTCTTTATGTCTGTGCGTGTGTGTGTGCAAGTGTTGCCAAAAATTTGAACACCATTGCAGATCAAATTTCACGCTCTAACAACACCATAACGACATGTCATTTCGTCATGTTTAACTGTGGTCGTTCGTATGTGTGTGTGTGTGTTTCTTCCGTCTACTGCACATCACAGGAATGGGAAACCAGTGAGTACAGCGACTCTCTTTTTGTGTAAACCTTGAACGACTTGGATGAATGCTGCATGTCACATACTAGTCGAGGAATGTGATCATGGTATCGTGCATCTCCCTATATCTCCAGCCTCTTCAATCCTTTTTGCTTCTTGGGTTGTTTTTGAGCAGCTTATCTTCTTCACCCCGTTGGCCAAAAGTCATGTCATCAGTGGACATGGAGGGGCTCTTTTTGGCCTTCTACATGCTCATACGATACCTGCATGTGTTTCTCTCCTCCTCTACTCTCCCACTTTTTTGAACGTGCCCCTATCTGCCCCTACGTGTCTTAAACTTGAACCTTATTGTGCTGTTTATAGCATTTGCCTGTTTGAAAAACAGACCCCCCCCCCTTGCTCAACTTTGTCCTCAAAGCTCCAATTGCTTGAAATGTGTAATTTGAAATGTAATATGAAGTTGCCTATTATATCCAGATGTTTGTGCCGTAGAAGTGAAATCCATGTGTTATGAAGGAGATTCAGGTGCATGTTGGTATTTCCTGTAGATTTCTGAAACGAACACAACCAGTGACAAGCAAGGGTTGACGCATTCATAGATTTTAAACGATTTTGATGTTCAATATCACGCTTGAATCTCAGTGCTTGAATTAACATGCATCTCCATATGAGCAAGGTGAGATGCTACAAACAAGCAGTATCTGTTTCTCTGGCTTCAGTGTGTTTCCTCCGAATGGTTTTGTGCTGTTGCAGTTATTTTTAGCCTAAAGGTTTAGTACTCTGTAAACAGGTGCACTGTGATGCCCTGCTTAAATACTGCTGGTCAGGAGATAGCCTGATAGAGGTTAGAGCTGCAACTAACGATTATTTCCATTGTCGATTAATCTGTCGATTATTTTCTCGATTAACTAATTTGTTATTTGGTCTAAAATGTCAGAAAATGGTGAAAAATGTCAATCAGTGTTTCCCAAAGCCCAAGATGACGTCCTCAAATGTCTTGTTTTGTCCACAACTCAAAGATATTCAGTTTACTGTCATAGAGGAGTAAAGAAACCAGAAAATATTCACAGTTAAGAAGCTGGAATCAGAGAATTTAGATTTTTTTTTACTTAAGAAATTACTCAAATTGATTAATCGATTATCAAAATAGTTGCCAATTAATTTAATAGTTGACAACTAATCGATTTATCGATTAATCGTTGCGCCTCCAGCTGCAACTATTATTTATTATTTTCATTGAGTCCTTCTTGATACATGTTTTTAATGCGCAAATTAATCATTTAGTCTATAAAATGCCAAAAAATGCAATACCTTACAAATCTTTATCACAGTTTACAAGGAAGTAATGTCTTAAAATAGCTTCTTTTTATACGTGGTGGTCAAAAAGTGTTTTGGGTTACATCAGTTTAAAATAGAGAAAAGCAAGCAAATCGTTACATTTAAGAAGCTGTATTCAGCAAATGATTGATATTTGTACTTAGTAAATAATTAATCAATGATTATTTGCATAATTATCTCAAAATATTTCTGTGTTGACCAACTAGTCAGTTAGTTTCAGCACTACAAACTCCCAGTAGCGGGGCACTTAAGCATAACAGTTGTGCATTTTGCGATAAAAGCAACACTTTTGGCACAGGTGTAGGTTTATATGTTATGAAAAGATATAGATATCGGGGCGCCGCAAATTTGGCCCCTGAGGGCTGTGGCAGCCATTTTTTCAAAATGGCTGGCAAATAGGCACTTAATATTCCTAAATGTTACAGAAAATAGATTTTTTTGACTCTTGATGATTTCCAAAGTTGTGTTTAAGCTGTTTAGATCCTTTTATTTGTTTTTTGTTGTTGTTGTTTTTCTCAGGTTAAAAACTTTTAAAAAGCATCCTTAAAAGATAAAGAGGGAAAAAAACTTGTCTCGGATCTTCTGACATCTGATCTTATCTGCTTGAACACACCTTGTAAATCATCACGACTCTCATCTTATTTAGGAATCTCAACATGTCAGAACATAAAACCAGAACACAAAATTCACCCTGTTCTTTGCACAACACTGTCCTGTATTCTTTTGTATTTTCAGACGTTGATCAGTACACGCTGACCTACTCCAGATCTTTTTTCAGTAAAAACATTCGGAAAAAAAAATCATGCTCGGTAATAGATCCTCAATTCTCAGAGAAAGAGACTGGTGTCAAGTGGAAAATGTACTGAGGAATAGAGTTACCGTCTACTATGTATTGTTTGTTCGTCCCCTACAGTAGTTGTTAGAGAAACAGAGGCCCCAATAGATGGGCACATTTACCAGCAAAGCTTTTACACACATTTAGACTGGACTTCCTCTTACTGCTTCCCCTAAGCACACGACTTTGCATGCTGTTTTAACATGCCAAGTTTAGACACACTTCCTTTTCCTTCGGCTACAGTAAATGGCATGCAAAATGCAGCGGAGGAAACGATGAATGATATCAATTTAAATGTTCAACTGTAGGCTTTGTAACCACTTTTGGTTACACTGAGATTATATCAGATGTTGTATGTTGTGTATACCTGATCAGGTTGTATCATTTTTCACTGCTTCTTGTGTGTGATATGTCCTTCTAATCCATATCCAATAACCACACACTGGATGCTCGTGTGTGTGTGTGTGTGTGTGTGTGTGTGTGTGTGTGTGTGTGTGTGTGTGTGTGTGTGTGTGTGTGTGTGTGTGTGTGTGTGTGTGTGTGTGTGTGTGTGTTTTTTTTTAAACTAAACCAGCCCATCGAAGTGACCAGAATGATTTCCACCTTAGCTGCCACCAAGGCAATGTCGACTCTCAGATACCATAGCAGCTCCTTTGGGTTTCCATGACGACACGTATGAAGCCGACTTCTGACATTAGTGAAGGTGGCGAGAGGGCCACCACATTTGTGTGTGCGCGTGTGTGTGTGTGTGTGTGCAGCAATCAGTGAATGCACCTCGATGTAGCTAGAAGAGGCCACGTCCTATCAACATTTATTCTGAGATAACAGCAGCAAGCCCACCCCTGTCTGTCGCTTATTACCGCGCATACACACAATTCAGCATTTGAATGAGTCGACTCTGAACTAATAGGGAAATGATCAATCGTGCTATTATATAAAGTCTTAATGGCTCTTGTACAATCCAGAACAATACGTTACATCATCTCATATAGACGGACTGTGAAGTTGCCAGGCAGGCAGCAGGGACAGAGGAGGAGTGAGGCGTGCTGATATGAACAGGGCTATTTTAGTCTTCCAGGTCTTGAGTTATGGGCACTTTCTGGGTTTAGATGATGATAGCTGTGACAGCAGGGTCCTCTGCGATCACTACCGCTCTGGAGAGTGTGGCGAGGACAAACATCTGAACGTTAACTTCTTCTGAAAAATATGAGCAAGTGAGACAAAAGTAGAATTAATGTTGTGTCTTTTTCTAACTCTTAAAGGTAGGAGTGTTTTTATGCTTTACACCTCGGCGTGGTTTTTGATTTGGCCCAGTTTGTTAAGCTAATTTGTATAAACTAAAAAAATACTGGGTCAATTTTAACCCAATTTGAGTCAATCGTGGTACCCAGTACTGGGTCAAACTAGCACCGACCCAGTACTGGGTAAAGTTTACCCTTTTGATTTGGGTCATAGATCAACCCAAAAAGGGTGGTTCATTTTAAACAATGTAATGTTATTTTTAATTTGTATATTGGGTCATAAATCAAACCAAAAAGGGTGTTTACTTTATATTTCTGTTGTTATTGACCCATACTAATATATGATTATTTTGACCTAGCAGCATCATATTTATATTTTCTGCTTCTTCCAACCAAAAAGTTATTTTTTTCCCCAGTGGTCCCATTTTTCATCTTTATATATTGGGTCATCCATTAAACCAAAAATTCTTCTTTTTTTTTAAAAAATCGTTCTAGTGTTCTGTTTTGACAAAACAAGCTTAAGTTTTACCTTAAAATTGCTGCAAATTTATGTTGTTGTACAAAACAATGTACGACAAATCAGAAAACATCTAACATGTAAATGAAACAAGTTCATAAATATGCTTATACTACCAAACTCAAAACAAATGGAGTACATTGCAACAGTTAAAAAACCCCATAAACAAACACACATCAAGGAGGACATCTAGGCCGTTGGCCTCGCTCAGAAGTCATCCTTACCATAATAACACTACTTTACGAACAACGGAAGCCAGACGGCGGCTGGCGGTACCACGGTTTTGCACTCTGCAGCTCACGTTACCGCAGTTTTACAAGTGTGTCGGAGAACCACGGTGGCCTTCAGGTAACATAAAAACGCGAAAGTCCCCCGCTAGAGCCAATGTTTGGTTTGTCCATTCTGACGATTCCGACGACAACGATTCTTAGTTTCAGGTGATTATACACTAACTGATTAACTATACTAACTATGAAAACATAGTTATGAATATTATATTCCATTTCTGCTAATAGATACAAAAGAACATGTTACACACTGTTCCTTTAAACTTGAGCATTACACAAGCTCAGTAAAGTCACACACACGTTACAGATAAGCTGACATTTTATAGACAGATACGCTTCTGAGTTTTGTCCCTTCACAACAGTGTGTCTCTTCAGACCGAGGCTCATCTTTCAAATTGTAAGTTTGACAATATACCATTGTTACATCAAAATGTATAAGCCCTGCAGCTCTTACACTGCTTGGCTGTGGTATAAAAAGGTGAACCACTGTATAACTGAACTCATTCTTCTACAGCAACAGCCGGGTTAGTAGAGTGAAACTTACTTATAAACCTTATTAACTTATTAAGTAGATTTTGGCCTTGACATTTTAGCCCTCTCTGCAATAAATTCCTCCCTGGCTGATCATAAAGATAGTTGAACATGACTTTGGGACATAACTTTTCACAACATGTCAGAATAAAGAAAAGAAATTCCATACATTTAGACCAGATCGTCCGCGCTGTCTGCCATGAAGTAACCACAACATTGCAGGATCCACTCTAAAGTTGCAGGACGCGCATAAACAACAATGACCCTGTATTTACCTGCGACCAGCATTTAAGTATAATGGATGAAATGCAGCCGGAGCCTGTGTTCAATATCCAAACGATATGTTTTGTGTGTGAAAATTGTTTGAGAGAGGAAGCAGTATTTACCACATTCTTAAATGACCTGAGACACATGCAATTTCTCTGTGTAACAGACCGACCACATTTTGCAACGGTCTGTTTGTCAAGCTGCTTGTGATATCGTAACTGGTAAGTTTAGGCCAGTTCCTTGTCTGAACCTGTGAAATAGAAGTTATCCTTTTGTGTAGGGCTGAACAATTTGGAAAAAAATATAGCTACAGTAATTGTTTTGACTGATATTGCAATTGCGATATGATTGACGGCGTTGGAGAGAATGATACTTTTTACATCATTATTCTCATTTTTATTGAAAATGATATTAAAATTATCATGGTGTGATTTTTTTTTTTCTTGTAAGGATCTGTACCAAACAAAGATTTTTTCTTAAGTCTGTAGAATACAGTTTGTAGGCCGGGACATCTCTTCAGCAGCACAATACTACATCA
The DNA here is from genome assembly GCA_916701645.2 of Sebastolobus alascanus. Classification (NCBI taxonomy): domain Eukaryota; kingdom Metazoa; phylum Chordata; class Actinopteri; order Perciformes; family Sebastidae; genus Sebastolobus; species Sebastolobus alascanus. Next base: position 1,029,555 of record CAKAOJ020000048.1, on the reverse strand, counting down.
GAATGGTATTGTGACGCCTTTAACAAATATTGTGCCTCCTGTGATTTGGATATTACATTAGTCTATATTGGGATTTTGATCAAATTCAGATTGTGCAGCCCTACGTTTGTGCTAAATTAGTCAGTAACTTCACTTCATTCTGACTTTTAGCTGCAGGGAGTGCTTTTCTCCAACACACCCACAGGGCTAATGCAAACACCAGTCACCAACCCCAAAAATGTACACAAAACATAAATAATGCTCACACAGCAATGGGACCTGCTTCTAACTAGTGTTTTTTACACATGTCAAGTACTTTGAATTGCCTCTGTGTTTGAAAGATGCATAGATTATATGCCAGTATTTCCCAACATGACATCATGTTTTGCATAATATTAGTGTCATCACAAGTGTCAAACACTGTAAGAAATCAACTGATGTCAGTTATCCAAGTCGTGTAAAAAAAATTTTAATAATTTTTTATTTTATTCACTTTAATACAGTCAACCTTATAAAAAAAAAAGTTAGCAGCACTATCAGTGCAGTATTGTATTTACTGCAGGTGTGGGATGGAAACAGTTAAACTGTTGGTATTAATGAGCTTCTCTTCCTTATCCTCTTTTTCTTCACTAGTATTGTTTCTGACCGTAACAACAAGAAGATGCCACTGGGTGACGATTGCCATGACTGGAAAAAGAAGACCACGGATGTGAAGGATCAGTATGACTTCAAAGAGATCCTGGGAACGTAAGTGTGTCAGTGCCAGCGGCAAAAAACACTCATGTTTCAGCTTTGCATGATGGCTTTTCCACCACTCTGGGTAACATTGTCACGGTTTGAATAAAGGGTGTGTGTTTTTACATTTTTATCTCCGCCAGGAGATAATGAGATTGGTCGTGTGTGTGCTTGTGTGTGTGCATCTCTGTGTCTGTCCACGGCTAATCTCGTGCTCATTTATAGCTGCATGCTCAAGGACCTATCGCGGTTGCAGTGACTCACACTTTGTCAAAACACCTTTTATTGCCTGTGCGATACTACCATTGATTGACTGCTTTTATTGTTTTGGATGGTGTGTTTGGCTCTCAGCTGATAGAACCACACACTTCTGACTGCATCGCCGCTGCTCTGCGGTCAGAGACAGCTATTCCGTCCCTTTTTATTGGGCATCAACCTCACGTTTACACGCTTATAGCCTAAATAAATGCTTCAAGTTGCGGTTACGCCTGTGAGACGGAGTTGAGACACGCGCCTGCACAGAGCCGGTGCAGACATCTACATGGATTCAAATGAGAGCCTATGTGTTGTGTGAGACGTGCAGTGAAAAACGCATCTGATACACTTGCAGTCTAGATGACGGGTTAGCCAACTGTGGGTTGTATTCATTCAATCAAACATTACAGCAGTGGTCGTTGCAGACACGCCTGGCGGAGATCTGCAATCTACTGAGTGCACCTTTCTTGTTAATGATGCATTTAATGTGTATCTGTTGGCCAATTCTGTCAGATGGACAAAAGACTGAACATTTGTTTTGTTTCTGACCCCGACGCTTTTGTATGGATTGAAATTTATAAATTATCATGCAAGTATTTGGGCAGGCAGGTTTTTGCCTGTATTTAGTAAATGTGTCAATGCTCAGGGTATATTTATGCTGGACTGCTCCTGTTAGTGTCCCTAGATAAACAGCTTGTTGCTTAATCGGACATAACAGGCTCTAATGGGAACCTGATGTGGTGCAAGCAGCACACGTGTGGTAACTGTGTCGGTGCAAAGCCAGCAGTAGCAACAACGCTGTTTTTCATGGCATATATTGCACCTTTACCAGTTTGGTAATTTCATGGCTCCTAACAAATCTGCTTATACCAAGGCAAGTGGAGTGGCACAGATAAGTTTGTAAATTTTCGGATGCTCATACCACCTCTTATTGCAATATTAACGCAACCATCTATTTTTGTGCCGTAGTAGAATCACACAAAGATTTCTACAAAATCTTATAAACCTCTCTTACATTTAAAAAAAACATATTAAAACACAATATTTAAAGCAATTAAGACAGTAACTAATTCCTTCAGAAATCATTTTGAGTGCAGGAGGTGTCCTGAGCACCATTACAGATCTTGTGACATTTTTATTTTGGGCAAAACTCCAAATACTATTTCTCTTTGTGATTACAAGGATGTTTTCCGTCAAGGAAACAGGATTATTTGAGAGTGGTAGGTGTATGCAGTCTAATTCAAATGAATACAATAACACTGCAATATATCTCCGTGAAGCCTCTAATGCTCACCTCTGTTGACACTGTGTCATCAGAACCCTGTTGATTTACCTCGCCGACACAGTGTCAACAAACCAGCCACAAAGATTATACTGAGAGGCTGATATCCTGCTCCCTGCATGTAAATGATTGTAGACAGAACATTAGAAACACCTCTTAAGGAAATGCGGTTCACGGTGAAACAGCACCACTAAATATAAAGCCTCATAAATTAGCATGGAGTTGAATCAACACCTCCGACACAGTGTCAACGAAAACTGAACTTGATACACTTCACAAAGATAGGAGTTATTGCTGGGCGGCTGTATTAGATTGCATCAGATTGTACAGGTGTACTTAATAAAGTGGTAACTCAAGGTTCTGTCAAAGGAGTAGACCTAACTAATCAACACTAATTTATTAAAGCTAGAGTGGCTCAACAGAGCTCAAAATATATAGACGATCATTTACAGTAATGAGTTTTACTTGACATCAGTTCCAGCCTTGGATTCTAGCTTTTTTGTCTTTCACTGTGTGTTTATGTCAGCGTAGCTTTGGGGGGGGGGGGGGTGAAGGGCTGTTTCTGTACTGTGAGGCATTAGTTAGATTGACAATCATAACGCACACCTGTGTCTAAAACACATCATCACATCAAGATTACATGCATTCAGTCCCACGTGTACGCTGGGATCAGTCCTGCTGCATGCCCACGTTTGTACTTACATTTGTATGAATGTTTATTCTTCCCTGTCATTTTTGGACTTGAACAGGCATGAGTCCATTTTTATTTTGTGAAAACTATTTAAATTTTTTATATAAGCAATGTTTTCAGCCCTATTTCCAGCCAGTTCTCATTCCCAGGGCATGAAATACCAAAAGGCTTTGTCATGGCTGTCAGCGTTTGATACTGCCGCACAAGGCACCGTTTAGCGCCTGTTTGAAACGCTCCGGGCTTCCCATTATGTAAACCCAACCGTGGCCACAGTTAACATTCCAAGAAAGTGCGGGGTGACTTAGTTTAAAGAGCGAAAAGACACACTAATTCCGGGGCGGCTGCCTCGCTGAACTGCTGCGTGTCTCACGCGTGTGGCATCCACACTGGCAGCGTTTCTGCTGCTGCTGCAGCCAGGAGGTGGAGGTGGTTGGGTCCAACAAACACAAGGTTTTCCTCCAGGGGACCACTGTTGTTTACACTGTTGTTTTAACAGCGTGTGTTAAGTTTCACTTTTACGTTACAATCAGCTGTTCATTTGTGTCCTGTGTTCACAATGTTCAGTTTAATTTTCACTTCCAAACGTGGGAGTTTTAAGCTCAACCATGTTGTTTTTTCCTAAACCTAACTAAGTGATTTTGTTGCCTAAACCTAAAGTGACGCCACGGGTAAATAGAGTGGTTTTGATGCCAAAAATAAAGTGACCCCCAGGGGCGGGACAAAGCGGCAGTATGTGACGTATTTCAGTGTTTTCGATTGACCTGAAAATGAAAAATGGCTGACAATGCCTTAGTGAATAACAGTGAGAATAGCATTATAATGTGGAGTACTGTCGGGGTATTTTGCACTGACTTCTGTCAGATGTGTCTGTGCTGTCTTTGCTGTTTGCTCTGCTTTTTTTGGTGCCTTGGAATCTCTCTTAAACCTCTTAACTTTTGAAGGCATTTTGTGTGTGTGTGCGCGCGTGAATGTGTGTGTGTGTTATCCATTTGTCTCAAAATGGTCATGCTTGGTTTTTGCAGTGCATGATGGCCTGCCTACTGCTTGTCACTTATAGAGCCACAGTCATTTGCTGCATCTCTCAAGCCCGACTTATATGGCAGTCTATTCTATATTTACGCTAGTGAGCAGGAGCATAATTCTGGTAGCTATACAGTACACTTGTCACAACCCAAATGTAATTTGGCACTCGCAACAATAGAGCATATTCCATCACCAAGACAGGAGCATTTCTGTCTCTTGACCCCTCCTGAGGTCGACTTTGTCCTCCTGTCTAAATGGTCCTGCTATCCATCTCACAGTGAAGTGTTTGCCCAGCTTTCCCAAACTGGCAGAAGCAATTTGGACCCTCGTTCGCTCTCAAAAAAACAAATTGCTCTGAGAGTGCACTGCAGTTAAGTGTAACTTTTAATCCCGCTGTGTTCTTTGTCTTACGATCCTTAATCACGGGTGCTGCTGAGTGTCATGAGACGGGATGTTTATCCAAGGTGTCACTCGATGCACCTTTTACATACACACACATCCTTGTTAGCCCAGGATTAAGTTGTGTGTGAACACACTGAACCAAAGTGTGTTTTGTGAGTGTATGAAGCCTTCCTTTGCCTCTTTAGTCACTGATGCGCAGAGGGTAGAAAAAATATTGCAAGCACCTTATGCAATAATACAGAAGTGACCAGTTTGGAGAAGCAGACAGGAATACCAGTGCGGAAGCTAAGCAACGTACTGCTGTGGACGCCACGTCAGCTTGAATCCTAAAGTCACACAATAACACAAACAAACTAACTGATCGATGCAGCGGTAGACCACAAAACTCCCATTTTCTGCGAGGTAAAATTACTATTTTTGTCAATGGAGTCTGGTCTTGAAGAAAGGGCTGTCTGATAGCAAGGTAAAGCGGTGGAAATATTCTAAATATAGTGTACACTTAAACTTAAGAGAACTTAAACTGTTATATCGCGGTCTTCAACACCAGACCAGACTCCATTCACAAAACAGTCATTTTACCTCGCATAACACGGGAGTATATATACAATCCTAACCCTTTCAGTTATTTCTCCAAACTTAGCACAGCTAACTTTGTCTCAGCTAGTGCTAGTGTTCACATTAATCATACCTTATTGATTCACTTCACGTCACCTATTTTTGCGACGGCTGAGTGGGCGTTTTCATTTGAAAAAAAAAAAATTGATCTGAACGCAGATGGACCCGCCCTTTAATAGGGATGACTGAAATATAGACTGACAATGCTAAATGGTATGCAACCTAATGCGGCTAGTTTCTGTAATTGTGTTAGTTGCTTACAACTTAAAGTCTGATTCATGAAATGTTTATATTATTTTCTACATTGACTAAAGTGGGATGTTATATCCAGGTAAATGTAGTAATATCAAGCCAAATTAAAGTCGTATGCGTATGTAAGCGCGACTGATGACGGGTGCATACATGGTAATGTTTCCCCATCTTTTCAACCCTCTCATCATCATCCCTCCAGTCCTCCACCTGCCCCCAGTTTGGTGCTGAGCTTGTTTATGGAGAGATCACCGGCTCACCGCATCACTCAGCTGTGCGCCACATTCATTTGCCATTGCTGGATTGTTGTCTTGGTAACAACAGGAGACACTTTCCATAATGGACTCAAACAGTCACTATGGAAACAAAGTTTTTGATTTGCTATTAATAATCCTCCAACGGGTGCATATGTGCGCATTGTGCAAGAGATGAACTCGCTCTCTTTTACAGGGAACCAGAAAGAAATGACACACATGCAGATATTCCTCTATAAATGTGTTTCTGGAGCCTTTCTCACTGATGTTTTGACCATGAAGGAGATGTACTGTAGGTGCTACAAATCACCTCATCACTGAATCAAATTTTCAACATGTCTAAAACATGATATTCAAATCTTTCTGTGACATATGTATTATGAAATTGGTTATCTTGTTTCTATGTTTAGATGTAATAAATACATGTTATCATACGATAAGTACACTATCACAATCAAATAGTTCTCTAACATTTGATTATTTCTTTCAAATGTCAGCCTTAAGTGACACAAATAGTAGTGATACACGGACTTTAAACCAGATAGTAGTGGTACTGTGAATCTCCAGCTGCTGCCACATGTTTCTTGTAATCTAAACAGATGGGAATTAATAATGCACACACAGGCAACGGCACTGTCACTGCAATCAAGTCAAATCCCCTTTTGCCTCCCTTCTTTTCTCATTTCTGTTACTTATGTTAATCTACCCCCCCCCCCCCCTCAATTCAATTCGAAATGCTTTATTCACATGTGAGGGTGTAACAAAGACAATATTGCCAAAGCGTCAAGTAATAATGAGATTAAAAAAAAAAGAATCAAGAAGCAGGAAACAATAAACACTTGCTTTGTGTGTGTGTTTGTGAAAGACTGTAGAAGTTGTGTCTCTCTCTCTCTCTCTCTCTCTCTCTCTCTCTCTCTCTCTCTCTCTCTCTCTCTCTCTCTCTCTCTCTCTCTCTCTCTCTCTCTCTCTCTCTCTCTCTCTCTCTCTCTCTCTCTCTGTGTGTCTTTCCCCGTCCAATCCAGCCCAAAACAACCTCCCTGCTGTCACAAATCCAGCTCCATTTTGGCTCCTCATCCCTGTCACCTGCTCGCTAACTGCTTCCTGGTTTCACACTGTGTTCGCTGTGGAGTAGGGATCTCAGTGTGTCCTGCTGCCCTTTGATTTTCAGCTGAAATTAAAGCTTTCATTATACAGGGATCAACTAAGCACAAGGCCGGACTATTGATCCCTTATGTGTTATTGTCAATAAGACATAGTATAAAAATCTACTCTAAAGGCCTTTACACACCAGGGGCGTATTTTTTTTTTTGTGCCATTAATTTGCACGTTAATATATTTTTTCAAACTGTTGTTTTCGTCATGAATACTTTCACACAGAACTGGTCAATTTTCCTGAGCTTTCGCATCACAAAAAGAGGCATCAACCAATCACTTTGTGCGGAACAGGTTGAGTTGCGGTTATATTTATGAAACAACAATACTAGAGCTGCCACGATTAATGGATTAGTCAATTATCATTATTTATTTTTATTTATTATCATTAATCAATTAATCGCCAACTATTTTGATAATCAATTAATCGGTTTTTAATTTAATTTAATTTATAATATGTTTATAATTATTTAAGAAAACAAAGGCAAAATTCTCGCTTCTTAAATGTGAATATTTCTTTACTCCTCTATGACAGTAAACTGAATATCTTTGACTTGGGGGCAAAACAAGACATTTGAGGACGTCATCTTGGGTTTTGGGAAACACTGATCAACATTTTTCACCATTTTTTGACATTTTATAGACCAAACAAATAATCGATTAATCGAGAAAATAATCGACAGATTAATCGACAATGAAATGAATCGTTAGTTGCAGCCCTAAACAACACGGAAGCTCCGTAAAGTCTGAACCAAGACGGCAAACTTTATTACTCCTTGACAAAGGCAACGCAGACCAGATCCACTCCTTCCTTTCTTACCTTTCACAATAAAAGCCCTAGACATATAATATTCACAGATGAGTATTTCGCATTTTTGTGTCGTTTATTTATCTCGCCCCTGGTGTGTACAGGCCTTTACAGTTGAATTGTTGGTAACATTAAAAACCTCGTCACAATTATCTGCTGGGTTCTGATCAAAAAATTAAAAAAATAAAACCCTTTTCATACCATGTCATATACACACACACAGAAAATTTGGATTCCCTTGGCTTCCCCGGCGCTCCCCTTGGCTTTATTTCAAATATTGACTTACCCAGCACTCTCCAGCGTACGTTGTTCAGTATTTCATCACTCAAAGCTGGCTGCTTATAGATTCACAGGCCACGTATTTGGAAAAATTGTATTGATATTTTCTGTATTTTGCTGTAACTCTATTATATGACAGCAGAAACTATTTTTAGCAGTGCACCAAATCTACTTTCATGTCCATCTCGAACAACTCTACCAGCTCACAGCTCTATGACAGATGAAGTCATTAGGAATAAATATTATTCTGAATCTGTATGTCCTGTAATGTTGATATGATATATACAGTACATACACGTTATTATGAAGATTCTTGAATTCAAAACAATAGCTCTGTGTTTTGTTGTTGTTTTTATTTCAACCTTCCCACACTCGGCTGCCAGCTTTAAGTTTTCTCTACTGATAACAAACTGCTCAAATGGGCCGTGTTGCTTTTACTGACATTTTAACGAATGCCGCGAGGGGCAGCGAGGGGAAATTCTCTGCATTTCAGCCCAGAATACATCGCAAAACACAGAGCGGATGGAGGAAGTGGAGGGTAGGAGAGCGTGGTGTAATCATCTAAAATCGTTAGGGCTGATGGATCGGCCCCCGCCTGTTTCTGTCACTCATGTGGAACGATGACCCAGTAGCCCCTGCGCTCGCTGGCCGTATGATCGGCTTATTGGCCACAATTGATTTGGGGAAGAGTAGTGTGTGGGTGAGGCAGAGACAACACTTGTTTGGTTATAGTTGTTTTCTGTTTTTTTTCTGCACTGTTGTGCACGTCCACACATGTTTGTAATTGATGGTTCATAGTTGTTCTGCATGTCTTCTCTCTGCGTTTTCTTCTTGATGACCTTTGCCTCCAGTGTTCCCGTCTCTCTCTCTCTCTCTCTCTCTCTCTCTCTCTCTCTCTCTCTCTCTCTCTCTCTCTCTCTCTCTCTACCTCTCTGAATGAACACGAAGCACCCACTCATCACACATCTTCTCTTTTTTACAAAGCAAGGAGCCCTCTCGCCCACGGGCTGTTATTTCTGATTTGACAGACCGAAGATCTCTCATTAAAACCTTTCTCGGGCATTTTTTTGTGCATCACGACTCCAGAGTGAGCTTATCTCCCTCATTGCCTTTTTATCCATATTCAGTGGATAAAAAGCCACAAAGTGTGATTTTAGTGCTTCATATTTTCATTACACAAGTATGCTGATGTTTCAAATGTTATACCTAGAATCCACACAGATTTTTTGTTGTTGTAGTCTGGGCTGGGACACAATCTGGTAGTCAAAAGAGGAACCTTTTGCTCCACACTGGTGCCTCTCGGCTACATTACAGGGGTTTTAACGCTGATTTACCACTCGGGCTGAGGGCTCTCTGCTTCTGAGTGGAAAGGTTCAATAACTCGACATTCATTGGGGTGTATGTGTTTGTGTGTGTGTGTGTGTGTGTGTGTGTGTGCGTGTCCTTGCAGAGACATTAGTGAAAGACTATAAATTGTGGGACAAGCGTTGAGGCTTTGACTCTGGCTTAATGTCAAATGCACTTAAATTAACTTATGAAATGAAAAAAATAATGCAGATTCTGTGGGTAAATGCCAAAGGCTCCTCTCAGACTTCTCTTTATGTGGGAACTATGCAACAAACAAAATAGTTCCTTAATACAGAGAGGTCTGAGTATTTATGTCTGTGAAGCTACTGTGCTGGAGATTCATCAAATACTGCACAGACAGCCAGGTGACAGATGTTAGTTACCACCAGTGGGCTACCTCCGGGTCTGAGAAGTGAAGCCAATGCTGAAGTGCCTTTAAACTTCCATTCTTTCTAATAACCAGCAGGGGGCGACTCCTCTGGTTGCAAATAGAAGTCCGATTGTATAGAAGTCTATGAGAAAATGACCCTACTTCTCACTTGATTTATTACCTCAGTAAACATTGTAAAGATGAGTTTATGGTCTCAATCGCTAGTTTCAAGTCTTCTTCAATACAGCATGATGTTCATTTAGTAAATTATGGTCCCATTTAGAGTCAAATAGACCATAAAGCAGGGTATGCTGCTAAGCTGATTGACAGGTCGCTACCACAGCCTTGTCCAGTCTGGGAGTTGTTTTCATCTTACAACATTAACCCTTTCACAGTGTGTTTTCAGTTCATGAAAGTTAATTATAACCTTTTTGGTCGCTTGAAAATATCTTATTCAGCATTCGGTTGTACTTAGCTCCACCATCTCGTGTCACTTCTGTTTGCGAAACGCAAACACGGCGACGGCCAAAAACCAAGATGGCGTCGGCCAAAAAGCCAAACTCGAGGCTTCAAAACGGCAGTCCACAAACCAATGGTTGACGTCATGTTGACTACGTCCACTTCTTATATACAGTCTATGGTTACCATTAATAAACAAGGTGCAAGACACTATAGCATACACAGTGAGTCACCTAATGTAACATATATTTAAAAGAGAAATGTAAAATAATATTTCATACAGCTGGGGACTACTATATCTGACTCATTTTACTTTACAGAGCTTACAGTTGTAGTTATTGTCATATTGAAACAGAAACAGCATATTGTGGCCAAAATGAATGAAAATACTTATGCATTGGTATTAACAAATAAGTCATCCACAAAGCAAAATGTACAGTGTGTTGTGCATTCTTTTGAATATACATTTTCAGTATCATATTACCACATATCACTGTATTGCAACTATTGACTGATACCAATAAGATGTACCAGACTTTTTACATACAGTATGAATCCCTATTGTTAAACTTAATTTGCTTCATTACTGTGATGTCTATCTTCCTGATGTCCAGATAGTGAGTAGGCAAAGCAGCCTGTGACCACCTGTCCTTCTGTCACAATACTTTAATGTCAGCATGCGTTTCTGCAGTGTAACTGAGGTGCAGACACGGCGAGGAGGCCAGGAATGGAGTTTGCGGGGAATTTCAGCCCCAGACCGCCTTTTTATTCCGTGTACTATTTTTGTTGCTCCTTCATTATTCAGTGTTTGTGTGCTGAGTCAGAATCAAATGAATTCAAAATGATGATTAACAAAGTGGTTCCGACAAAAGGAAACAGCCACCTTTATAGAGCAGATGAGTCTCCCAGCATGAGAGCTGTCCCACTTCATCTATTTTTCATCTCTGTCTCCCTCCGTGCTTCTCTTTTTCTGTCTCTGTCCTAACTCTTCCTCTCTCCCCCCATCGTTTCTATTATATTTATTAGGGCTGTCAAAGTTAACGCGATAATAAAGCGTCAACGCAAATTTGTTTTAACGCCTCTAATTTCTTTAACGCATTAACGCCATCGATCTTCCGGAGGTTCGAGCAGGCTTAGTTTTCTTTTCAGCTGGAGTGAAGATACTGGCATCATATGAGACTAGAAAACCCAATGAATCCACTGGTACCAACCATGTCATACTAGCTTATCATGAAGGAGGTTAAATAACGCTCCAAAGTAATGCTAAATTTTGCCGAGGAAGAACTGTCTTGGCCATTTTCAAAGGGGTCCCTTGACCTCTGACCTCAAGACATGTGAATGAAAATGGGTTCTATGGGTACCCACGAGTCTCCCCTTTACAGACATGCCCAATTTATGATAATCACATGCAGTTTGGGGCAAGTCATAGTCAAGTCGGCACACTGACACACTGACAGCTCTTGTTGCCTGTTGGACTTGAGTTTGCCATGTTATGATTAGAGCATATTATTTTATGCTAAATGCAGTACCTGTGAGGGTTTCTGGACAATATTTGTTATTGTTTTGTTTTGTTAATTGATTTCCAATAATAAATATATACATACATTTCCATAAAGCAAGCATATTTGCCCACTCCCATGTTGATAAGAGAGAGATTAATCAGGATTAAATATTTGAATCAACTGACAGACCTAATATTTACACAGTAAATTTCATATTTATCCCATTATATTATCTCTTGTTACAATTTCACTCGTCTTTATCTTCCCGTAATTATGTCTCTGTTTCCCACATGCACACCACTTGCCTTTCTCGAAAAGACTGAATTACTTTTCTTTGCCTTGCTCAGCTTCTCTTTTGTTCTAAGGTTTGATTGTGTCTATAAGCTGTAGGATGAGATAAGAGCTAAGACCTTCCTTCATTAAAGGGGAGGAGGCTCCTGTACTGGAACTCAAAGCACATGCAGGGCAACATGTCACCGTGTCCGCCCTTGTAATTCAGTCTCATCCACTGATAAGACCATACAGGAGTTTGGACTACTGTCTCTCTCTCTCTTCATCTGTCTTCTCATCTCTTCTCTCAGCATCTTTTGAGGATTCTCTGCTTATTTGTGCTCAAAAAGGTGTGCAGATACCCTCTTGGTCACCTTTAAGCTAAGTTATCAACCATAGAAAGATAGGCTACATTACAGGACTATAAAATCAAGTCAGCTAACGACTCTGATTCTGAGACTAAATCACGTTCCAGCATTCATAGCAATTACAGTTTAACTTTTATTTTGGGAAAAAAATGACAACTTGGAACAATTCCCAACCCGATCCTGAAAATCCATCCCTGCTTATGGCACCCTCAGCCCTTCAGCCCTGCCCTGACCTAATTCGAACAGAAGCCTGCGTCTCAGCACAGCGCAGCTCAGCATGGCATAGCCTGCAGTTCCTGGAATACACACACACACACACACACACACACACACACACACACATACACACACATAAACACACATAAACACACACATGTATGCACTGTTTGGCCCACTTATGCATCTCCATCTGCTCACAGCAATATATCCCCCCTAACAATTTTAAGTACTCTTGCAGGCTTGTCATGCACAATCTTCCCACAGTCTTTTGCAATTCTTCTAATCCCTTATTGCCCGTACTCTCCACATTACGAGCTGTCCACATATCAGCAGACTGGCTTGAGAAGACTTTCCTTGTGCTTTGCTTATCTCCGCTCCTAGAAATCCTTAGGGAAGCAAGTTCTTAGCTTTGCAGCCTAATTACAATCCACTACACGGTTTGGATAGTGATATTGTTTTTTTGGTGTGCGTGTTTTAAAGCAATGCCTTTCAGTAAGTGGAATCAAGTGGCATTAATTGAGCCACTAAACGGCTAATGTGTAAGCACACAATTAACTGCATCCACCGCAGAGCAACATTATCCTTCCGTCGGAGTCGAGTTTCCGGCCGGATGCGGCCAGGCGTATTTTAAGTCAGACGTTTGCTCTACTTTCAGCTCCATTTAGGTCTCCTGAGCAAAATATTTGTGTTTAGCTTGCTAAATATTCGGCATTCTTTAGCAGCTACTTGCTAAGTGGGTTTGTCTTTGGTGTAAGGCAGATTTGTTAGCCTGTACTGCTGCTGGAAAGTGCATTGTTGAGAGCATTGAGACTGAATTAGTAAATGCACAGACCTTTTGTCGTATTTATCTCTGTCCAGTCTGGCTCTTTGTGGTTGTTTTTGACTTTTGATCTGTCTTTAAATGTGGGTTGTGTATGTTTGTAGATGTTACATTTTTTGTGGGATGAAAATTAAATATAATTAAAAAAGAAGAAATAGTTCCTACTAAAACTGTTCACCACAAGTCCTGTGAGCTATGCTGAGCGATCAGGACACTTCAAACGTATTTTTGCAATGTATAAGATCCCGTCACACAACCACGATGTACATCACACACTGGCCATTTACGAAGTCAAAACATTGTTACGTATACCTAGATTTACAGTTGTTTGCATTTTACATATACATATACATAAAACGTGAAAATGCCTGTTGTTAATGGTTCATGGTATCTGATGTACACACCAGATGTCCAAATGTAAATTGTTAGTGATTACCACTTTCAGGTTTACAGATGTTTGTGAAGTAGGTTGGGGAGGAAGAGTCGGAGGAATGGTGGAAATCCAGTGTCGCTGTCGCCATCGCCGTACTCCCTACTGGACCTGATAAGAGTACACAATAATTATATTTTATGTATCTTAATATGGTTATGACATTTCCTCTTGGTGAGCCGTAGTGTGGAGTGCACTGAGGTCTTCAGCCAAAGGACACAGTTACTGGTGGTGAGTAAAACATACCAGCACCATGGCAACGCTCATATTAAAGGCTTTTTAAGATGAGCAAAACATGATGGTACCAGCAGATTATATTTATTATCAGAGTAGACTAAATATAGCAATTTTTTATTATTGCAATTGCGATATTTGGTGTGCATGTATTCATCCGGTAACATTTTCAGTTCAGTAGGAATGTTTCTTATCGCACATATGTGACCTTAGTCAGAGGATCCAAGCATACGCTCAAAGTGCTTCAGTACCAGTACTACCAGTGGCTGGAGTTTTACTTAACAATTGTGTCACACCAGACTAAGTGTTATATTTTTCTAAACAAATGAAAATAAATGAAATTCCTTGCTTCCCGCACTTTACCAAAAATATACCAAACCATGACCCCAAACCACAGGATATATATTAAGAATTAGAGTAAATATTATATAATGACTCAGTAGATGTTTGTGTGTTTGTTACATTACCTTAAACCTGCATTAACAAGCTGTAAACACAACATTGACATATTATCACCATATAAAGTTGATGCGGTGAACAGGTTGCGTGTGTGAAAGGCGCTAAAACCCTCCGTAGAGCTGAGGTTGACTGCTGAATCTGGTGCTAATTCTCTTTGGGTTTATAATAAGTAATTGAATCCATTGTTGATATAAAAATATTGATTATGGACCTGTGTCCATATAGAATTTTTTCTGAGCAACAGCTTCTTTTTTCAATTGTCCCCAATGAGCAGAGAACATATGCTGCTGCTCCGAGCGCTTCTAGTTTAAGCTGAGCGGTGACAAGCTCATCCATACAAACGAGGGCAAGCATCCTCCGGTTGGTGCTCATGGTGAAAAAAACAATATCAAACAAATAGATAGTAGCCCAAATAGATAATAAACAGCAACGGGGTGATGCTAGTCTATCATACAACGGTGGTAAGGGTGGTGATATGCTGTCGAGATATTGTCAAGGCACTTTTCTGCCAGAAAAAGACACTATATGGATGGACACAGGCCTTAAAGCAGCTTTAAAGTCTCACCTTTTCACCAAGGGATCCAAAAAGAATTATTATGCTCTTAAAATTACATATCGTCCTTCAATATCTTAGAGAAATGTATCTAGAATTTAAATTGCTGCCCTATATATTGCATTGGAGCATTAAATCTAGCTCATAGTGCTTGCTTACACTGAGTCGTTATGCATTGAGTTAATAATATAACACAGAAGGAGAACGATTGCGGTTTGGTTATGCAGATCTTTGTGTTTGGAAGGCCCACAGAGCAAAGATGGTCTTTTTATGTTTCAGGGCCAGAAGCACAGTTGGGTATCTCTCAGCTCTGATTGGACCAGATGGTCCTTCCCTATGTCTCGCTGACCTTTCCACAGTTACCATTTTGTCATCTGCTAACATACCTTCTTGACCAACATCTCAGCAGGAAAGATGGCACAATTTTTTGGAGTTTGAGAAATGTGGGATTTATAAAGGGTGGGGAAAAATACATGGCAGATAAGCAAGCTCTGTATTCTCAAAACCCTACAGCACACAAGGAAAGCTTCTTGTTTATAATGAAAATCAACATTGATGTTATTTTAATTTACTTTAACACGGCATGTGTGCATGTCTACATTGGCACAGACACCTACTGTATGTAACACAGCAGATGGTA
The DNA here is from genome assembly GCA_916701645.2 of Sebastolobus alascanus. Classification (NCBI taxonomy): domain Eukaryota; kingdom Metazoa; phylum Chordata; class Actinopteri; order Perciformes; family Sebastidae; genus Sebastolobus; species Sebastolobus alascanus. The sequence goes on along the minus strand of CAKAOJ020000048.1, from coordinate 1,014,160 downwards.
ACAAAGGACAAAAACTGTTTTCATAAAAAGAGAAGAGACTTTAACGGCATACAGAGAGTGGGCCTTGCTTGGCTCTGCGAAAAGACAATGCAGATTGTGTTTGTCTTGTGATACCAGCCTGTAAAAGCGTTTCATTAATAACAATATGTTTACGGTCTTTTTGGAAATCATAAGAGCTCGGCTGGTTTTAACCACAGCCTCTTATAATGGACTGCTAGTACATGTTTGCATTCATGTTATGTGCCCGTGTTTGTTGTACGGGAGTGAGCACAAACGCAGTGCACGATGGCATGTGAGATCCTAATTCCTTGGTTTTGAATTCCTTTGATGCACCAAGTGAGGCATCGTGGGATGCACACATGAAAAGGTTGCTTGTAGCGACAGAAACTAAGCAACGGCCAAGTCTTTATTTTAAGCAAGCAGCTTACTCGGAGAGAGAAAAGGGTGATGTAATAAGCAGCTGAGTGAATAAACTATGCTAATATTTGAACTTTTTGAGCAGTGAAAGTAAAAAGGCTGCTTTTAGTTCACTGTTTGTGCAGGATTGGATTAGTGTTTGCATATGGAATTTGTGCACAATAGCACAGTGTCCATCACTGGAATATAAGTTGTTTCACTGACGTGTAAATATTTACTCTGTTTGAGGCTTCAGACATTTACATTTAGTTGCTGCCTGTCTGTATTTGAACTCTTGTGTAACATATTTGCACAGTGAATTTCTGAGAACACGCCCAACTGTTTTGATAAATGTCAGTAAGCGTATCTTTATTGAGGGTTTAGTGGCTAATAGCCGAGCAGTGGTACTCTGTGGGTGGGTGTATGTGTGTGTGGGTGTGTGTGTGTGTGCGCATCCTCTTCCTGGACACATGTCCCATGGTGGTGATAAGAATGTCCTGTTAGGAACAGGAACAGCTCAGCAAACACTGTTGTTTACCTCATAATCCAGATGAAACCTTGGCTAGGATTAAGCTCTTGGCAAACTCACCACACTACTCAGCATCCATCAAATATTCATCACAATTATGCTCTTCATATTTTCTTGGTGGTAGGGTGGAAATGGACTTTTGTTTGGGGCTTTTTCTCTACTAGAAGGTAATTTTTGCCCTAATCAACTAAAGTTAGTGTAACATCTGTCCCACAGTTGGACACAGGCATCTTCTATACCGTTCAATCCTTATAGTAGAAATATTATGGCTCTTCACAGTATAGGCCGTAGAAAGCAGGGATGTGACAATTACAGAACAACACCAGTGAAATTCCACAATTCTCGATACCAATTCGATACCACGGTAAAAAAAACAAAAGTAAAACAATAAATCCCATGAAACTTCAACATCCACTCCTTTATTACCGTTAGCATACTGTTTTTGTTTGGAAGTTAAACAGAAGAAAAGAATGTGGACCGTCCCAAATTTAAAATATTTGTTTTTCTACATTATCATTAGTTAATCATTCAAAGTGACCTTTAACATAAATCAAACATCAAAAGTGGTTTACTTTTGTTCATAAATTTATAATTTATCCAAAACTTTTTTATTTTAAAGTCATTTTATAATTTGAATGTTTGTTTTGATTTTGATAGTAACAATGCAGTTAGAGTTAAATTAAAATATTTTTTCATTTGGTCAAAATACACGACGATGGGACGTCCTTAAGCTCGAGCCCTAACTCTCGACTTGTTGATTTCAACACAGATTTTTTTGTTCACAATGCAGCACTATCAGGAAAAAAAGAGTGAGTGTGTCCCCCGTCAACACGTCAATAGTGAATTTTATGCATCCCAAACACATTTTCTATCGTCCCTGGGATGACGGGACGCCGTTAGTCTCGAGCCCTAATGGTACCTACGGTCCTTTAGAACAACATGTACCGTCACATTCAGAATTTTGGCATCGACTTGGTACTGAAATATCGGTTCTCGTGACATCCCTAGTAGAAAGGCACTTGGATGAGTGAGCCGATGACAGACGGGACAGGGCTTAAGTGTGGAACCATGTTCTTCAGCAGTATTTGTTTCCCCACGTAAACATTTTTCAGCAGTGTCTTTGTTGTAACATCTCTGCATTTTTATCAAACATAAAAAATTTAGCATGATTCTATTCTCCTTCTGTTCATCCCCCTCCTCTTCATCCGTGCTAATGAAAATCTTTCTAATCTCAGTATTTATCACTGGGATGATGATGATGAACACTGAGTTGTTATTGTAAGCAGGTAGTATTGGTAGCAGAACTAAGAAGACCACTGCCTGACAATAGCTTAATATAATTATTGCTATCACGCCCAGAATAAACATCATCATGGGCAAAAAAAAAAAGGGATTTATTTAATGGAATGTGCTGCATAGTCCACCAGATGCAGAATTCGCCTGTTTTAAATGGTGTTGTGTTAGAGGTCATTGCCCAACACAGTGAAAATGTTACCCTGCAGTTCACTGACATTCAGAAAGAAGGAAGTATTTTCTTGAACTACATGAAAACAATGTGTGGCGCGGCACCATTTGGTGACAGGAAGTCGGGGACAGAAGACTTCTGTTCCTGATGAACAGGCTTTGTCTGCAATCCAGCTCAACTACTGTTGTTGTTGTTTCACTGACTGTAATTGTGGGAAAATGGAAAACATGTTGCAGTGTGTGTCATTACTTCACAAGACAACTATGTGCCACTGGGAAGGGGTTTTGCTTGCAAACAACCAGACAGTGGGACTATCCACAGTCAAAGACACATTAGGGTTCTCAGATTTTCCCAATGTTTCTGTGAACCACTGTTTGACACTTCCCCAGAGCCCCTCGGTGGGAGCATGGAGAATGTCAACTAAATCCTCCAGATGCTACAGAGGAATTTGCAGCGCTGACAACCTCCTCCACACAGCTGGATTTCTGCCAAAGCTAATGGCCTTTCTGTGACAGTTTAACTTTCTTGCTGAGATGTGACCACAAGGCCTCGCTCCCAGGATAATTGTTACTTTGATCAGGAAATGGGTTCAGTGTTATGTTAGCTTTGAGCTTCTGAGGTTAATAACACCAGAGAAGTTGTATGTAGGTCACTCTGGATAAAGAGAGATTAATATATACTTTTTGAATACTGTAGGTTAGATGCAATTAACTTGTAGTAGTTTATAGCTAGTTACTAGCTTGAGTGGGGTTGGGACCCCTTGTGGGATCTCTTGATATGCCGTTGCAAGACTCATACATCGCCCGATTCGACTGTTATCAGGCCGCTAAATAGGCGTTATCAGTCGCTATAAGCACCATAGATGTGGGCCATTAGGGGCCTACTATGCTTACTATGTTGTAAAAGTGAAAGCGAATCTTAAAAGCAACCTTTTGCTTACATGTAACATGTTGTAACATGTTGTAAAACTGAACACAAGGCAACAAAACACTTGGTTAAGTTTCGGGAAAACCATTGTGTTTTGGCTTAAAATAATTACGTTTCAAAAGTGAAAGGGAAACTTAAGGCTTGTGAACACAAAGGGTGCTTTCACAAGCCATAGTCCGTTTGGCTGGTCCGAATCACAGTGAAATTGATACTTTTGTTTTCTATTTAGTCTGGTTCGGTTTCACAGTGCACAAATCAAAGCGGAGCAAATTAAAAAAGTAAGTTGCTGAGGGGCGTGTACGGAGCGAATTTATCTTTTTCATCTCGAGAGCTGCCACTTCTATGGGGGGAATCGCAGACCTTGTCCTCTAGTTTACGACTTTATTAACGCCATTATTTTTGCCGACTTTATTTAGCATATTTTGTGTGTTCAGGTCTGTCCTCTCCCACTCATGTTACTCCCGGTGAACCAGGTGAAACATGACATGTCATTAACCTGTGTCCATCTCAACAAATGCCCTCACAGGCAGCCTGCGTTTTGGTTCGCTTGGAAACGGTCCGAGACCACCTCCTGCAAGCGGTCTCGGTCCGGTTGTTTTGATCCGCACCAGATTACGATTACTGCGTTCACAACCGCCCAAACGAACCGCACCAGAGGTTGAACCGCACCATAGTTTGATTAAAACGGACTAAATGTTGGCTTGTGAAAGCACCCAAAGACAACTGCACATTGTTGGTTTCACACAGGATGCAAACCCAGGTTTCAAACAGAATGAAACCCCTGTGTTTTGTGTCCCATCCATCGCCTCTGACCGCCACCACATATGGAGTTTCACGCTGTCTGTGTGTGTGTGTGTGTGTGTGTGTGTGTGTGTGTGGATCAAAACATCAATAATGATGCAGTATTTAGGTTCACATATTGTATGAAGACCTGTAAGGTTGAGTTATGGGAAAAATAAAATCACGAAAGTACACTGCAATGTATCTTACAAATGTTGGCCCAAGAGGAGGGTCTTTTTTTAATGATAATTTTGAAAATGTAATTGTAAGCATGATTTTTCTGGACAGCAGTTGCTTTACAATGAAGAGGAAGTTGCTGATGGAGGAGTTGTTGTCTGTAGGTCATGCACTTTCCTTTCTGGTCACAGTGGCTTGGAACCATGCAGTCCTTCCTTGTTTGTAAAGCTGATAAAGTATCTAGTGACTGGATGATTATGGTTCCTCTCTGCCCACACATACAGCTAAATGTGGCCAAAGAGATACTGTAAGACAGCTGACATCCACCCCACCTACACACACACACACACACACACACACACACACACACACACACACACAGTTTTGTTTTAATGACATATCTTCAGGGGATATTTTTACATTTAGTAGTTTGCAAAAGAGCACCAGCAGGTAGTGGTGTAAGGTTGTCTTGTCTTTGTGTCGACTTGGTGTGATTCCCGACAGTGATGCATACCTTCCAACCACACCGAGGAGACAGAGACGTGTTTGAATGCCGATACTGACATTTATTGGCAGCACCGTTGGTATACGGATTAGACAATAGCCTGTAGAGTGAGCGACTGCGAAAACATAAGAGGAAGTATGAGTAAGATCCGATACAAACTTCCTTGTAAAAAATGCAGCCACTTTCATCCAGAAACGTTGATGGTTTGAATGGTCTATGTTACTGCGTGACACTCCTGCCATGTTCTGAGCGGTTAAATGGAGACAAAGAGAGTTTACTTCATGCAGTTTAGTACATTTTGTGTCAGCCAGGGATGTGACAATACCTCAGCTCTATAAATGTAACTATACAGGGCAGCACATTTTTTATCACGAGGCTTAACTGTGAATTAATAAGCTCAAAAGTATTTGACTTGGCCAACAGTCTTGAGTGTGTCACACACATGAGAATCTTTCCCGTCTCTGCAATCCATCCCATATGACGTGAACGCAGCATAAAGTCTTGTTTGTAGGACACACAGATGTTTTGAATCGGGGCTAATTACTGGAATGCCTTTAGGCTGACTGTTCCTTCATTCTCTGTTTTCCCTGTGTGCCTTTAGAAGGTCTATGAGCAAAAGTGTATGAAACACAATAGAGTATGCAGATCCCAGTGTGTCCTATATGATTATTGTAGTAACATTTGAAATATTACCAAATGTGCAATAGAATAATGGCCATACAAATCAAAATGACATCGCATCATGTTATAGCCTACGGTTTACTCCGTAAGAGCATGATATTTATGTTCATTAAAAGGATATTTGGGTGTTTTGAAGTGGGCTTGTACGAGGTACTTATCCATAGTCAGTGTATTACCCACAGTAGATGACGGTCGGCACGCCCCCAGTTTGGAGAAAGAAGAAAACAATATCCATTTAAGTGTACGTTATATTTAGAATATTTTCACTTCGCTTTATCTTGCAGTCAGAAAGCCCTTTTTAACAGGGAACTGAACTGAAATTGAAACTTATCTACGCGCTCTTCAAAGCCACAAGAATTCGTTGACAAAAACGGTATAGATAAGTTTCACTTTCAGTTCAGTTCCCCGTTGTAAAATTTTTTGCATATAGCGTACACTTAAACTGTTTTTTTTAGGTGGGGCTTTCTTTTAGGTGGCTGAAATACGTTTTTTGCTGTCGTCCCTGTCCACAGCACTTCATACAACCCCACTTCAAAACACCCAAACTATTCCTTTAATGCACCACATAGACATTAGTAACTGGCACTGATGTGATTATCAAAAGAAAATCAATATTTTCAACACTCTTTTTGCAATTGCGACATAGTTTAGATCAAAAGTCATCACAAGACATGACAATTTGAAGCAATTGTATGTTATTTCAACCAACATACTGTAGACACTTTGTTGCCTGATTCTCCAGGGACTCCCACTGTAGACCTTATTTACCATTAAATCAACTGCGTGGTTTGTCGCACAAAAACAAAAAACATTAGACAATATGGCACTTGCAGTGGCAGGAAGTATTGTAGCCTCTTGTCCTGCTTTACCCCCAACAGCAGCATTTCTGTCACACTTTTGTTCACACTCACAATCAGTATTCACCTCAGAAGGTTCATTTCCTTCCTGTACCATGTCTCATTGCAGTTGTACTTCTAATTGTATTTGTGTTAAGTTGAGGGTTAGGATTCCACATTGTTATTGTGCAGCTTTGGATCTGAGTCAAGAAATCTCTGGACCTCAGCCAAAACACGAGAGGTTATAAGACATGTCTGCTGTTAAATGGGTCATGGGAAAATGCTAAAAAGAAAAAAAAAAATTGCTAGTTTGATTCGGTTGCTTTACTTGTTTTCCATTTCTGATTTTAGTTGGCAGGGAGACACATGGAGAGAAAAAGAAAAAGAAATGTAGTTGTTTATTGTAGAAGACATCAGGGCAGAGCTAGTAGCTGTGCATACTTTATCATGTATGCGATTGATCGCATGATTGTCAATATTTAATCACGATTAATCGTAAATTAATCCCACATTTTTTATCTGTTCAAAATGTACCTTAAAGGGAAATTTGTCAAGTATTTAATACTCTTATCAACATGGGAGTGGGCAAATATGCTTGCTTTATGCAAATGTATGTATATATTTATTATGGGAAATCATTAACAACACAAAACAATGACAAATGTTGTCCAGAAACCCTCACAGGTATCATCATAAAGTGGGCATGTCTGTAAAGGGGAGACTCGTGGGTACCCGTAGAACCCATTTTCATTCACGTAACTTGAGGTCAGAGGTCAAGGGACCCCTTCGCAAGTTGTGTTAATGCGTTAAAGAAATTAGTGGCGTTAAAACGAAGTTGTGTTAACACGTTATTATCGCATTAACTTTGACAGCCCTACTGTACACATATGACAACATACAGTACTAGATGGTTAAATATATGTTAAAATGCCTGGTAAGTGATAATGTGACTACTAGTCCCCGTATATGCTGCTGAATTTGAATAATGCATGGAGTTAGCTGCTCTGTTATGTTAATGGTTATTATGTCTGAACCTAGCTATCACATACACACATAAAGTATTGAACTGAGCTGACTCTTTTTCAGTATTATTATTAACATCAGGGAAGCATGTTGAAAGACAGAAAGAAAGAAAGAAAGAAAGGGGCCTGTTCGCTTACAGTATGTTTCACCGAATGATGATGTGTCTATCCACTTGATTGATGGGCATCGCATGAGTGAAACTTTAAATTTAAAACAGTTTTGGTCCAGTATCAAAATTTGTCACCAAGATAAAGCTCAGAATTTGATGTTGACGCTTCCAAATCATCCCACCAAGTTGTCTCCTCTCCAAAACTTGACTCAGCAGCAGCAACCCAAAGACTTCAGGAGGAGGCTGAAGTTAAAAATAAACGCAATCTGGCATCAGCAGGCTAGAATTTCTACCGACACTTAGATGTACAGTAATTAGCCAAGTTATCACAAAAAGTTTGGCCGATTTAACATCAAAGCAGGAGTTTCCTTTTTTTTTTCCTCCACAATGTCACAGATGCATGCGAAGAGCTCTGCCTAGATACCCGAAGATAAATGGACTGAGGTCTGACTGACTGACCTGTGTTTTTGTGTTTCAGGGGAGCTTTCTCTGAGGTGGTCCTGGCCGAGGAGAAGAGGACCCAGAAACTGGTGGCGATCAAGTGTATCCCCAAGAAGGCTTTGGAGGGCAAAGAAAGCAGCATTGAGAATGAGATAGCAGTCCTGCACAAGTAAGTAGACTTCTATGATTTGATATATTAGCAATAATAGACCGTATATTTATTTATTAATCAATATGACAGGATGTATACATTTATGTATGAAATAAACAGGCATATTTAAGGCAGTCTGTGTTGTACCACAAACCTCTAGATGTTCAGCTATGTGCAGCATTAGCCTGCATCTGAAATACTAGCCACAAGGTCCAAGATGGTAAATTTTTCATCACTGTCTCTCCATTACTGCATCATGTAAGTTGTATCACGTTACTAGATATCATATATGTCGTATATGACATATACTGTTGTTTATGATGATAATATGATGCATGTAATAGGCATTGTATTGAGCTATATCTGCTTTTCACTTGAGACTTGGATCCATATATTCAGTACAGAAAGGGCCAGTTCACTCAAATTACAGAAAGAAAACCTCTCATATCTCTATTGGTATCTAGTAGCCATCCAGGCGGAAAATTCAACACCAGCTTGTATTTCAGGAAGCAGCATCCTGGTTAATCTTGAAAAACCGCAGACTTCACTGTGAAGCGCTTTCATTGGAACTAGTTTCTACTGAAGAAAATAGTTCCTGTGAAACCTCTTAACAGTTTATCCTGTGGATTAACCTGATCAGCAGCTTCTGGAAAACAAAGATACCGCTGTCGGTTGTTTTACTCTGTAGTTTTTCAATGCTGTGATCATTATTACATTAAATACAATAGTATTCACCTCCATTGTATTATGGTGACAAAATGTTGGAGTTTTTTTGTAATTTGGGTGAAACAACCATTTAAAGTAAGCACACACAATAAAAACGATACAGATATCAGTCAACTTATTTAGTGTAATCAACTTGAAGATCACAGCGCTGTACACATTGCTCTGTGATCTGCCCTAAACACTTAATAATACTTCAACCTTTCCTTCTCATCATGTTGCATATATAAGTGGTTTTGCTTGTAACACAGAATCATGCCCAGGTGCGTTCACATCATAGACTGTGTATATAGATGGACGACGCACCTCCACTTCCTTCCACTGTGCAAATGTGAAGCCGAAATATCGCGGATACGGGAGCTGCCATCTTGAGATTTTGACATCATTTGGAGCCAGAGTCTGCGCAGTAGTGATCTGGGGGCTGGAGCCGCGGTATCGAGGTCCCGCCCACTCACCCGCCCGAGCCAATCACGAGCCGAGCACGGCTGTGGCTTGTTAGCGTGAGCCCCCGTAGCTGCTACGTTAGCACCACGGTAGCTGTTTGGCTAGAAAGACACAACCATAATATCTTTATTTATGATCAAACTGACACATGCTCTATTACACAGACTCGCGATGGTTTTGGAAAGTTAATGTTGCATCTCCTCTCTCGTACAATTCCCGCGCCTCCGGCTGCGCAACTACTTCGCTCAGAGCAGCTGTCAATCATGACGTCTCACCCCCTTTTTATAGCATCAAATAGCTAATTAAAACCAAACTTACCAGAAAAATGAACACTTGAAGATACATTTGCTTAATAAGAACTACCTAAAATGGCAAAAACCATCTTTGGGAAAAATGTATTTGACGTGTACTTTGACTTTTTAGGTTGGCCCATGTCCCATCCGCTAACATGGAGGGGGCGGGATTTATGACCTATACTGCAGCCAGCCACCAGGGGGCGATCCAGATGTTTTGGCTTTCACTTTTTGGGAGCTGTCATGTCGTCCATCTTTATATAGTCTGTGGTTCAAACCTACAAAATCTACCAAACATGATTCCTCTTCACCCAGCTCATGCACAAGCTTTCTCTCTGTGCAAGAGTTAAACTGTTTTATTATATAAAGACAAAGGCAAGTGACAATAACGCTCCTTGTAATTGTGGAGCGGATGAAACATACCTCTCCTCAGATGTGAGGAATTACAGGCCGCGGTGAAAATGGCTGATCTACATTGGGTCCCAAGTTATTTTTAGAGCTCTTGTTGCCTGGGTTACAGGAGACACAACTCTAGCCAATATACAGCTATGATCCCTCCTGAGGTGAGGCTGGTGGAATGAGAGTGGTGGGGGTTAGATAGCACTTACAATTTTGACAAATGGAGTAAACTTGGCCTGAAAATCACAGTTCGCTGCTTGCTTTGTCTGAAGTTTGTGTAGACTCATACGAAGGTCTCATTACTCATTTCAACACGTCATCCTCAACTCCCCCTCAGTACGCAGAGCATGGGGACAGGGTCTGACTGAGTGGTATTACCTTAAAGCTGCATCAGTCAATAGTTTTATATTAACAATGGATCAAATTACTTCATGTAATGTGAACGGCGTGGCTCGTAGTGATGAACCCACAGGGATTTATCACCCGGCGCTGAAGTCACCGTCAGCTCTGCAGTCTTTCACATCATTGTTTTTTTGGTTGGTTTTACGGTTTGCGATGTTACTGTTTAGACTTAGTAACAGTGCTCGCTCCCAGCAGTCTTATTTCCAGCAGCATTTGGGAGATAAGAACCAGATATTTTCTGATGCTTTGAATAGGTGTGAGCATAATATCTTTGGTTTGCAAGGTCATGAAATCATCAGATTGAAAATATATTTCCTCCCTTTGGATTATTCAGTCCTGTTAAAGGTGTAATCACAGCCAGTTGTCTGAGTACAGCAGCCAAGTCCGACTAACAATCGGTCCGAAGGATTGATAACGCTAAATTGATCGTGTACCTGTATAATTGACCAATCCTAAGTCCCGCTCCCCTTAGTTATTGTTGTTACCCACATGCACACTCTGCTCTCGCTGAGATCTGTTGAGGAAATACCAAGCACCGCCCACCAGCCGGAACACAGCCAATAGGAACGCTCAATAGGAACGCGCTCTCTGAAATGACCTGTGATTGGTCAAAGTCTCCCGTCACGGGCTAGATTTTTTAAAGCCTGAAAACAGAGCCATGAGGAAGTGCAGAAGTCTAGTTATCTCTCAGAACACTTGAATTACAATATGCTGAAAGGTTATTAAGGAATGTTTGCCCAATGATGCCATAAAACTTCTGCCTACTGAAGCTTTAAATGGCCCGCGCTATGTCTCCCACTGTAATTTATTGGTGTTTACTTAATGTTCCCAACCACTGTAAATCACTTGTGACAGTGCTTTGATTTGAATATGAAAAGAAGTTAATTTATTATCAGCTAATGGCCCAGTTTGTGTTGGGGCGGATATAGAACCAGAGGATCCTCATTGGATACACTCGGTCAACTCAGCTCTGTTCTGATTACTGTTTGTTAGATGGCCGCCAAGCCTAATGGTAGTTTGATATACCGCTAATATAACCATATCATATCATCATCACGTTGGTTCGCTGGCTGTTTCTATCTAGACCAAATATTTACTCAAACACAGACATGTGCAAATACAGTGACTAATCACACTGTGCCAACTCATTTGTAGCCGTGCCAATCGGAGGAGTTGGTGCGAAGTTGCTGTGGAGGCTCTGTTGAAACTCTGAAAATACGTATTAACATGGCTGTATACCTGAAGCTAGAAATGTCAAGTGGATCGATCTAAGAGATGAATTGCGCCTCGCCTGGAAAGTAGACTAGATGAGGCGGCAGGAAGTCACGGGAAAAGTTACTTCCTGTTAGAGCCGATCTGTAGGCTACTTGTAGTTTTCAGACCACGTTCGGATTTATTTATATTTCTTTGTAAATATATGTGGAAATGTGAGCGAATCTGGCATTGGATTCTGTCCTTTATTATTTTTATGTTTGCATTGTAAAGCACATTGTAATGAGCACTCGTTTTGATAAGTGCTTCTATAAATAACCTTCATTATTATTATTATCAACCACACAAGATGTGTTTGTTAACAGATGAAACCTTCATTGCGCAACATGAGACTAATATCCAGCAATTTAGTGTAAAATGTCACAGAAGGTTCGGACTTTCTACAACACGTGGTATTCGTTGTCAAACTATAGAGCCAATCAGCTCTTTGATCAGGCGACAGCCAGGCGTTTCCCATAATGCCCTGGTGTCTTGCAGTCGGTGGAGAGCAACTGCGGCGCCTGGCTCTAAAAACTGTGGCCGCCCCGATCTCGTGAGGTTATCGTTGCCCACGTGTGCATGACGTCAGAGCAAGTCGGGTCAAGTCGGGCACAAATCTAATCTGATCGATTATGCGCAGGCCTGGCTCATCTCCAACGAGCCTAATATAAGAAGCATTTATTCATTCATTCATTCATTCATTCATTCATTCATTCGTGGCCGGCCCACTCAGCGCTCTGGAAAATAAACAACAATTGTGTAACGGCTGTGAGAAAAACAAATAAAAATACTAAAGCAAATGGGCAAAAAAGCAGAAAAGGCGTAATGCCAGAGGACCTGAGGCTGTGTTTTTTTTCTCCTTAAATAAATCAATAAACTTTGTAATCATTTGAGAAACTCAACAGAATATGGATTAAAGAATCAGTAGATGTGCCAGTTTCACCCAGATGTCAGATGGAGTCGTTACTGGCTGCAGAGCTGCTGACTTCTATGTTCGGATGACTCACCAGCCCTCAATAGACATTTCAGCTCTCTGACAATCACCATGACCCGAAATCCAAATTGAATGCACCTTTTACTGCATTTATTTGACCCCCTGTAATCGTGTGTGGAAGTGCATGCGTGAGCTCACATGCTCTACATGTGTCCGCTCACTCGGCAAGTTTAATCCATCATTCATCCTCCACCGGGTCCGTCTCTCCTTCCACTCTGAGCTGAGGCAGATGAATGAAGGTGTCCATGTACTGTTACAGTCTGGATAAGAGTCATTGCTGTAATCCAGCGTGAGCTCATGCTGACTCATACGTTACACAGTTACCGCCTGAACAGCTCAGACACATGGCTTTGTGTTGTCCTCCTACTCCTCAAGTCAGATCAATAACCCTTCAACCACACATTCATAGTCCAGATACTGAGGTAAATTAAATGAATGGGTGACACACAAACAAATATAATGACAAAATATTTTAAGCATCTGCTTTGCCAATGCTTTATGAGAAAGGAAACTTTGCACTCAGTGTGTTTGTTAGACCTCAAGGCTACACGTAATGTGTTGTGATGAGAGACACATGAATGTAAACTTTTTTCGTTTACAAGAAAACCCCACAAAGCACCTTTAAATTGAGACTATTAAAGTTGTCACAAGGTGGGAATGAGAGATAACACACACAGGTACACATGTATCTGGGTATCATCTGACATTTTTTATACTAATGCCGATATGATACCGGTTCAGTTTTAAAGCTGGAGTGAAGATACTGGCATCATCAACCAGAAAACCTAAAGAATCCACTGGTACCAACCATGCCATACTAGCTTGTCGCAAAGGAGGCTAAATAAAGCTCCAAACTTGCGCTAAATTTTGGTGAGGACAAACTGGCATGGCCATTTTCAAAGGGGTCCCTTGACCTCTGACCTCAAGATATGTGAATGAAAATGGGTTCTATGGGTACCCACGATTCTCCCCTTTACAGACATGCCCACTTTATGATAATCACATGCAATTTGGGGCATGTCATAGTCAATAAAAATATGCGATAATTTGCGATTAATCAAGATTAATCATGGACAATCAATCGATTAATCGCGATTAAATATTTTTAATCAATTGAAAGCCCTAGTATAAACATGTTTTTAATTAAATAAACCACACTTCTAAACACAAGCAGCAATACAATAAATTTGTCTAAATAAGATAGACAAGAAGTATCTGATGAAAGATTAACAGCTGGGAGTTGTTCGTGTTTTCGTCTTAGAACTTTAACCCCTTTCACAGTGTGTTTTCAGTTCATGAAAGTCAATTATAACCTTTTTGATCGCCTAAAAATGTCTTATTTAGCATTAGTTTTTACTTAGCTCCACCCTCTCGTGTCACTTCTGCTTGCAAATAACCAAGATGGCGACGGCCAAGAACCAAGATGGCGATGGCCTAAATGCCGAACTCGAGGCTTCAAAACGGCAGTCCACAAACCAATGGGTGACGTCACGTTGACTACGTCCACTTCTTATATACAGTCTATGGGTTTGACATACACTCAGTGGCCACTTTATCAGGCACACTTGTACAACCTAATACAATCCAATACAACTGTTCTGCTATAAAGTCGACTTTTATGATTCCCATCATGCTCTGTTTTCCGACCTTTGTGCAGGTCGAATTTATGGCAGAGCCGTTGTGTGGAATTATATTGCACAGGTGTACCTAATAAAGTGGCCACTGAGTGTAATACAGGTACGATACACACTGTTACCACTCTGTGAGTCATCTTTTCACCCCTGTCACCGCACCCACGGGTCTCGAGGGGCAGCAGAGCACCGAGTTCAGCCAATTAGGGAGCTGAATGCCACCACACAGTGTAGCAGCACATGTGACTGTAGGACGGATACATACACTGGCTGTCTGAACCCTACCTACTAATGGCTGAATAAAAAGATGTATTAGTATTATAAGAATGCCTTGCCTCATTTCTCTTCTCTCCTTCTTCACAGGATTAAACACACCAACATCGTATCTCTGGAAGAGATATTTGAAAGTAAATCACACCTCTACCTTGTCATGCAACTGTGAGTATTCACATGTGTGTGGGTTTGTCTGTGTGATGTGTGTTTCAAACTCTCTCCCACGCACTGCACGACACATGCCATTTAATTGCGCTCCGTAACACACAACAGTGTACCGTGCCCACTCATTGAACACCAGTGGGGAGTTCGCCCTCACACCTGCAGCCTGTCAGCCTCCCACCCACCTCAACCACTGAAATGTCAGAGAGGGAGAGAGAACGAGAGAAAGGACAGATCAGGATCAGAAGCGCTGTTAACTGTGAAGCTCCAGAAAATATAAATCATTTATGCATTAATCACAGTCGACGGAAAATCAGCGAGACATGAAAGGCGGAGGCAGAGAGGGAGGGTGTATATCTATCAAGGAAAAGGACGAGTGGGAAATCTTAAGTACTTCCCCGGCAATGTATTTGTTTCTCCTCATAATAGTATTTGTGCATCCTCGCAATATGTTTTTGTGTTCCCTCTGAATCACGGTTGCGCACTCTTTCATGTAACACCCAGTGCCTCCCCACGTTAATGGATCTACTTATTCAGTTTTATTTTGTTGCCTTGGCCTAACGACGTCAAAATGTGTTGCAAGGAGAAACATCTGAATGCTCGAGACCAGACTCCCACAGCTCTGACCTTCTTTTAAAATGTTGCTTCTCCTCCCTCGCTTCTTGTTTTTCTTCTTCATCTGTGTATGTGTGTATGTGTGTGTGTGTGTGTGTGCGTGTGTGCGTGTGTGTGTGTGTGTGTGTGTGTGTGTGTGTGTGTGTGCGTGTGTGCGTGTGTGCGTGTGTGTGTGCGTGTGTGTGTGTGCGTGCGTGTGTGTGTGTGTGTGTGTGTGTGTGTGTGTGTGTGTGTGTGTGTGCCTCAGATTATCTGTAGATAGAGTGAAGTCTCCATCTAGTGGCTTGTAAGTCTAATATCAAGCACTCCCACAATAGAATACCTTCGTCTTTCTATCTTCATGCATTTGTTTGCTAGAGCTACAGTTATTTACAACTTTGAACAAATAAAAAAGTTTCCTTGTTTAAATTAGTGGTGATTTCTTAAACAAAGTCCTTATTTTATATTTCCCTCAGGTCTTTTTCTCTCTCAAACTCTGGCAGTTTGTCTTGCAGGGTTGGGAGGCTTACTTTAAAAATGTAATGCGATACAGTTACTGTACTAGGGGTTTAAGAAAATATCGAATATCGCGATATTGTGTTTTGTGATACTGTATCGATTCTCAAAAACACAGTATTGATTTTTAATTAACAGTTTACATGCAAAGATTGACTAAGTCAATACTTTATTTCATTTGTAAAGAGATGCACCCTCTCAGTGTATGTGCCCTCTCAAAGTAGTGCTGTGATGTTTGATGTTACAGAGACTGTGATGAAGGCAAATGCAGATCCCACTGTTCAGATTGCATGAAAAAGTCAACTTTTTTAAACTCAAATTGTATGCATATGGTGGTGTTCTTTTTACTATGTCAGTTTTCCTAAAACTACGTAAAAGAAATCGCAATGTATCGCCTTGCTTACAATATCGCAATATATTGAATCGTAACCCCCGTATCGTGATATGTATCGTATCGCCAGATTCTTGCCAATACACAGCCCTAACAGTTACTAATCACCTGTTAAAAAATGTAATCAGTAACCTAATCCAAGTATCACAATATAAAAGTAATGTATCTGATTACTTTCGAATCATCTCAATACCAAATATGCAAAAAAAGACAAGAGAAAATAAACATTATTTTGTATGTGAAGCAGAATCGAGGAACATCACAGTACAGTTCTGCCTTCCAGCTGTGAAAATACTGTCATCATTCCAGGATTCGAATCATTTGGCGCCTAATGTTCCCGGATTTTAACTTGAAACAGCAGCAGTAGGCTGCCAATTTAAATTAGCCTACAGTACATGCATATTTCCCGGTTTTTCCTGTTTTATGTTTGTTGAGAAAGTTGAAGCGGTTCGCTCATTTCCTACAAACCGTCTTTTCACGCTGGGATGCCTCTCGGCAAAAAGAATGATGAAATGGAAAGTGCTCAAACCCTCCTGCTTTGTAATAACTTGCACTGTACTGTGACGTTGTTGTTGTTCCCCTTTTCTGCGTGGGCTTCTTCCATTATTTCCAGTCTGATTTTGTCTGCCTCCATACTGAACTATATATTCCACAAGCTTCACTTTGCTTTAATGAATTAATCTCTCCCTCTGTGTCCAGGGTGTCTGGTGGGGAACTCTTCGATCGTATCATAGAGAAGGGCTTCTACACGGAGAAAGATGCCAGTAAGCTCATTAAGCAGATTCTAGATGCCGTCAAATACCTCCACGACATGGGCATCGTGCACCGTGACCTCAAGGTCAGTTGTTTTTTTGTGTTTTTTTGCACTTATTTTTTTATTTACTCATCACAATTAATACAAAAACTTGGAGGAGATGCACATACAATTACCCTTGCTTTAACGTATATTCTTTTCTTTTCATGTCTGCTCTAAACATTGTTAAGAGATACTTCTTCATTAGTAATGCTAACGTTCATATTACATAAACATGAGCAGCACAGATCAAACATCTCACCTTTCGTATTACCAATGAACCAACCCCTGTAACTGCAGCATTAACCAAACAATAGACAGGTGTAATAGGAATGAAAATACAAATAATTACCATTAAATAAACTAAAGTAAGAAAATTTAAAAAAAGAGGTGACTAGAGTTCTGGCATCTGGCACCAATCCACAACCCCTCCAACATAGTTCAGATGTATTACTATATTTTGAAGTGATAGATGGAGTGTTAAAATACTGCATTTTCACCATCCAATCAAATTCTCTGTCACTGAGGATTTTTAACTCGAGCCAAAAATGTGGGTGCATTTGTGTGTGCAGGAATGCATGATTTGTGAGATTGTACTCTTATCAATGTTTCTGGTTTTGGTTTTGTCCCTCCTCCTCCTCCTCGTCACAGCCAGAGAATCTGCTGTACTACAGCATGGATGAAGACTCCAAGATCATGATCAGTGACTTCGGTCTGTCTAAAATCGAGGGCTCTGGCAGCGTGATGTCGACAGCGTGTGGAACACCTGGATATGTTGGTAAAGAAGTCAGAGACACTCTGAAATTTGCAAATCTGCTTAGAATGAATCAGTTTTACACGGCAGGGATCGCTGTATCATGCAAATTCTAGCACTGTAATGCAAAATCTACAGCTATTGGAAGCTCATGTAGATATTCAAAGTCATGAATCATTTTATCCCAGTAAAAAAGAAAATCCAGTTTAATTTGTAAATTACTTTTGCAACCAGGGTCACCCTCTAATTTTACTCACATGCTCAACTACAAAATGAATAACTTTGATTTTTTACAGTTAATGCACTAGACATCATTCATCATCTATCTTGCTTATGTACTTGTATGACCTTGTTTTGTTCTTTCAGCCCCTGAAGTGTTGGCTCAGAAACCCTACAGTAAAGCAGTGGACTGCTGGTCTATTGGTGTCATAGCATATATTCTGTGAGTACATGAACCTAGCCTAACGCAGGATGAATACATTAATTAGTCATTGATTCAGTCATAAATATCTCTTTGTTTTGCCAGCTGACTGCTTTTATAACTTCAGTGAATGTTATTTTAACCTCCAAGTAGAAAAACATGACCTCTGTGCTCTCCTGTGTGTCTCAGGTTGTGTGGTTACCCTCCGTTCTACGATGAAAATGATGCCAAACTGTTTGAACAGATCCTGAAGGCAGAATATGAGTTTGACTCTCCTTACTGGGATGATATCTCTGATTCAGGTACAGTACTTATCAAGCTATTTCATAAAGGTATGATGTAGATTTTTCATAAAGACATGTATGTAGACGTATATACAGTATCTCTTTAGATGTGTAGATCTCCAAGTGTGCATTAAGCTCTTTAGAAGTGTATAATCTAGTAAAGGTCACCGGGGAAACACAATGATTAAAGCAGCCAGAACATTTTTTGTGTCAACAACTTCCCTGACCTCAGGTCAGCTTGGAAACTGTCCTGGGTCTGCCTTGTATCTTGTACCCAAACCTACTGAATTTCTCTTGCCTTAAACCATCGTCCTCACTCCTTTCTGAACTACTTAAGCGTGACTTATGCTCACCACATCCGCCGAAGTGACGTCACACCGTCAGACACGGCCCTTTGTGAGGATTACGTGCGGCAGGTTTTCGCCTGTCCGCGCACATCAACATTTTTTAAACTATGCGGACGAGGATGGGCGTGAGAAAATGGAGAACTGTGAGAGTATAAAAGATCCAAATGTTTCCTGTTCACGATTCCACATCAGTGCATGTTTGTGCGTCCTTGCAGAACGCACCTGGCATTGAAAAATGAGATCTTCCTTCAGGGATGAGTGTTAGCTTAAATGTAATCTAGTACAACTATCTTTGCCAAACTTATCACAGTATATTGCCTTGATAAATACTGGAATAAGATGACATTCTCCACAGTAAAAGAACATTCATCTAGAGCATTTTTAAACAAAGTCATCTCCTGCACCTTCTCCTTTAAGAAGAGCAAATACTCTGAACAGCTGTTTGGCACGCTGATGTGCAAACAACAATGCAGTTTTCCTCTCTGCAACACACAGACGCTCTCATCCAGCAGGAAAAAGAAGTAGGCAGCCAGGACTTGCTAATACCCACTCACCCACCTGACACTTCTTACCTTCAGCAAGCCCGAGCACGAGACCGAGACCACCTCTTATCCAAGAGTGTTTCCAGAGCCAGTCAGGCTCTTTCTCATACAAAGAGAGTGATGTCGCAAGTTTTCTAAGATAGTAAATATGTTATCCAATCCCCATCTTTCACCTCACGAGCCAAGGCAATGATCCCATGTTGATTTTTATTCCCCAGCCCTGTCTCTTGGACTTGATCCCTGTTTCCCTGCTCCGGGGCGAGGATCTCTCCAACATTTCGAACAAATTATACAATTGATGCAGCGGCCAATTTTCTGTTATATTGGAATTACCTCAAGATTTGTTTTCTCTTGTTTACAGCACTGAAATATTATTACATCAATGTATCTGGTGACTTTTGTAATATTTACTTTTTTAACCTTTTTTCTCATTATAGCTAAAGACTTTATAATCCACCTGATGCTGAAAGACCCCAACGCACGTTACACCTGTGATCAGGCTCTGCAGCACCCCTGGTACTGGTCCTATACTCCTCTATCACACATGCACTCATTCAGTAATTTACTTGTTTTAACTGATTCAGGTTGAGAATATTATGCAACCCTTGGCTGTACATGTGACTTCTATCCATGGCACACACACCCTTATGTTTCCTATTCCCTCTGTTTGTCAGGATTGCTGGGGATACTGCTCTGGAAAAGAACATCCATGAGTCTGTCAGTGCTCAGATCAAGAAGAATTTTGCTAAAAGCAAGTGGAAGGTAAGTCAGACTCCCTGTTTATCTTGGATGCACTTTGATTTTCCTACATGCAGGATTTATACCATATGAGTTTTTGCATTTCAGGGTGTTTTCACAAGCCAACATTTAGTCCGTTTTAATCGAACTCTGGTGCAGTTAGTTTGGGCAGTTGTGAACGCAGTAATTGTACTCTGATACGGACCAAAACAACCGGTCCGAGACCGCTTGTGAGAGGTGGTCTCGGACCGTTTCCAAGCGAACCAAAACGCAGGCTGCCTGTGTGGGCATTTGTTGAGATGGACACAGGTAAACGACAGGTTAACATGAGTGGGAGAGGACTGACCTGGACTTCTGCAGAAGTCTGACGTTTGCTTGACATCTGGGCCGAAGAGATCATACAGAATATGATAAATAAAGTCCACAAAAATAGTGACGTTTATAGAGTCATTCGAGATAAACTGGAGGAGAAGGGAATCGTGCACCTATTCGATCAGTCCTGAGTCAAAGTGAAAAAAACGTTGACAGCAATATATCAAAATCTGCGGTTCCCCGAGTGGCAGCTCTCGAGACGAAAAAGATAACACGCCCCTCAGCTAATTCATTTATTTATTTGGTCCGCTTTAATTTGTGCACCGTGAAACCAAACTAGAGTAAATAGAAAACAAACCAAAAGTATAAATTTAACTCTAATTCGGACTAACCATATGGATTATAGCTTGTGAAAGCACCCTTAGTGTACATGGAGAGAATACAGTTTAGCTACAATAAAAAAAAATGCCTTGTCTTGGTCTGAACTTCAGGAAAGTACAGCCTTTTTTAAATGATACGTTTTGTGTGAATGGATCGTGTCTGAATTGCTAGAAACGTTAAAGATTTTGGGACTGCCACAAATCTTTAGGCCAGTGGCTTCAAACCTTTGGGGTCATGACACCCTCAAGGGTTGTGAGATGAGTCCATGGGGTCACGAGATGATTACCAGTGTGGGAAATAAGAAAAAACAAAAGTGTGCTACCCTAGATTTTTGTTTATTTTTAAAGCTTTTCTTTAACCGTTGCTTGTTTCTAGCCAAATACTGCACAGTTTAACTCTTGGGGCCTCTAAAAACTACTAATCTAACTAAAATGGAAGGAGTCTCTGTCTGTATGTGTGTCGGTCCTTCGTGGTCCTCGACAACTGTTCATCCAATCGACTTCACACTTGGCGGGTGTATCGCTGATGACTCGAGGAAGCACAGCGTCGAGTGTGAAGTTGTTTGGATGAGCGGTTCTCAACACCGGACGCCAAACAATCGGCCGAATGGGCACTGCACTAGTATGAAGCATTCTGAGAAGGTAAAAGTCACTCTTTAAATGAACTGCTCACAACTCACAGACGTGCCCCCTGTTGTGAGGAGTATTGCTTCGGCCCAGAACATCATCGGTACCCATCTACTGAGCGTCAGTGATATCAGTGAGAGGAGGTGCCTGCGAAGAGCTCAAAGGATATTAAAAGACAATACAGAAGTATGCCGCTGCCACACCACCAGACTACTACAGAGCAGCTTCTTTCCTCAGGCTGAAAGACTCATCAACTCATCCTCCACACTCCACCATAACGCATAAAGGGACTACAACTGCATTTTGTTGCACAACCCTGTGTTGTACAATGACAATAAATTATCCTTGATTAAGCAAAAAATGTCAGTAAACCACTGCTTTAGGCTGCTGGCTGGGTCCCAGTTGGTCGTCTTTCAGTTTCAGATGAATGAAATTCTACAGTCGCCTGGATTATATTGCATTTGTGTCTTTTCCTCCGCAGCAAGCATTCAACGCCACCGCAGTGGTCCGACACATGAGGCGTCTCCAGCTGGGCACAGCCAACCTCCCCCTGCCAGAGGAAGATGCAGGTACCACCTGTGGATTCCCCTCTGAGTTATTTGTTTATCTCACACACACTGTAAATACAGGAGAAAATGTTCTGACTGCAGCTGTTGTCATTTCTAGTGTAATATATTTATTGGCTTTAATGACAACACAGGGACAGCACTGACAGTATATCCTCTTTCTCTCTCTCAGAGGCTTGTTGCGAGGGAGGGTGCTCCCCGAACGTCGACGACGGAGCCGGCCCTCTGTCCAACTGCACCTACCGCTGCCACCCGACCAGCAGGGTGTGATCCCTGCGCCTGCTCCACTCACTTGCCTGATCGATCCCAGTGACTTTCCAATTTTAACCCCCTCGGTGGAACCGGAGGCACCATCTCCCCCCTTATCTGGTTAGGAATACAGCGTCGTTCCAACCTCACGCCTGCAGGGGGAGCAAGCCTGTCCAGCCTGAGAAGGAAGACCTAAAATGGGATGAGAGGAGGAGTAGGGAGACTTGATGATGATGATGATGATGATGCACCGGAGGATTACTTTTACAGACTGGGCTGGTAGTTTGGGATGAGTTGAAATGGGGAGAGGATACAAAGGAAGGAGGGGGATATGACCTCCTCCACCAGCATGTCGGGGGGGATTGTTTTTGCCGAAGCAGGACAGAGCTTGTTGGACACTGTTTTTACTCATGATTTTTTTGATTCAACCTGTCTCTTTGTTTGTTTTATTGTTTTATATATTTTTTTGTCTTTTTAACCTCCTACTGTGGAGTGTAAATCCAGAGACAATATTTGCATGATCAGGAGAGATTTTCCCCCCATGCATGTTTTGTTATCTTAGAAATATACCCTGTTGCACAAATGCAGTATCGCAGTCCGATACAAAAGATGGAGTGAAAGTTGTTTAAGGTGGAAAAAAAGGCATAGAGCATTTTGATAAGATGCAGTATTTGAAATGAAATTGAGTCAAATGTTCTGCATTCTATGTCTTTAAATCCTGCTTTTAGACAATCAGCAACAGAATAGTTTATGCAATGAAAACTCCATCTATCTACTATGTAGCCTCTCTCGTGGCGATATAGTGTTTCCATGCAGCGGTTAGGCTTTTTGAGAGGCTTCTCCCTTCTCTTTTTTCAACCCTGAACCCCTTTAACAACTCAAGCACAGGGATATATCTTTGTCTAAGGTGCCTTTAGGATGATGAGTTTATTTTTCAGGTAGCTTCTGAAATGTTTCTTGCAGCACAGACTTTTTGTATGTATCACATTTTAAGCTTTAAAATGCAGTTTTAATGCTTTTTGTCTCAAAGTTAAGTACTGTAACGTCGCGGAAGGAAGGCTTGCGTACACACTGCCATTGTAGTCTAAGTGAAAATAACTTCAATATGAAACAATAATATTGTTAAAACCTTTCTGGAGAGCTTCACCGGGAGCCTTCAAAAAATACATGTTTTTCAGAAATATTATTAGTATTTTGCCAGTTCCCTCAATAATACATATTAAAGAACTGTAATCATGTATTTCAATGCAAATCCTACAGTACATTTTGTGCAAAAAAAAAAAGCATTGATCAGCGTGCTTAGCCATACTCGAAACTAGGCTGAATTCGTAGGATTAAGTAGGTTGTGTGAATGCAAAAAAGAAAAATGCAACCAAAATTTTATATGCATCTGTCACCATGTACCGTCATTACAATCTTTTTCTTCTTGCATTCATTCACAGGCACATTTCCTCCACACGCAGCCTGTTTAGAAAGGAAACCCGGATTAAAGAATGTGAATGTGCATCAGATTGACTCACTTCATCTTTACTGTACGTCCATCGGTGCTTTTTATGTTTGCGTGTGCATGAAGAGTACGTACTCTGTATTCATTATTCATTCAGCCAACTCTTTTTAAAAAAACATGCATAGACAAACTTAGAGCAGTGTTGGCTCTTTTACGATGTAAACTGTTCAGAGGAGAATGGTGAAGAGGAGCTTAATGCACATGTACTTTATTTTTTGGGGCCTGTTACAGTCAGGAACTGAGGGACTGTCCTTGATGGCTCACAGATCTCCACTAAGGCAGCGATAGTGATGCTGAGATCTTCCACCGACGTGAGCTTCATCCATCCTCTGATCGCTCCAGGATCACAGTTTCTTTTTAACCGTTTCATTCTCTCTCTGATACAACACTATAGACATTTGGTACTGATGTGATTTGCATGAAATTTGTCAATACCATGATCAACAATGAAAAATGTATAATGTAACAGTTGCCATGAGATGCTTGGAAAAGGAGAGATTTTAATCTTTTAACAAAATTCTCTTCAAATTTTTGTCATGCAGATGAGTAAAGGGCATCGAAAGTAACGTCTCAACAGGTCAACTCAAGTTCAATGTGCTGCTTTGAAAAAATTTGAGCTTTATTCTGCATTCCTATTGGATAGGCGTTGTCATGTATTTGGACAGTAATGTAACTGGTGACTCCAAACTGTAAAGCGTAGTTAAAAGAGTGATTTATTTCTCTGGGATTTTTCAGTGTGAACTGTTCGTACTTCATGAATTACTGTGACAGATGGGAGAGCCAAACAAGCGCAGGAAAGCTGAGGCTGTTGTCCGCAGTCTTATTAATGTTGGCAGACTGACAATATCACGATTAATCTCCTGATAATAACTCTGCTAATTTGACACGCAGCCACAAACACTGTCATTAATCTCCTGCGGTCCGATTTAGCTCCTGTAATTTGCCTGCTGATGATGATTAAATTTATTGTATTACAATATACAAAGTTTTTTACATACTCCAGCTCCTTTTTGTTTAGCACACTCAATCCTAAAAGTACTCAAATTAAAAGGTTTCCCACAATGAAAAAATACATTTCAAGGAAAAATCTAGAAATATATTGTGAATAATTTGTTATAATTGAGCGCCGTGTGTGAGGATTGAACAAACAAACCTAACAAAAAAAAGAACCTGGAAACGCAAAACTAAAGATTTTTACATTCCAGTGCAATGAAACAAGTGACGATGAAATACATAACCAAGTAGGCTAGTATCCCATTACATCACCCCCCGACCACCTCTGTAGAAAAATAGCAGGAGTGATATGACATACATATATTTTATCCGTGGTATTTTACAGTGAAGGAAAGAGATGATTTGTGTGAAGGTTTTCGCTCATTAACCGCTTATAGAGAATGACCAATGTGTGATAAGATTTGTTATATGAGTATTTGTACCATAAATATGTTGCCTTTTAAGAAATGCTGTTTTGGGCTCCAGTACCTACTGTATACATAGATGCAATGCATCATGGGTTGTTGAAAAGTGACTATACTGCTCAGTGTGAAAGCCAGTGACTTGTGCTTGAAACAGATTTGTCAATGAAACAGACATTAAAATTAAAATCCCTGTCTATGCATTATGAATCTGTCTGAGACCATTTGTAAGAGGAAATATATTTCATGTCACATACATGTTTAACACTATATGCCAAAGCATGAGATCATCTCAGCTTCTTGTTTCTTCTCATTTCTGCAAAACAATTATTTTAAGCAAATTTATCGGTTCGCTGTACATTATCCTTTACATATAGGCTATATCTTACACAGAGGTGTAAACAGTTTGTAAAATAGTAAGCAAGGTGACAGATCACCAAATAATTGGTTATAATGATGTATGGTAGACACATTTTTCTAATTATTTACATGTTTCAGAGACTGCATTTAAATGGTGAAATCTATTTTAAAAACCTTTAAACTTGGCAAATTTAGATATGTGTAAATGAAATTTTCCAAGCAGGATCATGAGATTTATCATAAAATTCAATGAACTAACATTGCTCTCAAAATAAGCAATAACATCTTTAGGACTAATTTTGATAAGAGTGACCAATTGAGAATCCACTGGAGTTATCTAGCTAATGCAGTGATGAGGCTCAGGTGTGAGGGCGGCGCAGCAGGTGAATGAGTGATGCTAATTGAGTCAGAGTTAGAAAGTGCTACTCTGGACACACTACACACGCTTCACACCTCCAGCTCATGAACTTTTGTGAAGACCAACACAGTTGTATTTTGGGGATCCATCCACCAACAACCTAAACTGAACTGAAGTAACATAAGGGAGCTGCGCTGGCGAGGCCTCGTCTGAGGGAGCCGCTGACTGCTGGCCCGCCGACGGGCCTGCTAACTCGGTGAGCTATCCCACCTCTCTGGACTAGAGAGACCGCTTCTGTCGTCCTTTCACCTTTCCATTAACTATTACCTTTAAACAAATCTAAGAAATGAATGAACAATTAACACACGTGTAATTTAAAACATATATAATGTAAAAGTAGTTTAACCCCACCAAATCGTGAATGCCAGAAGCTACGAGCTGAGACGGCGGCTTCTCTGCTACTCGGCTAAGCTAGGCTAGTTAGCCTACCTTAGCAGGACTAGCTTAGCTGTTTTTATTCTCCATGACTGGAGACTTTGCTGCTGCCTTATTTATGAGGGATAATAAACTAAATTACCAAGATGTTAGTTCACCAAAATGCATATATTTTAATTACAGGAGACAGCTGGAGGGGAAAAGTCAGTGAATTTAACCAGAGTCAATGCTAGCTGTGGCTAGCTCCTAGCTAGCTTTTAACTTGCTAAACTGTGTAGCTGGCCGTTGATTTAATTTTGGCTTTGTAGGGCAGAATAGTAACAGGTTTTTTTTAAGTTTCTCTCATCCTTTGTCAGAAACAAAAAACCTGCAAGAAAAGGATAATAATAGCCTACAATAGATGTGATACTTTTCTTAATGGTGAAATTCTGCAACAGTTGCTCTCATGAAACAGTTTTGCGGCTTGAGAGGTTTGTTCTGAATGTTAATTTCATAGTCTGCTACATGAGGCCTCTCTCGTCCTCTCCAAGGAATGCTGGGTAATTGAGGCTTGTGGTTTGGCTCTCTGGAGCGTTTGCGCCGGAGGAGACCGGAGAGCCGAGCGAGAGCGTGAGTGTGATGGTCGACCTCATTCGGGAGACAGTAGACAGAGTAAAAATTACGCGGTCAAACCAGGAACAAGGGAGTGATTCAAAATAATGGGAGAGAAATTGCATGGATCACAAGGGAGAGAGTGCTGAAAGATGCAGGCGGCGTTTAGATGTGGAAGAGTGGAAAAAATGAAGTGAAACATGGCCAAGAGTGAAACTTGGCACCGTGTAGAACAGTACAACTAATTCAAGGATGGGAAGAGAAGACATTTTTAAAGCTAACACACACATATCTTCATGCCTGGGTTTAATTTCCTCTAGAATATGAGAGCAGTGCACATTGATGAAGATTGTGCTTACTCCGCATCCTCCTCCCATCATGCATGGAATGTGAACTAGAGACTCGATACAGAAACAAGCCAAAAGGGAACAACACTTACTGACTCACAGCTTCATCATTTGCATAGTTGATTTATCTGAGCGATGTCAGCGATTCAAACCTTCTTCTAACTGTAGGCAAATTCCTAGAGTGACGAGAATCATGAATTAGCTGCTGTCAAATGAACAAGGAACAAAATCGCCAGCATACTGCTGAATGTAAACAGAGCTGGTAATGAGGTCGGCTTACTGTGTTTTTGTCGACTTGTTTGCTTAGCTTTCAGTTATTTATATCCTTCGTAATTTATTCAGTCATTCCTGAGTTAGCCATACCGGTGCTTAAAACTAAATGCTGTCATCAACATGCTAACATGCTCACAATGCCAATGCTGACATGCTGATGCTAAGTAGGTGTTTACCATGCCATGCCATCTTAATTTAGTGTGTTAGCATGCAAACATTTACTAATTATCACCAAACTGTAGGCCTACAGCTGATGCTGTATCTCATTAGTTTTGCAGGTTTTTGGCGGTGGTTAACCTCCAGATCTGAATGCTGAAGTGCCTTAAACTTGCATTCTTTCTAACAGCCAGCAGGGGGCGACTCCTCTGGTTGCAAAAAGAAGACTGATTCTATAGAAGTCTATGAGAAAATGACCCTACTTCTCACTTGATTTATTAACTCAGTAAACATTGTAAACAGGAGTTTATGGTCTCAATCGCTAGTTTCAAGTCTTCTTCAATACAGCATGATGTTCATTTAGTAAATTATGGTCCCAGTTAGAATAAAATAGACCATAAAGCAGGGTATGCTTTGGGGCGTGGCTACCTTGTGATTGACAGGTCGCTACCACGGCGTTGTCCGGTCTGGGTGTTGTCCGCGTTTTTGTCTTACAACTTTAACCCTTTCACAGTGTGTTTTCAGATCATCAAAGTTAATTGTAACATTTTTGGTCGCCTAAAAACGTCTTATTCAGCGTTCGGTTGTACTTAGCTCCACCCTCTCGTGTCACTTCAGGTTGCAAAGAACCAAGATGGCGACGGCCAAAAACCAAGATGGCGACGGCCAAAATGGCGAACTCGAGGCTTCAAATTGGCGTCATGGTGACTACGTCCACTTCTTATATACAGTCTATGGTTTTTGGTCATAAACTAAAGGATTGGACAAATTTGATCTGATGATAGCGCTGGATGAAAAGCCAGGGGGTCGCCAAAGTTATTCCTCCTGAGGGGGACATGCATGTCTGCACCAAATCTCACGTCAATCCATCCAACAGTTGTCAAGACAGGATCACCAAAGTCAGTAGGATTCATCTTCTGTGCACCATAAATGTCTTTACAAAATTTCATGTCAATCCATCCGATAGTTGTTGAGATATTTCAGTCTGGACCAAAGTGGTGGACCGATCAACAGACCACCATCCCTGCTAGTAATGCTAAAAAGCGCTATAGTTGACCTCAGTGAGTTTCTGACCAGCAGCACACTGAAGTCTCACAGGTCCACAAGCCTTTGTCACTCCCATCCAAGGTGACCTACTGTACCTGGCACACATTTATACTCCAATCATTATGAAGATAACTGATAAGGTCAAGCTGTATGTCTGTTTATATTGGCATCTTTTGGGAAAAAGTACTCACCCTTCATTATTCAAGGTTAGCAGTTTCACCTTATGTCAAAGTGTTGAGTTAAGGTTTGAAATGAAATGTGTTGTGTGCACAGTGAAAGAGCGAGCACACACTCTGCCCTCCTGTCTGTCAGCAGGAACCTATTGTGCTTCTGTCTGTCAGTGCTCTCAGGAGGTTTTTATGGCCTATTATATCCACGATGTCCTTCAACATTGTACTGTCGTAGGTGTGGAGAGTTTTCACTATCTGTTTGAGCTTTTCACTCTTTTTCAGCTCTTTACCAGACAGAAGTTTTTTAGGTAAATATATGGTGAATCTAGACTAGACTGGTCGTCCTCTTAGGGCTGGGCAATATATCAATATCATATCGATATCGTGATATGAGACTAGATATCGTCTTAGATTTTGGATATCGTGATGTGGCATAAGAGTTGTCTTTTCCTGGTTTTACAGGCTGCATTACAGTAAAGTGATTTATTTTATTGAACTTACCAGACTGATCTAGCTGTTCTATTATTTTACCCACTTTACTGATGATTATTTATCAAAAATCTCATTGTGTAAATATTTTGTCAAAGCACCAATAGTCAACCCTACAATATCGTCGCAATATCGATAACGAGGTATTTGGTCAAAAATATTGTGATATTTGATTTTCTTTATATGGCCCAGCCCTACTTCCCCTATGAGGCCATTTGGGAAAAGAAAAAAACTTGATATTTATTTATTTATTTTGCAATTTATTCATGAAGCATCAAAATCAAATCAATTCTTCCATGGCCCATGGCTGAACTCAATAGCAAATTTCATCAAACTCTGAGTAGAAACAGACAAATAAACACATGAAAACATAACCTCCTGGTAACAACAAATTCAATGACACGCCATGTCTCGTCTGATCTACTGTTTATTATCATATGACAGGAGGACATCCAAACTTTAATCTCATCATGCAGACACGGCACAAACAGTGTATAATGTCATGTAGGTAAAGAATGAGACATTTGTGTGTGTTTTAGATTGCGATCTGTTTATTTTCTTATACACAACATAACATTGGGCAATGACATGATACAATTAGGGCTGTCAATTGATTGATTTAATCACGATTAATCGCAAATTAATCTCACATTTTTTATCTGTTCAAAATGTACCTTAAAGGGTGATTTGTCAAGTATTTAATACTCTTATCAACATGGGAGTGGACAAATATGCTTGTTTTATGCAAATGTATGTATATATTTATTATTGGAAATCAATTAACAACACAAAACAATGATAAATATTGTCCAGAAACCCTCACAGGTACTGCATTTAGCATAAAAATATGCTCAAATCATAACATGGCAAACTCAAGCCCAACAGGCAACAACAGCTGTCAGTGTGCTAACTGACTTTAACATAAAGTGGGCATGTCTGTAAAGGGGAGGCTCGTGGGTACCCATAGAACCCATTTTCATTCACATATCTTGAGGTCAGAGGTCAAGGGACCCCTTTGAAAATGGCCATGGCAGTTTTTCCTCGCCAAAATTTAGCGTAAGTTTGGAGCTTTTTTAGCCTCCTTCGCTGAACTAAAACTGAGCCCGCTACAACCTAAAAATCGCAAGTTGCGTTAATGCGTTAACGAAATTAGTGGCGTTAAAACAAATTTGCGTTATTATCGTGTGAACTTTGACAGCCCAAAATTTTGAAATATCAGCAAGTCATAGCAGAGTCATGAAGCCCAAAGAAAAAAAAAATGAAAAATGAAAAAAATAAGATTAATATATTTAAAAAGTGATTAACTACTTGCAAAAGCCAAATCAAAATTAAGAAAACATGGATTTGTGTGTTTTGATTCTTTAAAAAAAATGTGCTGCCAAAAAAGTTGTAGTTTTGAGGAGCTAATAATGATAATAATCAATTAATAACTTTAAATAAGTGATCCAGCTTTTAAGGAGACTAAACTCCCTCTCACACACAAACTAACACACACATCTTACAGACTGTGTTGGACAGGCCAACTCACACACACACACACACACATACACACACACACACACATACGCCGTGACATGCAGCCTGAGAGCTAAATTAACAAATAGTTGTGTGGATAGATTAAGTGTGGCTTTATGAACAAAATATCAAATAAATACACACACACACACACACACACACACACACACACACACACACACTCATATTTCCCTCCACATCTAATCACTGAGATAATTTCCTCACATCTCAGTTGTGCATTTGTTTTGAATGCAGCGTCAGATAGCTCGGAGCATCTTGGACAAATATTTTCGTTGGACCAAAACACGGCAAAACAGACAAAAATCATTAATGTAAAAAAGATTTTCCAGTTCCATTTCCCCTCGCTCCTCTGGCCTCACATTGTTTTAGGAGTGAAACCAGGTTGTTTGAGTTTGAGCAAGTCAAAGTCCCTGAGGTGCTGGAGCACAGCAGAGTGAGAGAGACTTAACTACACAGTGAGATCACCCTCCTCTTCGTGCCCTGGAGATGAGTGACGTGCAATTTGTGAACAATTCACTCGCTGTGAATGACTCATTTTCTACCAGATCTGAGCGGGAGAGACGGCGTGAACGTGTTTTCAACGGCTAGTTCTTCAAAGTTTGTTCAAATCCTAAAAGATGTTCGGGGATCTCTTTCTGAAAAAAACTCTGAGCCTTCGAGCAGCTCCTGAAGCCAAAGCACCGCAGTTTATGAAAAGTTGCAGACCCTCAAAGTCCTGCATGACTGCAAACCACAGTTGGTAATAATAAACAGGATGGAGAGCAGGATGGAGAGTATCTGGCAGCATGAGGAGAGCCACTAATTTTCCACTTTTGGGAAAAGTCAGCCTGCAATTAGGGTCAAACGTCGGCAGAAACTTGACATCCATGTTGCTCGCATTAGTAATACATCTGATACTGGCCCGTGCTGTGAGGTTACGCCGACTCTGGCCGTCTGACGACACCGTCCCCGACCGCGGCAGATGAAAAGGAAACACTCTGTTGGGAAGAAAACACGAGACGAGCAGGGTAGATGGGGAGGAAAACCGTGAAAGAGTTTTGACCTTTGCACATCCCGAATGGGATTTCAAGGCAGACACCAGACAAGATGCAGAGTGGAATTCTGGGTCGTCTGAGGTCACATTCGGGGTCGAAGTCGCTGGAGATGGCAACAGAGAAATGGGTGTGTCCATGTGATCGAGTTCCCGTTCCCCAATGCTCCTATTGGCATCTGCAGGATTTCACAGACCGGAGGAAAACAACCAATCAGAGCCGAGCTGGAGCCTGCCATCTCTGAGCAGCTGTCAATCACTCGCGAACTCCGATCAAACGGTCAAACTAGGCCGCGCTGATCAAATATGAATCAATATTCTGTTACTGTAATGCCTATTTCTCACCTCAAATGTTTTCAGAAACATCTTGTAGTGTACTGCTTAGCTGTAAAATGAGAAAGTTTGTGACCCAGCAGCCATGTTGAGATCAGTTGAGGAAATAAGAAAGCACCGCCCACCAGCCGGAGCACAGCCAATAGGAACGCTCTCTCTCTCTGAAATGACCTGTGATAGGTCAAAGTCTCCCGTCACAGGTTAGATTTTTTAAAGCCTGAAAACACAGCCATGAGGAGGTGCGGAAGTTTAGTTTTCTCTCAGAACACTTGAATTACAATATGATGAAAGGTTATTATGGAATTTTTGCCCAATGATGCCAAAAACGTTCTGCCTACTGAAGCTGTAATGTCTTGGCCCCTAAACTTTTAATTTTAAAGTGGGATGTAGAAATAAGAGCAGTTCTTTCAGTTTTACCACTAAACTGATTCTGCTCCAGGTCCGTCCTTCCCATCCTCAACAAAACCAACTTGAGAAAAAACACCAAGAACGTTGAAGAATGTTTGATTTACTGAAGCCTCATCTACCAATCCTTTACAGGCAAAAACACACATACTCGCAAATTGTGCATGTACAGACTGCAGGGTTGTGCTTTTTGAAACCTTTTCTCAGGCAGTAATTTATAATCAAATAATATGCTCAGGCTTATCTAACAGGATGTGTTTGTACCAAGGTGCAACGAGTGCTGTTGATCGACAGAGCTGCGAATTAAATCTGCTGTAACATGCCCAGTGACTCATGTCAAATGGATTCAATCGATTGCAAAACACTTTTTTAAAATACCAACAACAGATAATAAGATAAGATAAGAAATAATTTCCTCTGGGTACTCTGGTTCTCTCCCACAGTCCAAAGACATGCAGGTGAGGTTAATTGCTGACTCTAGATTGTCCGCAGGTGTGAATGGTTGTCTGTCTATATGTGTCAGCAGCCCTGTGATAGACTGGCAGTCTGTTATTGCTGGGCAGGTGTAATTAATAACATTAATTGGTATTGTGCATGCTGGCTCACTGGAATGGCTGTGAGACTAAATAGAACGAGATCATAATTCATTCTGGCTGGTCTCATACACTGTTCGTAGCTATACCTACTAAAAGTAATGCTCTATAATTCGTATATACCCCACAAAATCAATTAATGTGTAATTAACGTAATGGTGAACCAGGAAATATAAATAGCGGCGAACGCAGCATAGGGAGAAGGTCGGGTGGGTGGCTGGATGGGTCAAAAAATACCAGACTTTCGCCCAGGAGACTGGCGTTTGTGTCCCGTATGAAACCAGAAGTCAACGTTGATTTATTTGTCTCGTAAGTAACACCACTTCCGGAGTTATTTTAAGCCAAACCACGATCTTTTCCTAAAACAAACTAAGTAGTTTTATTGCCTAAACCTAACCAAGTTGTTTCCTCTGAAGATGGAGGTTTATTTTGAAAAGACAGTCTGCATGTAACGAGCGGAAATTGACACGTGCTGCTGGACATTCGTAGGAAACAAACAAAAAATGAGGAATAACTTTTTCATTACATATCATACGAACCGTTGTATGAGGATACATTGATTAATTTTATGAATTACACCTGTGTTTACCCTGCGAGGCCATGTGAAAGTGGCTGCTGTGAAAATAATTAGGGCCTTTTAAGGTATTAATTAATGGGTTGTTTTCATGGTTGTTGGTAAATCCTTAAGTGTTTTGAACCGTGCATATAATCCATTAAAAATACCTCACACTCTATTAATTTATCGATGGAATGTTTTTTTTTTTAGCTAAAAACATCTACTTTTTATCACCTGGTTGACCAAAAAGTGCTTCTTTTTTGTGTAATATTTATCTGTCTCACATGGAAATAACTTGCTTTCGCTTATCTGTCCACCGGTAGACTGATACTGTACCTCAAACCTGCAATAACAGATTTTTTTTAACACAACACAGATTTAAATTTAATATTCTGCAACCCTTTTACTCTTTATATAAGCGGTCGAGCTTCATCACCTCATTGTCTGTCAAACAGACTTTCTCCGTTTCCATCTGATGCGCCGACTCTTCTGGTCTCCCAATCAGCTCCAGCTCTGAACCTCGTCACCATCAGCTCTGACTCCGCTGATGATAATCTGACCAACTCACCTATCTTAAAAACTTTATTAGATTCAACATATACATGAAATTTGACCTCTGCATTTAACCCATCCTAAGCATTAGGAGCAGCTGTTGTAAAGCGCCCAGGGAGCAACTTGAGGTTCAGTGTCTCGTTCAAGGCCACTTCGACATGGAACCGGGGATATAAGCGCCAACCTTGTGGTTAAAGGACAACCCTCTTTACTCACTGAGCTACAGCCGCCCCCATAGATGCATGCAACACCTCAGTGTTTATCAAAATAGCAACATCAATCACCAGTGACCCATACAACTGGTGGATTGACAAAGAACAAACAACCACAGCAGGATACTATTCTCTCAAAACAAATACTTCACATGCAGTCCAGAATGAAACACAGAAAAACCTCAAATCCTGAACAATCACTCAAAAATGCTGTAAACATTCAGGGTGGAACATAAACCCAACAACCCGGTGTCTAACCATTAGATATAAAAACAGCTTGGCGGCACTAACAACAAACACATGAAGTCAAATTCCTCTTGCTTGTCTCGTGGACTTCGTCAGCAACTCAGACGAACAAAGGAATAATTACAAGTGAAGGATGGAGGTAGAAAGAAAGGGGGGAGGGGAAGAGGAGGACGAGGGAGGGAAAGTTTGTGAAGGTGAAAACAGCAGTTTACCTTTATGACAGGATAATTCAACTAAATAGAAACACACGTAGTGCTCCTGAGGTGATTTCCAGCCTGAAATAAAGTTTGTGTGTCACAGGAACTGTGGACATGACAGATTATTTCCCAGAGTGAAAAAACAACAGTGAGATTCAAATTCTCAAGTGTGAACTATGACCTTTTTGCGTGCCATAACTGGGCTGAGGAATTGAATCCGTCGTTATGGTCATTATTGTAGCCTTAAAGTAAAATACTGAGCTCACTCTTTTTGGCTCCACAAGATACTGCGTTTCCCTCTCTGGAGTCTCAAGATTGAGCGTACAGTATACGGGGCTGAGGCTAACAGCACGGTATTGTGATTGTAGTTTGACTGGAACAGCAGAGGTCTCTGAGGGCAAACACACACACATTAGTCATCTTTATTGAAACAGACGTGGACAGGCAACAATGAAAAATCACCTCCTCCTCCTCCTCGCCAGAGTACAGCTGGTCAAGTGAAAAGATGATGAGGAAGCGTTTCCACTCAAACCAAAGCCACGTCCACGGGGATGCTGGGTAATGTTCACTTTCTGAAGCAAGGGGACTTAATGAGTTGTGAGGAAGGTGGAAACTGACTTGGGTTCAACCTTATATTAAATTTCTTATCATATTTGATATGAATTGCAGATTCTGGGGTTATTACATGCATATCTCCCTTTGGTCACTTTGGTGCAGACTGAAAAATCTCAGCAAATATTAAATTGCCTTAAAAATTGTACAAACATTCATGGTCCTCCGAGGGTGAACCCTGCAGACTTTAATGATCCCCTAACTTTTCCTCTAGCTCCATCACCAGGTTGACGTTTGTGTTTTTTAGTGTCTCTTTCCCAATGTAAGTCTATGGGGAAAAGTCTTTTTGGGCCCAATGGCATCACGTGACGGACACGGAAGTTCTAGTACCGCCGTTTGGCCACTACGAAAATTTGCATCAAAGCCCAGCGCTCTTCCTGGGGGCTTGGTAACCATAAAACCCATTTTCATTCACATATGTTGAGGTCAGCGGTCAAGGGACCCCTTTGAAAATGGCCATGCTAGTTTTTCCTCACCAAAATTTTGCGCAAGTTTGGAGTGTTATTTAACCTCCTTCGTGACGAGCTAGCATGACGCCTTAACTTTGACAGCCCTAATTTAATTATTAGATTGGTAACTGGAAGAAAGAAAGAAGTGGAATCATTAACTTTATGCTACGTTAGCGTTAGCATTTATCTCAAAGCACCACTGTGCAGCCTCACAGAGCCACTTGCATGGCTGTAGAGTCGTAGCCTTTTTTAACGGGGGGGGGACTAATTGAAAACACAAAGAGCTGGTCTTCTCTTCTTAAAAGGAAACACCGGCTCTCCGAGTGCAGACCCAAGTAATTACCTACAGAAACAATGGAGCCAACGGCAGGTTAGAGAGCTCAAAGTTAGAAACCTCTCTGGTGGATTTCTTCATGCGGTGCGATGAATGACAGACAGAGAGAAAGACTCAAGTTTAGCTGCTTGAAAAAACATGAACATAAAGGGGGATAATTAAGGAAAAAGATATACTGTATTAACCAATCAGATGCTCTGTGATTAATACAAAAGTACAAAAATGAAACCAGAGCATCCAGAGAAAGTAACAGCATTTGAAAACCTAAAACCAGGCTGGATAAATAAACCATGTCCACAGATAGCCAGGTCCTCTGGAAGGGACCACCACTGTGCCGTCGTATAGCCTGACATCTGTTTTGCAGCTTGGCTGTGCACGGTGGTTTATGTTGAGAGAGCAGTGTGTGTATATCATCTTTGGCCCGGGTCCATCGGGTTTTGACAGTTGGCTGCAGGCAAGGTTGTCTGATGCAAAGGTTTCACGGGGAGAAGAAAGAGCTAACGAGCAGACAAGACGAGAAGCCGCTCTCTGCAACACTTTCTGTCTTTGCATCGAGAGGTCAAACGACGCGCGAGAGGAAAGCTTTAAATGTCCAGCTTTACTGCAGAACAATCCTACGCGAGAGTCCCTGACACAAAACATGTTTGAAATGTGTCCATTTTTTGGCTTCTCCTCTTGCCATGAAAACCCTGCCTCTCGTTCCCTCGGTTTTTATGCGACACCACCATATGGAAGAAATTTGCTTCAGCTCTCCTTGAAATTGTGTTGAAAATTTCATCTGCCAAGATGATTTCTCCTCTCAAACGGTCCTGTGTTCCCTCTGAAAGTGCACCGGACGTAAAACTGGACATGAGAAGAAGAGGTCAAAATAGGGCCAATGCATCTTCAGGATTTATGTTGCTTTTAAAGTTTGCGCCACTTCTTTGAAGGCCTTTGATTTATTAAGCACTGGATCACACCAAACATGTTGTGCATGCCAAAAGGCGTTCATCATTTCTGACTTGAATACATGGAAAACAGGAAACATTACAATTGAGGTTAGAACCTTTTACTTGAATTCATAACTTGGTTCTGGTGTTTGGCTAGACACATTTATTATAAAATATGTTGCAGATGAAAAGAGAAAATAATGTTACACTGTTGTTTGCACCTAAACCAGGAAATTGGTTCAAATTATTACATGAAACTGTAGCTGATCGGACAGAAAAGTCAATAAGGCAAAAGAGGAAAAAGCATAAAAACAGAAGTCTTTAACACACCCAGACTACAATCCACATTTCTAGATTGCAACTACACAATAGTTTCATCCAGGGATTGCGTTTGTGCACAGGAAGATACTTAACTTTACATGATATTGTTTTTTATTGTTTCATTTATATGTTGAAAGCTTCGTAGATTTAGATGTTATGATGACTCAAGGAGGCTCTAACATGTGGATGTATTACATTTTATATTAAAATAGTTAAAGGTACAGTGTGTAGGATTTGGCGACATCTAGTGGTGTGGTTGCAGATTGCAACCAGCTAAGTACCCCTCTGCTCACTCCTCCCTTTCCAAGACTGCGGTAACGTGGTAACGCCGTTCGCCTCGCTCAGAGGTCATCCTTACCATAATAACACTACTTTAGGAGCAAGTCAGACGGCGGTTGGCGGTACCACGGTTTTGCACTCTGCGGCTCACGTTACAGCAGTTTCACAAGCGCGTCGTACAGTGGCCTTCAGATAATGTAAAATTGAGAGAGGCTCTCTCTAGAGCCAGTGTTTGGTAGGGCTGTTACAATAACCGCAATATTGACAACCGCAGGGGATGGCAAGCAACCGCCACAACCGCTATGTTCACGTTATTTTCCTTTTTTAAATTCTTTGAAATGGGAGCTCCGCAATAGTCTGGCGACCTGTCCAGGCTGTGCCCCGCCTTCGCCCAATGTCAGCTGGGATCGGCTCCAGTCCCCCCGCGACCCTGAATAGGATAAGCTGTTACAGATAATGGATGGATAGGAGTGATGCATTTTTACACTTTGCTACAAACAACGTGACAAACAGCAACGTGACCAGGTACTAAGTGTTTATTCTACGCTGAGCGCTGCACGTTTGGTGTTTTTTGTGGTCCTCGAGAGTTGGAAAAAGTTGCAATAATACCGCATATCGCGCTGTTGAGCCAGTCATTATTACCGCAGGGGAAATTGCTTCACCGCGACAGACCTAGTGTTTGGTTTGTCCGTTCTGGGCTACTGTAGTAACATTGAAGAGCAACATGGAGGAATCCGTGAAGAGGACCCGCTCCCTATGTAGATATGAAGGGCTCATTCTAAACTAACGAAAACACGATTCAACAACATGAATATTTTATTCCATTTCTGTTAATAGATCCCCGAAATGTTGCACACTGTTCCTTTCATTTCTTTCAAATTCCACCGAAAAAGTAACATGCAGTACACATGCATGTTATGAAGACGACATCAACTGTGACAACTAAAACCAATCACATGGGAAGTTTTGTAAAAGTTCATTTATTTATTTAAAAACAAAAAAAAAGACTACAATAACTGTTACACAAATGATTATGCTATTGGTAAAGCAAACCATATGTAGTTTAGAGAAAGCAAACATTTTAATAAAAGCAAATACATAAAGTATAATAAAAAGCAAAACTTTCATTTCTGACACAGAAAAAGCCAATCCTGTACCACGCCAGACTCACTGGCTGGAATTAATGAGTGCTCAGCACTCTGTTTGCAAATACAAAAATTACACTCTCATTCAGTACAACGTGTATGAACAGACTTGCATAAAGGAAGAGTTTGAAAAAAAAGGCACTCTTTGGGAAACAATTCACTGAATTTAAAGAATTATACACTTTGGGATAGTTTCTTGGGTATAAATAGATGCAAGTAAATGAAAAGCAGGCAAAGGTCGAAAAGAATGATGTAATGATGACGTAACGTAACGTTAGGTCTCGCAGCTTTTTAAACTTTGGCACAGCTGCTCCTCTGTAACTATAAGCTCATATAAACAGTCAGAGCATTATGTGAAAGACAAGACACCTCAAACGATGGAGGGTGATTTGGAGCATGTTGACGATAGTATTTCTGAAGTAAGAAACTAATCTAACATTTATATAATGCATAATGTGTCCAGCACAGAAAGAAACAAGATATTCAATTTTCAATGCTTTAAAGTCGCAGTCGGTAACTTTGAGCAAACATGATAAAAAGTTATTTTATAAAACGGTCACTATATCCTGACAGTCAAAACCCAGTATATGGCTGGACTGTGTATGGTCAGTGTGTGAATTTGTGGCTAAATTCTTACACAAATAGTCAGTGGTCATGTCTATAATGTTAAATCCAGTGAGTCGTACTTAAATGTAGCCTACTGCAGTAACATATCACGACATTGTAAAGCTATGTATGAAAAAATAAGCACCGTTGAGAGGAAACGCTGACACGCCCCCCTGAAAACATAAACAAAGGAATGTTCCCGACTTTTCATTTTGAAAGAGCAACAGCCAATGAGGAAACTCCAACACTCGGCCGACCAATCGTGTAACTTCGACACTCACTAAGTGACAGACATTTGCGTTTGTAAAAATCATGTTCCTCTATGTCCTCCTGTGTCCTAAAGTTTGCTCCGGCTGGTGGGCGGTGCTTGGTATTTCCTCAACTGATTTCAACATGGCTGCCGGGTCACAAACTTTCTCATTTTACAGCTAAACAGTACACTAGAAGATGTTTCTGAAAACATTTTAGGTGAGAAATAGGCATTACAGTAACAGAATATTGATTCATATTTGATCAGCGCTGCCTAGTTTGACCATTTGATCGGAGTTTGCAAGTGATTGACAGCTGCTTTGGAAACTGCTCGCCTCTGATTGGTTGTTTTTGTTCGGGCGCGGTGAAATCTTGCAAATGCCATTAGGAGCACAAGGAGGACAAAGAGGAACATTATTTTTTTTCACAGATTATCTGTCTCATACACTGCTGTCAGGATATAGTGACAGTTTTATAAAAATAACTTTTTATCATATTTCCTCAAATTTACCGACTGCAGCTTTAAACGTTGTTCAACAGTTCATCCGCCAACTGAGAGCTCTGTCAGAGCTTGGAAAATGTTTGTGCTGCCACTGAATTAAATTTAACAAAAGACAAAGGGGTTTTTCAGCAACAGTTATTCAGAGAGAACAATCCCTATGGACTAATGGGGTGAAATTGAGGAGTTGAGGAGATTTAGATGAAAATCTCTGTGAAACCATTTAAATCCTTTATCTCAGAGGCATTTAATCCCTCACTTTAGTTCATCTGGGGAGTCAAAATAGGTCAAGTGAAAGACCTCCCAACACACACACACACACACACACACACACACACAGTACTTAGAAGTATACGGATAAGGATGTAAATAGGCATGAATGGTCTCTTTGTAGGTGACAATCTCAATAGTACAGTGAACAGTCCAAAACTAGTGTTGGACCAACAACATGGCCAAATTTTGTTATGCAGGTGAAGTTTGTTGAAATTTAGCATATTAATTAGGTTAAAGTCATGGAGAATGTAACGAAATTACAATTAACGTCCATTGCGTTACTCTAAATCGATCACCACTGTCAATAGACTTTTTTCACAGCAGCCATATTGACATGAAATAGCAGGTAAAAACAGGTTTAGTTAATGAAATTAATTAAGGTTCCGTTCCATTTAGTGTAGCAGAGCCCAGTGAGCCAACATACACAATAGCAGCACCCTGACTCTGTTTGTCCTGAATGGAACGAGACCTTAATCAGTATCATTGGTAACACCTGTGTTTATCTGCCATTTCATGTCAAACTGGCTGCTGTGAAAAAGCTCTATTGTACTCTAGTTTTTTAGCGTCCTGGAGAGGACCTTTTTCAGCGGCTGGTTCCTCTGGTCCTGGGTCGTGTCCTGATCCGGGTGAGCTTGGGGCGTCTTTGACTCGTAGAGCTGTTTGAGGCTGAGGGTCTGCTGCTCCTTCGTAGTGTCTCGTTGGGCCTGGCGTAGCAGACGTTTCATGGTCTTCACCTTTTCCCTCAGGTGGTCGTTGGCTTTCTCCAAGGAGCGCACCTTCTGGGAGAGAGTCAAGACCCTCTCCTCCTCCTCAAACAGAGCCTTCTGCACCGCGGAGCACAACAACTGGGAAGAGAAGAAGAAAAGGTTTGTTTATTATATACAGCAAACGCATTTGAAATATCAGGAAAAGTGTGAGGAGCATTTGAACACTGAACTGTCAAAATATTGATTAATTACTTTCAGGTTACTTACTCGAATACGGCCAGTATCAGTTTATATTCTGTGAGATTTCCAACAG
The DNA here is from genome assembly GCA_916701645.2 of Sebastolobus alascanus. NCBI lineage: Eukaryota > Metazoa > Chordata > Actinopteri > Perciformes > Sebastidae > Sebastolobus > Sebastolobus alascanus. The sequence goes on along the minus strand of CAKAOJ020000048.1, from coordinate 972,530 downwards.
ATTTTCATCTCGCTCTGCCTTTTGAATGAAATCGTATACAGAGTTTTATCACACTAAATACTAGTGTCAGATTTGGTATGTTTTTGTAACATTTATGACGTAGCACCTGACAGATCTACTGTTTTTGATGCAGGATTTCCTTTGGATAAATCATGTGAGAGAACACATGTGGCGAGCTCTTTTGGCTGACAACCAGCGGCAACAGCTCGTAAGTCTTTCAGCATATTCCGCTGTTTGTGTGTGAGTGAGTCAAAGAAAGAGAAAGACATTTTTTTGGCTGCTTGTAGCCTAAAAAGAAAGAAAAGAGAATGGAAAAAAGTCAATAAATTAATTATTACTGTAAGTATGTTTGAGATTATACCTTTCTTGCTGTGGGATAATTCACTGAGACTTTAAAGAGGACCTATTATGCTTATTTTCAAGGGCATACTTGTATTTCGGGTTTCTACTAGAATATGTTTACATGCTTTAATGTTCAAAAAACGCTTTATTTTTTTCATATCAGCTGTGCTGCAGCACCTCTTTTGAACTCCTGCCCACCCCCGAAAAGCTCAGTCAGCTCTGATTGGTCAGCTGGCTCACTTTGTTGTGACTGGTCAACGGAACCAAACTCTTCGAACTCCGCTCCAGTTCCGCTCTAACTAGCTTTGTTTGAGGGCGTGCCAAACTAACCACTAGGTAGGTATTATGCAAATGTGTTACTTGGTGACATCACCACGTTACGGAAGAAAAGGCGGGACTTCAAGCGAGGCGTTTCAGGCAGTTCAGGAGTTGGTGTGGACTTTGGGCTTTGTTACTTTACAGACCTTTTACATGCACAAAAAACTATATAACACACATAAAGGAAAGGGAAAAAGCACAAAAGCATAATAAAGTCCTCTTTAAGAGTTACCATGTACACAACACACATCGTTGCTCCAGGTAGGGACCAAGATAAAATGGTTACACAACATGCTGCGAGATGAAACCCAACATGCCTGCGAACCTGCGACAGACGATCCAAAGTTGCCGGACCTTTTCTTCGTGAAAAAATGAGCTCCAGCTGCCTCTGACTGCATGCCTGTCTGCCTGAGTGTGGATTTCCTCCTCAGATCCTAATGCTTCCACATGGGGCCAGCGTGAAACTCTGAAGTATATTCCCTGCCATCAGATAACAACCGCTGAGGGTTTTGAGGAAATGTTAAAAATGTGCGTCTGGCTGCCGGCCCACGTCACTGGTTAGTGCATTACTCGCTGTAATATTAGCTGAGGATTTTCTCCCATGTGCTCTTACTTATGTCCCATAAGGGATTTTAAACTTTATAATGCAAAAGATGAAGTTCAGGAGCAGAACAATCAAGTTATGTAAAGCAGGAGGTGTAAAACGGCACATCGCTGCTCTGTGCACCCAGGTATGACTTTCATTCAAACCCAAGACGCCTTCAGTTGTTTCCTATTTTTCCACGTTCGCAGTTTTTCAGTCTAAGCTGCAGTGTAGACAAATACTTAAGTAATTGCCCTTGAAAAAGTCTGGAGTCGAGAGTGAGACACAAACATACAATATAAAGCTGACATATTTTGCTAGTGATAAGCTTTTGTAATTTATCAATGAGACGTTCAAACCAGGAGACAAGAAAGGTACATTTGTGTTATTTCTGTGCAATGTAAGGGTAAAAATAAACAATTTCTTGTACCACATGTCGGGGATAGAGCTTCATAGAGAAGCTAATTTGAGAAATAATAACAACAGAGTCCTAAACAGGACAGAATGATAGACAACAAAGAAGATACAGGCTATATGTAGACTACTACTGCACTAACAGGAAAAGCACTCTTTCCTACGTTAGTTGTGATATACTGCTTCATAAGCATTAATCAATCATCGGGGCAGTCTAAGTACAGGTCAGAGCTCCAGAGCAGCAAAGATGAGATATGACGTGGCGATTTTCCAACAAGGGTTTTGTAGATAAACATAGACCAGTGGTTATTACGTCTCAAAATAAGGGAAGGCAAAGTGGTGTTATTTATCATATAAAATGCAGCGGTCAGTATTTGAATTGCCTCCATTTAGGAGGTAAACTTAGGACTGAAAGTTTTAAAAGAGTCTTAAGGGCTTATGAATGGACACAGTCGCATATCCATGAATCATATCTCAATAATGTTTCCTACAACTAATTTGGGAAGCATTGTTTTGTTTCAAAAAGTCAAGCTTCTGTAACAGTTTACCAACAAGATTTTCTATGTGACCTTTTGCCATCAAGCCAGATGCCAAGATTTGTTGCTGAAATGTTACACACTGTTCATTTAATGGCTGATTGGACAGAATCATAAATATGTTGTAAAACCGTACCACTGGCAGAGAGATGAATTTATCAATCAAAGAGTATCGTTCAAGCTCCCAAAACACTGATTCTTGCATTTCCCACAATACAACTTTCTTACATAGCGCTTTCGTTAGACCCTCCCCTTCTGGTAAATGCCCACGTCTTTCAAACGCAAGAGCCCCAGTTTTTGAGAGGCCCAAAAATGGATCCATGTAGCACACCATCTGCAGGATTATATCCACTCTGATGTCATCCAAACCCAAATGAAACATGGTCAAAACAAAAGGGTTTATATTTTATGTAAGAGCGAAGCCTTCTCTAAGTGTCATTTCCCATCTCAGAGGAGGCATGATTGACATCTGAGGGAAAACCGACACATTTTAGTTGTACCACGTTAACTGAAGCTGGATTGTTGTGAGTCAGTTTTGCCTTTATAAAGTGTTTGTAGCCCTTCAAGGCTAATATTTCTGTGTTAGTGTTGGGACCATAAAGCTGTGGGAAAATGCTTAAAATAATGTTTTCGTTGCTGATACTGTTTGACTTCAAATGTCAAGATGACTACATGCTATCTGATTTACTGTGGTTGACACTGGATTATGTGATGCGTATGGCATGATCTGCTCTCAGTTTAGGTCAGTTGTCCAAACAATGGTTGCGCAGTACCAGTAAAAACAAAGTCTGTTTTTATTTTGCTGTAGAAGGAAATCTAATCATGAGAATGATGTAAGAGAGCAGCATTGATATCTAAATGTTGCTCTGTAATTATAATCACAACCCTGGCCCAAAAGTTTGCAGTTAATGGAAATACAAACCATGTTTTCATTCTCTTTACCCATGGCGGACTTTTGCTTTTATAGTCAGCAGATGATTGGAAACAGACAGGAGAAGACTGGCCTGAATCAGGGGGATTAGGCCAAAGGTTTAGATTCATTAAAGGGGATAAAGCAGCGTTGAGTAACTGGAAACCATTTATATACCGACACATGGACTCTGGGACGAGATGCAGGAAACTTACAGAGTCAAGGAGCACCAGGTGTTAGTGTTTGCCAGTGGTGTTTAGGTAAAAATGAGCTTTCATCAATTAAACAGTGGAGCTGAAGCTTATTTATTCAGGTCATAAACATTAAAAAAGAGTAGTGACCTTTAGATAGTCTCACACTGTCATCAATCTGCATAGTCCTGTGTAATCCAGGAGCATTTACTTTTATGATGTATCCACTTCCCCTGGTTTTACTTTAGTTAGTGATTTTCTACATTTCCATAAATTCTTTTCTGTAACCCCCAGAGGATGGACATGATATTGTTGCATTGGTTGTATAAAAAAGGTGGAGAGTTGTTTTTTCCAGTCCTAAAAAAAGTGATCTATGGGCGCTTTCACAAGCCCTCATTTAGTCTGTTTTAATCGATCTCTGGTGCAGTTCAGCTCCTGGTTTGGGCAGTTGTGAATGCTGTAATCATACTCTGGTGCGGACCAAAACAACCGGTCTAAGACCACTTGCGAGAGGGTTCCAAGCGAACCTTAGTGCGGTTCGATTGCAGTGAGAATATAATCCGACCCAATTGCAGGAAGTGAACCAAAACGCAGGGAGTTATGGGCTGCCTGTGCCGTTGTCTGATCGCAGAACGTCTTACTTGGAAATGGTGGGTCAACAAATTGTTGACAACCCGGAGCCGTAACTGGAGGCGTTCGTTCTGAACACTTTCCAAAGGACTCTGATGAAGACGCAGTTGGCGTCGAAACGTTAGTCTGCAATAAAGTTGATTGCCTTAAATCCGTGTGCTCCAGTGTGCTTTGGACCTGGTGTCTGAAGTCTCTCCTTTTACAAGATTGCCCTATTCTGTGAGCACCAGACACGTCTACTATTCCTTGTGAAACGGTTGAAGCCCATTTATCCTCCTTTCTGCACTTTACAAATGTGTTTGGTAGGAACACCAAAGCAGGACTACAGCTAGTATCACCAAACGTATCTGCGGCGCGTTCGGCTCCATGTTGCTCGGTTAGTGTTTTCTCTTCACTTGTTGATTTCCGTCTTTACATTTTCCACCGCCAAATTTCTGACCAATGAGAAAGACTTCTGCGAGTACATTTCTGGCCCTGCTCCTTCGTACACGCCCCTCAGCAAATCTTTTTTTTTATTTGGTTTGCTTTGATTTTTGCACTGTGAAACCGAACCAGACTAAACAGAAAGCGAACCTAAAGTATCAATTTCACTCTGATTCGGACTAACCAAACGAACTATGGCTTGTGAACGCACCCTGAGACAACCTCTTTACACAATATTCATCATATCTTGTGGCTACACTTGTGTTGTGGTCTACGAACGTTACTGTTTCTTCTGTGATGAGTTTGCTTTATTGTTGAACATCTGCGTAAAAAACAGCACTTGGTATTTGATTCTGAGGGACTGACACCCAAACCTGACTTTAGTGTTTTGTGAGCCATCCGAGACAATTGAAGTTTAATTGGACATGTCTCCACACGATGTCACTTCTACATTAGAGCTGTCGTCTTTGGGCACAAGAAACTTCTCCATTAAACAACAAAAAGGATTGCCAAAGAGCTGGCAATAACAATGTTGTTTAAAATAGATTTTTCCTTTAAACATAGTGAGTTCTTTGTGTAGCCAAAACCTCAGGAAATGTGTGTTTGGTTTCCCACGTATTAAGAACATATCTAACTTTCCAGTTTCTTCGTAGTATTCCTTTGAAAACAACAGGATGTAATATTGAATCGTTTTATGTGTGCACCGCAGTACTTCGGGCTATTGTGGCTGACTCCACTCTTTTTCCCAAACCATTTGCGCAACCAGCGTAAATACGCAACGACTGACACAAAATGGCAACCTTATCACTAACTTCTCCTCTTCAAAAGAGGCAAACAACACTAGGAACCAGTTAGTGGTGGTGGTTTTGATGGGCTACATACCCGGCTGTCCTCCTGAGCCTCCCACTCCGGGGCGTAGTTGTGGACCTGCGTACCAGACGTGCAGTTGGCAAACTGGAAAAGGCTGGCAAACGCGCGGTGGTTCTCTGCAGTGTCGGGGAAGATGGGGTCCTGGAAGTTCACCCCATGAGGGATAATATTGTAGTCCTCATCCATCCTGCATGGCAGAAAAGATTGATGAAGTTGGAACGAAGGCAAAAATGAACGTACAAAGTTGTGCATGTGTAATAACAGAAGCACATCCATCGGGATGTCAGATGGAAGCAAACTGTCAGGTTTCACGTATTCATCTTATAAAGTTGGCAGACATATGCCATTAGTAAAAAAGAAACATCCACGCAGAATTGTTTGCAGACTCTGGTCTATTTTTATGCAAATTCAAGCATTATGTGGATGTGTAAAGCCAGAAAACTACAAGCCAAAGGGATTTACTGAGCATGTTTCATATCTTCAAGTGTGAGGGAGGAAGTCTTGAAGCAGCGTGTTTCCATACATCTGGATTCCATCTCGCATCCCTCGAGGGACATCAAAAGTTTGGTTGTCCCTCAGAGACCGTGTGGGTGTGTGGGGGTGTGTGTGTGTGTGTGCACATGTTGAAAGAGCAAAAAGAAAGCTGATGTTTTGCTTCAACAGGAGAGGTCAAAGGTCAGGTGTAAGCACAGTGACCAGGAGGTCAGAAGGAATTGTGGATTCAGGGGAACTCTGCGATGATGGAAACATAACTAAACAGAATAGTGACATAAAACTCTTTTTTACGGTAAAAATGTAGTACATTTTTGGTACATACGCAGCACATGCACACCTCAACATATTACAAAAACTTGATTGAGAGTGACAGTTTATATAAGTAGGGAGAGAGAGTTTTTACAGTGAACGTATAGCTCAAGCAGAACAGTCGGTCTGGTTCATGTAAAGGTCCTGAGGGAGGTCCTGAGCGGCATTTTTCTCCATGCTAGGCTCACATTTGTCCTGTCCTGGGAACTTATACTCATGATTGATTAGAGAGACTATTTTTGGGCTGAGATAAGTGTTGTTGGGGCTTTTAGAACAGGAAATGGATGTCCACTGGAGACTGCGATGAGAACTTTTCAGTTTTGGCTTGCTCATACAGTGTCTGGGACTCAGTGTTTTGGAGCTGCCACAAAAACACTCCTTTGAAACTCCACACTGATCTGTTTTAGGTTTATGACGGGGAGTCTCATGTTAGCGAGAATGCCACAGAGCGGGACATGTGTAGGCAATTTGTTTAGCCATATCTCATTTCTTTCAATTTTCATGAAACTTTTTCGCAGAGACTTAGATGAGAAGATCGATACCACTCTCATATAAGGTCTGCGGTCTACGACTTAATATATGTCAATAAATACCCCACTCGTGAATTTGGAAGCTTTTACGTGTCTTAAAAAAAGGCGGTTGCTAACAAGTGGCTAACAGACTAAATAGACGTCATCACGCTGAACACTGATCTGCCTTTAGCTTAGTGGTAGTGAAGTCATACAACCGTGGTGTAATTCGTTTATGGCCTAACATTAGCTTTTTACTTCTGGCGATTGCATTTACACTTCAAAACACATAAAAGTGTGGAGATTGTCTTGCTGAACACAACTTGTAAGTATCATAAACGTGTGTTTGCGACAGAGTTTATTTTCTGGAATAATCCAAAATCCAATGGAAAAATCCCATTTACTTTTTGTCGAGGGAACCAGGGCGATGCTAACTTCCTGGATGGCCTACAAATATACGTCATCCCTGCAGCACTCTATATGAAGCTAAAACCAGCAGGCTAGTTACCTTAGCTTAGCTTAAAGACTGGAAACAGGGGAGACAGCTAGCATGGAGCTGCCCAAAGGTAACAAAATCTGCCTACCAGCACCTCTAAAGTTCACTAATTAGCACGTTATATTTATTCCATACAAAAACTGAAATGTAAAAACGACAAGTTAGACACAAATATTTTTTTATACCCATCTGAACTATGTTTTTTTTCTCACAGGTAAATGCTTGTGGGCTAAAGTCTGCTGCAAAGGAAAATGTGCATGAGTGTTTTTGGGGAGTTGCTCTCTCCATTATTTCCCTGGTAAACAACTGGCAAAACAGCTTTCGTTTGCTCTGGTTTACTGGAGCAATCTTTGCTTCTTAATCATCATCATCATCAGGTCTGCACTTAAACACAACTCTGTTGTGACTTTAGCTTCAGGAAGTTTCCGATGGTGGTCGCCTGGCTGATTACGGGGATAACGTCCGGATGTTTTCACCATCACAACAGGGGACAGCAAAGTCGTCCCTGGAGGTGTAATTAACCAAAACCAGTGAAATCATCTGAAAAGTCTGTTGCATGACCACACAATGTGTGAGTGTGATTCTGTGCACATGATGTGTAACATATGCTATAAAGAATACTATTGTGGTTGGCCCTCATGTGGGACAGCCCAAACATTAAACTTGAGGAATGCATTTCAGTGCCCCCCTCTGAATATCTAACTCTTCATCTGTTTGAGAGGAAAAGCAGAGTAAGAGGGAAATATCGGTATAAGGCCTGTCAGCACACGTTCCCTTCATCATCGAGCGGCAAACTGGTGTGTTTGAGCAGGACAAAAGGTGGTCCTATATACCGACCGGGTTTACCTTCAAGCTTTTGGGAAATGTCTGGCTCTGTAATTACGCTGGCTGGAATGCAATAGACGTTTCCTGAGTAACTGTGTTGTTTCTGTCCAACACAGACATTTAAGAATTAACCTGCCACACACTTTTTGTTGAGTGGAATGTTTGGCAGGTTATTAAATACATTATTAACCTGAAATGAGTATAGGCTACGGTATCACATGGACAGATGCTGATTAAAAGAGAATATGTGAGGATGGTGCCAATCCTCTGCTGAATGTTTCCTTACAGGCCGACGATTGATTGAATCCTCCGAGAGTCTTTACTTCCGTGACAGATCTCTGCACAGGTCTGAAGAGTTGATGGGCCAGGAGGAGGTGAGGTTCACTCCATGGATTTTATATCATAATCATAGAGAATACATTACTGAGGTGGACTAGCGGTTAAGACACATACAATATACTCACTTCCGTGTCATTCCCCCTCTCTCTCCCCCCTTATTTTCTGTCTCCTTTCAACGGTTCACAATGCCCCCCAAAGATTGTAAAATAATTTCTAAAAAGAAAGAATGAATATGATTGGATGCATAAAGGCCCCGACACACCAAGTCGACGAACGGCCGTCGGACAGTTTAGGGCCGTCGGTGAGTGTCTGTCGGCCTAGTATTTGCGGTGTGTCCCGCACCGTCGGCTCCAGTCTGCCCGTGTCGGAGGCCTTTTGGCCGATTCAGCATGTTGAATCGGTGGCGGTGCCCGTCGGTGACAGAAATCGCTTTGATGGCTGTCCAGCTTAAACGAATCAGTGCACGAGAAGACAAACGGACGTGAGGAAAGCAAGCAACCGAGTAAAATCAAGAGGAAAAACACAGAAGGCTCTTCTCATTTTTCATCTTAATCTCATCTGATCATTCAAACACACGGGTATTTTCATAGCGACATGGCCGTCTGGAATGAAGTTAAGCGGTGAGTGAGAGTGGTGTGAAAATGGTCAGCAGAAGCCGCTTTGTTTCATGTACGTATCATAACAACAGCTTGTATATCCGCAGTCCTCGGTCTTCCGGTTTCCCTTTTTGAATTTTGAATACCGACTACCACGACACTGCTGGTGTGGAGAGTTATTTCATCTCACGCCGGTGCAGAACGTACGTGGTAGTCGGCCGTCGGCTGTAGTCTTTGCGGTGTGTTCAAGTGCAACTGTTTGGTCACGACAAAGGCGACGTGAGGCGATGCAACGGTCGGCCTTTGTCGCTGCTAGTTCTTTGATGTTGTTTTGGTGTGTCTGGGCCTTGAGGCGAATCAACTATAATCACTGCCTGGATACCTCAAGTGTGACGGAGGGACTGACGGTGCTTAACCTGTTGTTTCTCAATCTTTTATCCGCCCTTAGAAGATAGAGACTATACCGGGGACTCCCTCATGTATGTCCCTGGGAATAATTTGACGTAGCCTATTTTTTTACACTTCTATTGTCTTAGTTATGTGAAAGAACAGTACAAGAGAAATGCATTAGAAAGATATAAGATATGTATTAAACATATTTTCAGATGAGTTATAGATTTGTTAGATTAGAACTAGGGCTGTCAATCAATTAAAGCATTTAATTGAGATTAATCGCAAAGTTATCGCACATTATTTATCTGTTCAAAATGTACCTTAAAGGGAGATTTGTCACGTATTTAATACTCTTGTCAACATGGGAGTGGGCAAATATGCTTGCTTTATGCAAATATATGTATATATTTATTATTCGAAATCAATTAACAACACAAATCAATGACAAATACAACAACAACAACAGCTGTCAGTGTGTCAGTGTGCTGACTTGACTATAACTTACCCCAAACTGCATGTGATTATCATAAAGTGGACATGTGTGTAAAGGGGAGACTCGTGGGTACCCATTGAACCCATTTTCATTCACCTATCTTGAGATCAGACATAAAGGGACCCCTTTGAAAATGGCCAGTTTTTCCCCGCCAAAATTTAGCGCAAGTTTGGAGCGTTATTTAACCTCCTTCCCGACGAGTATGCCAGGGTTGGTACCAATGGATTCCTTAGGTTTTCTAGTTTCATATGATACCAGTATCTTCATTCTAGCTTTAAAACTGAGCCCGCTACAACCTCCGGAAGATCGATTGCGTTAATGCCTTAAAGAAATTAGTGGCATTAAAACAAATTTGCGTTAACGTGTTATTATAGCGTTAACTTTGACAGCCCTAATTAGAACGTAATCTATGAACTATTATACTGTAGATTTTAAAAAATATATATATTATTCGTTGGACTATGAAGCCTTTTGCAAAAAAATATATATAAATAAATTATAGCATGATAATTTAAATTATTGAATCTGAAAACTTTTCATGGACCCCATGGCAGAGTGCCACCAACTCCTGGGGGTCCCTGGACCCCACTTTGAGAATCACTTGAATATAGTATGTAGTTTTCTTTCACAATCGGTTAATATCTAGTCATTAACTATTTGCCATTCAAGGTGATGCATTCCAATAAAATAGGAGGCAGTCCTGTCATCTTTTCTGGCTGAGTTTATAAACTGTCTTCACAAAACTTTACAAAACTGATGCCTGATTCTCAAGCACCCGTCAAGTTGTATCTTTTCTCTTAAACAGAAGATCTGAAATAGCAAGGACACAAACACAGCTGGAAAAGAGGGTGCAAGTGGGTCTCTGAGCATCAAACACACTTTTAAAACTTTCAGCCTATAACAAAATTATATTCATATTCTTGAAACCATACCGATAGGGTAAAAAGTACATTTATAACAGGGCATACATTTATGGGACAAAGCTTAATTGATACAGCCCAACTGAACACTTTATTTTGTTGGAAATTAATCATAAAAAGATGAGTTTTTTTTATAGCCTATATATAACTCAGATGCATAAAGACTCTCCACTCTTTTTACTCCAAGCGCATAAAACTGAATGCATCTGTGACAATAAATAATTTTCATGAGTGGTTAGATCAATAGGGATTATCATCTGACCTTAGAAAGAAGTAGTAGTTGTTGTTTTTGGTGACACTGTAGGAGAAGCAGGTGAAGTAGCCCAGGCCGGTGACATTGAACCTGGAGCCCGCGGGGACCTCCAGCATGCTGCCCCACGCCTGGTCGCACAGCAGCTCAATCTCGGCGGAGAACAGCAGCTCGTTGTCGGACGGCAGGACGGGCAGGTAGTTGTTATACACATTGTACGACTCCTTGTGCAGTGCCAACACCTTGGCAAAGACTATGATCTGCGCCAGCTCGGCACGGCACGCTTCTGTCTGCGGTCTCCAGTCGCGGGGCAGCTGACATCCCCAGCTCCCATCAGGACCCGCCGCGGCCACGATAAACGCCACAATAATCCACATGATGGATCCGACAGAGAGGAGACGACTGCGGGTCAGAGAGAGGCGCACCGAGGCGCACGATGCTGCTGATGGATGAAATCACGAAAAAGATAAAGAAAAAACTCCTGCAAGGCTTTTCACTCCATGCACACACTTCCACTGATGCTGATTATTCACAGTAAGTCAATTTAAACCAAAGGTTTTACGCAACAAAATAGTCCCGAAAGCTGGTAACTTCTCTGCTCTCTGCACTCCTTCCTCCAGCCACAATACCTGCGATCAGTGGATCAGCCCATTCACAACAGCATCCCCTGCAAAAAAAAAAAAAAATGTGCCTCTGATCTGACCTTTGAAATGAGATCAGGAGGAGTAAATAAAGATTGTGCATTCAGGCCTGCGTGTGAAATTTTAAAAAAGTATAACTCTACAACAAATCCACCAGCAGCAATGTTATGAGATTAGGTGGCATTTAATGCAACAAAGAGCCGTATTGAAGTCTCTACAGCAAACAATGAAAGTTTAGAATAAATCGGTGGCGCCCTCTAGTGACAATATGGACACAGGGTCTGTGGTGGAGTTTATCCAAACCTGGCGTGAGCATCCTTTAACCACAAGGTCGTGGGTTCGATCCCCGGCTCCTCCTACTCGCATGTCGATGTGTCCTTGAGCAGCACACTGCTCCTAAAAAAACGCTTAGGACCCATGGGTTCATGTACTGTATGTATTTGTAGAGTGTATTAAAGTAACTTTCCTTTAGAGATTTCTTCCTGGCTATTTCACTGTTAATTGATTAGAGGCTACTTGAACGTTTTCCAGTGGCACACTCCAGGCTCTATAAGGAAATATGTAAAATATTATTTTAAGGTTCAATACAATATATCAGAGAGAATATTTTCTAATCAGTCTCATTATCATTGTCGCAAAGTTTTACATTCATAGATGCAAATTTCAAGAAAGAAATGGAACTATATATTAAGACAATATCTTCTGCAAAAAAACAAAAAGGCTAGTAAAACTGTGAGTTTGTGCTCTCATTTTAAGGTTTTTATTTAGCTCAGGTATGATAGGTAGGCTGATGTTGATCAGCTGACTCCGATAGAAACCAATGATGTGAACCCAGAAGACAGGTGCATGAGAGTCATAACACAGGTAACACAAAACACGCATAGGATTTAACCAATCAGAGGCCGCCCCACTACCAAGAATTGTGAAAACCAATCAGCTTTCGATGCGCCCTCCAAGAAATGACCAATCATAATCGGTAGATCTACCAAGATACAAGCCACTCCCCCAGAAGTGAACTTCAAGACCTTTGAGCCAGGGGAGCTGGGGACTTTGATCGGACTGACAACTTTTGCTGTATTTTAGGGAAATTCATTGTCATTCTATTGCCTTGAAGTTTTACATTAGGTTAAATTATTGAAAATATGTGGTTTACAGTGGTTGCGAGCCAGCATGCAAGCAGGCTAATTATGAAAATAGCATATGTCCATAACCTGGCTAGCTTATGCTATCTGAAGTCGCTGCAATTCTCCATTCATAACCAGCTAGCTGATATATAACTACGCTTTATTGTAGGCTGCTGATAGCATTTAGATGTGTTGGCCTATTGCTTACTTAGGAAATCATGTACAGTTAATAACCCTGCAATAACACTGACGTTGTCTAATCAGTAGAATATGATGGAAAGGACAGTCCACAGGTTAACGTTAGCAACTTAATCTATGTTTTTATTCTTTATTTTGATCCCCAATTAAGTTAACATAACGTAAACAGGCCAAAAATAGACGAATAAATATGTATGGGTCAGTTAATGTATTTGGTTGTTTGCTGAGTATGCTAATTTAGCCCCTGTGCATAGCAATTGTTTCAGAATATTATAGTGTACACTGTACAGGTTGTGGCATGAGCAAAGCAATTAAAAATAGCTAAATGAAATGCATAGGTCCTGTAGTATACTCAACTGGTAATTGATGATAAATCATACTGCGAACAGCTTCCGTATAATACATTATTGGAAAACACTGTATCAAAGATAGACAAATGGCTAATAAATATTGCATAACCTCAATTGTATGAGAAGTAATGGACAAAGACTTCAGTTGACTTTCATTTATTTTAGTTTAGTTGGATTGGAGTTCAGGATATAATGATACAATACAAGGATACAAAGGCTTTATTGTCAAATGCAGAAATAAACAAGTTATCAATGCAATTAAAGTCTTAGTTTGCTGTCTCTCTATCTTGTAGTAAAATATGCTAGACTAAGAATTTAAAAAGAATAAAAGATAGATATGAAATAAAGAAAAAAGATAGAAATGATCTGAAACAAATAAAACATATTTGTCAGGCAGATATATACAAACACACATTCATGTTCCTACACATGCATACATATACATACTTCCTTTACATACCTCCACACATACATACATACTGTACATTCATGCATAGTGAGGTAGACTCTGAAAGTGAGAATTATGCCAATACAATATAAAAGTATGTGCAATAGACCAAACATATTCTAACTGTATGTTTTTTCCAACCATACAGAATGGATCCTAAATTTAGGAGGACTGGGGTTGGCCGTGCCAGTTTCTTTGACTCAGAGGATGTGAAGAAAATTAAGAGGGAGAACAGGCCAAGGGCCCGAGCTCCATCAAGGTAAAGGAGTCTGCGAGGATGGCTGTCAAGGTTGGAAATTAACTTTTTTGTCTACCTGCCACTGTGGCTGGTGGATACCAAAATCTACCTGCCACTCAATAGATTACCATTGTTTTTTTGGCTGGCGAGTGAAGCAAATCTAGCAGCCACTTGCATATTTTACCAGCATTTGGCTGGTGCTAATTTCCAACCCTGATGGCTGTTCTGCGTTGCGACGAGACCTGATAATGAGCAGCATCTCCTGTGCCAACGTCAGCTACAGTTCATAATCTTGAGGGGCCAAACATTCCAGTGGGTGGCTGAGGATGCGCTGGGGTATGCTGGTTATGTGGTTGCATTTATGTCAGAGGAGGCAGGAAGCTCTGATTCATATAACAACCTCATTAACAAAAGAGCCCTCCAGAGGTACATTTCACACTATCCCGTGGTCCGTTATTCCATTCAGGTCAAGATGGAGATGAGATCCTCCAAAAGCCAGAGCCGACCTGCCACTGCCACTGCTGCCAGCTCATCACAACCTTCAGCCTCTTCGCGAGCTGCCATCTGGATGGATAACACGTCTGACTACGGATCAGAAGACTCTAGTTTCAACTCCTAGCTGGCAACTTTTTCAACATTCCTGCAGAGCATCCAGAACACTTACGTAACGTATAACATCATGGAAAGTAATTACAGTAACACAACATCACAGATTTTGGGCTAGGGCTGCAACTAACGATTATTTTCATTGTTGATTAATCTGTTGATTATTTTCTCATTAATCGATTAGATGTTTGGTCTATAAATTGTCAGAAAATGGTTAAAACATGTCGATCAGTGTTTCTCAAAGACCAAGATGACGTCCTCAAATGTCTTGTTTTGTCCACAACTCAAAGATATTCAGTTTACTGTCATAGAGGAGTAAAGAAACCAGAAAATATTCACATTTAAGAAGCTGGAATCAGAGAATTTTAAATTTTTTTTTTCTTAAAAAATTACTCAAACCGATTAACCAATTATTAGTTGGCGATTAATTGAAAAGTTGACAGCTAATTGATTAATCGTTGCAGCTCTACTTTGGATACAGTCTAACAGATACAGAAAAACAGGCCTCTGTCAGAAGGAGTAAAAAACTAAAGTACTTCTGGTTTTGTGTTGTCGCTGGTGTCTCAGTTGGAAATCAGTCCCAAAAAAGTTGGGCTTTGCAGGGTTACGAACCAGTGGTATACACTGACATCTAACCAAATTGTGCATTTATTGTGTTTCTATATTTGGTTATCATGATAAAATCATCATATTAAGTTACCATGTCTTAATTCCAGATAACAAGTGTGCCTGTTACTAGATATTCAAACTAGTTTTATAAGTTGACTCACTAAGCTAAACAGAACAGATCATGTAGGTTTGAATACTTCAGTAAATGTCATGACGTACAGTCATATTGGTGACTGTACAAAAATGGCTCCCATGCAGTCATAGTACATTTGATATGAAAACAAATAAACCTCTAGGTGGCAACATCATCATGTATCAGTAGAATAGAAAGCTTTTATTGTCATTGTACACGGTACAACGAAATTTGGAGGGCTTCTCCTGATCAGTACAGTTAAAAATAATAAATAAAAAGAAACAGACAGCTACAATACGCATTCATTCCTCCATTATACACATAACATTCACAGTACCCATTCGTTCCCTATATAATACAGATATATTTGGAGTGCTACTCCAGATCAGTGCAATTAAAAACTGTGTATAAATAGTGTAGCTATTTCACTAAAAAAAGAGTTATTGCACAGTGTGAGGTGTTTACTGTTTGACAGTGTTTAGAGTTCTTGTGGCCCAGGGGAAGAAACTGTTTTATGAGTCTGGTGGTGCGAGCTCTGATGGACCTGTAGCGCCTGCGAGAGGGCAACAGGTTAAATAGGTGGTGTGCTGGGTGGGAGGAGTCCTTGATAATGTTTCTGGCTCTGTTGAGGCAGCGGGGACTGGAAATGTCCTCCAGGGAGGGCAGAGGGCAGCCAATGATCTTCTTGGCTGAGTTTATGACCCTCTGGAGAGCTCTCCTGTCTGCAGCTGAGCACCCGGCGTACCACACTGTGATGCCATACGCCATTATGTTTTTTTTTTTGTTTGTTTTTTGTATCAAGGCCTTAATGCCTTGAGAGTTAGTACAGTTGGTCTCCATTATTAAGATAAATTGTTGCCAATCCTTTCAAATGCACTTCACTTTTAATCTGCTTCTCATCACTCAATTGAACTATCACATAGAAAGCATGATTTGCATAACATTCAACACAAGTACAGGCACCGAGGTTTCACCTGAGGGTCTTCTGATAACGATTTCATTAAATTTAAAATGATTTCATTGTTTAAAGCCCCATTACTTTATGTACTTGAATGCTACAGTGGCAGTTACGGTTTGTCTCTATTGTCCGAACGCCCTGTTAGTGAGTCAGAGTGAATCATACTGCAAGAAAAGTTACTCACCACAGGAAATACAAAGTTTTAAATTGTCCTTCAAAATTAAAATTCTTTCCAGACCAGAATCTATTCTTGGGACTTTCTCCAAACACAGAAACACAAATATTTTTCTCATCACTCTCACAGGGCCTTCAAACAGGTAGTTATGATGTTTTTCTCCACACCCTCACACATTTGTTCCCTCCCCACTGCTCAGTACAAATCCGTCCGATGGCTGTCGTCCCCTCAGGAATGAAGCTGGGACGCTGGTGGGCGTGGGCATTTCTCAGGTGACAAACACAATGTGCCAGGAGCGGCAACAACACTCAAGTGTGTGAGAGATGAAGAGTCTGCACGAGAACATGGCTGCAACACTGTTGACCGTGATGCTCACGATCCCCTACATCTGCGAGGGAGGTGAGATGTTTTTATGACTGATAGTTCAAGAGAAAATGTAACCTCTCAGCTGTTATCTGGGAAATTAATGCATCTGTTTACGTGATAGCGATGCTGAGAAAGTCGACAGCGATGGACTTCCTTCAAAAAATAAGAGAGAAGCGTGATTCTGAGTGTTTTCCTGGAGGCTGCAGCACCGAGGTCGACGAGGCTGGAGAACCGATGGAGGCAGAAGATGGGGGATATGTAAGTTCTCTGTAAATTGTACTTTCTTTCACATTCAATGCCAGTGGAGGATTCCATACAGCAAACATGTACCTGATAATACATTAATTTGACATCTTGGTTTGGTTTTATTTTTGGGAGAAACACATGTAGACAAAGTCCAACTTGAAGGGAGACACTACAGGTGAATAGGGGAAAATATTTAACTTATCGTCATCACATATCACCATGAAACTTCCGCAGTTGATTACTCACATTAAGACGATTATTTTTTGTGTTACAAGTTTTCTGAAATTATATGTTTAAATATGCAAATAAGGCATTCTCTAATGCTGACTTTTGGTGAATTTAGGAGAAATCTAAGGACGCAAATAAACAAAGTGTAGTAAAATAAACACCTAAATGTGTATTTTGGATGTTTTCTTTCCACTAGTCTGAGAGAAGACATGTTATGGAAGCAGAATAGCCGAAAATTAAAAAATTAAACAGTGCATGAAAAACAATGTTTTTGCCTGTAGTGTCTCGCCTTAATAATGTTACTCATTAGATACTTTAATTTACATTACATTACATTTATTTAATTTACTTTAATTTATTATCTCTGTGTTCACCTTTAAACTAATTCAGAGCACAAGTTTGATTATTTTGATATGTATTCAGACTGAAAATCTTCACTCAGAATTACTCTCTGCAAGTTCTCATTTTTCAAAACAAGTGTAGATGTCAGTAACTGTAGACGGTGTCCACAGGAAGGTTTAAATTAAAAGTTGGCCGTTAGCCGGGTCTCTGCACAGAGGGAGACTCTATCCACATGAAAGTACGAATAAAGACCATATCCATATCCAGAACCTGGACTCGAGGGTTGAGAAGCACTCCTCTGTTCGACAGGGATACGGTGTAACTCAATCAAGCAAGTCACTGAGGCGTTGACCATTACTGTGGTCCTACATACCAGGCTGGCAATGAGAGGACAGAGTGAAGGCAGTCCATTAACATCCACTTTGTCACTTAGTGCACCTGCTGCTAATATCAGGTGACCGGCATGAAAGCCAGCAGACAGGAGGAATGTGATCGACTAGGATTTCTGTCATGTTGTAGGACATTTAGGTACATTATTGTTTATTTCACATAAAGTCATGCCATAAACCATTTTTTTTTTATTTTAAAGGTAGATACTAATACTGTCATTAATACTGCATTTACACTGTTCAAGAAATATTCTTATTCATTTCTTATTACACCATTCTGGCATTTATATTTAACACACTTAATAGATCCCATTTCTCAGCATTTGCATTTATTTATTTGCACTGTGGTTATTTGTTATATAATGCATGTCTTAATGCAGATATTTGTAGATATTTCATATTTTTATATTCTCATTTTCTTATTCTTATTTTTTATAATCTCTAATTTTAGCATTGCCAGTTTAAGGCATAGGCCATATAGGCGGTCGCCTAGAGCCCCACCTTCTCGGGGGGTGCTGGTCGCACTCTAAAAAAAAATATATTTTAAGAAAGTGCTGTCCTTCCTCATTTTCTGCATTGAGGTAACAAATGAACAAATAAAGAAAGAAAGAAATACACTTGTCCCTCTGTAACTCTCTTTCTCTCACTTTTTCATCTGCCCGGCCGCACTTATTTGTTAATAAAAGTGTAAATTGTAGTGAAATGGACTAAACACTTTTAAGCCAACAATATTAGGGTCCAATTGTTTATTTATATTTTAATAAATACAGTTATTTATGAAAATAAAAATCTTAATTTTTGTCCTAAAACCATTGTGATGGCCACGGGGGGCTCCAAATCCGAATTTCGCCCGTTGCACCAAAGCGTCTAGAGCCAGCCCTGAATTTTAGTACTTAACATATATTTCTTTACATATATTCTGTTTATATTGTAGCATTATGTACATAATTTACATGTTACATACTCCTTTATTTCTATTTTCTTACATTTCTTTATGTTTATACGAGGGCAACTGTAACGCCCCAATTTCCCCCCTGGGATCAATAAAAGTATTTCTGATTCTGATTCTATTAGCAATCATGGTATTGTTGTGTATTATGTTCATTTGGAATAAATGAAACAACTTATTTATAGGAGGAGAATTCCAGCCAGCTGTATAATGGAGGTGCTGCTCAGAAAGAAATAAACTATGTAAGTTGTAGTTTGGTTTTGAATCTTATCTTCATTATTTTGTTTTTAATAAATAAATAAAAGTTATATAACACATTATGAATAAAACCATTACAATAAAGCCTAAAAACACTTTTGTCTTGTAGCAGAGCCCTGGAGGGGAAGCCGTGGTGGATGAAGGATCTGGGATGTAAGCAGGAGGGAGAGCGCAGGACGACGATGTTGTTGTTGTTGGGTCGAGGGAAGCTCGGCCTTTCCAAAAGCATCCTGCTACCAACTTTTATTGATTGTATATCAGTAAAAAAACATTACTAGCAATACACTATAAATAAATAATATAATCACTAATATGAACCTTTGAACAAAGGATTTATACAATTAAGATGATTTGTTTCAAGGATGAATTTGCATGCTTAACTTCCTTTCATTAAAATATTAAGAACGGTGATAAAGAACACTTTTTATTTGTTACCTCCAGTTGTTATTGTTTTTAGTTTAATACTTGATACCGATACTTGTTACAGCTCAGTAACTGTGACTTGGTATTGAGTTGGAAATAGAAAAAAGTAGGTTTCCAGTCTGTTAGAAAATTGAATTGAGAATATCTTGTAACACTGTATCAATATACATAATTTTTTCAAGAGTTTAAAAATCAATATTAGATTAATTTTGTAGTATAATTATAACTAACATTTAAAAAAATATATTGACCTACCATGAATCTTATGTACACGATGAGTACAAACTAACCATTCTCAACAGGAAGCTTTATATTAACATTTTAATAAATGTATATTATGCATGTTTGCTAATTTTTTTCTCATCATGAGTTAATTAAAGGATTGCTTAGTAAGATGTTTGGCCGCCATCAGCCACCAGAACTGCTTCAATGCTCTTGTAACCCATTTTAATAATTTTTCCACTGTAATAACTTGCTAATGCTGTGACAGGATGTGTACAAATGTAATCATTTAGCTCTTCATTTAGGTTGTAAACAAGCCTGTGTGTAGTCCTCTCTTCTGCTAGTTGGACCTGTGTGTCTTGTATGCTTTGTTATTGTGGTTGTGTTGGTATTATTAGTCCATGTGCTGGTTAAACCAATCCAGATATTTAGCACTAACCCACTGATTAATCGCTTTAATAACTCTCACTGCCAGGAAAAATAGCACAGCTCATGCCCTCCTGACCTGTAGCCTGCAGAATTAATACATATTTGTGAACTCTGGGTGTTCTTTGAAACAAAGCACATCGTTGTCCTATTTGTAGTTTCTATTTATAAGTCAGAGAGCAATGCACACTGTCAACAAAAATGCTCCAGCAGTTTCTTGCTCCAAGTATTTCACATTTGAATTATACAGAAATCATTTTTGTCCATATGGACCACTTCAAATAACGATTTTTTTAAATGTATTGCAGTTGTGAAATACTAGTTTCAGTTCCCATATGTCACATGCTGATCATGGGGTTTGGTGGTCGCCTCCTCCTCACATATCTACTGGACAGTTGGCCAATAGAATGAATGGAGGGTGAAAATAGACAGATTTAAGGCGTTACTCTTCTATTTTAAAGACTAATCATCTATCTTGCCATATTATCAAGTACAAGCTCCCTTTAATGTTGTAATCCAATTATGTGTTAATAATTGTAGCTATGCACAGAGGGCGTCAGGCTACTGCCTCTTTAATGCTGCCTTCAGGTTCTCATCGTAAATTCGGAAGTAAATACTTTCTAAACCAATAACAAAATGTACCAGATAATACGAGCCGGTTATTGGATGATATTTTATTTGGGAAATCAAGTAGCATGCTTTGTGCATGATTACACAGTGAATAAGGAATATTACAAATAGTTAAATTGGCTTTACAATTTAGGTTTTATATATTAATTGTGTTAATTGCATATTATAAGCAATGTTATCTTAATATCAATTGCACTCACATCTTGGTACGGCGAATAAAAAGAAAAACTCCCGCTTTAGTGGTTTTATTTAATACATTCATTACCTGTCGTTTGCATACGTTTCATTTTTCCCATTTCCGATAGCACATGAAGGCATCATAACAATCGACGGCAGTAACTGTTACGGCTCGACACTTTAGCTTTAGCTTTACAGACAAGAAAACAGCGTCGGTGTCGTTCAGAGAACTTTCATTTCACAATGTAAGTCTAATCATGTTTCTACCAAACGTTTTTAAAAAATGTTACTCGTTGAAACCAGCCCTAACATACCGGCCTTCCGGGTAGATTGGTGAAACAGGATCACAGGGGGAGAAAAGAAACGCCCAAAACTTTGCAACTAACATTAGCACGCAACAAGTGCTAGGACGGTAGCTTTTGAAGCTAAGCTAAGCTAAGCTAAGTTATCGCAGCGTTACATTAGAGCTGGGTAACTTTGCCCAACACAAACTACGTAAACGTCCATTTGTTAGTTAAGCAGACAATTAAAGGAAAACATAAATAGCAGGCTTGTATAACGTGACGTAAAATATAAATGTTGGACAATTAGCTTTTTGCTAACTTAGCCTTTTCCTCCGTGTTTTTGGTTGAGCTAACGTTAGCTACTAATGGTTACCTAGTTACGTGTTTACGTTCAGTTCGAAAAAGAAGCGGAAAATATGAACTTTAATTAGGAATCATTAACAGTTTGAACAAAGTAACGTTACGAGTAGTGTTGACATGTCAACTTAAATTAGTAAACCTCATGTTAGTAACGTTTAGTGGGTAATTAAAGTGGTTGAACTGAGTGATGTTTTGTTCTTATACTTCACTGTTTTATCGAGTTTTGGTCATGTTACAGTAGAAATACAGCGCAAGCCAAATCAAATGCCCTTTGTTTCCCTGTTTCCACCAACCTCCCCCCTTCATCCATTCCCACCCTGCTCCTACCTACCACCCCTGTTTACCACCCTGCACAGGAAGTCTGTCTGAATAATATGAGTGTAAGGTTAGTTCAAAATACAGAAGTGTAATCCAGTGACCTTTCAAAGTTATATTGCAGCCCTGATCAAATCTATCCACATTTGAATAGTACTTGTTTAGGTGATGTTAATCCAGATAGTTCCTGGTATAAAATATTCAGGAGGCATTGTACCCAATGTGTTAGAAATATAAGTCAAGGGGAAGTTTTCAAAGTAGCAACCCAGATTTTGCAACTGTTTTTTTTTTATTAAATCAGTGTTAAAGAAACACTTTTATGATGAAAGGATTGCATGAATGATTTAATCAATATTGTCTGACATCATGATCTTTGTGTTTGACATTATTCAGCTAATGGTTCCGTCACGCTACACAGATACATGACACATCTTAACGACTTAATTTGTGTATGCTCTACAGTATTTTTTTCACTTTGACAATGCAGTAGAGAACCTTCAAGTATAGCTTAATTCAATATCTCGATATTTTTTTGTCTTTGGAGTTATGAATAAGTAGTAACATCTGTCCAAAGATTGAGGGTTAAACGCCTCAGTCAAGTTTTCAAAGTGCGTTTACTTAAAAGAATGTGTCTGGATATTAATATTACATGTATTTATATCTAAAGAATAGGGATGTAACGATCCGACTTTTTCAGACCTGATAGCGATACCTGGGCTTTGGGTATCGGCCGATACAGAGTACCGATCTGATACCTGTGTTTAGTTAATAAGCTGTATGCCTCAATGTGTGGAACTCACTGGGATCATTCTTCAGGTGTATGTAAGGCAACATCAGGAATGACTTAAACTTTGCTTTCCTAACTTTGTAAAACAAAATTTGACCAATAAATACATAGATATTAATTTATTTTATTGTTCTTTATTATTAAAATAATAAATCATGCACCAGCAACTTGGTAAAAAAGCTTCAAATGAACAGGAACTACAATTCAAGTGTCAACCTTTTTAATGCAGCAACAAATCAGTCAAAACTTTAACAGGAATTAAAATTACAGTATGTAATGTATACAATATATAAATATAAAGTTGAATTTAATAGATCGGCCCCATTGTCACTGATATCCGATCCAGCTATTTGAATTGGTATCAGCCCGATATCAGATCCAGTATTGGTGCATCCCTACTGAAGAATATCAGCAATTACGGCAAATCAAATAATAGTATCTGTTTTTTAATTTCCTATAAATGGGCTGCTCCTTTGCTGCAGGAAGACCTACGTTGTTTAGTCACAGTTTGGATTTCATGGCGTAGAGAATGGATGTATGACATGGGGTAAGCATAAAGTCATTTGAACCCATTCATTATGCATTTTCATGAACAGATAAATAGTAAAACATCAAAGTGAAATTAAATCCTATAATACATTGACTCATGCAATTGCAGTAACTTTGGACAGTTCTATGCCTGTGAATACATCTTACACCTCTGGGGTTATGAGAGATAGGAGAGAATCATAATAATCTGCTAACAACCATCACTGGAACAAAAGTGGCGGTCAATAGACGTCTTAGATGGCAGACATTTTGACATGTCAATAGAGGAAATGCCAGGTTTAATTATTAATAACAAATGGTTGCTGCTCCATTTATGTCAGCCAGTTTCAGGGCCCTGTTATTGTGAAAGCTGGCACGACTACTTACTGGAGCACTTCAATGGAATAGAGTCATCATTCCTGTTAATTACACCTGTGCTGTTTGTGGTAAGTCTGAATGTCTGCTGTGTAAAAGGTAAATAAAAGCCATGGTCAAATAGAAAATCTACAGAAAAAGTCTGAGAGATTTTATAAAAAATACAAGTTGCAGGGGTACATGCGGTGACATTGCAGCTAAAGTGAAGTATCACGTGTGTTAACAGGCAGGCAGCAGCAGTTACTAACTGATTAGTCGATCGATGGTAAATAAATTAACAATTTTTAGAATCGATTAACAGGTTATTCACAGTTTTCAACTCCTCAAATGTGATTTTTTTCTGTTTTTCTAAGTCTTCAATGATAGTAAACTAAATATCGTTGGGTTTTGGACAGTTGGTCAAACAAATGAAGACATTTTGAGACTTCACGCTATTTCCTGGCAGTCTGTAGACCAAACAATAAATCAAGAAAATAATCAATAATGAAAATTAGGGATGCACCGATACCAAATCGGATATCGGTGACAATTGGGCCAATATATTCAATTGAATTCTATGTTTATATACTATATACATTATTTACTGAAATTTTTATTCCTATTTTGTTTTGAACAATTTGTTGCTACATTAAAAATGTTTACACCTGAATTGTAATTCCTGTTAATTTAAGATGTTTTAAACAAGTTGCTTGGTTTATCATTTTAATAATAAATAATTCAGTAAATTTATATCTAAGTATTTGTTACATTTTGTTTTACAAAGTTAAGAAAGCAATGTTGAAGTCAAGCTTGATGTTTCCTTACACATAAAAGAATGATCCCAGTCACTTCCACACAGTGAGGCATACAGCTTATTAATTAAACACTGGTATCGGATCGGTGCTCGGTATCGGCCGATACCCAAAGCCCAGGTATCTATATCGATAACAGGACTGAAACAGTCACATCGGTGCATCCATAATGAAAGCAATCATAAGTTGCAGCCCAATTGGCTAGAAGTGTGTTTAACATTTGCAATATTTTCTACATCTACTTGCCCCTTTTATGTTTTCTCCGGCCCAGCAAGAAAAACAGCTGTTGGGTTGTTTGTTTTGAAATAGCAGCATTATAACATCATAAGAATAGTAGTTATGTATTGATCTATTTTTAAATAAACTGCAGGGCCTGTTGCGTCACACAGTTTTAGTCCAACCTGTACCACCACACCTGTGCTGTAAACTTGTATTGCCTTCATGGGGTCTTGGGTGTCTAACAGGGGAGCATACTCAGTTAGATTTAGCACACCTATTCACCATTGTTGGGTTTGGTGTTTATCTTCCTTTTGGAAGGAGTTACGTCATGGATTTGTTTTTCTTCAGGAAATGAAATAGGTTAGACTTCCTGGCATACATCAGCACAGTTTCCATGGAGTTGACTGTGATGTTTTCCTGTGTTGTTTAAACCGAGGCTGTTTGAATGTAAGTGAGCTGTTGTTATCTCTCTCCTGGCTTACACTTGTGCTATCAGCTGCAGTCGCCTCTGAAAAGCTGACAGATGTTTAATGCACACTTACTGATTTGTGATGTTTACGCTGTCTCTCTCAGCCACTCTGCTCGGTGGCAAGTAACAGCCAGGTTGTAGGATCAACCGGCTGTCATCCTTTGTTACTGCTGCGCTCTGAAACTAAGAACTCTTTATGTAATACCAGGAGAATTAAGAGATAGGCTTTGAGGGCTTGGGTCTCTCAGTGTCCCGGTCAGAAGGTCAGTCTAGATGGGGATGGTTTGGTTTGTCAGCGTCATGTGAGAGTTGGTGCACAGCAGATCTAATCTGCAGTTAAATGTTAATGGATCCATTTGTACTGCTCACCATCAGGTTCTTTGGCCCCTTTTAACGCTCACTTTTGTTTCATACCTTGATTTAATATGAATCTGATATTTTAATTTGATGAGCTTTTATTTATAAAAAAAAAAGGCAAAAATAAAGCCAGTGCCTGTCCTACACTAAGGATTAAGCAATTTCAATTATAGCTTTGTTTGCCACAAGGGATGTTTTTAACATACTAGTAAATGTTTTGTGGGTTTTGCGTTTGTATGTTATGGCTGTGCCTGCTTGCTGTGTGCAGTAACTGTTTTGCATGTAAAGGTAAAGGAGCGATCCATCTACAGCTGTCTTTTAATGTGGACTGAGTCTGAGCATTTGGTGTACACTGGTGTCTTTCACCGAGTCATGATAAATCCTGTATGATCCCTACAGTTCGGTGTAAACGCCTTCAACCCATCCTCCCACTTTCAGTTATCTATCGTCTTTCTTGAGAAAAGTGTGGCCATTGCAGAGAAATGCTGTCTCGTGTCAGAGGGTGGCAGTAGCTAACCGCTGTGAAATGGGCTGGGCTGTAGAGTCAATTGTGCATTTCAAATCTAGAAACCATAATTAAATGATTCAAGTAAACAGTATAATTTCCGTGTGCCAGTTTCCGTGGTTTATATTTGTGTCCTTGTTTAGAAACAATCTCCCAAGTTGTTAATGAAAGAACAAGCATCAGAAACAAGAATTCAGAGGCGTGCTTGCAGTTTGAGGTGGGCTGTGGGTGCATGACGTCATGTCTGAATTGCGCAGCTCTTCATTTTTTCCATGTATTTCACCCAGCTATCTATTGTCAATTATTTAACTGCGATGAAGCATTTATATGAAGCATTAATCCTGCAGCAACTCTTAGGGCATCCCATTCATTCCTTATCACCTTCCAATGTATTCTTGCCTTACAAAAAATATCCTCCATTGTCATATTATCCACCCTCAGTTCTCATATATATTTTTTTAAATCACACCTCAGCCACCAGGCAGACATGATGAACATTACATGTTAAGGAAAGTGTGCTTAATGATTTATTGGCAGAGGGACAAAAAAAATAGAGCATGAGTGCAATATCAATATTCACATGGCTAGAAGGCCCCACCTCTTCCCCTCCCAAATTTAACAGATAAGTATTCCCTAAACTAAAATAATCAGAAATACTTTATTGATCCCCAGGGGGGAAATTGGGGCATTACAGTTGCTCTTATATAAACATAAAGAAATGTAAGAAAATAGAAATAAAGGAGCATGTAACATGTAAATTATGTACAGAGTGCTATATATATAACACAGTATATGTAGAGAAATATAAGTAAATAATAAAAATGAGAATATAAGAAATATGTACAAATATTTGCATTCAGACCAACAATATATAACCACAGTGCAAATAAGTAAATATAAAATGCTGAGAAGTGAGATCTATTAAGTGTGATAAATACAAATTCAAGAATGGTATAAAAAAAACTATAACATATGGCTATATAGTATATAAAGTATATATATATCCATTCTTTAGGTAGGTTAAGAGTTTAGGATGCATTACTCTATTTTAGCTTGTAATCATTATGTAATTGCGTGGGCCTCCCTATGTGCTTCCTCAAATTGGATGTTGCAGACATTTACCTTAATCACAGTAGGTTGAATATTAGACTTTAGTTTGAGCTGCAAAATAAAGTCACAGGTGGGTAATCATCAGTTCATTTCTTTACAATTTTACAATATTTCAAGGGCTTTGACTGTGATTCAGGGGATATATAGTATAGCTATAGGATAGACCAGAGTTTAAGTGCGATAAGAATGGATTTTTGCAATTGTGGTTAGGCTGTTTGCTTCCACTTATCACCAGCTGTTATTAGTCATATGCGTCTCAACAGTTTAGGTGCAGTTTGAGTGACATTGTATGTAAAATGTTTCTTTGTGAAATCTCACAGACGGCTAATATCTACACTTAATTGTCATCATTTCACCAGGTCAGCAGCCGGTCCAGAAGGTTCCGGCGGAGCGTCAGGCAACAAGCGCTTGCAGCAGACCCAGGCCCAGGTGGATGAGGTATGATGCGTCTCTTTTTACTGGCATACGAGGTCCAGATAAAGCCCCAAACTTATGTTTTCACACTAGTTGATATTGATGATAATCCCAAAAAATGCATTTGTAATATCTATTAATATGTACCATAAGTAATACACAAATTTCTGTTTATCATATTTAAAGAAAGCTGCCATATAAGAGACCATTTAACTCCTCCCACTGTCAAAGCCAATCGCATGTTATTTATGATGTCAGTGGACAAATTCAGAGGCAGTTCTACCTCATCTACCTTTCCCAGTGTGCGTCATTTCTCCCAACTAGCCCACTCTTATTATTGAACTCCATCTTACCCCCCACCCACCCCCTCCGTCTTCAGCCACTCTGTGTGACTCCCATCTTCCTTAATGTCTGTCTAGAGGAGAGACTTGCATAATCCTTGGCAGCAGTGTCATGAATCACCACAACGTGAAATCAGTGGCTCTACAATGCTCTACCTCCACGTGTCAGCTCACATGCCAGAGAAAAATTATATTCAAAAGCATGTCAGGGAGGCCACCGGGAAGAAACGTCTGCTAAGTCTCACTCCTCCTGTGGTTTTGTTCTTAATCTTCTTTACAGTTCCCTTTCTTAGCTGTGGCCGTCTTGATGTTCGCCCCTCCTACACAGAACTTTAACTGTAGCATGTCACACAAAGCCTCCAATTGGCTGCCGGAGGGTTATATAATCGCTGCCTCCATGGTTATGTAAGAGATGCATGGCCCTAAACACTCCTCTCCACCCTGCCACTCTGTCTGAGAGGAGGGGCAGTTGTAGGGTTTGTGTATCAGTGGAACATAAGGGTTATGTGTAGTCTGCGATACTGTGTGTGTGCGCACATGTATCCCTTCCTAATTGAAGGATTTCTGTCATTAAGCAGAATATGTGTATCATATACCTTTTTTTTTTAACCTTGTACAGTAAGGTGTGATCTCAATTTTTGGTGGCTTTGCTCGGTAACATTGTTACTCAACACTTCCAGAATTGATGTCATGATTCTGCATAGTATATAGGTGCATTTCCAATCTATTCTGTTAATTCTAAAATAACTAATTGAGGCAGTGTTTGGTTGATCTTCAATGAGGTCTAGTCAGGATTAAAGCCGTTTCACACCAAGCAAGGATTTTTGTCTGAAAAATTTGCACGGTAACGTTATCGTATCGTGACGTGCAGTCAAGCCAACCGTCAGTCTCATCTCCGTGGTCAAATCAGCAGACGCTACAACTGTAGAGCACCAATATACTGACATTTACAGTATGTTAAATGCATTGAAACGGCTCCGATGGAGCTGATCATGGATGTTTAAAGAAAACAGAGCTAACGGAGAGAGCTAGAGACGGACTTGGCGAAGTTAGTGGAAGTATACATGTGTGACTACATCCGGTTTTTCAAAATAAGGTGTTAACAAAGGGAACTGTATATACAAAATACATATATGGAAATAAGATTGATTGGATTATATTCACCAGGAGTATAAAACATTACATGTCCCTTATAAATGAAAATAGAAAATATCACTAATTTGTGAGAGAAATGTCTTTATTCTTTCATTTTTGGGTTGCTGGAAAAAATGTAATAAATAATCCCTGACAATGACTGATATATTTGTCTTCAGGACATGACTACATAAATGCTGAAAATCAAAAAATGTTATTGTATCAATTTAGAGATTTTCCAAAGTAAATGTCCCTAGAAGTGTATCATTCAACTTTTTCCCATGTTCTAGTGTTAAAAAGTTAACAAAAATCACAATAAATCGTAATATCGAATCACAATTCTTGTAGAATCGTAATACATATCGAATGGGCACCCAAGTATCGTGATAGTGTTGAATCAAGAGATAGGTGTATCGTCCCACCCTAATAATTAGCCATGTGCTTGTGTTTGTTGCACGGAGAGTGTGTCATTTTGGAACAATGGGCGTTTGTTTTCGGGGTAACGGACTGTCGGACAAATGGGTTTTTCTGCCCTATGGGACATATTTCGGACTATTGGTGTTTCGAAATAACATTCAGTAATGTACGACAGACACTACTACCTCAACAACCAAATACATGACAATATATGGCTTGAGATTGCACAGCAGCTGGGATACGATGAAGATGGTAATGTAGCTGATATGCACTTGCTAATGTTATATGTTGGTCACTGAACGGGGCTAGCCACAACAGCTAACATTAGCGTGGACAAGGGCAATTTTTGGGAGGAAACCCATTTGGCCTCAAACGCAGATAATTCGCACCGGAACCGGTGTGCATAGTTGTCAAACACATAGTTGTATTCCCGCGCAGCATTTTTGCATCGCACTAGTGAGAAACGGTTACCTAACATTCAGATCCAGTACACCAAGGTACAGTAATTTAAAAAGTACTGACATTAAACCAGATGTTTCATTCTTGTAGGTGGTGGATATTATGCGTGTTAATGTGGACAAAGTGCTGGAACGTGACCAGAAGCTGTCTGAACTGGATGACAGAGCAGACGCACTGCAGGCCGGAGCCTCCCAGTTCGAGACCAGCGCTGCCAAGCTGAAAAGGAAGTACTGGTGGAAGAACTGCAAGGTGCCTAAACACAGTTTGGTCCAAAAAAACCCCACACACCCCTTTTCCCTCTGTAAATGAAAATAACAAACTGATATAAAATGGACTCCATACTAGAAGTCTCTTGGCTGGAAGTGGTCTGAATTCTATGAATAGTTTAATTTGCTTACACAACATACATTATATACACGTACCACTTATAATAGTGAACTAGTGAACTGAAGTGAAACAAACATATATAAAAAAAAAGATATTGTTGAACAAAAATTCTTACAAATTCCAGTTACTAATTGCAGTTAATGTGTGTGGCACTGAATTTGCTGTATTATTACTCCTTGCAGATGTGGGCCATCCTGATAGCTGTCATAGTGATCATCATCGTCATCATTATTAGTGAGTATCAAGCCCGTGGTTCGAGGAGCTTCTCATCTACAGTTGGTGCAGTTTTTGTTACTTCAAATGATTAAAAGAATCTCTATGATTTTCAATGAGTTACTGCACAAAGCCCTTAATATAATCAGAAATACTTTAGTTGCTCTTGTATAAACATAAGAAATGTAAGAAAATAGAAAAAAAGATGTAAGTAACATGTCAATTATGTACATAATGCTACAATGTGTACATAATGCTAAAATATAAACTAAATATATGTAAGGAAAAATAAGTACTAAAAATAAAAATAAGAAAATGAGACTATAAAAAATATGAAATATGTACAAAGATTAGCATTAAGACATGCATTATATAGCATATAACCACAGTGCAAAAAGGTAAATACAAAATGCTGAGAAGTGTGTTAAATATAAATACCAGAATGGTATAAATAAAACATGAATAAGAATATTTCTTGAATGTACCGTATAAATGCAGTATTAATGACAGTTGAATTATTGCACAAATTATTATACAGTTAAGTCAGTAAAAAGTAAATAATTATATATATATATATATATATATATATATATAATAATAATAATAATAATAATAATAAAGTGTAATTATAATTACTTTACAGAGGCTTCAGTTTAATCTGGGTTGTTTTTATATATATATATATATGTATATGTGTATACGCAGTATGGTGAAATATAGTATATTTAAATTTGAGATACTTTTGTTTGTCATTACATTCTTATTAAATCTAATTAGTTCATGTCAAGTTCAAGTTTTTCATCTAAGAAGTTCCTAACTACTTCATTCACAGTTTGGAATTACTCCTAAAACGGCAGCAACAGGAGGCGTGGAGGAAACGATGAAGAAGAGGAGAGGAGCAACGTACATAATTAATGTCTCAGAGGAAGACTTCACATGATTACTGACTACTGAGCTCCACAACACTTTTCTCCTCTCAGGGAGTCTTCATTCCTTGTCCTGGTTTGTTCTGTGTGTGTCTGTGTTTGTGTGAGTATTTGTACATGTGCCTGAGTAAAAGATTTTCATAATACCAGAGTTTTACCCTGCATTACTGCACCATACCAGACATCTTTCCACTTGTATTAGAGTTCTATGCCAGTTGCCAAAGAAAACAAGAAACAGTTTGATAATTAAAATCAAACTCAGACAAACTTATTATAAAAAAAAAGTACAACTGAATCATCTTTGACTATGACAAAGCACACACACACACGTTCACACACATACTCCAACCTCAGGACTAGAAGTGAAGATGTTGTTGTAAACTCTCCTCAACTCATATTTACTTTTTTTTATGTTTTATTAATAGCCATTGATTTTGTGTGCCAGGCTAAGAGAAGTGCCTTTGAGGATATGCTGTTCTGTGTTAGTTTAGATTGTAACAGTAACCCTGCATATCATTGAAGCGATGCCCCTTTCCAACACATACACTTTAATACTTTTCAGATGCCAATATTTTGATCTTTCTCCTCGATTTTTTTTAAAGATTTGCTGGTCTGTCATTAGTGTCACTAGTGCAGTGCCTGTTCAAACCGTGCCTGTTCGGAACGGGCCGATTGCCTGGCCTCCCGTGTTGCTGCTTGCGGCTTTCTCGAGAACCGCTCATCCAAACAACTTCACACTCCACGCCGCGCTTCCGTGGGTCCCGATCAATACACCTGCCATGACATAGTTGCATCCCCTAGCAATGCTGGAGTATAGGCGCCATTTGGGTGCAAAAGCGCACGCGAACATCAATGGAGAGTGAGCTGTACCCAGCATGCCATTCGACGGTTTAACGGTTAATAGGGATCCCCTCTCAATACACTGCACAGTGTGCACACAACACACTACTAATAAATCTGTCCCATAGATCTCAATCGGATGAACGGTTGTCGAGAAAATCAAAGGACATACATAACGACAGAGACTCCTTCCATTTTTGTTAGATGGTTACAGTCAGCCGGGGAATGGTGGGATCTGATGCCTTTATTTTATTTATGCACATGGTCTAGAGCTAATTAATTTCTCTGTGTAAGATGTTTGATTACGGATTGAATAAAAAATGGACTTCATTGGTCACCCGACAACAAATAAGCTAACCAGTAACACACTGTTGAACCACCTGATCATACCTGTCCTTGTCCAGCTTCCTTTCAGACTGAGCTTAGTTACAGTAAAAACTAGTATGAGCTTGTGTTTAGATAAGTGCCTCTATGTTAACACCTACAGCCTCACAGCGAGAGAAACTGCCACAGAGTTTAAAAAAAAAAAAAAAAAGTGCTACACTGGGTTAAAAGTGTCTCAATCAGGTGCTCTCAAGGATGTGCCAGAACGTTTGCCTTTGTGATATATTCAAGCACAAAAAAGTAAGAAAATGTAGTGTTAGACAGATGCCTTAATGGGTTTCTCCAATGGAGAACAGCCAAAATACAGCCAATCCTCATTGATCATATATAAAGATTAGTGCCTTCTGAATGCTCCAAACAAATACTGTGCTGCTTGCTTATTCAGCTGAGCTTATTAACCTTTAATTAAGTCTTCTGTTTAGTCACACCGGCATTTATCCCAGATGATCAGTGCAAAGTACTTCTCACGTGTGATATTTTAGTTTTATTAATAGCTTTTTTTGCAGTCTATTATATGTAGAACTAACTTTAGGGAGACTGTATAGTATTTTTTTTGTCTGCTGCTGAGCATCATGCGTGTTTGAGTGTACAGAAAAACGTTGTTGGGCAATGACGGTGTTATATACCGACACTGGATGATTGCATTCCCTGCTGTTGCCTCCATCCTATTAAAATACATGTTTTAATGAGATAAAGAGTTTGGGGTTACTTTGTACATTCATTTCATTCTGTGTTGAATCTCACTACTGCAAGTACAACTGCTTATGTTCAGTAGTTTTTAAGACATAAGAAGTTATATGGCCTTCACAGTGTATGCAGGATAATATGGTAATTGAAATGAACACTAAAACAAGGATGGGCTCTTTTTTTTTTTAAGAGTATATAGATATAGACAAACTGTAGCCATTAAGGAAACTGTAATATTTTCAGAGGCCACTGAAAATGCTTTTGTAGACCAGGCTTCTATCACAGATGTGTGGAATTGTCATCATTCTCTCATGTCTACACCAGAAATGTGAGACCCAGTAACGTCAAACCCTTGCTTGTGTCAGCCCACTGGGAATGCATTTGGAAATAAGTGCAATTCTACTCTTTGGCCCCAAATGCCTTTTGCTTGAATAAAACAAATTTAACTTAAATCACAAAGCCTCATCTGTTATTTGATTCTGATCTGTGACAGAATAAATGTCAAAGTCTGCTATTTTCAAAAGCAGCTCAGGGACTCGTTTAGGGATGCACCGATACTGGATCGGATATCGAGCTGATACTGACTCAAATAGCTGGATCGGATGAAAAGGGGGCCGATCTATTAAATTCACTATATACATTATATACTGGAATTTTAATTTCCTTTTAAGTTTGACCAATTTGTTGCTGCATTAAAAAGGTTTTACACCTGAATTATACACCTGCTGGTGTACGATTTATTATTTTAATAATATTTATTTATTTTATTTATTTATTTACAAGTTTATTTGACAGGGACCACATATGATAAACAAACTTAAATACTTGAAATCTGTTGCATAATTAATAACATTTCAATACATGTGTTTATTTGTATTTATTTTATTTTGTTTTACAAAGTTAGGAGAGCAATGTCTAAGTCAAGCCTGATGTTTCCTTACACATAAAGGAAGGATCCCAGTCTCTTCCACACAGTGAGGCATACAGCTTATTAATTAAACACTGCTATCGGATCGGTACTCGGTATCAGCCGATATACAGTACATACAAAGCCCAGGTATCGTTATCGGGACTGAAAAGGTCATATCAGTGCATCCCTAGACTTGCTGTCTCACAGCTCCAGCTTTATAGACGGCTTTTTAGTCTTTGATTCCTCTGTTCGAGCCGGATTTAGACATACTTCTTCAATAATTCAAAGATCCAGTGGGTCATCCACTCTGCTGAGCAGCTCACTGGCCGTCATCTGACTGTCACTGACACCAGAAAGACTAAGAAAAATAACTGTAATATAATGTTACATCATTGCTAAGAACTTTCCATAGAAAAAAGGGTTGTGTCTTATTATGGTAAATGGTAAATGTGTGATTGTGTCTTATTATTACCAGCACCACCTGTTCACCTCAGTAGCTTTCTCCTATATGAGCCTTTAGCCTATTTATTAGCAAGCCCCATGAGACCCAGTCCCAACAAACCTACAACAGGAGGACTCCTGGCATCAATTAGTTTTCTTAACTTTGCTGTTGTCACTATTATTTTTACATTTATATTACTCAAAAAGCATTTGTACAATTTTTGCAATCAGGGCAGGATTGACCTTCTAGGTGGACCTGGGGCAAAAATGAGCTGTGGGCCTCAATTGACCCCTTAAGCCCACTGTGTGCCTTACTCGTGCCCAGGAAAAGATGATCTCCAAAGATCCCCCCATCAGATCAGATAGTTATATTTGGCCAATTTGGGGCCCTTGACCCAGGGCCCGGGACAACTGACCCAGTGTTCCCCCTCTGTCGGCGGCCCCGTTACTAAAAATATCACATGATGAACTTGGAGTCTGGGGCCCACTGAGGGTCTGGGGCCCTGGGGCAGTTGCCCGCTTTGCCCAATTAGTAACAAGACCTGCCTGCTAAATCAAAGACATAAGAGACATCACTGTATCAAACTGTTTCCAAGTTCAAATTTAAGTTTCTTTGTGATACCAAATAGTTAGTTAAAATTAGAAAGTTTGTGAGCTGGCAGCGATGTTGAGATCAGTTGATGAAATACCAAGCACCGCCCACCACCCGGAGCAAACTTTCTAATTTTACAGCTAAACAGTACACTACAAGATGTTTCTGAAAACATTTGAGGAGAGAAATAGGCATTACAGTAACAGAATATTGATTCATATTTCGATCAGCGCCGCCTAGTTTGACCGTTTGATCAGAGTTTGCCAGAGATTGACAGCTGCCTCCATTGAATGAACAGCCAATAGGAACGCTCTCTCTCTCTGAAATGACCTGTGATTTGCCAAAGTCTCCCGTCATGGGCTAGATTTTTTTAAAGCTTGAAAACAGAGCCATGAGGAGGTGCAGAAGTCTACTTTTCTCTCAGAACACTTGAATTACAATATGCTGAAAGGTTATTATGTTATTTTCTGCCCAATGATGCCAAAAACGTTCTGCCTACTGCCACTTTAAGTTTCTTTGTGATACCAAATAGTTCAAATTAAATCATTTTATAAAATGTCAGAAAATAGTGAAAAATGTCCAGCACACAAGCTGGCATTTGTGTCTGAAAAATGCTAAAAAAAATCCAGAGATATTAACTAACACAGGCCAAGGCTGTCTAGCAAATATTCACAAATGACGATTGTTATCTTGCCAGTTGATTCAACAAAAACATATTGTTAATATGTCAGATAACTGACAACAATTCAAGAGGTGAAAAAGGTCAACATTTCTTGTGAAAGGGCATCCAGGTGTGTGAAATGCATCAGCTGGAGCATATAGGGTCTGAGGACTCTGTTCATTCATTCTAGCAGTAGAGGGGTTGGATGGATGCAGTAGTGAGTCAGTGCTGAGCAGACTTCATCGGGCTTGTTGTCCCTCTGTTGCGTAACAATAAGGTCCACGTGAACCAAGCAAGCCACGACAGACCGCCCCTGTTAGACACGCCCCCCTGTCAGATGCTGCGTCCAATCACAGGACAGATGCAAATATTCGTCTGTCCAATCACCGCGGAGTGGGCGGAGTTATAATGCGCCGGCCTCACGTTGCACAAATGTGTCAAGCGCTCCGGAGTAGACGTCGTTTTTCAGCTAACGTGCGTGACTGGGACAGAATTTAAAAACAAATACCTATAACAAATAGTTACAATACAATTTGATAGAGTTTGTTATTTCTCGGATATTGAGGCGGAGACACACGTGGAGTCGAAAAGGTAAGTATTCCCCCAGAAGACCGAAGATTTGAGGTGTCGTTAGCGAGTTGGCTAAACAGGCTAACTATCTCTCAGCTGTAAAGCAGTGCTCTGTAGAGTGTATTGCTAATATGTTAACTAAATAACAAAAAAAAAAAATTCTCTACCTCAGTTCTTATCCTGCATTATTTTCCATATCTGACATTTCTTAATATCTATAGTCTCTCTTAGTATCACTTTCTGCACTACATTCACTTTTTCTTTAATTAGTCCTGTATCTCAGTTGTTTACCCTGCACTATATTCATCTTTAACAGTTCCCTTGCAAATAGTATTTTTTTTATATACTCTGTATTACTTACATGTGTCTTGTTACTACTTGTGTCCTTTTTACTAATATGTGTACTACTCACCTGTAACGTTTTTACTAATATGTTTGCACTATGGAACTGTGATGCTGGAAACTTGAATTTCCCTCGGGATCAATGATCAACGACACTCTTACACTGCATGAATAAAACAAATGCAGTTATCATATCAGCTAATACACCAGCAGATGACGTTACACAGTATTGATTAGCTTACTTTCTCACTTAACTAGTGCCAGGATTTATTAATGTTCACATTCTATATTACAATTTGACATAAAGTGTAATGTATAGCTCGCCAGATGTGTGGCAATATACACAATAATGTAATTTTAATGTCATGATTTTTGTGTGCTTTAGTTAGTTGTAGTCGTTGTAGTAGTGGCTGCCTGTGTTAAGCTTTAAGACGTAGATGATGTCACAGTTACTGGTGGTTACTGGGTTTGTTGAGGTTACTGAGTTCATATGGGGGGGGAGGGGGGGGAGGGGGGTAGTGAACCGTCAAATGAGTGTCAGGTTTGTTTTGAGTGGGAACAGGTCATGGGCTGTTGTTGAAGCTTTTCTTTTTCTAGTTGGATGAAGGCATGTAAAACAGGTAGGCTATTCATGGTGACCTTAAATCCTCATTCATATCAGTTGTATTTGTGTATGTTTTTTTCCTCAATTGCATTGATACTCTTTGGTGTGAGGTGACCTGTATATAGATGCACTTACAGGCTCACTATACTACATCTGGCTGCACATACCTCAACTCGTGAATATTTAACTCAGCCCATTTTCACCTAAATCTTCCTGGTATTTTCCTATGTGAAATAAATGTTAACATTAAGGTGTAGATAGCCAGTCTGTATTAGGGGTGCAACTAATTATTTTCATTGTCGATTAATCTGTCGATTATTTTCTCGATTAATCAATTAGTTGTTTGGTCTATTAAATGGTGAAAAATGTCCATCGGTGTTTCCCACAGTCCGAGATGACATCCTCAAATGTCTTGTTTTGTCCACAGCTCAAAGATATTCTGTTTACTGTCATAGAAGAGTAAAGAAACCAGAAAATAATCACATTTAAGAAGCTGGAATCAGAGGATTTTTACATTTTTCAGAATCCGCTTTATTTGCCAAGTACATACATACAAGGAATTTGACTCCGGTTTTATGCATCTCTCTAAACGTACTTATACAGAAATAGGAAACAGCTAAGGACAAGGACAACAAAGCTGGACAAATAAAGTCTAGGAATAGACAGAACTGTCATGTACACAAGTGGTGATAAAATAGGTTTATATATAAATATTATATAAATATATCTAAAGAGCACCAATGACCAACAATAAAATAAGAAATAAATTAAAATGTCTATATACAAGTCAAGTGTTCTGTAAGTAGCAGACAATACAACTAGTGTGAAGAAATAAATACTGAATGGATATACATGGGCTGGATGATTATGTACAGTATGTACATGTATAGATATGTACAGTGAGTACTGTAGGTCTATAAAATGTCAGAAAATGAGGAAAAATGTGGATCTGTGTTTTCCAAAGTCCAAGATGACGTCCTCAAATGTCTTGTTTTGTCACAACTCAAAGATATTCAGTTTACTGTCATAGAGAAGTAAAGAAACCAGAAAATATTCACATTTAAGAAGCTGGAATCAGAGGATTAAGACTTTTTTTTTTCTGAAAAAAAACCAACTCTCTCGATTAATCGATTATCAAAATTGTCGATTAATGGCCATAAATGTAATATTTGACGACTAATCGATTAACCGTTGCTGCTGTACAAATCAGTGTCAAAAAACATAAATTACTTTAGTTTTTTTCCTGTGATAACCCTCATATTAAATGACCGCTCAATCAATTTGGGAGTGATAGTATGTGCCAATCTTAGTGGTGCGTCTAAACTTTTGTTTACATTTGGATCACAATGTACTTTGAACAAGAATTCAAACTCACACTTTTCCCCTCTGAGATTTGGGGGACAAAGTACTAATTACTAACCTGCCTCAGCACCTTGACCTTGGCTTTATTTGGTTTGCTGTAAATTGAGGCAAGGCCAGAGCATTATCCCTACACCACCGTAATCACAGGTTTGCGTCTGTGCGTTGTACGCACACAGTACAAATATAATGTCTCAAGTAATAGGAGGAGGGCTTATACCCTCCGAATTGAGCAAGCTGGTTATGTAATCCTGCAGTGACGACCTGTTGAACGACGCAGGATATTTTCACTGGCTCTTGTTTTTATCTCTGTGTGTCTCCCTCTTTGTCTGTGTCTCACTTATATTGTCTCGCTGCTGTGTGTTTGTGGTGGTAGCTGCAGATTTGGTTTGTTTTGTTAATAACTGATATTACGATGGCTGAAAAAAGCTGACAAAAGGCAGCTGACTGGAGAAGACAAATGCATTTACTTCTGTTATGTTGAGTTTGATTTCAGAAAAATACATCACAAAAATAACTATTTGGAAATATACAGTAAATACTGTGTCTGAATTTAAACCCATATTGGATGGGTTACTCTATAAACATTAAATACGATGCGCCACTTCTGAGTGACTGCAGGGGATTTGAGCTGCATTTGATTCGGAGAAAAGATGAGGAACATTTCTCAGCTGTTATGCGACAGAGTATCACATTATTATTGTGTTATTGGTGGTGTGTAAAGGATGGCATTTGGCAGAGTTGTCTTTGGCAGTATCGATGGATGAAATGTGCCCATATGTGTGAATCGTAGATGATAGTAGTGAGTCAGAAAGCAGTGAGCCAGTTTGATAGTCAGATTGTCCAACAGTATTACATAACAAGGCAGATTGTGTTTGTTCACGTTCGAGAAATGAAATACATAGAACAGAACATTTGTATATATTTGGTTATATGTTTTAAGACTTGGCACACGTTTTTTGGCATTTTTATTTGGGGTTTTCCCTTACTCAATAGCAGGAAGAAGCGTAGCACGGGCGTAAGTTCTTCCAGTAATGATGGCTTTGTTTCATTCAATGCCCCAGTTAAAGCAATTCCTGAAACTGCCACACACACATAAATAGCAAGCAGCAATCCTCAGTGTAATTAATTACACCTGTGCTTTTCCTGTTATGAAAGGATACTTCCGCATCATATCTGTGTCCCAGTTTCATACTGATTCTAAGAGGATTCACTGTGTTCACACTGGAAAAATAAAGTATATTCAAAACACACTATCAGATACATTTGATTTTTCAGTCACAGGGGTCCCACAGCTAAAGACATTTTCTACGAAATTAGCAATTTCTTCCATGTTGTGAATTCAATCCTGCAAACTTTGTTCTGCTACTGTGTCTTATATGGCTGTATATCGGCAAGAATCCGGGGATACGATACGTATTTTGATACAGGGGTTACAATTCAATATACTGCGATTAGGGCTGTCAAGCAATTCGAATATTTATCATCATACACCACCAACTACAGTATCGCAAAACATAATGTCGCTATACTCATGTGTATCAATGTTTTCTTACACCACAAGTGTCTTATATCTCTCTTTATTTCCTTTATCTTACAGCGCTCAAGGCCGACCCTCGCATCCCACGTTCAGCACTGATTCATCGAGCACCGATTTATTGTCACCACACGGAACCCATTCCCCTCATTGAACACACAGTATGAAGACCTCTACTGACCACTGTAGTTGGACAAATTACTATTGATGTGTGACCAAAGCACGGAGATGCCTGGAGGTGACGGCGGTCCAGATTGGGAGGAGCCTGCGTTAATGTCGGCCACAGGAGGAGGAGGAGGAGGTGGTGGAGAGGCGGCGAGGGTGTCGTCAGGGCAGCGGGACGGAGGGGGGGGGCCGTCAGAGCCCCTCAGGGCGGAGGAGAGCGGCTCTCCAGGTGGAGAAGTGGGGCAGGAAGATGAGGAGATGGGAAGCGGATCGCATGACCTCTCTTCCCCGGCCAATCACAGCCCGGGTAGCGTCACAGGATCCACCTCGGCTTCAACCAAGAGGTAGTTATCTGATTGCGTGTGACTTCCTGGCTTATATTCACTTCATACCACAGTGACCCAAGCTGCTGCCACTTATCTTTATTCATCTCAAAACAAGTTTTAAAATGCACCACAGCGGTGGCTTGGGTTTTGTTTTTGTAGCTCTGACCTTTGGTTCTATCCGTGATAACATTGTACTCACCAAACTACCATGACGAGTCAGATGATCATACAGGTTGTAAACAAGTTGACAGTTTTGCAAGATTAAACCATTTATTTAGGAGGTAATAAAAAAATTCAGTGCTTCCCTAATGTTGCTCGTTACACAGAAACATGAGCACTGCGTTGCAAATCACATACTTTTTCTTTTTACTTTTAGTACGTACTGCAGCTGCCCTTACAAAGTACATATTGTTGCATGCGGTATGCATACAATTGGGACATACTACTTCGTCATGACATTGAGGCTTGAACTTTGACTAACTTTTGCTCATATATCCACTGTGC
The DNA here is from genome assembly GCA_916701645.2 of Sebastolobus alascanus. Classification (NCBI taxonomy): domain Eukaryota; kingdom Metazoa; phylum Chordata; class Actinopteri; order Perciformes; family Sebastidae; genus Sebastolobus; species Sebastolobus alascanus. The sequence goes on along the minus strand of CAKAOJ020000048.1, from coordinate 931,239 downwards.
AGAGGATTGTGGGTCAGAATAGCGAGGAAAGCATGCAGGCTTACATACTCAACTCAACTTTATTTATTTATTTATATAGCACCTTTCATACAAGCATGCAGCTCAAAGAGCTTTACATAGAAAGATTAAAACAACACAGACAAAAAAAAACAATAACAAGTGGAAAAAATTACAACAATAAACAATACAATTTTAAATAAAAGTCAATAAAATAAAAATCAGGGATAAAATGATGTTCGATGTTGTTGTCCTTCCTTCTTGAGTCAGCTTGGTTCCCAGTTGGCTGTCGGTCTTTCCCACATGACTGCGTCATCAACTGTCCTCGGGGTTTCCCACACACAACAGGATATCTGATCATAAATATTGAACATGTTTAATATTTATGATTCGAATACGGTGTGGCCAGGATGGACTTCTGAGCAGATCGGGGGAAGAATATCTGAAAAGATAGTCTTTAGAACTATCAGAAAATCTGGGCTTTGCTGATCATGGTCGGGAGGGGGGAATCGGGCCCAAAATCGGCTTGACTCTCGTGTAGTGTGTGCCCGGAATTACCGTCCCTGGAGTCAAAACTATAACGGAGAAGCAGCATTCAGTTTTTATGCACCACATATCTGGAACAAACTGAGATCTGCTCCAACTTTTAGTTTTTTAAAATCAGGACTTAAAGCCTTTTCTGTTTGCTGCTGCATCTTATTAAGTTAAACTGTCTTAATGTGTGTGCAGCAGTGAGAATACAGACGGCAGCCGAGGGCACGCCCACAGAGAGGTGATGGTCACAGTGGCTGAGATGAAGAAGAGGATCCCTTCAGACAAACGCAGTCGCAGTAAAGCCAGCACTGTGGAGGCCTTACAATACGCACTCAACTGCGTCAAGCAAGTGCAAGGTGGAAACCCTTTGTTACACTTACGAAATGAGAGTAGTCTGTTTTTCTCTAACAAGCTTGATATCATTTGGTGTTGTTTCAAAGCAACGTGTGCGTTTGTGTTGTAGCCAACAGCGAATACTACAAACTGCTGATGCGAAACGCTCAGGATGAGAGGAGAGATTCCGCCGTTTGCACCCTGGAAGAGTTGGAGAGAGTCACATCTGAACACACCCTTAAAAACACGGTATGAACACACACACACACTCACGCACACACTTGCATACTTACATTCCGGGCACTTGTTTTGTTTGCCTCACGCCTGGGCGTGTGTATGAGTGTATGTGTGTTTACTGCTTTTGTGTGCGTCTGTGACTCGGCTCGCTTGTGCGTCTCTGTGCGTAGGACTCCTTCGTGGTGGTTTTCTCGCTGTCGAGCGGCCGCGTGCTGCACGCGTCGGAGCAGGCTCCCAGCATCCTTTGCTGCAAGAGGAAGTTCCTGGAGTCGGCCAAGTTTGTGGAGCTGCTCTTCCACCAAGATGTCAACGTCTTCTACTCGCACACGGCTCAGCCGCATCTGCCACCCTGGAGCAACTCGCATACAGGTTGGCTTGGACCACAGTTTTATATTTTGAATAAGTTGTCATTTTTATAAATTTTTTTATTATTATATTTTTATTTTTTTTTTACGATTTGTTTAGTTTATGATAGCTGTCATTGAGGTTTCAGTTATAGTTTTATTGCATTGTTTTCCTAGGCAGCTGCCCTAAATATAACACAAATATATTCTAAAATCCTTTTGATTTTTGTTTTACTTTGCACTTGTTATAATTTTATTTTCGTCAGATTTACAAGTAAACAACAGAACTTGGTTGTGTTTTAGATTTTTTTCCAGGTATCATTAAATTGACATATAGTATGTATAGTAATATGTATAGTTGACTTTATGACAGTGTTTGTAATAGATGTTTTCTGTCTTAATTTGAACTAAAAAAAAAACCTAACTTTTCTCTCCTGTTTGTCTCTGCAGCGGGGGTTCTGTTTGACTGTGCCCAGGTCAAGTCTTTCTTCTGCAGAATCAGGTGAGTATCTTTATTCTGTTCAGGATTTTCTTCACTAGGCCTCCCATAAACCTGTGATTTCACAATAATAACGTCCTGCCAACCCCATAGGAGTTCATATAGCTAAAGATAGTTCACATACATGAACATACATTGTGGTAACACATTTATTTTGTAGAAGAAAGATGGAGATTTTGCTGCATTTGTTTAACTCATCTCCAGTTTGACATCATTTTTTCAGTGTTTAATATCAGTTGAGTAAAATGTCTCATGTTTACTTCATAAATCACAGAAAAAATACAAATTTGAATTAATGTTTTAGGGGTGGGAAGGACCGCGAGGGTGAGATGCGTTACAACCCGTTTCGGGTAACCCCCTACCTGCTGACGGTGCAGGGAACAGGAAGCCGTGGGGAAGAGGAGCCGTGCTGCTTGGCGCTGGCTGAACGCATCATCTCTGGATATGAGGGTACAATTATTAGCACCACAAATTGCACACAGCTCAAAAAAAAAATTCCAATGATTAGTAAACAACAAGTTGTTTATTTTACTGCCTTTTTTTCTCCTTGTGTTTGGATGCATAGCTTTAACATAACAAGATCACTTTGACATGTTCCTAACATTGATCTAATTCGCTCATGCAGCACCTCGGATCCCCATGGACAAGCGCATCTTCACCACCACACACTCACCCGACTGTGTGTTCCTGGAAGTGGATGACAGGTCAGTACACACACACACACACATAGACATACACACATAGACATACACACTCGTGCACAATCAGAGTTTGCATTAAGCTTTTAAAATGCCAGTGTGTGGATGAAGCTTAATTTGATGGTCAAAATCCACAGGGCTGTGCCGTTGCTAGGATACCTCCCCCAGGATCTGATTGGCACATCGTTGCTGACTTGCATTCACCCAGATGACCGCCCCCTCATGCTGTCTATGCACCGGAAGGGTAAGGAAGGTTAAATATAGACCTTATTTTTATAGTGAGACGAGAATTTGTGATTGTTTTTGACATTGAACATTCAAAACAATTTCCTGACAGTGTCTTTTATTGACATTCTGAATTGTTATTGAGAAACATGAAGTGACACGCTGCGCACATTACCAGTGGTGGGTTCCATTTCACGCCTGGTATGAACAGCTGTAAAACCGGGCTGTTTATGACGATAGTTTGACACCGGGCGCAGCTGTGCCGTGTTCCGGCTGCGAATCGGTCGCCGCAGCTGATCGCAGCCACTCTAGACAAAACTTTCAAAAGCGTCCCAAAAGCGTCTCTCTGCTCTGTAAGTATTTTGTAAAATAAATAGCTTTTTTATTTATTTATTTCACTGAAGTTCATTATTTCTGTGAACTTAAAATCATTGTTTCATTTGATGGCCTTGCTGCCGTGGCATTTGACCTTTGTGCCCTCAAAAAACGGACAACTTCAAAGGCCAAGTGGCCCCTAAAATGATGAAATTCCAGGCCTGCCGACTAGTGATACAGTCCACTCTCTAGTCTACAAGCTTCACTAGTCTGTTGTCGTTTTTCTCACTTAAACTCTCTGTGCCGTGTGTAGTGTTGAAGTATGCGGGCCAGTCTCCGTTCGAGCACTCTCCGGTGCGTCTGCGCTGTCAGAACGGAGACCACATCACCTTGGACACCAGCTGGTCCAGCTTCATCAACCCTTGGAGCCGCAAGGTGGCCTTCATCATCGGACGGCACAAAGTCAGGACGTAAGTAGCAGCGCTGTTACACAGAGCGTTATTAAATGAAATTACATTACATAATAAAGATGACAACACTGTGCTGTCGTCTTTTCTCACCAGGAGTCCACTGAATGAGGACGTGTTTGCTGCTCTGACTAAGGAGGATGTCCCCGTCACCCATGAAGAAATTAAAGATCTGCAAGCAAAGATCTATAAGCTTTTCCTGCAGGTCATTATTTCAGTGCAGTTCATTCAAATATTTATCATAATTTATCATTCGATAATAATAATATTGGCCTTTTTTCGACCATTTTTATTGCCTAACTATATAATTGATTTATTAATTGCTGGTGAAAGCAAGTTGCAGTCCTAGACCACAAACCATAGATTACTAACACACACACACACACACACACACACACACACACACACACACACACACTGTACAAACAAAATGACATTGAATACATTAGCATGAGAGGAATCTAGCACAACATGAAACAAGTACGAGTAAAGACTGTTACACACCGGCGGCGTTTTTTTGTGCGTTTAATTCGAACTGGCGGTTTTGTCATGAATATTTTCACACAGAATGTGAATATTACACGGCGAAAAAGTGACGTAATTTTTTTCCGGAATGAGGTCAATTTTTCTGAGTTGTCAACACAGCAACACAACACAACAACAACAACACGGAGGCATAGTAGTCCGAACCAGGACGGCAAACTTTATTACTCCTTTCAACCTGGACAAAGGCAGCACAGACCAGATCCACTCTTTCCGTTCTTACCTTTCGCAATAAAAGAGTTGTGACATATAATATTTGCAGGCCAGTATTCCGCATTTTCATGTCGTTTATTGAGGCCTTAAGCCTCTCTTTATCGCACACACACACAAAAACGCACAAACGCAGCTCTTTCTTTATCTTTTGTTTTCTTTCTGTTTGCGTGTCAGAGTTTCTTCAGTACCTTGACTTGTTTGTGTCTCTCCTCCACAGCCGGTCCGTAACAATGGTTCCAGTGGTTATGGCAGTTTGGGGAGTAACGGCTCTCATGAGCCCTACATCAGCGTGGCTTCTTCCAGTGACAGCAACGGTAACCTGTGGGAGGACTCGCGCCGGGTACCGGTGAGACAACACGGTGACATCACAAGCCAGGGGGCCAGTAGTAACGCTGCTGCCGAGGTTAGTCGTGCTGATGCGTTGTTTGTGTGTTATTGCAGATGACTTTGCAGCAGATCTGTGCTGATGTGAACAGAGTCAAGAGTTGGGGCCAGCAGGCTTATCTGGGCTCCAACCACAAAATTGCTCTTCTTGGCAAACCAGCCACAGGTAATGCAGCCTCAAGTACAAATACAAAAAATATACTGTATTAAAATGAGCAAATGTTTTCAATATTGGCTAAAATGATCCCCCCCCCTCCCCCCCAGCGCGTCGGCCCCCTGCCGTGTCCAACCCTAAGGTCAGAGATCAGGAAGAAGGCAGGAAGCAAACACACATTCCCTCCTATCAGCAGATCAACTGTGTGGACAACGTCATCAGGTGTGTGGCGGTAACATCATCACGCCACTCTTGGATCGTTTAAGGTTTATTACGCGCTAAAGCACCTCGTTCCTGTTACACTATTAATTGTTTGTGTGTTGCAGATTTTTGGAGAGCTGTACAGGCCCAGCACTCAAGCGGAAAAGTGACTCTCATTCCCTGGCCACCTCCTCTTCCTCATCCTCATCCTCAGAAGATGACAAACCTGCTGAAGCTACTGACACAGCTCAGGCCAGCTCAGACGGTATAAACACGCCACATACACCACACAGTTTACTCGCTGACAGGGATGTCACAATATTGATTTGACTTTTGATTTTAAAGTCAGGATTCAATTCGATTAAAAAAAAAAAAAAAAAAAAAATTTCAGCAATGAGGGCTATGCCATTGTTAGGCTATGGAGTCTTGATTCGTAAATCTGTCATTTTCAGATTCTTCTTTAAAAAGATAGACTACATGGTATCAAGCGTGATATTTTTTGGGGAATGTACAACTAAGGCCATATGGTCAAATTTATTTATTTAATATCTAATAACAATTTGTTTCACCAGTCAGTCGGGAACAAACTGCTACAATCCTGCTTTTGAATTCGAAGGTCGAAATCGAAAGTTTATTTCGATCCACTTTCGATTTAGAATCGAAATCATGACACCCCTACTCGCTTATCATTTTGGTAATATATTATAATATTCTATGCAAAAAGTAACATTAACTGTTCTACTTGTTTCTTCTCACTTTCCAGTGGTGTTGGACAGTGCGGCGTCAGTGGCCCCGACGGCAGCAGCAGTCGTTGGAGCGCCTCTGACAGATATCACAATGTCCACTAAGGCCATGAGCGTCGTCTCTGTCACCAGCCAGTGTTCGTACAGCAGCACCATCGTCCATGTGCCACAGCCCGAATCAGGTACATAAACAAACAACTGTTTTGCGAATGTTTTTTTTATCGTACATTTTCATTTTCAACTGCATATGAGAGTTAAATCTTTATTTAGAAAATGCATTGGATCACTCTTTTAGGCTTGTAAAGTTTCTATTTAACATGTTTTTGCCTCAATGTTCTCCCACAGAGACCACAGCGCTGGAGGACGCCCCGATGGGCAGTGAGCCTGCTGAGGCCGCTCCGAACGCTGCCCGTCCCGCCCCGAGCCCCGCCGCAGAGGAACGACGGTTTATAGATCTCACCAAGGACGTGCTGTCAGCTCACACCCAGAAGGAGGAGCAAGAGTATGTGGATCGATTCCGCCATCGCATCCTCCAGAGCCCCTACAGCTCCTCCTATCTGCAGCTGGACAACAGCTCCATGGCTCACTCCCACCACCCAGGTACGTTATTACTCAATATAATGCTTTTGCTGAATATAAAGGATCACTTCAGCACCTTCAGTCAAACTTATTCTGCAGCCTGTGTCCATCTCACCACAGGCGACTACCTGCGTCCAGCGAGCGGTGGTGGGTTGAACCGCTCTCGGAGAGGAAAGCCCAGACACAAGCGCCCCAAACCCCAGGGTTCCTCAGACAGCAACGCTTCCCCAGCTGGCCCTCCTCGCCGTGTCCCAGACTCCTCCTGGCCCTCCTCAGAGTCCTCCCAGCCCCAGATGGGGGCGCCCTACAGCCAAACATCCCCGCTCCAGGCGTCCTTCTTCCCCATGATGGCGACCCAGCCTGGTCCGGAGCAACCGCCCACACCGCAAGAGCTGCCTGGAGCAACCCCCATGGTGCTGCAGCCTCCTGACCAAACCCAGCTCAGCTACAACTTCGACATCATGCAGTCTGCTCAGAGCCTGCCGGGCATGCAGCCGTTCCAGATGGACCCCTTTCAGAATCTGCAGACTATCCAGAACTTTCCCAACCTGCAGCCCATGGCGCCAGCGCAGGGCGTCAACCCTTACATGACTCCGGTCGTGGCCGTCATCCTGCCCAGCTATCCGTCATTCACTCCAGGTTACCCGTCCATCTACCCACCGTCCGATCCTTCCATGCTTCCCCAGGCACCCATCACCATGACGGGCTTCGCTCCCGGCGGTGTCCCCTTCCCTCCTCAGCCCCAGTTCCAAGCCCAGCCGGGCCCCTCACTGACCTGCCTGGGCCCTCTGCTTTGCTCACCCAGAGCCAGCTCCTCTGTCGGGGAAGAGGAGGAGGCAGCTGGGCCTCGGGCTTTATTCTCCAGCTCTCGCTCCAGTTCTCCGCTGCAGCTGAACCTGCTGCAGGAGGAGCTGCCGAAGCCGAGTGAAGGGCAGAGCAGCGCCGGGCACAACCAAGCAGAGAGCCTCCACGAACAACATGCCAACCAGGTCAGTCTCTTCATACATACCCAGTATATGTTGCTATATAGTTCACAGCTCTCCAGTTGTATTCACAGCATACTTGGCTTAGTTCTGACTGTTAAACCTTTTGGCTTGATCAGGGTAATAACCCCAGTGAGTCTGGGAACCATGATGCCCAGTCTACATCCAGTGAGCTGCTTGACATGCTGCTGCAGGAGGATGCCAGGTCAGGGACCGGCTCCAACGCCTCAGGGTCTGGGTCAGGGGAGTCTGGAGGCTCTCTGGGATCTGGATCTGGCTCCAATGGAACCTCCACCTCATACACTGGTAAGAGGGGAAAACACACACACATTTCCATACATGCATCAACAAACACTGTCCCCTTCGAAGTATTTGTAAAATACATTCATAGTTGAAACAATCTGCATTCAATTAATGTAAATAGATTTTACTGAAGTGACTGACGCAGATCATTCTGTGGCTTACAGGCAGCAGCAACAGCAGCAAATACTTTGCCAGCAATGATTCGTCGGACACATCCCGCAAAATCCGTAAGAGGCAGGAGGCAGCGGCAGAGCGCCAACGCGACTTCGACACTCGAGCGGAGAACTCGCTGTGGGGCATGATCCAGCACACGCCTGAGTGTGTCATGATGACGTACCAGATCCACACCAGGTACACAAACAACACCGCTCTTAACCGTTCTCCATTTCACTCATGATGAACAAAAATAAAATGTCAGCATTTTGCTTTGGCATCACACATTGAAACGTGGCCATAAAAGCAACATTTCAACCTGAGCAGAGCATCAATGTGATTTTTCTGGTAAAACAAGAGTGTATCATAGCCACAGAAATCACCCCATCCTGTTGGTTGACCTTCACACTCACAGGTCAGTCCTCTAACACTGTATATAGATATTACAGAATATAAGCAGTGAAAACTAAGTGGTAAATGAGGCGAATATTTCATGCTGGAACTACTTAATAAATGGATTGATCATCGGTTATGCATTATCACAGAAAATATATCTCACAGTCTTCACCAGAGTTGTCCTCTAGTGAGGGTAGCTGCTTAATGTGAAGGTGTAATTTAGTTTTACAAGTGCCCTCTGCTGATTTGATTGTGTAATGACATTGTCTAGTCCTTGAATGTAAGACAATCCCACCTTTTACAAGTGTAATTTCCAGAAAAATATATTGTCTTATATGTGCAAGATGTCATTTAACCCTATGTCCTCTTGTCTTTCCTCTCCTGCAGGGACCAGAATGAGGTGTTGGCAGAGGACAGGGAGAAGCTTCGGGCGCTTCAGCCCCGCCAGCCCTGGTTCAACAAGGAGCAGAGAGAGGAGCTGGCTGAGGTCCATCCCTGGATCCAACAGCACACCATCCCACAGGAGATAGACACACAGGTTGGCATCTCCCATCTCACACACACACACACACACACACACACATCACAAACATATTAATCTTTCTGCTCACCTGAGCACATCTTTAATGTCTCTTTGTGTCTCACAGGGTTGTCCGAGTTGCAAGTCGGGCCCAGGGGTCGCCCGCTCGCCTCACCCTACTGCCCCCAACAGCTCGTCCCCTCTGGAGATCCCCCTGCAGGACTCCATCGGACCTGTGGAGGACACTTGAGAGACCTGAACCACAAAACAACCAATCTCACAGCGAACCAGCCCTGCCAGAAACCTCAACAACTCCCACCATGCATCTCTTCCGACCACCGGAGGAGCGGCTCCCTATGCTTTAAGTTTAACATGCTTTGTAAAGGTGTCGGAGGCTGGACCAGGCTCTGAGGAACGGAGGAGGCAAAAAGAGACGGGCATTTTCTCTCAGACAGCCCGACGTGACTGCCTTTATCGGACCATAAATATTATACCTCTCTTCTTGTTGTGATCATAGACCCCTGTAGGGGTTTAGTTTCTATTTAAGACAGGCACCATGGACCACTTGACACTCAATATAGAAAGATGGTCCCATGGTTGCAGCCCCTGAACACGAGCACTGTGTACACGACACACCCGGTCTGTCGGATGAGCGCGACCGGCTGACAAAGACGGCGCTGGCCCAGTTTGAGTTTCAGAACACACGCCGGACTCTTTCTCCAGAGACACGCAGGGCAGGTTGTACAGTACGTCAACTCCTTCAACTGCATAGTAACTCATCCCATGGTTGACACATGGTGGGTTTTTTTTTTTTGATGGACATAAAGACAAAGACACATTTGCTGCTCTCTGTTTATAATATTCAGATTGTAGTCTTGTAAGTTGTTATTGGAGTGTATTCTCTTATTCCATAGGTTGGTTTCCTCTTGTCTACAACATCAGTTTTTATGTTACTCTGACTCACGAACAACAGCAAACATGGTGATCATTTTAAATTGAATTTATCGCTACAACACAAGTCCACCCAAATGTCCAAAATGTCCTGTAGCAAGTCCTTACTCCACCCACTATCCTGGTCATCATCCTACAGTACCTGTAGCTTACCTTTAATTGCAAACACACAGCGCGGCCCCAAATATTCTCTGATCCTCCTGGGTCTACTTACTGAATGGATTTCCTCTTAGACTCTGTGTCTGTTTGACTGGCTGTTTATGTGTTTATGTGTGTGAAAGAGACAGCCAGAGGGATATTAACTAAACCGCTGTAGTTCTGTGAATGTCGTCACTCTTTTTCTTGCACTGGCTTCAGATTGCAGGTGAGTTTGTGAATGTGAGTGGGTGATGATGCGATTGAGAGCTGCTTCCTTCGATAGATTTGTCCAACAGTGCAAGACGGACCAGGGTTTTCTACCATTTTTAAATTTAAAGTATATTACAGTACCATGTATTTTATAGTAAAAAAGGACACAAAACAAACTTCACAAAGTGTATAAAAAGCCATTTGTCTTGAATTCAGGGACTGTTTGTCTGTGACACAAAAGAATGAATAAATGAACTATGTACGTAACATCATGTACTTAGGTGTGACTGTCTGTTAAGCCCTATAGAGCGCTACAGGAATGAGTCCTAAAACCCGGAAATTAGTTAGCTTTAGTTATTTTAGCACTTGCGGTTCCCTCGTCTGGAAGTCAGTGGGCTTTTAGTTAGATGCCTGAAATAAGGTCTGTGGTTAATACAAGCTTCAGAGATTTTAACATTTTGTTCTACAACAAAAAATACATCAATAAATATCCCACTCGTGAATTTTGAAGGCTTTACGTGTCTTAAAAAAGGCGCTTGGCTAAATGAGACTACTAAACATCATCAAGCCGACTCTTGCGCCTATCGCTTCTTTTCATGGAGGAGAGGCCGTTGACCTGGGCTTTACTTTCCAGCTGTTTCCATGGCAGCCCGCTCTGCTTGATGTCCGTCTGTGTGGCCAATCCATCCCCATCTTCCTTATCTTCGTCTCCTCTTCCACACACTTCCAATAATCATAAAAGTGGTGTTCATTTGTGGAGATTATCTTGCTGAACAAAACGTGTAAGTATCATAAACGTTTGTTTGCCACAGAGATTATTTTCTACAATAATCCAAAATCCACTGTAAAAATCCCATTGGGAACCAGGGCGATGCTAACTTCCTGGTTGGCCTACAAAAAAACGTCATCCCTGCACCACTCTATACACACACAAAAATAGCTATGCTGATACCTACCATCATTTATTTATACTCATCAGTGCTACCAGTAGGTGCAGGCTCAACACAAAACATTAAAAAAGGCAAACATCAGCAGCAAAGTGTGTACATACATGCAAGTGTGCACCACAACCAGGGTGGTAACCACCAATGAGGACACAGACATCGTGCCCTGAGGAGGAGTTTACTTTCTACTAAATCACATGGTGGCTTTTTAAAGCTGATTCTGATATTTTGTAGACTCAATGGGTGCGTTCCAAATCACATGCTTTTTCTTTTTACTTTTAGTACGTACTGCAGCTGCCCTTACAAAGCACATACTGTTGCATGCAGTTTGCATACAATTGGGACATACTAGTTCGACTCACTGTTCTGACTCACTGTCACACTGTTCTGACTTACTGTGCTTTTCCTAGCCTATTACCAAACATTTCTTTTGTCTACATTCAGTTAACATGTACAAAATATTTATGGTACGTGTCTACAGAGGCGTTTTTTATTGCTTCCCAGCATTGGACGCTTGATGGGCTAACTAGACATAAGGCACCTGATTGGACCAACACTTTCCCCTCGTGGGCTGCTGCTCCCAGCATTCAAACCGGAAACAATATGGCGGCTCGCTTGGAAACTTTCTTCTCTTATTTCACGAAAATAGTTCACCGAAATGTGTTTCTGAAAAACATTTTATGCGAGAAATAAGCCACGCAGTTGCTGAATCTGTCTTTATTGTGGATACTCTGGATGTTTAAAAGTTTCTCAGGAGTTTCCAGAGGGGGCGAGTCGTATCGGACGCCCCTGATTTGCATAAAGTGGCCTAGACCTAAAATTTATGCAAATGAGGAGCGGGCGACGTGACGGTCCGTCTCTCGAATCGCGCCGCCACGCTCCCAGAATGCATTGCACAGCTGCTTACAATAGACAATGAATGGGAAGCATGGAAAGGACGGATCCTGTGAACACGTACCTTTAGTCGTTTGAATACAAAGAGACCTATCTCACGAATAATGGACTCTAGTTAAAAATCAGCATCAAACATTGAATTTTAATACATGTACAAAAGGAACCCTTCCACAAAAAGTACAGTCTGAGCATCAAAATCAAACATTTGTACATACTGTACACTGCTTCATTGGTCAGTTAGCATTCAGTTAATCATCGCCTACAGGAAGCAGTACACACTGAGAGTCACGCTTCAGTCCAGTCAGTGAAGCCAAGATGGATATATGAGTAAAACATGAGGAATAATGATCAAAGCTGTAATAACCGATAATTCAAATTCACTCAATCACAACTTTATTCAACGTATGCACTCATTCATTTAACAGTAAAGGCTCGGTTTAAACTCCCCTCTGGGTGGCGCTATTGTGCTGTGGTCCAAGTCCAGTTTATTTAGTTTGAAGAACAATTAAAGAAAACAAAATTTCTAATACTGACAATTTTTTCTGCATCATTTATTTGTTGCTGTCTCTCCTTCCTGGACAGAAGGCACTAGTGTGGAAGTGTTTCAGTTTGGAGCTTCTGGACCAGCCAGTGACTCCAGTCTCACTCTTTATTTGTCTTTTCCTCACTCACTTTGTCTTCTCCTCACTCACTTGGAAAATTTCTGCATCTCTGCACAGACAAAATTGAGGTTAAGGAGGATGAAAATGAGACAATTCATGATAGCTGACGTTGCATGTGTGTGCCTTACCTTTGTCAAGATCAATGACTTTCGGCTGAGCCATCACGTGATCCTTTTCTTTCAGCAGGTTGTTCTTATAGTCTGAAATCACACAGGAGAAAGTTAAAACACGCACACACATAGACTGTATATAAAGATGGACGACGCGTCTCTACAATTCCTCCCACTGTACAAAAATGAAGCCAAAATATCCCAGATACGGGAGCTGCCATCTTGAGATTTTGACGTCATTTGGAGCCAGAGTCTGAGCAGTAGTGATCGGGGGGGGGGCTGGAGCCGCGGTTTCTAGGTCCCGCCCACACACACACACCCGAGCCAATCACGAGCCGAGAATGGCCGCAGCTGCCCCCTCTTAGACGATTAGTCGACTAATTGATTGTTTTGGTCTTAGTTGATTAAGATTTCTTTGATTGATTAGTCCTTTTTATGCTTTTTCATGTTGAATGACTTATTTCCAAGAAACTTATGAGCACACTGTCATTGTCCTGGGTTTTGGTCGTAGTGTTTCCTGTTTTATTTTGAAAATTCACTCCGCTTGTGTCTTGTCTGGTTTTACTTCCTGCCTTTGTTTGTTTCCCACCTTTTGTGATTGTCTGCCCCGCCCTGATTTGTTCCACCTGTGTTCAAATCACTCTGCTCACCTGGTGTAATTAGTCTGTGTTTCGCCTGTTTCTTTGTCAGTTCGTCGTCGATCCTTGTGTGTGATTTTTCACCCTAGAGAGTCGGTTTTCCAGTTTTCCTGTTTCTGCATAGGTCTACCATGTGGATTGGCTTTTGTACCTGCCTGGATCGGCTGCATCTTTGTTTCCCGTAAATGTTCTTATCACTATCATTGAACTCAGTTTGCTGCCTCCTCGTCCTTTTCTGCGTTTTGGGTCCAAGTCTTGCTTTTACCTGATAAACCTCACACACATCTCTGGTAAACACAAGATTTAAAGTGGTGCAATTCTTTGTGGAGAAAGTCAGTTTTACAGATCTGTCGATTAAATTAACTAATCGATTAGTCAACAAAGTTGTATGAGTCTTAGTCAACTAAGAATTTCTTTAGTCGAGGACAGCCCTAATACTTTTGACTTTTTAGTTTGGCCCATGTCCCATCCACTGACATGGAGGGGGCGGGACTTAAGACCTATACTGCAGCCAGCCACCAGGCGGCGATCAAGATGTTTTGGCTTCAGTTTTAGAGAGCTGTCATGTCGTCCATCTTTATATTAAGTCTATGCACACACACACACACACACACTCGAGACAAAAGCCATTTTCTTTCTCTTTCTTCTGTCTCACCAAATCTTCTCTCCTCCTGACAACACACGTTCACTTCAGTAACGTCCATCTCAAACTCTTCCGAGCTGCTGTGACATCTGCTGGACCTGTCACGGTGATAAAGAGACGTCTGAGAGTGTGTTTAAGGGTAAGACAGTGATTGTGTGTGTGTGTGTGTGTGTTTGTTTGTTCTCACCTCGTGGATGCCGGCGGGTAAAACTCTGAAAACACAAGAAAATTAGATTCAGAAATGTAAATTCAATGTAAATCTACAGTCAGCCTGAGGAGCTGCAGGTCAGACCTTTGGTTCTCCGTCTGCGTGTGATGAGGATGATGATAAGGATGATGAACGCCAGGAGGAGGAAGGAAGTGAGGACGTAGCCCAGCGGCAGGAGAAAGTGGTGTCTCTGGTCGGGCAGAATAACGTTGATGACTCGCGGTGATTCAGCCTTCGTGGTGTCTGAGTGGAGCAGAGATCACAACAGTCAGCATTTAGTTTTCCTCTGAACAATGTGTCATTGAGAGGTTTACAAATGTAATAAACAAGACCAGACCTTTCACTGAATACTACAGGCATTACACACCTCATGACTAACACAGATCTCCCAGTGAACAGTATTTGTGGAGTAGTTAACTTCCTACAGGTTCATAATTCTCTTTCTCAGTCATACAGTAAAAAACGTTTTTAGCCGCACAGTGTTGGTCAGTACATCCACCACTTTGGTCCAGACTGAAATATCTTGACAACTATTGGATGGATCGTATGCTAACATGTTGAACGTGAAGATAGAAGATAAAAACAGTGTAATCATTACCGTCTAACCATCAACATGGTTCAATAGTCATTGTGAGCATGTTATCATACTCATGTTTAGCTTGAGTGCTAAATACAGCCACATGTAGAAGCTTACATGGATGCAAATATGTAAGCTTCTGTGATATAGTGACCAGGTTGCTACTGTACTTAGCTAAATGATTATATCTTCAGTAAACAAGGAAATCATTTAAAGAAGGAAAATATTCTCTATTTAAATGGATGAATAATATATCTGTTTTCAATACCCACTGTCACTTTGTCTTTCATAACCTCAATATTGTTACCTACTTGTTTTGGACACTGAACACACTAAAAGACTGGATCAAATTAAGCTTGTCTTCGTTCTCAAGGCATTCTGTGGTTTGTGGCTAACGTGTGTTTGCAGTGGCACACAACATCTAATGCCAACGAAAATCATTTTCAGTCTGCGCATGTGGCTGCATATGCGTGTGCATTTGTTGTTGCACGTGTGTGATGCCACGTGTGTGATGCCACGTAAGGTCTAACACCTTAAATCTTTATGTTTTTTCTTTCTTTTTTTTCATGCAATGACATTTCCTGGCTGTAAAAAAACATTTCCAGGGCAGCGAGAAATAATAAAGCATGAGGTGAGATGTGCGGTTCTGCCGAGTGTTGAGAAGCAGAGGGGTGAGGGAAGGCCTGGTTTCATTTTGCCTTGTTAAAAAAGTGCAAGGCAAGGAGCAGCTGTGGACCTCAGACTCAACATATCTGAGCCAAAATGAGATCCAGACAGAAACTCACGCTGTGATTTACTTTTCCTGGCAGTAAAACACAGAAAAGCGAGGAGAAGAAGAGGAGCGAAGGAAGGACGGAGCGGGGTGGAACAGAGGAGGAGAGCCAAGGGAGAGGAAGGGGACGGTGAGATGTTTCTCCAGAGGTTTGCCTCGCAAAATGAAGCCAGAAAAGACCTTGATCCCCAAACACAAACTTATAACGCACATACACAGCTGCAGAGTACATGAAAACAACATGTTCATTAACATTACAAATCCTGTGATCCTTTTATTTAGTTTAAAGCCAGTTTCTGCTGACCCGTGCCCAGATGGGAACATATGTGTTTGTGTTTAGACTGGTTGCCCCGTCCTCTCCCTGCTCAAGGAGAAATAACTCTGATGGGAGGGAAGGAGGGAGGGAGGGGTGACCTACATCTCCTCTCCCCTGTTTGATCAACAGAATCCTCGCCCCCGTCCCTCCGTCTCTCTTTGTGTATCTCCGTCTCAAAAACCTCATTCCTCTCTCTCTCAGTCTGTCTGAGTTGGCAGCTGCCGCGCAGATGAGGCAAACTTCCTGTTCTTGTCAAGCAAAAACAGTTCTCTTTCTTCATAAGGAAAGGCAAAAAGAAAGTGAAGGAATAGAGCGAAGAGAAAGGAGCGTGATGAAAATAAACAAACCTGAGTTTGTGGGATTCTCAAGGGGGGGGGGGGGGCGGACAGAAAGAAGGCCAGACAGAGGGAAGTGAAACTTCTCCAGATGTCAGGAGAGAGCCAGAGTCAACAATCAGAGAGGGCGAAACAGGAGCAGATAAGATGATAAAATACGGTCTGAGGAAGAAACTGTACAAACTCACTCCTGCACTGGACATAAATCATGTATGCATCTTGTTCCTAACCAGTTAAATTCCCATGGTGCAATCCTTCTCTATTACAGCTCAGGGAGTGAAGGATTAATCGTGTCCAGTATCCGAGAGATTCCACCGAAATGAGATCGGACTTGGAACGCTCTTTGACACACGCAGATGGACCTGACCGCAGGCATCTCTCATTTCTAAACCTCTCTCAATGAGTTTCCCACATTGATCCATTTGTCATTATCTGCTTTGCTTCAGTCACCTCCTGGAAACACAATCATTGCACCAAAAAACTCTCTCATTCTACAAGAATTTGAGGTAGGCAGCCGACATGCCAACGTGCAAATCCTCTCCCTTTTCTTTCCCTTTTCTCTAATCAGGGAGAGAGTTTTCAGGCAGGTCAAAGCACTGAGAAATGTGAAGTGAACTTTTGAGAGAGGAGAAACGGAGAGGAAGAAGCAGAAAAGAAAGTGGGATGATGTACTAAAGACAAAAACAGACCTCCCCAAGCACACGTATAGGCCTACATACCAAGAAAAGGTCTGTTTAGTAGCTGCGTAATGATGAAATAGTGGAGGGCGGTGGGTGAGAAGAAGGTGAGAGGCGATGAGAGTGAGGTTTTTTGGGAGGGAATGTGTGTGGTTTCAGGGGTCTGGCGTCAGAAAAGCTGACAGCGCAAGAAAGAAATCTCTCATGAAACAAACAGAAAAGTTCAGCAATAAGAGCTTTTCCTCCCCCTCCTCCTCCTCCTTTCGTCTCCTCTTCCTCTAATGTTGCTCTGTGGAGAGTCTGAGGCGAAACATGGCAAGGATGAATGAGGACTGCACAGAGGGGAAGAGTGAGGGAAAGAACAGATGTGTGGTTTTTTTATCCTAATTGTACACGATAGTTCAAATCCACTAAGTCATAAAACATCCTCTCTACTCAGGCACTCACACTGACTCACTATAACTAGAGCAGGAGGAGATATTGTGTGTGGATGTATTTGTATATTTGTGTGTGTGTTACCTTTGTCTCCACTGGGCGGAGCTTTGGCCGGCAGGGTGGTCTGAATCACTGGTGCTTCCACTGAGACCTGAAACTCTCTCCTCTCATGTAGACCACAGTAGTGGTGGTGGAGGTGGCAGGAATACTTCCCCTGGTCTGTGGGCTGGGTGTTGAATGCAGACAGACAAACACACAGATGAAATATTCAAATGTAAACACCAAAGACAAAAAAAAGGAAGTTCAAAAACACAAGAATGGATTGATTTGAATGTGCACATAAAGCAAGATAAAGGTTTCTGGTGCTGTTAAAGATGTGCTTACGACATAGACTGTATATAAAAATGGACGACGCGTCTCTACTTCCTCCCACTACAGAACGCACACTGCCATCTTGAAATTTTGACGTCATGTGGAACCATAGTCTGCGCAGTAGTGATCAGGCTGTGAAGCCACAGAATCGATGTCCCGCCCACACATCCGCCTGAACCAATCGCGAGCTAAGCACGGCCACAGCTTGTCAGCGAGAGAGACTTGTACAGCTGTCAATCATGACGTCTCACTAACTTTTTATAGTATCAAATAACTAATTAAAACCAAACTTATCAGAAAAATGAAAACTTTAAATATACATCAGCGTGAAATGAACTATGAACTACCTAAAATGACAGAAAAACTTATTTCACTTGTACTTTCACTTTTTAGTTTGACCCATGTCCCATCCGCTAACATGGGGGGGGGCGGGATTTATGACCTATACTGCAGCCAGCCACCAGGGGGCGATAAAGATAATTTGGCTTCACTTTTGGGGAGCTGTCACGTCATCTATCTTTATATACAGGGTAGTAGTTAGAAGGGAGCCTGCAAACAGGGGGAACTCTCACGAGATTGTTATGGTTAGGCAATGATCTCGAATAGTTATGGCTAGGATAGGCAGTGAGTCTCATGAGAGTTTTTGCAAGTTTTTGCAGATCTCAGATCAGATTTTGCAATTTGCGGGCGCTCTTCTAGACACAACCTATATACAGTCTATGGTTTACAGCAGTAATTTAACCCTTTAACACACAACCCTCTTTGACATTGTTCTTTTCTTGTATATTTTGACAGTTTGATGGTTACCCTTACGATAAATGTGGACATAAAGATTACAAGGATGTCTGACATTGACATCAGCATGTTTTGTTCACTTTTTGGTTATTTGCATATTTTTCATCATTGAGTTAAGTAATCACTCTTTAGCTATCTATAATTTGTTTATATATAGTTCCCTAAAATGTGACTGTAAGCGTTTCTCTGCTTGCTATCACTACAAATGGCACAGAGAGAGGACTGGTAGGGCACAGATCTTGTAGGCCTATTGTTTGATATGTTACTGTTGTTTGTTTTTAAGAAAATTGATGTAGTTGCTCAACATACTGTGTCTGCCAACCTCATTTTCCCAACGGAGCGATAAAGAGCTGCATTACTAATTACGGTTCCATGTGTTCTGGAAACACTGTTTACTTGTACACACACAGTCAGGGCGACTCCAGTGGGACCTCTTGCCATAGCAGTACATTTTTATTATGTGTAGTGAAACTATCAGGCCCCTGTGGTGTTTTCTGTTAAGTTACTCTCCTTTTACACACACACCTGCAGATCAGATATGGAAAGTGAGAAGTCTCCCTCTGAGAAGGCCTGATTGCTGATGTTCATCTTCCTCTGGAGGAACAGCGTTCCGTAGCTACGCTGCTCCCCTGAGGCGTACAGGTCCACCAGCCGGTCAGCGCGGTCGTGGCGGACTCCTGGGGACTGACGGTCCCAGTGGACCACCTGGACGCCACCAAGGTAGGGACGGAGTCACATTTTTCAGTAAATATCACAAAATCCCTCTAAATTAAAAGTTAATCTAGACTGAGATTGATACAAACAAGCTCATGCCCTCCACATACCTGCTGGTCCTCCTCCTCGTCGCTCCAGTCTGTCCACACGTTACGTCGGTTGATGCACGGCAGCACCACGGTGCTACCGAGCAGCACCACGTACACCGCCTTTTGTCCGTCCCAGAAGCGCTCCTGTTTACGACCTTTATGAAAAGACGAACCGAGTCAGCTTTAGAGTTGCTACGCGTTGAAGATGCTGATCGTCGGTACGGTGTGATACGTACGGGATTTAGTGACGTTGAGCTGGACTCTGACTGTCTCGTACAGGTGGCAGTAGAGATGGTGGAGGTTACAAGAGTACAGACCTCTGTCGTTCATCGTCACGTCTGTGATGCAGAAACACAGAATATGAAAACATGCTGATAATGTCGGGTAAAATCATTGCTATTTATTCACTTAAAGGGACAGTGTGTAGGATTTGGCGACATCTAGTGGTGTGGTTGCAGATTGCAACCAACTGAGTACCCCTCCTCTCACTCCTCCCTTTCCAAGACTGAGGTAACGTGAGCCGCTGAAAAGTCGCTTCACAAGCGTGTCGGAGAACTACGGTGGCCTTTAGATAACGTAAAAACGCGAAAGGCCCTCTCTAGAGCCAGTGTATGGTTTGTCCGTTCTGGGCTAATGTAGAAACATGGCGGAGCAACATAGCGGACTCCATGAAGAGGATCCGCTCCCTATGTAGATATGAAGGACTCATTCTAAGCTAAAGAAAACACAATGATTCTTAGTTTCCAGTGATTATACACTAATGAAAACATAGTTATGAACATTATGTTCCATTTCTGCTAATAGATCCCCGAAATGTTTCACAGTCACTGTTCCTTTAAAAGTCTACAAAAAACTACAGCGCTTTGCTGTAGTTTATGAGTTAGAAATCATGATACTTCACATTACTTTTATTTTTTCATGCAGCTGTTGGAAAATAAATCAACAACAACAAGCAACCCCAGATGTTATGAAAATAATCATCTAAAATCTTGAGTCAAAACCGTTGGAGTCAACTCACAATTGTGTTGTTGTGTGGATGTTGCCCACAAGCACTTGAATGCACTTTTCAAAACAGCAGGCCTTACCACATGTTTACGACAGAGCTGCCTCGCCAGAAACAAAGACAACCTCTGAAAAATACCACCTCATAAAAATTAACACATTCTTGTGATATAAAAGATTAAAAGATGGTTATTATGTAGGCGGTCTAAATAAAATTATTCTTCAGATGGGATGCATTAAGATGTGGTTTATCACTTCTGCTGAACAATGCCTTATGGGGAACAAGCCCTTAACTGACCTTCTTTTCAGCTGTATTATGTGGCAATAATGCAACTTCAACCAACAAACAAAATATCTTTTTGGTCACTATGAATGACCGATGTTAAAATATGGATCCTAAATCTAACTTTAAAGGTCCAGTGTGTAACACTTCAGGGGATCTATTAACAGAAATGGAATATAATATTCATATCTATGTTTTCATTATTGTATAATCACCTGAATCTAAGAATTGTTGTGTTTTGTTAGCTTAGAATGAGTCCTTCATATCTACATCGGGAGCGGGTCCTCTTCATGGAGTCCGCCATGTTTCTACAGTAGCCCAGAACGGACAAACCAAACACTGGCTCTGACCTGTCATGTTTTTTCCATAGACTGTATATAAGAAGTGGATGTAGTCATAGTGACGTCACCCATTGGTTTACGCACTGCCGTTTTGAAGCCTCGAGTCTGGCATTTTGGCCGTCGCCATGTTGGTTATTTGGAACCAAAAGTGCCGAAAGAGGGTGGAGTGCAACAGAAGGCTGAATAAGACATTTTTTGGCAACACTGCTTCACGGTCTATTTGACTCTAAATGGGACCATAATTTACTAAATGAACATCATGCTTCATTGAAGAAGACTTGAAACTAGCGATTGAGACCATAAGCTCATGTT